>CM066041.1:248277990-248877990 GCA_033557465.1 Ichthyophis bannanicus | reverse complement strand
TAGGAAAGCTCTTTGGAGCTGGTGACTGCCCGCAGCACTATGCTGGTGACTTTCACTTTTGAGCAAGAGAAGAACTCTGTTCTTTGTCTTTACTTCAAACACATGAAAGAGTTGTTTTTTGGCTCTGTTGCCCATATATTTCCTGACATTTCTAAATACATCCAAGCTCGGCACAAAGAATTTCTGGCTTTAAGGCTTCAAATTTGTGCGCATGGGGAAACTGGGGACTATTGTAGTGGTTAATATGGAAGGGCAGACAAGATAGGCCATATGGTCTTTTTCTGTCGCCATGTTTCTATGTTTCTTTGTTAAAGTTTCCTTGTCTATGTTATATTAGTTCTTGATCTTGTGATTTCATGTGGAGGAAAAGCCAGGGTTAAGGGTGGGGAGCCATAGTGTGTGTTCCATTAGTAGTGGGACACTCCTCTGTCTCAATATTTTTTGTATATTTCCTTTAGTAATTACTCATATTGCCCCATATTTTTGTGAACAAGTTGGCAATGATATTTTGAATTGTTTTTATGATTTGTTTTCCTTTGGGGTTTTTTTGTCTATCCTTACAGATATTGCCAGTATCTTATTTTGGAATATTTTATAAATAAAATTTTAAAAAATATATGTATATCTTATAACTTACATGCCCAAATTTACATCCTGCCCAAGCTCCACCTCTATGCATACTTACTCTGAAAGTAGGCATGGTCGGATTTACACACGAGCTTATAGAATAATGACTGCCTAAAGCAGACATGAAAGTTCCTGTTCACAGGCATATCCTTTAAAACAGGGACTTATGTGCATAAATAGCTTTGAGTCCCTTATAAAATCAACCCCTAAGAGTCACCACCCAGGAAAAGGATCTAGGTGTGATCATAGACAATACATTGAAATCTTCTATTTAGTGTGCAGCAACAACCAAAACAGCAAGCAGAATGTTAGGAATCATTAGGAAAGGAATAGAGAATAAAACAAAGGACGCCTCTGTATTGCTCTGTATCATAGCTTGAGTATTACGTGCCGTCTCTGCATCTCAAAAAAGATACAGCTGCATTAGAAAATATACAGAGAAGAGCAGCCAAAATGATCGAGGGAATAGAACTATACTATGAGGAAAGGCTTTAGAGGTTAGGGCTCTTCAGCTTGGAGAAGAGACATTTGAGGGGAGAGATGATAGAGGTTTATAAAATCTTGAGTTGATGGAACAGGTAAATGCAAATCGATTGTTTACTCTTTGAAAAAGTAAAAAGACTAGGGGACACATCATGAAGCTACAACATATTATATTTAAAACAGGTAAGAGAAAATATGTTTTCTCTCAACATATAATTAAGCTTTAGAATTCAGATGTGGTAAAGATAGGTAGTGTAGATGGGTTTAAAAAAGGTTTGGACAAATTTCTGGAGGGAAAGTCCATTAATAGTTATTAAGACAGACTGAGAGAGAACCACTGCCTGGGATTAAGTAGTATGGAACTGGCTACTTTTAGGATATGCCAGGTACTTGTGACCGAGATTGACCGCGGTTGGAAACAGAGCATTGGGTTCGATGGACCTTTGGTCTGAACCAGTATGGCAGTTCTTATGTAGTATAATTTTTAGTAGGGGGTATAATCAGTGCTGTGCCCAGCTGCAGAAAATGCTGGCGGAGGCAGAAGGTAGTAGTGTGCATTTCACCAGGGACATCTGGAGTAGTCAGTATGCCTGACAGTACATCATAGCAGCTACACAAAGTAGAGACAGACTGTCAGCATACTGGGGGTGCACCAGAGCAGAGTATGGGTGGGCTGTGCTGAAAACTTAGGTGATGGATGATAGCCATACTTTGGTCCGTATGTTGGCACAAATAAGGGCAATGATGGAGGGGGGGGGGGTGGTTGGTAGCTAGGCTAGAGAGGGATTCATAGTCCTTGGTTATATTGTAAATGATGGTGACAAGAACATGGTACAGGCAGTGGGGGGGGGGGGGGGGGTTGTCTTATGGAACCTAATACTTTCCACACTTGCTGCACCTAGTAGTAAGAGACTTCCTACGGCTGGGGAGTAAAGGAAGAGGCAGCCAAATCCTGAAGCTACAGACCAATAAGTGCCAAAAAATAGTGGTGTATTTCCACCCAAATGTGAAAGGTAAGCATGAGCTGCAGAGGATGATGAAAGCAACCTGAATACCAACTCATTCGGAACATTGACACACACTAATGGTGAGTGTGCAAGCATTAGTGGGGGCGTTTTAATGTGCCAAACATTGACTAACATCGCCACTGCAAAAACAGTTGGAAGCATGGAGATCCTGGGGTTCCTTCAAGGGACACTCTTCAGGTAACTGATAACAGAATCCTCAAGGGAGGGGACAGCATAGGACCTGAGAATTTAGCCCAGCAGTGGGATATCGGGCCGGGAAGCAATAGGCCTGATATTCAAAAGGCATTTACATGGTTAACAGCCAGTTAACTGTGTAAATGCCTACTAACAAGATATTCGACGGCACATACACAGGTAGTGCTGTCAAATATCCCCAACTAAGTCCCCTACGTGCCCTGATGCTAGCTGGCTAGCATCGGGGTGTGCCGAGGGTGTTCCGGGTTGGAGCAGAGGCGGGAACCGGTGCTAACCATGCAGCACCTATCTTATAGGCGCCAAGGCTAACTGTGCAGCATCCAATATTGATGCTGCACGGTTAGTCTCTGCGGTTTCCGGGCAGTGTGGCCAGACTTGGATATTCAGTTCTATTGCCATGGAAGTGAATATTCGGAGTTTGGGGTTCGGTGGGCAGGACTAGGCGCTTAGCCTTACCTGGTTGAATATCGGGTCGAATATCTTTAATAGAGACAGATGAGGGCGGTGGTATGCAAAGTTATTTGAAAATAAATGATGTTTGCTGGCTGCCATGCTTTACTTAGTTTTTCAGGGGAGGGGGATGTTATCTCCTGCTGTCTCCACTGCCACTTCCACCATTTTGCTTGGGCCCTTCATTTGAACGTATGCCCTCAGGGCCAACGCAACCCAACCGTTGAACTAGTCAGTTGCCTAAAGCAGCAACATTCACAGGGTACCCCCTTACCACTGCTGCCGCTCCTCTCTGCGATTTGCAGCAATGAAAAGGCCATTTGAATAGCAATGCTGCGCTTTCCTGAACTCTCCGGCATTGTGTTGCCATCCCTTTTCTCTCTGTGACCTGCCGCTTCTGCCCCTTCTGACGCAGGAAATCTGCATTGGAGGGGGCAGAAGCAGCAAGTCATAGACAGAAAAAGAACGACAGTGCAGTCCCGGAGAATTTGGATATTGCCACCACTACAGGTCCCAGGGAGGGCTATCAGCAGTGGCAGTGGCAATGGGGGTTGGGGTGGGAGCAGGATTGAGGGTTCATCTAGGGGACCCCATATTCTTGCACCATCCCTCAATGTCACTGATACATTAGTGAAAGAAAAGCAGGGGTGGGATTTTAAGACAGAGTTTAAAGGGAGGAACATATGGAGAGTAACAAGTAAAAGAAGAAAACCCAAACCAATACTTTTTGTCAGTGTTCACTGACAAAGGAACTGGGAAAGTACTAAAGATTCATGTCAAAATATAAATGCTAGAAGAGGTAGATCTCATTCCATTTACAGAAGGGAGGTTGCATGGCCCTAGCAAAACTGTAATAGGATCACAGAGGCTATATACCAGTAGAGGTGAGAGAGGAATTTTTTTTTCATTTTCTATATCTTTCCAAACCACATTCCCCTTCAAATATTCTAAAATTGCTGCTTATAGTTGCATGCCGCATTATAGTGTTAATGGCCTTCTTTCATACTGTAAACTTTGCAAAATCACCTCCTTGGTATATTTTGGGTTGGCTCACACATTTCCAGTGGTAGTTCAAGGTGAGTTGCATTCGGGTGTCGTAAGTATTTCCTTGTCCACAGAGAATTTACTGCCTAAGGGTTTGATGCAGAAACCCTGCGCTAGGGCCCAGCGCTAAAGCTGTAGTGCAGAGTACCTAGCACGAATTTTGCTCACCGTTGCTGTAAGCAGACAACATGCAAATGAGATGTGCGCAAAATGTCTGCACTAAACAAGGAGAGCAAGCGCACAGGGGTCTGCATTAGCAGCGCCTATATTCTGCACACAAAAAATCCAATTTGGCACTTGTATGCAGCACCTAACGGCAATATTCTTCTGCGCAGAAGTTGTGCTCAGAATAATATCAATGTCATGCGCCGTATGGATTTAAATTGTTTTCTATTTGTTATTTTGACAGTCTCCTAAAACTATTTTATTTAGAAGATTTTTGATAGATAGGATAATTGTGACTAAAGTTCTGATGTAATAACATTATAATAATGCTGGAAACATTTCTAATATCTGTTGTAATCTGCTTAGAACTTGAATTATATGCGCAGGATATAAATGGCTGTATTAAAGGAAATATAGCAATCCAGCACACATGCATAACTTTGTCCCAGCACACTTCCACTACTTTTTTTTTTTCAGCACTCCCTTCAATAAAGCCAGAAAAAAGTTGCGGGGGCTGTGCACTCAAGAAGCAGACATATATTTTTCACTAGCAACTTCTGCATACCTTTGAGCTAACCCTTAACATTTCCTTATACCTCACGTTAAAATCCCAGTGTTGAGCTCAGCCTTCTGCACAGCTAATTGCATCATTAACGTCTGTTTAAATACACTGGGCTCGATATTCAACAGTGGCGGCTAGCCCTAGAAAAGCAGCTAGCCATTGCCGCTGAACCAAAGATCCAGATATTCATTGCCGGGCACATATCTGACCACCAGCACTGAATATGCAAGTCAGCCAGAAAGCAGTGAAGCTAACCAGGCGGCCGCAATATTTAGCTGCTGCCTGTTAGCTTCCGTAGGAAAAGTTATGCAACCCTTTAAGATGCCTAGCTTTTGTCACATAGCGATAACCAGGTAATGGCTGAATATCACCACTTCCCTGTTATCATCAAGTTGCACCTCTGCTCTGCTCCCTGAACACTCTGATGCCAGCTGTCTGGCATTGCGGCATTCCAAAGTGGCACCTGGTGATATTCAGTGGCATTAACCGTGCTAATCACATTGAATATCAGGTCGCGCCAGTGGTTACGCTTATGGAAGCAAAAATCAGGAATAGAAGTTTAGAAGGCATGGGATAAGCATAGGTGAGCCTTAGCTGAGGAGAAGTGAAGATAAAACCGGAATTCATCTAGCTTGAGGTCTTTATCCACCATCCCCAACACTCCGCTGCTCGACTCATTTTCCGCCAGTCTCGTTTTTCCCACATCACTCCTCTCCTCATGTCACTGCATTGGCTTCCCATCCGTCTCTATATCCAATTTAAACTTCTCCTCCTGACCTATAAATATATTCACTCTTCTGCCCCCCAGTATCTTTCATCTCTCATCTCTCCTTACACCCCCTCTCGGTTGCTTCACTCTTCTAACAGTCTTCGTTTATCTGTGCCCTTTACTCGTACTGCCAATTCCAGACTTCGCTCCTTCCAACTGGCAGCACCCTTTGCTTGGAATAGTCTTCCTATCTCTGTGCGCCAAGCGTCCTCCCTGGCCATTTTCAAGTCCAGACTAAAATCCCATCTCTTCACTATTGCTTTCCGCTCCTGTCTTACCCTATCTTGATCTCTCTATCAATATTTGCTTACTTTGTCCTGTACATTTTTTTTATTTGTATTATGTAACTTATTTTGTTTTCTGTCTTATTAGATTGTGAGCTCTGATGAGCAGGGACTGTCTCTCTTCTATGTTTGTAAAGCGCTTCGTATGTTGCAGCGCTTTATAAGTCTTTAATAATATATAATAACATCATGTTCTATTTCTTAATCTTCAGTTCCCAGAAGATATTCCCCTTACAGAAGGAGATTGAATTTTAAATTCTAAAACTGAACATTCATCTTTCAGAGTATTCTCAAAAAACCTATTGTACGCGGCATATTACTGTTGTCAACTACAAGTTTGAAATATGGGGACCAGCTGAAAACACAGCTGTGCTAAAGTTGCATTCTTTCCTGGATATTTCTCAAAAATACCGAACTAGCCATCCTGTTCAACTCATTAAAATCCTCTATAGTACCTGAAGATTGGAGGGTGGCCAATGTGATGCCAGTTCTTAAAAAGGGTTCCAGCGGTGATCTGGGAAACTACAGATCAGTGATCTTGACGTCAGTAAACACTACAAAAAAGAAACTTACTGAGCATATAGATTGTCATGGTTTAATGAGACAACGTCAATATGTATTTAGCCAAGAGAAGTCTTGCCTCATCAGTCTGCTACATTTTTTGAAGATGTGAATAAACGTGGATAAAAGTGAACCAGCTGACATTGTGTATCTACATTTTCAGAAAGTGTTTGACAAAGTCCCTCATAAGACACTCCTGAGAAAAGGTCTATAAAATCCTGAGTGGAGTGGAATGGGTAAAAGCAAATTGATTGTTTACTCTTTCAGAAAATACAAGGACTAGGGGATACACCATGAAGCTACAAAGCAGTATATTTAAAACAGATAGGAGAAAATAATTCATCTTTGGAACTCATTGCTGGTGGATGTAGTAAAAGCATGTAGTGTAGCTCTGGGTTTAGTAAAGGTTTAGACAAATTCTTGGAGGAAAAGTCCTTTAATCATTATTAAGGTAGTTCAAGAGAAAACCACTGCTTATCCCTGGGGATAAGTAGCATGGAACTGACTGCTTTTGGGATTTGTCGGGTACTGTTGACTTAGATTGGCCACTGTTGAAAACTGGACACTGGGCTTGATGGAACTTTGGTTTGACCCAGTATGGCAGTTCTTATGTTCTAGATTAAAGTGTCATGGGATAGGAGGCAATGTCCTATTTTGGACTAGGAACTAATCAAAGAGAGTGCATCAGATCTTCCTTTCCCCTTTGATGACACTCTCAATAGACCACCTGCCCATTCCCACAAAGCAAAGGGCTAATCTTGGCAGCAGCAAAGGTCTGCCCTGAAAAATCTTTATTTTGAACCAAATGGCATTTTAAAAAAGAGTCCTATTCATCATTGAACCAGATCAAATCCTCTGCAGCAGCTATCACAACTCCACCTAGCAAATCAAATCCTGATGGCTCAAGGAAGTTTCAAAGGATCTGTCAATGACATCAGATGCTGACTCAGGGATTCCTCCTCTGCAGGTCTCAGCTGTTGATGATGCGACTGTCTCTGACTGGTGTCATGAGGTGCAGCGGTCAGAGCCCATGGAGATAGGGGATTCTGAACAAAACAGAGCTAACTTTGACAGCTCAGAGATACACATGGCCAAAGGTTGCCATAGGAACTATACACAAGCTATTTCACGTGGTGTAGGGGAACGCCCAGACTCAAAGCTAGCTCGTGGCTCATCAGGGGATGAGGGGCAGCTGACAAGGGGCAGAGCCAACATCACAAGCTACGCAGTTAAAAATCACTCACCTGAGAGTAGTGCAGAAGTGGCTAGAGGGAGAACTGCAAAAGAGAGAACTGCTGAAGAGAGACGTGCTGGCAGGGAGAGAAGTCCCAATAGCAGGAGAACTCCAAGCAGGGAGAGAAGCTTGAGAGGCAGGAGAGAAGGATCTCCATGCTGGTTAAAACCAATTGCTGACCAAAGGAGACTACCAGGGAGGTGCAGTGCTGAGAAACCCAGGAAGGGCTGTTTGGAAGAGCAGTGCACATCTGACCAGTGCTTCCGAGAACCTTGCTACAGAGGAAGCAGAGGTAGTAGCTCTGAGGCCAGGCTAAGGCAAAACCAGTCACCCAGCACAAGGTACCAAGCAGGAGAAAACCATTATCCTGAAGATAATTTGGTGCCAAGGAGAAAGCTCAAACAGACACGGAGTGAAAAGCCTTCCCACGAGCAGAGCTGTGCTCGAGGGAGGAACGTTGAAGGGAGACTGTTGAAAGGTAACCTTATTCTTCCTAATAGGAGAAGCTTAGACTATAGCAGTCAGCCCTGTACTTACCAAGAATTTTGTGCCACCTCTGAGAGAGACTATAGTGATTACGGTATTTACCCATCCACCTCTAGGCTGGTGGGGGAAGGGAACTCCCAAAGCTATAGAGAGGAACTCAGCAGTCAGAACAGAAGTTTCACTCACCGGGAAACTTACCCAGATATAGAAGAGATGCAATGTGATCCGTGTGAGGAGTCTAACGGTGATATTTACATGGACTGTACATATACCTTATCTGATAGCATATCTTCTCTATGCTGAAGAGCTGTAGGAGCTAATTCATAAAGAAAACAGACAGGAAGAGTTTTGTTAAGGAAACTGTTTTCTTTTACCATTTTTGCCTCCATTGTGAAAGCTGAAGATAAGCATATCCTTTGTTCAAATGTTTCTTCAACTTTGATACCAGACGCATGGTTTTTGTGTTGCCTTATTTCATTGTGTGGAAATCCAACCCTGGGAAGGGAATCAATCCTGTTTAAATCCTTATCACTCCGACTACAACTACTTTCTTTTTGCTGAAGTTGTGGAACTACAAATCCCAGAGGGCATTGCCAAGCCTCTCTACTATACTCCACAGCTATTAAAGAACTTACCTTGCTAATCCACCCATGCCTGGGGGGTGAGTGGGTGACACTGGCCACTGTGTTTTCTATAGATCAAGCAGCAGTCCCCAGCATGTTTAAAGACTTGAGAGGAGGCAACTGTAATCCCAAGCCTTCCATAGGCATTGTGTCCATTGCAATAATGGGTTCAAAAAGTCCAAAAGTCTTATGCATAAGGAGGATCACACTCCTGGTCCTTGATGGTAACGCTGCCTCCTGATGGCACAGTCTTTCCCATGGACCAATCAGATGCCTAAAGTCCCCAGCATCTGCCAAAATAGGCAGCTTAGGTTGCCATACCCGATTCTCCACTGCATTTGATGCATGTTCCTGTGCTTGTGAATCTGGAAGAAACTCCTGCCGTAATTGCAAGGGTAGAGAAGCAAGATCCTCAGACAACAGTAAGCCTACTGACGATTCTTTGCTCATCATTTCCAACTGCTGCTGTACTGATGCACCAATACTTTGTGTGGTTTAGACCTTTTACTATCAGCACAGTGGGCTGCAATCTTATCATATTTTGTCTCCACCATCATGTAAGTTCTGTCCTCATATTCCCTTCTCTTCTTGCCATGTTTGCTTTTACGTTCCGCAGACATCTCCCTACACCATGGAGTTTTGAACATCATGCAGATTGGATTGTAGTAATGTATTTCTTTTTCATTGTAGAGTCTAGATGGAAATAAATGGATCATTCTTGGGAGTACTGTGTCTCATTCCTATTATGTGGGCTAGCCAAATCCTTCATCTCTTGTAGGAGGGAGAGATCTGAAGCAGATAACCACAGGCTCCTCACCTCCTTATTCCCTTGCTGAGAGCAAACATAATAACATACAGTATTATATGACAGCAGATAAAGACCAGCATGGTCCATCTAGTCTACCCAACAAGGCGGCAAGAGTAGGTGCATTTGCCACTCCGTGTAGGTCACCCCTATTTGTTCAGATGTAAGAGATGCAAATGCAATGTGTGCCTTTGAGTCAGTCCTGACTCCTGGCGACCCAGAAGTGCCTGGGTTTTCTTGGCAGTGTCACCAGAAGTAGATTACCAGGCCTTTCTTCCGAGGCAATGGAGGGTTAAGTGACTTGCCCAAGGCCACAAGGAGTGCTAGTGGGAATTGAACCCTGGTTGCATGGTTACCAAGCCAGTGTTCTAACCACTAGGTTACTCCTCCACTCCATGTAAGAGATAGTTATACTGGGGAGGAAGCTGGAGGCATAGGGCGTGATTCTGTGCCTGTTATTCATGCCTTTCCCCACCACGTCTAACCTTCCTGCCGGTTGTGCGGGGAAGTTAGATGGGGGCAGGGAAGGGGCGGCTCAGGGGCGGAGTGTGGGCAGGCAGTGGGTGGTCATCTGCCCTGGACATACAGGGCCAATTCTAATGTCAGCCCTGTACGTCCAGGGCCAGCGACATGTGCGGGGAATTATTCCACCTCTGAGGTGGAATAACTTCCCTGGACATGTTTTTTTTGTGATGTCGGGGCAGGGGGGCCAGAGGGGGATATTAGGAGGCCATATCAGGGGTCGGGCTGTGGGGAATAAGCTTTTTTGCCAGCGGCTCTTCAATGGAGCCGTGATGCCATGGCAACATGACGCCATGGTGCCGTGGCTTCATAGAACAGCCTTGACAGTTAGCTGGGGATAGTCCTGTACATGCAGGCCAGACTGAATAGCAGTCCCAGGCTAGACCTGCCCTGTTGGGATCAGAATCGCGATCCCCTCTGTACGTCTGGCTCAGACCGGACGTACAGAGGGGATCTATGTCCGGGAAAGAATAAGCCTGATATTGTCTATATCATCATAGTCAGTGCTGTCCTCGTCCTCTGAATTTGACCCAGAGGGACTGCAAGTAAGAGCTCCATAGTCCATCAACCTAGTCACAGATTTTGAAGTGACAGGTCATCTGGTTTTTCTTCCTGGAATATCCTCTGCATCCACCACAGACTTTCCTCTCCTGGACTTTCCTCTCATGGACAGTTTTCCAAAGCCCACCACTCCAGCCCCACTCCTCTGGTTCCCCAGACTGCCCCCAGGCTTAAAACCTTCTGGTTGCATACTCAGGGGAAGGTTCCTTTTGGACCTAGAAGGCTAAGAAGCCTGGGACTGGGGTAAGACAGTTCCCCCAGGCCCCAGCATATTGGCTAGGCCTCTCCCAGCCATTGCTTCATCCAAGGTCTAGGTCTGGACTTGTCTGCACTCTACTAAAGTCAGAGGGAGACCAGCCAAATACTATCACTGAAGATTTTACCAGTGGTGTGCCTCAGGGAACGATCCTTGGTCCTGTTCTTTTTAACATTTTTGTAAGCAATATTGTGAAAGGTCAGTCAGGAAAGTTAATGCTCTTTGAGGATGATACCAAAATCTGCAATAGGGAAAGTATGTATAACATGAGAAGGCATCCAGCAAAGCTTGAAGAATGGTCTAGAATTTGACAGCAAAGATTTAATCCTTAAAACCGCATTGTCATACATTTGGTTGCAAAAACCCAAAGGAACACTATAGTATAGGGTGTAAAGTAGTTCAATGCACAAAAGAAAAGTGGGACCTTGTTATGATCATATCAGATGATCTTAAAGTGGTCACACAGAAAGAAAATGGTGACAACGCCAGAAAGGAGCCCAGTCCCTAGCAAATCTAAAGCATTTATGAGACTGATAGCCTGGAGGTCCTGAATTTCAATTTTCTACCTAGAAGCCTAAATTTGGCTCTCAGAGCCTCCCTCCCACACTTTTCTATGTCATTGAACCCACATATACTAAGAAAGCTAGCTCCTCCCCAGCAGCGTCTAGAATTTATTTATTTAACTAAGTTTTTATACCATTTTTCTACCAGTCAAAGTGGTGTACATTCAGGTACTGTATATATACAGGGCGGCCCAAAAAAAGTGAGAACATCTCGTAGCATATAAGTTATTTAAAAATTCAAAAAGACAGATGTAAACGATTGACAAATTAAAAGAAAAAAGATGGCGACCGGAAATTGTCGAAATAAAGACGTTATATAGCTAAAAAAGGTAAATATGTAAATTATTTAAGCTTTTAATTTATGTGATGTTCTCATTTTTTTTGGGCCACCTTGTATATTTTTCTCTTGACCCTGAAGGGCTCACAATCTGTTTTTCGTAACTAAGGCAATGGAGGGTTAATAACCCAATGCACCCATGCAATGGAGGGTTAATAACCCAATGCACCCATGTAACAGCAAAAAGGGCTTTCAGATTCTGTGCACCCAGATGCTGGAACACCCTACCACCCAGCATCCCGGCAATCCCTGACCTAACCCAGTTTAGGAAGGCATTGAAGCACCACCTCTTCCTCAAATACTACCCGGAAGACAGCGCTCCAATAGCCCCCTCCCCCATCTAGTACAGCCACAGCAACATACCCCGCAAGCCATCCATGACTACGATTACTTTTGACATGACATAACGTGTCGCCTAGATGTAAATAGTTACCCCAGTTTTATCCAAGTTGTAGTACCTGTTCTTTGTAAACACAGATCAGCTTGCTGCACTGTGCTAGTCATTCTGTTTCATGTAAACCACACTGATGTTGAATAGCACGGTATAAAAGAGACTGTAAATAAATAAATAAATAAGTGGCTTGCTGAAGGCCACAAGGAGCACCCGTGGGACTAAAAACCCCAGTTCTTCCAGCCCAAGGTTGCTGTCCTCTAGTGGAATCCAAACCCCTGGTTTGCCAGCCCAAGGTAACTTGCCCGAACCACTAGGCCACTCCTCCCGCACATCTAGATAATATCTAGAATATTATCTAGATGATGCTTGAGGTCCACCACCTTTATACCAAGCAAGCAAGTGATCAAGTGATCCTCATGCCCACGAGCCACCTAGCTATCTATATGCCTAATGATTGAATCACCAACTAAAACAGTCATGTTAACTCTTTCCTCTTGGGCAGAAGCCACGTAGACACATACTCAGTTCAAGAGGATATTGCATCCCCTGGAGGACAGATCCTTGCTACAGGATCATGTCCTGCCACACCAAGGTGATGCTTTCCTTCCAGATGAGCTCTCTCCTCCAAGGCAGCCCTAAGGCTGCCAGACATTGAGATAGGACTTTTCTACTAGATCTATATAAGTCCTCTCTATTCACCTCTCTGTCTGCCTCAGCTCCTCTTAATCTGCTACTCTAGCCTCTAGAGATCAGACTCATTCTCTGAGTGCCAGGAGTGTGCACATATGGAATTTCACCAACTGGAAGATATTCATACATGTGATACTCAATATAAAAGACTGGACAGTCCCCATATTACTGCTGTCTGCACTTTTGTAGTGGTGAGATGATTATATCTTAAATCTGCTTTAAAAAGTCACTACTTGAGCAAGCCTTCTTGGAGTTGGAGACAAGGAGATAGGACGTCTTTCCTGTTCTTTTACTAGAATGCCTTCACTCATATTCCAGCCTTACCTCATTCTAATTTCTCACTGTTTCTGTTCATTCTAATTTTCCTACTGTCCTATCCTTTTATTTGATGCTATGGAGTTCCTTTCCTTTCTGTTTTTAATTTTAATTGTAAACCGCTAAGGTGCCTAACCAGGTGTTTGGGGATATAGTAAGTTTTTAATAAATATAAACATACCTAAACTAATATAAAGACCTTTAGGATTATTTGGAATATTGTATGCTATTATTTTTTGTTTGCTTCCCAATTAACTACTAATGATTTCTTAAGGGTTAGTTTCTGATGAAAATACACTGTGGTGTGACATTTCACTCTCTCTTACTTGGGATAGATAACTATAAATTAAAGGATGTGCCTGCAGTGGGTGGGAAAACTTACTACCTGTCTGTTTTCTTTTCATACTATAAGGGTCCTCTCTAAATCTAGAAGAAATTAATTAAAAATCTCTAAAGCAAACTTCTATTTATCTGCTTTGTTATCAGACCATAAGTGCCTACTTAAATCTAGCAGTAATTAATTTAAACCATTGAAGCAAGCTGAGAACTATTTTTTATTTTTTAATGAAATAAAAAACATACTTTTTTCCAAATAAACCCATAATCTCTCCTCTATTCCAAGCTTTAAGTCACCAAGTTTGCCAGCAAAGCCATGTTCACTTAGAAGCTTTGCCTGCTCTCCGTTTTCCCTTTATATAGCCAATGTCCAAACAACAGTGACTTACAATGATTGTTCCATTGAAATGTCATTCTAAAAAACATAAAATAAAAATTAAGCACCATAAATTTAAATGCTCACTTCACTTAAACTTTATAGCTGTGGCATCATACTACATGTAAATGTCTTTATTAAAAATCAGCCCAATCTTTCTCTTGATTTAGTCCCTGTGGCCCAATATTTAAATAGTGCAGTTTGTATTTACATATTTTGGGTATTTCAGGGATGCTATCCACAGAAGCAGTAGTTGCTGACCTACAAGCAGTAGACTTGTAGCTCAGCAACTGCTGCTCAATCTGTAGATCCATTAGTATACTTTCTCTATCAGCAAACATGTATAATATCTTCCACATCTAAGGAATATCAGTTACAGCAAAAATAATAGACCGGTAAAGTCACGTCCTTTTTCCAAGCAAGGTGCCAGTAAAGGAGCTTCAAACTTCTATTCTCGAAGACAATTCTAGTGTTCAATCCTGGGAATCTTAATGCACCAAGTCTTCCTCATATAATAAAGATCACGGAAGCATTTATAATATATATTATTCTATACTCACAATTGCTTCTATGATGTAACATCAAACTACTCCCATGGGATAAAGAGAAATCTTTTCCTAAAAACAATGTGGGCAAACAGAACATGTTCTACCAGGATAATGCCCACAGCAACCTTGTGTCAAAAACTCTACAGAAAAAAATCTGAAAAACTCAATCGGTCTCTGATGTTGCAAGCTCTCTTAAATACAAATACAGGAGGGAAACTAACCTGTCAAGCATAGATATCTAGTCCCCGCTTTCTGCAGCATAAACGTTGCACATACACCTCCTTCTTTTCTTCCTCCTTTGAGTCATTTCAGCCTTTCTGGGGGCTTTCAGTGCTTCCCTGGCTTATCTTTTGTCATGAGTCCTTTTCCATGTGAACACTGCAGAGGATGGTGTGCTGTGCAGCATTTTTGATAGGTATGCCTTGGCGTAGGCTTGAGAAGTTTGAGAAATTCTGCTTTCATGCATTAAGAAGAGTTTTATGAGCTCTATTTTCCTGGGGAATAAAGTGGAGATTGTTGTGATAGCATTTTAAAAGATGAACCAAACAATGTTGCAGTACATATCACTGCTCCTAATTACCTGTCCCTTTCACAGTATCTTGGACTGTGCAAACTGCTTTGCCCTCCTCCTGGGGCCTTTGGTTGTTCGTGCTATGGTTTGTGCTGCTTTGTTCCCATCACAGTATATAATACATATCTCTGTTCTACCAGCTATTTTTTTTAGGATGAAACCACTTCAGATTGCCCAGTGGGGAGAGGAAGCAACTGCTTAGTTGTGGCTGATCCTAGGTAGCAATCACCCCACCACTGGGAGTCTACTCCTGTCAATGGAAGCAGTATTGTCGAGAAAAGCTCCATTCTTATTTTAGACAGTCATCCAACACAATATTGAGGGGCAGGGCCAGCCTGTCCAATAAGCGGGCTAGGCGGCCACCTAGGGCAGATGGCCTCTGTGGGTGGCATGGCGCTTGCGGCAGGTCATGTGCTTTGGCACACATGGCCTGCCACTTCTGACCTCCCTCTGATAGGAAGCTGTGTCAGAGGAGAGTCAGAAGCATTAGGCCATGTATGCCAAAACACATGGCCTACCACAGGTTGCTGTGCCGTTCCTGCCAATGGAATTGGCAGCAGTGGGGGCGGTGCTCATCATGGAGGATGAAACAGTGCGGTTCGGTGGGGGGCTTCTGCATAGGGCCTTGTGCCGGCCCTGTTGAAGGGGATCCCTCTGAGCCTGCCGCAAACCAAGATTTTAGAGGGAGTTGCAGCTGACTGGATGGGGAAACCAGCTGTATCAAAGTCTAGTGTCAGCCAGAGAGTTAAATCCATCAATGATTTTCCAGGCCTACTGCATTACTCTAATAGTCCTCTTGAAATCTGTCTTCAAAGTTTTTTTTCAAATTCTCTTACATTACTTACTGACTATACAGGGTGGCTCAAAAAAAGTGAGAACATCTCATAGCATATAAGTTATTTAAAAATTCAAAGAGACAGATGTAAACGATTGACAAATTTAAAAAAAAAGATGGCGACCGGAAATTGTTGAAATAAAGATGTTATATAGCTAAAAAAGGTAAATAAGTAAACTATTTAAGCTTTTAATTTACAAGATGTTCTCACTTTTTTTTGGGCCACCCTGTAGATCTCATCCAGTATTTAGGCTTTGCTATATTTTAATATCTATTTTGGACTTAACCTGTATAGTAGAAGGCTGCATACTGGTGCGCCCTGGACTGCCACTGGCAGCTTAATCCATCCATGATCTCAGTCTCAATCAAAAGTACTTGAATCTCTACGTCACACAAGGGAAGTGGACGTCTCTATGTCACATGTCCCAAATTTGAGCCCTATGCCCATTCCCTCATTCATTCCATAGGGAAGTTACAAAAGGACTGCTACATACCTCCACCAGAGTTTCATCTGGGTCACTATAAATAGGCATATTTCATCCCACTAATTCTCACTTACTAGGTGGCTTGATTAGGCTATTGTCCTTACATCCAGGATGAATTTACATATTAGGGCCACTATTGACCTCATGGTACATTGGTAGCAATTAGTAGCAAACCAAACATTGGTGCAATAAGGGCTGGTAGAGGGTTGAAAGACTAGTCATTAATAAAATACTCCCGACTTAACGATTTGGACCAGTGATTTTCAAACCTTTGGGGGTGGCTCGAACTGCCATCAATATGGATGCTCAAGTGGTGATAGTCACAGCCATGGCCGCCAATGCGACGTCACTTGGCCAGGCAGCAGCTAGTCAGATTTTAAGAAACACTATTAAAAATAATCTTAAAGTACATGTTAACCTGACGCAAGGGCAAAAATCAATACCAAAAAGGATGAGTGATTTTCTGTTGCTGTTTATGGGGAGCCACACTGTGACTAATGACCTTCCGGTGCTAGTAGCAGCAAGGGATCTGTATCGGGACATTTATGAAGTCAGTTCCAAATTTCCACTTCAAAAGAGCGGTTGCTGGTGGTGGGGTCCACTGCGAGGGACATTCGAATGTATTTGAACAACCCATACATTTACTTTTATGTCTATGGTGATGAGGTCAAGGGCTATGACAGAGTCATAAGGCCGGCTTTGAATGACATATGCAACACCTTGCGGTGCAAGGCTTCAAAGAAAAGCAGTAAACCTTTTCTGAAACCGGACTCTTGTATTGATGTGGAAAATGCGAGTGAAAGGTATTTCAATATGAAGCAAGTGCTCTATGATTACATGGAAGTGCATAAAATGCCAGCCACTATACACACAGATTGAATTGAGTGCAACACACTGGTTTTTGAAGACTCTATATACAATTTTGGGGCGCATGACTTGCTGGATGCTTTTAGCAGGACAGGAGGGCAGATAGCCTGCAAGTACACCGTGCTCCCAATGGAAATGTTGTATCCGTAGTTGTCAGAGAACAACATATAGTCATGTAGGCAAATTGGTGGTGATGGGATCCTCACATTCATATTTGGGTATTGCAATGGTTATAGGCATAGGATAGATAAATGGGAGATGCTCTTAAAACACTCTGTAATAAATGGTAGGGACTTTTTCTCAGGTGGTCGAGATAACGCTGAGGTACAAAATGTAATTGATGACTTTCTGAAGCATGTGACCCATAACCACTATATGGAGAGCTTCATAGGCAATGGAGGCTTTGATAGCACTGAATCACGTATTGTCAGGTTTAAGTTGAATGGTATCTTCAAGCCAAAGCTTGATTTGATGTGACAAAGTGGATCAGGGCATCTCTGCTTGAGTACTGATGCCTGTGCAATGTTTTGTGGTGTCTTTAGGTTGTTGGCCAAAACTGTCAGTGATTCAGAGTGGCCTAATACTCTGATTGATGCTTACACCACTGATACTAGATTTATTGATAAAGTTACCACACTGTTCATTGCTCTACTAGAGGTTGATGTTAAAGGGATTATGGAAGTTACCACTTTTGATGTCAATCAAAATCAGTTCACACAATTCCTAGAGACTGAATATTGGAGAAGGTATGGCATCTTGCAGCTGTTTCTAGACTATTACTATTCTTTCAGGAAGAACTGTAACATTGCTTCCGCATATGGTAGTAAGAAGTGTCGGAGCTCCCCCGTGTGGCCAGGCAGTTGCCCAGTAGTGCGAGAGGGCTCTGATCGTCCTTTGTATAAAAAGTTAGCCCAATAGCATGTAGTTGTGTCTTATATAGATTAGAGACAAGTTCAAAGGTCGCAGGAAATTTCTTTTATTTAAGAAATAAGGTTTTCCTAACCAAATTAAATTCTTTGGCAAGAATGTTGAAGGTTACAAAACATAAAGTTCAGGATACTTCTCCAGTCATAAACGTAAGCCTGGTTAAACAGTCCTTGGCTTGGCTTAGTTTAAACACACCTTTTTCACAAGTAAAAATCCTTTACAACAGCAGTCTGTTCTCCGGTCCCCAGGAGGCAGTACAATACTTCACTGTTCGTTTCACAGCTGGTATAGCATCACATTCCCTGGTCCACCAACAGACTTTAAAACTTCAGTAGTATTTCTTCAAGATACAATTTATACTTTTAGCTCCTTTCTGGCTTCATTAACCATGCAGCTTTATCAGCCAAGCAGTCATCGGTCCGCCTAGCTAAAAGTTATGGGCTTTTGCATAGAATGTCCTTATTAAGAACTCCTGGGTTTTTCTCCAGTTACTAAAACCCTATTCAGTTCCTTATTCTTCTTTGGCACAGATAGCACATTCAATTTCCATATCTGAAACCCCACTTTCATAAAAAGTGTCTTCTAAGTCCATTTCTTCCTCACTGGGCTCTTTCAGATATTTGTCCTCCTCAGGGTCTGCCTGAGGAGCCTTTACACGATGTAAAGCTTTCAACACTTGTTCCCAATTATGCTTCTCAGTACGTGAGCTAGTGGGGGAAGGGCAGGAAAAGGTTTCCCTATTTAAAAGCTTCTTTAAGGCTTGTAAAGGGCTCACCTTGCCAGTAGAATGTTGTCCTCCTGTAGGCCCCTTATACTGAGAAGGACCAGACCAGGAGCTTCTGGAAAATATCTCCTCCTCAGAAGAATCTTCCTCCGAGCTCTCCTCTGGCCTTCTCACCTCTCTGTTCCTGTCCTTGGTCAGCTTCCTTCGTCCCACTGGCGCTGCAACAACTCTGCTTGTCCCAGTGCCTCTGTGTCTGCTTTCAATCTCATCCTCCTTCTCAACTCGTGCAATCTGTTTCTCCTTCCATGCCTGTACCATCTGTTTGTGAGTGAAACTTCCCTGCCTAAATGTTTGGGGCTGTCCTATGGCTCTTGACTCCGCCCCCAAACCACTCCCATCTCCTCCCTCAGTCTCCATGGGAACTGGGTGTGTCTCTGGCTCTGCACTCCTCTGCAGGAGATCTTTGGCTTTACTTTGGGTGTTAACCCTTCCTGTGCCTGCAGTTTCTTTGGGTTTAGAAAAAAAGACTGTTTTCCCTTTCTTTTTCTGCACTCTGAGCCTGCTTCTCCACCACATAACCCCCCCCCCCCTTAAGATATTCCGGGCTGGCGTTTCTAGCGCACAGCACGGAATCCTTCTTTGGGTCTGTGGGCCTGCGGGATACCTATCTAACCTGTCCTCTCTTGCAGCCAGCCGGGCAAGTGCCACTCTTTCATGCCATGGCTGCAGTACATTAATGTGGAAGATTTGTTCCTTCCCTCTCCCAGTTCCTATGGCATAGGAGACTGGTCCTACCCATCTGACTCTATAGGGTCCTTTCCACCTGCTCTCGAATTTTGAAGTAGGTCCTGTCACCGTTACCAGTACCTTTTCACCCACCTCCAATTGACGTGGTCGGGTGTGCCGGTCATAGTAACCCTTCTGGCAGGCTTGGCTCGCCGTCATATTGTCTACTACCACTTGGGATGCCCGCTCTAAACGTCCCCTTAAATCCCTTAGAAACTTTGGTACTTCTATCTCCTCTAGCTGCGGTTCAACCCACTGCTCTCTTAAGATATCCAGTACCCCTCTGGGAGCTCTCCCGTACATCAGTTCATATGGAGAGACGCCCATTGAAGTCTGCCGGCGCTCCCTACAGGCATATAAGGTGAATGGTAACATTATATCCCATTCCGCCATATTGCCTTCCAGACTTCTCCTCAACATTCGTTTAAGGGTCTGGTTCTGTCTTTCTACAAGGCCGTTAGTCTGCGGGTGATAGGCAGCCGTTTTTATGTGTCTGATGCCAAAGGCGTCCCAGACTTGGGCAAG
This sequence comes from Ichthyophis bannanicus, assembly GCA_033557465.1. NCBI lineage: Eukaryota > Metazoa > Chordata > Amphibia > Gymnophiona > Ichthyophiidae > Ichthyophis > Ichthyophis bannanicus. The sequence continues at coordinate 248,858,056 of CM066041.1, read as the reverse complement.
ATAACGTGAGAGAAAGTTACTGCCCCTGTCAGTCAAAACTTCTCTCAGAAACCCAACCTCACAAAAGAGTTTTATGATCTCCGTGGCCATGGTTCGGGCTGACACATTACGTAAGGGAATGGCCCACGGAAAACACATCGCCTGATCCACAATGACCAGTATATATTGATATCCCCTAGGGGTCTTGATTAGTGGCCCCACTATGTCCATAGCCAACCTGTCCACTGGTTTTGTTACCAGGGGCAAGGGAATTAATGGCACCTTTTTTGGATGAACCATGGTGACCTTCTGGCATGCTGGGCAAGCTTCACAAAACTTTGCAGTCTCTTTGAATATGCCCGGCCAATAGAAGCGGGCCATGATTTGATCTAAGGTGCTATGGAAACCCTTATGCCCCCCCACCGGGTGGTCATGTGCTAACCTTAGGACCAAATTTTTAAAAGTAGTAGGGACTACTAATTGCTTCCTTATGGTTCCTAAATGAGGGTCTAAACTTTCGCGGTAAAGTATTTCCCTGTCTAGCACAAATCGGGGCAATGTCTCCGAGCTCGTGTTGGCATATTCAAATGCTCGCCTTAGGGCAGCATCCTCCCTTTGCTCATTAGGGAAAGAAGGGAACTTTCCTACCAGCTCCGCAGGAGCCCAAGGCAATTCCTCTCCATTGGCTAAGTCTGCCCTATTCTGAGCCCTGGCCTGCCTTCCACGCGTTTATCTGCCTTACTTTTTCTTTTCCCTTCCCTAGAGGGTGTTATTAACTCTTCGTGTGTGGGCAAACTACACATAGGATCTCCACTCGAGTCCTCTTCTTCCTCCCTAGCCTTGGTTTTGGCCCTCGTAGACACTAACCCTGTCTTAGACTCCAAACCCTTGGCTAGCCCACGTTTAAATTGTGGCCAGTCTCTCCCTAAAACTATTGAATATGGAAGTTTTGGGACTATGGCTACAGTGATGTTTTTCTTCAAGCCTAGGCCTTTCACCTTTACCTTCTGTAAGGGGTAGGCTGACGCTGCACCATGCACACATCTAATTCTTATGTTCCCCTCTGAGTGTTTTCCCGTGTGACCTCCCCTGGCTTGTATCTCCGCCCACAGCTGTTGGGAAACCATCGACTGGTCGGCGCCTGAATCTAAGAGCGCCTCTACTGGGATGTCCTCCACCTCCACTGACAGTAAAAATCCCTCTCCCCTTTCCTTGGATGGGTTAGTCATTAATACTGTCTTGGCATGACAATCTTTTCTGAGATGGCCCTTAGTTCCACAACCATAACATTTTCGTTGCTCATACCCTGACCTTCCTAGGGATTTACCTTGGGTAACCTCTCCTAGCATGGTCCTGCTCATTCTTTCCGGTTCCCTTACACTTGCTTGGCTCAACCCTGCACCCTTCATTTGGCCTACCACTTGAGCTTCTAAGAACCGCTCTGCCAAAGAAGTTGCATCTTTTGTGCTTTTGCAATCCTGTAAAACCAGGAAAGATCGCATTTCCTGTGGCACAGCCTCTATAAACTGTTCTAAAGCAATCACATCCAAAATGGTGTCCACTGTTTTCCCTTCAGGCAACAACCACTTATACATTAATGCTTTGAGGCGCTGACACAAAGCACGAGGTGTCTCATCTGGCCTCAGTTTACAAGCCCAAAAAAGACGGCGGTAGACCATTGGAGTCAATCCTAATCGGTCTCTCACGGCCTTTTTTACCTCATCGTAAGTGGAGGCAAGCTCAGCGGGCACGGCCCTATAAGCTGCGAGAGCTTCCCCTGTAAGGGAGGCCGCTATACGTATGGCCCATTGCTCTTCTGGCCATCCACTTAGGACTGCCACACGTTCGAATACCTCGAAGTAATCGTCAACATCATCCTCTTGGGTCAAAGGCCCAAAGGAAAAAGTTCCTTTACCCCCATGTCCCACTCCTGGCAAAGTTCCTAAGGAACCAGACACTGTCCTTAGCTCCTCCGACGTCTTCTTCTGTTCCCCCATCCACGCAGTCATCATGTCTAGGAGTGGCTGTTGCTGTTCCCTCATCATGGCAGCCATCCGTTCTTGAGACTTCACAGCGATCTCCTGCTGTTGCCGGAAGCAGTCTGCCATCCAGTTGAGGAGCTCCGCTCGCTCCATCCTGCGATGCTGGAATGAAAACAGAAAGAAAAAGACACACCAAGTGCGGCCCTTATAGACACAGCACCCCCTCTCCTCCAACTGCAGAACCTCCCCCCCTTGCAGCAATCCTGGATCAACCCCTCTAAATACGGGATTACCTGCTGCAAGTGGTGAATCAGGCCTCTCAGCACCGCCGGTACCAGCTGGGCTCTCCAACTCCAGTCCGCTCTGCTGAGTCTCTGGTTCAGGTTTTCTCTGCAGGAGCTTTGAGGAAGGCTTTCAGGATGTCTTCTCCGGCCACCTTGTAAATCCTGATGTTACTGTAGCTTCGGTTGGTAGGTTTTTCTCTTATCCAATAACTACGCCACCTGTCGGAGCTCCCCCGTGTGGCCAGGCAGTTGCCCAGTAATGCGAGAGGGCTCCGATCATCCTTTGTATAAAAGGTTAGCCCAATAGCATGTAGTTGTGTCTTATATAGATTAGAGCCAAGTTCAAAGGTCGCAGGAAATTTCTTTTATTTAAGAAATAAGGTTTTCCTAACCAAATTAAATTCTTTCGCAAGAATGTTGAAGGCTACAAAACATAAAGTTCAGGATACTTCTCCAGTCATAAACGTAAGCCTGGTTAAACAGTCCTTGGCTTGGCTTAGTTTAAACACACCTTTTTCACAAGTAAAAATCCTTTACAACAGCAGTCTGTTCTCCGGTCCCCAGGAGGCAGTACAATACTTCACTGTTCGTTTCACAGCTGGTATAGCATCACATTCCCTGGTCCACCAACAGACTTTAAAACTTCAGTAGTATTTCTTCAAGATACAATTTATACTTTTAGCTCCTTTCTGGCTTCATTAACCATGCAGCTTTATCAGCCAAGCAGTCATTGGTCCGCCTAGCTAAAAGTTATGGGCTTTTGCATAGAATGTCCTTATTAAGAACTCCTGGGTTTTTCTCCAGTTACTAAAACCCTATTCAGTTCCTTATTCTTCTTTGGCACAGATAGCACATTCAATTTCCATATCTGAAACCCCACTTTCATAAAAAGTGTCTTCTAAGTCCATTTCTTCCTCACTGGGCTCTTTCAGATATTTGTCCTCCTCAGGGTCTGCCTGAGGAGCCTTTACACGATGTAAAGCTTTCAACACTTGTTCCCAATTATGCTTCTCAGTACGTGAGCTAGGGGGGGAAGGGCAGGAAAAGGTTTCCCTATTTAAAAGCTTCTTTAAGGCTTGTAAAGGGCTCACCTTGCCAGTAGAGTGTTGTCCTCCTGTAGGCCCCTTATACTGAGAAGGGCCAGACCAGGAGCTTCTGGAAAATATCTCCTCCTCAGAAGAATCTTCCCCCGAGCTCTCCTCTTGTTTATTATTTATTATTTAACAGTTTCTTATATACCGCCCCTTCCAGAGATCAGGGGCGGTTCACATTGAACAAAAATCAATATACTTCTGTATATTTTACATGGAACTTGTGTTAACTATGTACACATTTAGTTACATTGAACATGTTTTGAACATTAACTAGAATAACAGTTCTCACCTCTCTGTTCCTGTCCGCCTTCTCACCTCTCTGTTCCTGTCCTTGGTCAGCTTCCTTCGTCCCACTAGCGCTGCAACAACTCTGCTTGTCCCAGTGCCTCTGTGTCTGCTTTCAATCTCATCCTCCTTCTCAACTCGTGCAATCTGTTTCTCCTTCCATGCCTGTACCATCTGTTTGTGAGTGAAACTTCCCTGCCTAAATGTTTGGGGCTGTCCTATGGCTCTTGACTCCGCCCCCAAACCACTCCCATCTCCTCCCTCGGTCTCCATGGGAACTGGGTGTGTCTCTGGCTCTGCACTCCTCTGCAGGAGATCTTTGGCTTTACTTTGGGTGTTAACCCTTCCTGTGCCTGCAGTTTCTTTGGGTTTAGAAAAAAGGACTGTTTTCCCTTTCTTTTTCTGCACTCTGAGCCTGCTTCTCCACCACAGAAGGCAGGTTATCAAAAGACCATTGGGGAGCCAGGGACTCTTGTTAACAATAGTGTAGTCTCAAAAATGATCAGTAATTATGTTCTTTGTGATGAAGGACCAATAGGTATAGTATACAAAGGTGATGACTTCTTTAAGCGGCAGTGCAATTTGAAGAAGGATGACAAACATATTGCACTTATTAATGATATTTGCTCTTTGAACCTGAAGGTGAGTATAGGAAATGGTGCAGAATTCTGTGGTCTCACTGTGTGTGAAGGCAATATTGTACCATTGCTACCCTGTCATTTGAACAAAATTGGTAGGCATAGATTTCGGGACTACAAGCATTGGTGTGAGTATCAGACATCGCTGCAAGATTGGCTTAAGGTGGTTCATGATTGCAACAGTATATTTGTGGTAGGTGCAAACGCAATGCTGTATGGCACCTCATTTGATGAGATGCAAAGGCTTTATGAAACCATCGAAAGTTGAGCTCATATTGACAAGGACTAGTGGCAATCAAAAGTTGTGGACTATACAGAGCCTATCGGTACTGCAAAGAAGAATAGTAGTGGTGACATTGTGGTTAACACTTAGACAGTTTCATTCTGGATTTCAAGGTTTTGAAAACTCATGTTCTAAGATAGTATGGTTTGTTTTTGGTGAATGGATTAAGGTCTTGAATTGTGGATTACGAAATTGAAGAAGGTGATTTGGATTTTCTGGTTTGTGCATTTAGGGAGAGAAAACTGGAAGGCGTACTTGGTGAGCGTTACAGAGGAAGTGGTGATGGCATATTTGAACTACATGCCAAGGACTTAGATTTGTGAAAATGCAAACTGGTACTCTGTGCCAGCACTAATGCGAGCTTTAAGACATATCAGGCAAATCAATTGGACTATCAAAGAGTCCAGGCAACAAGCTTTGGAGGTGCTCAATGGTTTGGATACTACGTGCCCATATGACTTTCAAGTCTTCCAATCGTATCGAAAGTTATTGAAAAAGTGATACATAGGCAATTAAAGGATCATATTGATCTACATGCTCCATTAGATCCACAACAGCATGGATTCAAGCCAATGCACAATGTTGAAACTCTACTCACAGCCCTATTTGACAGCCTACTGAAGGGTCTCCCACTCAGTGCTGCTAAACCGACTACAGGAGATTGGACTATGCAACAACCCAATAAAATGGTTTACATCATATCTAACCAACAGAACGCAGCAAGTCAAAGGAGACCACGTAAATTCCTCACAGTTCCCCATCAGACAAGGAATTCCACAATGATCAGCTCTGTCATCTGTATTATTTAATATTTACTTACAACCGACATTATCAAACACCATATGTTACAATATCATATTTATGCTGACAACAGGGCCAGCCCGTCCATTGAGCAAGAATGTTTTTTGCACAGGGCCCCGCGTTTCAGGGGGCCCCGCGCAAAAAACATTCTTCAGCATCGCAAGTTTAAAAAAAACCAAAAAAAACCCGGTTGCTTCTGCCGCGGCAGCATCAAGAGCTCTGCCGCGGGGCCCCCCCCTGCCCGGCAGAGCCTCCCTGCCCGGCAGAGCCTCCCTGCATCTCTGCTTTCTTCAAGTCACAAAACGCGGGCTTCTTTCAGAGCCGCGAGAGTTTCCTTTCTCGCGGCTCTGTTAATCCCGCCGAGGGTGATGGGAAATCCCATCAGCCCCGGCGGGATTAACAGAGCCGCGAGAAAAGAAACTCTCGCGGCTCTGAAAGAAGCCCGCGTTTTGTGACTTGAAGAAAGCAGAGATGCAGGGAGGCTCTGCCGGGCAGGGAGGCTCTGCCGGGCAGGGGGGGGGCCCCGCGGCAGAGCTCTTGATGCTGCCGCGGCAGAGCTCTTGATGCTGCCGCGGCAGAAGCAGCCGGTTTGGGGGTTTTTTGTTGTATTAATTTGGGATGATAGGGGAGAAGGGGGTTTAGGACTGGTAATGGGCTATGGGAGGGGGGGAGGCCAAACTGGAAGTGGGCTGATGAGGGAGGGGGGTGGTTAGGACTGGTAATGGGCCGGGGGGGGGTAAGGACTGGTAATGGGCCATGGGGGGGTAGGACTGGTAATGGGCCATGGGGGGGGTGGTGGGTAGGACAGGAAAAGGGCCATCGGGGGGGTGTAGGACTGGTAATGGGCCATGGGGGGGGTCAGGACTGGTAATGGGCTATGGGGGGGCTAAGTGGGCTGATGGGGGGGGGTTAGGACTGGTAATGGGCCGGGGGGGGAGGCTAAGACTGGAAGTGGGCTGATGGGGGGGTTAGGACTGGTAATGGGCCGGGGGGGGGGTAAGGACGGGTAATGGGCCATGGGGGGGTAGGACTGGTAATGGGCCATGGGGGGGGGGTGGTTAGGACTGGTAATGGGCCATGGGGGGGGGTCAGGACTGGTAATGGGCCATGGGGGGGGTAAGGACTGGTAATGGGCTATGGGGGGGCTAAGAGGGCTTAGGGGCGGGTGTTAGGAATTGTAATGGTACTGGGGGGTTGGCTAAGAATGGAAGTGGTCTTATGGGGGGGGTTAGGAGTGGTAATGGGCCAGAGGGGGGAGGCTAAGACTGGAAGTGGGCTGATGGGGGGGGGGTTAGGACTGGTAATGGGCTATGGGGGGGCTAAGACTGGAAGTGGGCTGATGGGGGGGTTAGGACTGGTAATGGGCTATGGGGGGGCTAAGGCTGGAAGTGGGCTGGTGGTGGTGGTGGTGGTGGTGGGGGGGGGTTAGGACTGGAAATGGGCTGATGGGGGGGTTAGGACTGGTAATGGGCTATGGGGGGGGCTAAGACTGGAAATAGGCTGATGGGGGGGCTACGACTGGAAATAGGGTGATGGGGGTTAGGACGTAATGGGCTGAAGGGGGGGATAGGACTAGTAATGGGCTATGAGGAGGCTAGGACTGGAAATTGGCTGAGTGGAAGGAGGGCTTGAACTGCAAATAGCTGATGGGGACGGGGGCTTGGAATGGAAATGGGTTGTGAGGGGGAGGGAGCTAGGACTGGAAATGGGTGAGTGGGGGGGGGGCTAGGACAGGAAATGGGCTGATGGAGGGGCTAGAATAGGACTGGAAATTGGCTGTTGGGGGGGTGCTAAGATTGGAAATGGGCTGTGGTGGGGGTTTGGATTGAAATGGACTCATGAAGGGGCTAGAACTGGAAGTAGGCTCATGGGCTTGGATTGTAAATGGGCTGAGTGGAGGGGAGCTAGGATTTGACATGGGCTGATGGTGGGGCTAGGAAAGGACTAGAAATGGGCTCATGGGGGACTGGGATTGGAAATGAGCTGATGGAGGGACTCGGATGGGACTGCAAATAGATGGGGGAGCTAGGACTGGAAATGGGCTTATGGGGGGCTAGGACTGGAAATGGGCTGATGCGGGGACTAGAAGGGAGCGGATGCTGGGTGGGACTGGAACTAGAATGGAGCTGATGTTGGGGGAGGATTAGAATGGGATGGAGCTGGGAGAGTGAAATGGAGAGTGAAAAAATATTTTGTGTGGGAGGGAAGACAAATCTAAAATTGTCCGGATATTGGGAGAGTAAGTGGGGATTGAGGATGGAGGGGTAAAATTTGAGTGGATGAAATAGGAATGAGGAAAGAGCAAAAGGAGAAAGATTAGTATGTTAAAGCAGATGTAGAGAGAGAATGGAAAAAAAACCAGAAGAGAGAAGAAAAGACAAATGGACAGCAGACTATGAAGAGTTAGCGGAAGACACGAAGAAACCAGAAGAAAGTGGCTGGAGTAATTGCAGCTGAAAAAAAATGCACAAAAGGTAGAAAAATATCTCTTTATTTTGAATTTATTAATTGGAATATGTCAGCTCTGGGAAATGTGCATCATTAACGTCTGCGCTTTGTTTAGTACAAGAGCAAATTAATGTATAGTTTTATTTCTACAGTGTTGTGCATTCCAAGTTTGGCTTTTGGGATTCCCAGTTTAATTATTGTCTTCCTGTTTCTAAATTGTGATTCCTTGTTTGGTGATGGTATATGTTCTGCATGTGTAACTGAGCTGAGGTATTCTGTTTATGTAATTCCTATTTGACATTGCCACTTGTTCTCTTTCCCCAGTAGGTCATGTATTGTTGTTCTCTGAAATGTATTGGTTTAATATTTGCAGCGTTTCCTTTTGATAGTTAGGGTATGGTGCTTTATGAGTCTTGGTAGTGCTGTTAGGATACGGCGGGTTTGCTATGGGTTCTAAATGGGCAGTGTTTGTAGTAGTTCCTAATGTGTCTGGCGGTTGGCACTGGATTATAGTAATGTAGAAGTCTTTTAGTCTTTCTTTATTCATACACTCATTAAGAGGCATGTTTACTAAAAGTTTGTGTATGGTAACATTATGCAAATGAGGCCCCTTATGCAAATGAGGCCCCGCACCGAGTCTCCGCACATGGCCCCGCACCCCCCTTGGGCCGCCCCTGGCTGACGACATTATGCTTTATGCTTCAATAGACACACTCAAACCAAACTTTGATTCCATGATCCATTGCCTCAAAGACTTGAACAATTGGCTCACAGATAACAACCTAAAAATCAACCTATATAAAACAGATGCAATGATTATATCCAGAAATCACAACTTTAAACCACCTCAAACCCTCAACATCCTGAATCACTCTATTCCAATAAAGAATGAGGTGAAGTACTTAGGAATCACCCTAGACAGGAACTTAAATCTTCACACACACATAAGCAAAACCTCTGTAAAAGCATACCAATGATTAAAATTCATCAGAAGACTCAAGCCAATACTTAGCCAGGACCATTTCCGAACTGTATGCCAGGCAATCATCACACCAATACTGGACTATGGAAACTCACTGCATCAAGGACTACCTAAGCAGGCTGCTCATCCACTCCAACTAGTGCAGAACACTGCAGCCCGTATAATAACTGGCACAGCCAAGAATGAAAATATTACACCTATACTTCAGAAAATGCACTGGCAACCAATAGTTGTGCGGGCAAAGTTCAAAACCATTACAAATATATTCAAGATCATACACCAATGCACAGCAGATGTTCTCTATTGCCTGATATCCAAAGACACAAATGACCGACCCAAACGAACTTGCAGCAGCAATAAATTACGAACACCAGCTGGATACAATAAAACAAAACAATCTACCTCTAGCAGACCCATCTCACTATCAGCGCCGACCCTCTGGAACTCTCTCCTGCATGAATTGCGGGCCATAAAAGACCTAAAGGATTTCCAAAAATTCCTTAAAACCATCTTATTCATGGAATTTTATAACCAAGAAGCTTATGAACTCCATTAACTATGTTTGAATGTATAGATAGATCAACCAGGCATCAATGTAATTCTTTATCCCTTTGTAAGTCATGTCATCCCTTCAATGTAAACCCATTTTGTGTAACCCACCACTTTGATTGAAGGAGAAAGTGGTATACAAATCTGTATAAATAAATAAATCCCAGATTCTCTACAGGGAGAATTAGTCAGGCAACTGGTAATAGAACTCACACATGAAGAGGCCATACTGGACTTGGTGCTTACCATGCGAAAAGTGTTTCAGATGTTACAGTGGGAGATCATCTTGCATCCAGTGATCACCAGATGGTATGGTTAAGTATTAGGACTAGGGCTGATAAAATCCATTCAAAAGTGAGGGTCTTGGACTTTAGGAAGGAAAACTAACACTTACAAGATAGGACAATACCTCAATGAGTTGTTAGTGGGATGAGAAAAGCTGGGGTATGCAGAAAAACAATGGGCCAAACTGAAAGGGGATATTTTAAAGACAACAAACCTTTTTATTAAAAAGACAAATGAAAGGAAAAGGAGGCCACTTTGGTTTATTTATTTATTTAAAGTACATTTATATACCGTGTTTTCCCAAGTATCAAATACGGTTTACAAAGAACATCAAAATGAATTGTACAAGCAAGAACCCAATTCAATTACATTATAACTTTTGGAACTATTTACATTAACACTGTAAGGTTTACAAACATATACTTAGGTCGTTTACATCAGCTATTTACATTAGGTTAGGATACTAATCTTAATTACTTTAAACCGTTGGATCGATTTACCTTAAGCTGTAATGAAGTTTCTCAATAGGTTGTTATGCATATACATGAGGGATACTGTACCGTCAGGTGGATGAGGGGATTAGCTGCTCAGGGAGACTGTTGTCATTTTGGGATGTGTTCTTTGCTGATCTTTTGTGATGGAGAGATTGAGGGCTAAAGTGAAGCATAAAGAAATACGTTTTTAGGTCTTTGCGGAACATTTTGATGTCATTGACGTCTCTGAGTTCAGCAGGTAACTCTTTCCAGAGTGTCGGTGCAGAGTGCGAGTATGCTTTACTTTTTGTAGTTTTCTTGCATTACTAAAGTCCTTCGGGACTGTAAGTTTGTTATTACTAGTTCTTCTTCGTGTTCTGGTGGGTTTTTCAATATTTATAAGTGTATTTAGGAATGAAGGTGCTAAGTTGTTGATAATTTTAAATGTTGTGACGAGGATTTTATATTTTTTGCAGCTTTGGATAGGTAGCCAGTGTAGTTTGTAGAGAGTTGGCGTGATGTGTTCAATGGCACTGATGTTTTTAATAGTTCTAGCTGCTACATTTTGCACTAATTGTAGCCTTCTAATTGAGTGTTAGGAGATTTCTTGGAGAATTGCATTGGCGAAGTCAAAGTGAGGTGTAATAAGCACCTGTATTACTGATATGAAGTCCTGTAAGTGGATTAGAGGTCTGAGTTGCTTTAAGAGTTTGAGTTTATAATGAGTTTTAGTGACTGTATTCTTGATGTGTGTTTGCATACTTAGAGTCTGGTCAAGTGTGACTCCTAGATATTTCACCTCCTTCTTCACTGTGATGTCAGAGTTCTGTAGTTGGATGAATGATGGAGGAATATAGCTTTGGTTTCTGGTGACAAATAAGACTTCCATTTTTGAATGGTTGATGTGTAGCTGGTGGGATGTTAGCCATAAAGATATGTCAATCAGATTATTGAATCACCTACCCACATCAAGGGAAGCACACTTGACCTGATCTTTGCCCCACAGATAGCAACAAATATAGCTCACCACTTCGCCACATCAATAACTTCAGTACCCTGGTCTGATCATGATCTTATCACATTTCAGATACCCACCATCCATCAGACTAACAGCACTATCAAGGCACAAGCCCCACCGAGCTCTCTATCTACACGTTTTAAGCCTTTTGTTAAGGATAAAGCCCTTGAGGAAATCTTACCTCGCCTTATTATCACACTATCTGACCCAGATAAACTAGTTTCCAACTGGGACCACGCCCTTAAATCAGCTGCCTCCCTTCCAACCACAAGAATAAACATCAAGAAGCGAGAACATGCTCCATGGTACACCAATGACCTTAGAGCGTCGCTCCTTCACTTACGTAAACAAGAGAGACACTGGCGCCATGCCCGGTCCCCTGAATCTCTACGTACATACACCTCTTATCTACAATCTCATTGAGCAATGACGATGGAAAAAAGAAAACAATACCATGCAGATATTCTAAAGCGATCGCTTAACAAACCCCATGATCTGTTCAGCATAGTTAAGTCCCTAACAGGTGACCCAGGTCCCGCCCAAACAACTATGCCTCACCCACAAGATTATGCAAACTATCTACAATCAAAGATAATCCAAGCCAACAAGTTATCAACCTGCACAATCTCCTCTACTACATGTAAAACCCCTCTACTCAAATTTTGCGAAGTATCGAATAAAGAAATACAAGATATTATCACATCCATTAATCTTACCACTGCCCCTAGTGACCCATGTCCAGCTAGTTGGATCAAAGAATTACGCCAAGAACATAGTCCCGCTATAAGCAGAATCACAAACCAATCCCTCTCCATAGGATCTTTCCCACAAAGCCTGAAATTTACTTCAATCCGCCCATTATTAAAAAACAACAAACTTGATTCCTCCAAAGTTGAATCCTTTCGCCCAATATCAAGCATCCCCCTACTCGCCAAAATCATTGAAAAGGTAGTTCAATGACAAATCCAACAACATATTGACGATGTAGCTCCACTGGATCCATCTCAACATGGCTTCAGAGAAGCTCATGGTGTCGACACCATCCTCACAACTCTCTTCAATGATCTAGTTACAGGACTTGATAACATCCGCCAGGGATTTGTCCTCATTTTCATGGATATTGCTGCAGCCTTTGATTCAGTCAACCATGAAACTCTGATACTCCGTCTTGTGGAGAAAGGAATACAAGGCTCAGCTATAGCATGGTGCAAGTCCTACCTATCTAACAGATGGCAACAAGTCAGAACAGGTCCCATGACTTCTGACCCATTCCATCTCAATCAAGGTGTACCTCAGGGTTCATCCCTATCTGCATTAATGTTCAACATATATATGCAACCAATTTGTACCCTAATCTGCTCCTTCAACATCCAGTGCCTAGTCTACGCAGACGACGTCCTAATCTACTCACCATTCCTGATTGATCAACCTGGCTTTTCACCTATATCAAGCTGCTTCGAAGCTGTATCACAATGGCTTACAACACAAAATTTAAGGATCAACCATAGTAAAACAGATGTCTTATTCCTCACCAAGAACCAGATGTTCTCCCCACCCCCCACATTAAAAGTAAACAATATTGAGTTGATAACAAAATCAACTATCTGCTATCTCAGCATCACGCTTGACCAACGACTCGACATGTTTACACATGTGAAGAACATCACGAAAGCAATTTACCATAAGGTCCGGATACTACGTCACCTGCGCCCCCTATTGGACTTTAATGACTACCGAACTATCTTCCAAGCCTTGGTGCTCCCACATCTAGACTTTGCAAATATTATCCTTCATGGCCTCCCTCAGTCAACACTAGGACTGCTACAACACAATGAATGCTGCAGCAAGGGTACTTGCAGGTACATCAAGAGCTAAACATATAACCCCAGTCATGATGGATCTCCACTGGCTTCCACTTCAGGCTAGAATCCAGTATAAGTCCCTAGTACTAACATTCAAAGCCCTAAGGAACCAGATCACCTCACCCATCAGCAAACTCATTCAAAGACGGCCGTTCAACAGGATCAGGAGATCTTATCAAGCAAACACTCTAGAGATCCCCAACATTCTAAGTAAGTGCAAAAAGGCTACTGCCAGTAGAGCCTTCTCCCTATTTGCACCCATGACCTGGAATGCCCTCCCCACTGAGCTCCGTTCCACCCCAGACCTATTGTCATTTAGAAAAGCCCTCAAACAACACCTTTTCCTCATCCATTACCCAGAATCCAATCCCAGAAACAACCACCCATCCTCACATCCTACACCCTACTCCACCCCACCCAAAATCCAACACCATAAAGAAAATGACTAGCTCTACCACCATATCCCCTCTCTTATTTATTACACAGGTACACTAAAAAAAATTTTTTTTAAACTGCCTCTAATGTTTAGATTGATTTTTACGTTTTTTGGTGCGCTGAATCCAAATCTGGTAACCAATTTGCTCCATCACGTACAGATTTTTTGCTACATTTGGGTGAGCAGTTTGAGGTGAACGTTTCAGATTGAGTGCGATCGAGATAAAAGTTTCTTGGATGAATTCTTTATACTAATTGTTTAGTAGTTATTCAAATAAGAATAAAGAAAATTGTAACAAGGCAGCACATAAGAATAGAGTAATGTCAACAAAACACACTGTGATGGTAGCAAAATTGTCTGCACTTAAAACAGCCACATACATGTGCACAAACATTGAGCATATAAGAGCGAGGTTAGACACAAAGCAAAGCAAAGAAATGTGCAAAAAATGTTGTACAGGTATGTATGTAAGAATAGAAAACGCAAACCGCACCATTGCAATACATGAAGACAAACACCCGATGGTGTGAAAATAAAATTCTAATAAATGAGATCCGACACTGTGGTAATAACTAGCAAATTTTTATTTCAAAGTTTAGTAAAAACACGATATTTGTCAACACAGTTTAGATTTTAAAGTCATTCTTGGGTCAATCAATCTCCTAGTGGGCCCGTTTCTTCTTCCCCCGAATGCTTCTCTTGGTGCGCTGCTTGGCGTATTTTTCATCTGGGGTTTCCCGCAGCAGCAACCAGCAGAAATCAGCCATCATAGTGGTGTTCCATCTTTCTTGGTACCTTCTCTCTGCGTCCTTGATGTCCTGGTGAAACCTTTCACCTTGTTCTTCACTGTACTCCCCCAAGTTTTCGGGAAAGTAGTTCACATGGGAGTGCAAGAAATGGACTTTCAGGCTCATGTTACAGCCTTGTTCTTTGAAGGCATTGAGCATCCTGGCAACAATATCCTTATAGTTCTCATCCCGCCTGTTCCCCAAGAATTTGAGAACAACATCCTTGAAGGAATCCCAGGCTTCTTTTTCCTTCTCAGACATCGTTTCAGCGAATGCTCCATCTGAAATGAGTTTCCTTATATCAGGGCCAACAAACACTCCTTCCTTTAGCTTTGCTTCAGAAAGTCGGGGGAACTTTGAGCAAAGGTACCGAAAGCACTCACCATCTTTTGGAAGGGACTTGATGAATTGATTAATGAGACCCAACTTAATGTGGAGAGGTGGTAATAGAATTTTATCACGAGGTACCAAGCTCTCATGAAGAGCATTTTTCTCACCGTGTCTCAAATACTCCTGAATTGGCCAGTCTTTTTTCCCCCAGTGTAGGTCGCGGGCCCGGCTATCCCACAAGCAAAGGAAGCAGGGATATTTGGTGAAACCGGATTGCTGCCCTAATAGCATGGATAGAATTTTAAAGTCTCCACAAATCATCCACTTATGCTCATCATAACGAATCTTGTGAAGAATCAGGGCCAAATTCTCGTATTTTTCTTGGAGAATAACAGAGTGAGCAATAGGAACTGAAGCGAATGTGTTGCCATTATGAAGAAGAACACCTTTTATGCTGTCTTTTGACGAATCAATGAACAGCCGCCATTCAGCAGGATCATACTTGAGTTTAAACTTTTCCATCACTCCGTATATATCGTTGCAAAATACCAAATCTTCCTCTTTGCTGAAATACTTCAAAAATTGTGTCTCGCAGTTGTGGTACCAATAAAAAGTTGTTCCTGGTGACAATAGATTTTTCTGTTTAAGCCGAGAACCTAGCAGTTGGGCAGCATCTTTTGGGAGTCCTAAATCCCGGACTAAATCATTCAATTCAGCTTGAGAGAAAAGTTCAGGTTTCGGATCTGGTTCAGTTTCAAACTCGGAAGTACTGGACTCATCGGGAAAAGCCATCTGATGAGTCTCATCATGATCAGAACCGTTCACACAAATATGATCCAAAGATTTTGGTGGTTCAGGCACAGGTACTTCGTTGCTATGAGGCATAGGCCTAATTGCTGAGGGAAGGTTGGGGTAACTTATTACGTTCTTATTTTTTAAGTTGTATCCCTTCACAGTGCAAGAGCAAAAATAGCAGTCACTGCTGTGGTCTCTTTGTTCACGCCACATCATAGGTATTCCGAAACGAAATGCTTGTTTTTTACCTTTCATCCATAAGCGTAGATCTTCCTCACATGTCTTGCACACTTTGTGAGGAGCCCACGGTTTGTCTTGATCGCCTAACTTCAAACCAAAATAGGCAAAATATACTTTTTTAATAAATGCAGAAATGTTCCTCTGCCGCTTTTTCACGGTATATTCCCCACAAATAAAACAAAAACTGTCCGGAGAGTTGACGCAACCTCTGGCTCTGTGAGCCATCACAAATACACAGCACTGCAAACTACAACTGTAGTGAACCACTTCGGAATAAAGCTGGATTACGACTGAGCAAACAAAAGGTAATAATGAACTTGCAAGAAACTGAAATTTGACAGGAACGTTCATGTCGCAACCACCGTGTTTGAGCGAGCGAATGAGGCGAGGCGAACAGGAAAGAACATGCGCCAGCGCGAGTACTGGATTTAGCCCCCCGCCTCCCAATTGTCCTGTTAATGTATAAAATGAATACAATACACTCTAAAATATCATGAGGGAGTGTTTCTAGTTAGTTAACCATTACAACCTCTATTTTGGGCCAAGAAAATAAACTGCAGTCGGCTAAAAAGAAATTATGTGAACATTCCTTATATGGGTAAGAAATTTAATTTTGTAAGAAAACGTGACGTGATGGAACATTTTGGCTATTTTTCCTGGATTCAGCACCCCAAAATCTATAGGAATCAGTTGCAAAACTGGAGGCAGTTTTTTGGTAGTGTACCTGTGTTATTGGTACTGATCACACATCTTATTGATTAAACCTCTTATAAATATGTTGAAACCAAGCTATACTATATGTATAATTTCTCACCATACTATATGTATAATTTCTCACCATACTCCATGAATAATTACTCTGTAATTAGTTACCCCTGTTACCTCCAGGTTATCTCGTCCATGTTCAATGTAAAAACTCAATTGTCGTGTGACATTGCAGTATGTTTTTTGTTCAGTTGTAAACCGCACTGATTTTAATAGTGCGGTATATAAGAGAAGTAAATAAATAAATAAATAAATAAATAAATGTCATTAAAACAGTCTGAGAGCCATTGATTGTCTAAGTTTGGTATTTTAAATGGGATATAGAGCATTATATCATCCGCGTAAATGTGATAATTTACACGGTGTTTCCTAAAGATTGAGCATATGGGCTGCAGATATATGTTAAAGAGGAGGGCAAAGAGTGCAGAACCCTGGGGGAGTCCTTGCGACTGCTTGAAGGTATCCGAGGTCTGCTGGTTGATTTGTACCGTTTGTGTTCTGTCATTTAGATATGATGCGAACCAGTTCAGTACTGTTGTTTTTAAACCTATCTGTTGGAGCCTGGACAACATTAGTAGGTGGTTAGCACTGTCGAAGGCTGCTTTGATGTCTAAAAATAGGAGGATAAATGCCTGTTTTGAGTCATCAATACCACATGTCAGTGTGTCCATTAGAACCATGAGGAGTGTTTCCACTCCGTGGTGGGGTTGGAAACCATATTGCTGTTCATCCAGGGGGGCTGATGTTTCGATGTGGTCCTGGAGTTGCGTTTGGACCACTTTTTCAGTAAGTTTTGCCATAAATAGGATACTAGAGATGGGTCTGTATGAGTTGGGGGAGGTTTTATCAAGGCTATTGTTTTTTAAAATTGGGCGGATTTGTGCGTGTTTAAGGATTGGTGGCAGGTATCCTTGCTCGAGGGAGAGATTAATCATTGGGAGGATGAATGATGAGAGCTCCGGTAAAGCAGTTTTCAGCCAGTGGACTGGGCAGGGGTCAAGGTAAGATGTAGTGGCATTTAGTTTAGTGATGGTGTTCTTTAGATTTTCTTTTGAGATTGGATTGGTTCTCAAAATAAGCAGCTGAAAAGGTGAAGAAAAAGAGAGTGACCTTCATAAAATACAAGAGAACACAGAGAGAAAGTGTCAATATTTGGAATAACATAGAGAAACTAGGAAAGAAGTCAGGAAAGCAAAGATACAAAAAGAAGAAGAAATAGCCAGTGCAATAAAAATGGAGGGACAAGACATTTTTTAGATATGTTAGCGAGAGGAGGAAGTGCAAAAGTGGTACTGTCAAACTGAAGGGTGAAAGGGAGGAATATATAGAAGCTGATGAGGATAAAGTGAAATTGCTTAACAAATATTTTTGTTCTGTGTTCACAGATGAAAGGCCAGGAGCAGGACCTCAGAAAACAACCACAAATAGGAAAAGAAGTGAAGGCGATCTTGAATGATTTTTAGAAGACTGTGTTCTAGCTAAACTAAAAGTAGACAAAGCGATGGGACCAAATGGGATACATCCAAGAATATTGAAGTTAACTTGGTGACATTCTAGTGGCTCTACTGACTAACCTTTTCATTACATCTTTAGAGTTGGGGGTGGTCCGAGAGGACTGGAGAAAGCCACATGTGTCCCTTTACACCAAACCGGAAGGATGCTTGGGTGCATAGGAAGAGGAATGGCCAGCAGAAAAAAGGAGGTGATAGTGCCTCTATATAAGTTTCTGGTACAACCTCATTTGGAGTATTGTGTGCAATTCTGGAGACCACATCTTCAAAAGGATATAAACAGGATGGAGTCAGTGCAAAGGGTAACTACTAAAATGGTTAGTGGTCTACATTATAAATCATATGGGGACAGACTTAAAGATCTTAATATGTATATGTAAGTTGAAAAGCGGGATAAAGATATGATAGAGACATTTAAATACCTCTGTGGCATAAATGCAGAGGAAGAGAGCCTCTTTTGATTGAAAGCAAGCTCTGCAACGAGGGGACATATGACGAGGGTGAAAGGGGATAGATTCAGGAGTAATATATGGAAATATTTCTTTATGGAAAGAGTGGTAGATGCATGGAATAGTCTCCCAGTGGAGGTAGTAGATACAAGGACAGTACCTGAATTCAAAAAAGCATGGGACAAATACAGAAGTTCTCCGAAGGGAAAAAGGGGACTACAGTAATTGATATGGATGAGCAGACTAGATAGGAACATGACAGCAGAAAAAGATCATATGACCTATGTTTCTAAAGGGATTTTTCTCTTTAATCTTCCCTAGATCATTTCCCCCTCAAAATTGAAATGAGATAATATAGCGCTTTCTGTAGTTGACTAGCAGGATTTACATGTCCAAGTTTGCGAAATGGCTCATTACAATATAATATTCATAAAATTAAAATAACACAAAATATCAACAATAATAAATTACAGAGTACAAAGACTCAAAATAAAAGCAAACATCTTCATAATAAATAATAAACTTATGCCACCAGTGGCAATGAACATGTAATATCTAAGGCTAACTAACAAAAAGCTGTTGTAAAGAAAATCGTTTTAAACTGCTTTTGAAAAGTTCTAGTGCATTCCATTGAATGGAGTGTAATAGGCCTACTACAGAACATCCTACTCCTAGATTCTATTTAAGGAAAGGAATGGAGAATTGTTGTTGTTTTATTTATTTTATTTATTATGAATTTTTATACCACATTTTCCAGCAGATCAAATGTGGTTTACAGTGAACAACATTTGAATTGTACAATAAATGGTACATATTCAGTTACATAGAACAGATAGAACTATATACATTAACATAATAACAGTGAAATACAATTAACATGAGAACTATTTAGATACTTGGATGTAATATAGCATTGAGGTCTAGTTTGAGCAAGGTAACCCATGGGGGAATACTTTTGAGGGAGGGCATGTAGTAGTGGGTTTATTTGGTGGAGTAGGAGGAATCGGTACTTTTGGGTTCGTTATGGTCTCCAAAGTGTAGCATAAATAGATGGGTCTTGAGTTTTTTTGCGGAAAGTGGAGAGGTTACTTATCTCTCTTAGAAAGTCTGGGAGAGCATTGCAGAGGGAGGGGGCAATGTGCGAGAAAGCTCTGATGTTTATACTTTTTTTTAGTTTTCCTGAAATCTAATGGTGTTGTACGTTTGTTTTTGTTACAATCTCATTCTATACGAGTGTGTGATTCCTTGGTAATGAGGGTGGAAAGGTATGATGGGGCAATAACATTGATAAGTTTGAATGTGGTAGGAAAGAGAGTGCGTTCTTTGCAGATGGGTACAGTCCAAGAACCAGGCGGAGAAGAAGGACCAACCCACACTGGGAGAAAACTAAAAAGCCTTTTTTGAGGACCCAAAATAAAGGCTTTTTAAGTTTCTTTCCAGTGTGTCCTGGTCCTTCTTCGCCGCCTGGTTCTTGGACTAAATTTGAATGTGGTGACAAGTATTTTATAGTTTATGCGGCTTTGGAATGGGAGCCAGTGCAGATAGTACAATGTTGGGGTGATATGTTCCATAGGATTGATATTCAAAGTTATTATGGCTGCAACTTGTTATGCCATTTGGAGCTGTCTTAAGGTTTGTTTAGGTAGACCTTGAAGGGTAGTGTTGCGGAAGTCAAAGTGCGTGTAATAATTGCATTGAAGACTGATTTGAAATCATGATGGTGAAAGAGAGGATAGGGTTGTTTTAACATGCTGAGTTTGTAGAATATCTTTCTTGTAGTTAGTTTTATGTGTGATGCTATATTGAGTGTGCAGTCTAGGATTACTCCGAGGTATTTTACCTCGTCCTTAATGGAGATGTTTGCATCATGGATCATGATAGAAGTTGGGGGGGAGGGGGTGAAGTTCTGGTTCCTTCTTATATAAAGGGCTTTGGTTTTGCTAAAGTTGATCTTAAGGTTGTGAAGAGATAGCCATTCTGCTACCTCTGCAAAGCAATCAGTAATTTGTTGAACTGTAGGGTTGGAGATGTTAAACGGGAGATGTATCATGATATCATCTGCGTATATATAATAGTTTACCTGGAACTTTTTGAAAATTGAGCAGATGGGCTGAATATAGATGTTAAAGAGGAGGGCTGAGAGGGTGGAGCCTTGTGGTAGGCTTTGGTTGAAGGGATCAGATGTCTGCTGTCCTGTTCTTACCTGCTGAGTTCTACCCGATAGGTATGAGTTGAACTATTGAAGTACTGTATCCTTAATGCCTATTTGTTGTAGCCTAGAGAGCATGATGTGATGGTTTATACTGTCAAAAGATGCAGTGATATCCAAAAATAGGAGAAGGAAGAACTGTTTAGAGTTGTCAATACCACGTATGAGATGGTCAAATACTACAGTGAAGAGCGTCTCTACTCCATGGTATGGGCGGAAGCCATATTGGTGTTCGTCTTGGGGGGTGAAGGAATCAATATGATCCTGGAGCTGGATTTCTACTATCTTTTCTATCAGTTTGGCCAAGAAAGGTAGGCTGAAAATAGGTCTGTATGATGTGGGAGCATTTTTATCAATAGAGTTGTTTTTCAGGATAGGGCATATTAATGCATGTTTCAGAGAGGGGAGTATGTAGCCATATTGTAAGGAGAGGTTGATAAATGAAGAGAGTTCCATTGTTGTTGCTTTTATCCAGCTAACTGGACAGGGGTCGAGGTAAAAATTGGTGGTATTTATTTTGGAAATGATGTTTCCAAGGGTTTCCTTCATATTCTCCCCATCGAAGCAAGAATCAAGTACAAAAGTCTTCTACTCACCCACAAAACCATCCACCAAACACAGGGCACCCCACTCCGTGCCCTACTGCCTTGCCCAACCCACAACAGAATAACCAGACAATCCTCCAACAGCTCCGTTGCCATCCCCCACAAAAGAACCAAAGCAACTCAACGGACCTGCAACACAGCCTTTGAACTCTATGCCCCATCCCTCTGGAACTCTCTACCAAACCACATCAGGAACAACGGTGATCTCCCATCATTCAAAAAGCAGCTAAAAACCATCCTATTCCAAGAACATCTCTGAATAGGAACCTCCCCCCCCCCCCCATTTCTCTCCAAGATCTCCAAACCAATAACTATGCTATCTTGTCAGTCTCTATGTTCACCCCAAAAATCATCAATGTTGAACCCCCGGTGATGGCCCCCCCCACATTTGATTCCCCCCCCCCCCCCCGGTTATATGTCCCACCGCTTTGACCCGGTGAAAAGCGGGATATAAATACAGTTAAATAAATAAATAAATAAATAAATAAATAAAAGTAGTGGAGAACATTGACCAGGGGGAGTTCTGTGTTGCATTTAGTATGTTTTGATTATTTGTAGGTAAATCTGGATGTTTTAGCTTTTCCTTGTAATAATTAACTAGAATTTGGGGGGCTATGACAGGATCAGATGAGCTTTTTTGCGGTAATACTGGTTAGGGATTTTACTATTTCAAATAGCTCCCTTGATTGGTTGAGCAATTTTGATAAGATACTGGAATAGTGATCCTTCTTAAAAAGAGTTAATGGTTTCTCTGTAGAGTTTAAGTGTCGCTAAGTATTGTGTTTGACAGGCTCTAGATTTTGTATGGCGCCATTTGTGTTCGCTTTTGCGCAGGTCTTGTTTTAGTTGTTTTAGTTCAGGTCTGAACCATGCGGCATTTTGTTTTTTTGTGGCAGGAGAGTAGTGTGCATGTATGGTAGCTTCGTTGGATATAGTGTCATTCCAGGACGTTATTGCTTTGTCTAGATCTGTTGGAGCTTGGGTTAGATGAGGAAATGTTTGTTTCAAAAAGTTGTCTGCTGATGTTTCAAATTTCTTAAATCTTTTGGATTGTGGTATGTATGTGGGCTTTGGGTGGATGAGGTCGTAGTATGGGAGTTGGAGTTTTATTAGATGATGGCCAGACCAAGGGATAGATTGCATTTCTAAAGTCATTGGATTATAGGCACTGTAAAGAACATTAGATAGAAACACTAGATCAAGCGTGTTCCCTTTGATATAGGTTTGAGTATTGATTATTTGGTGGAAATACATATGAATTATGGAAGTTAGGAAGGCCGACATGTAGTTGTAGAGTAGGGATAGTAGGTTAAGATTTCCTAATAGTAATAGTGGATATTTATCTATGGAAGAGCATAGTAACTCTGTTTGTATGTCTACATTTTCAGGTTTGGAGTCTGGAGGTCTGTATGCTAAACAAATGTAGAGGTTTTTGTTTTTTATGGTAAGTATGTCAATGTTTTCTAGATTGCTTGAGGTGACTAGGGATGCTTTCAATTCTCCTTTTGTGATTAGGAGGATTCCCCCTCCTCTTTTTGTGGATCTGTAGGAATGGAATATATCATAGCCTGGGGCTTTCAATTGGCTAACTATTACTGTGTGGGTAGTTGCCTGATGGGACTGTAGATGGTAGGAATGTATTGGTAGTATGTGGGATTCATTGCATGATTAAATACTGTGGGGCAAATTAGGAAGTAAAAAATACAGTTTAGCCAGAAAGCTGTTTTTGTATCCATGGTAATCAAGAGTTTACTAAGTAATACTGGGTGGTAATTCAGAATTGTGAGGTTTGAGCTATAGCCAGGGAAAGCATGTAGGATAGATCAGTTTAGCAAGGATTATTCAAAAACTCTACAGAGGCAGTGTGATCATGCGATGAATAGTCAGACTAATCGCAGTGTTGTCAGGAGAAAGCAGGGGTAAAGACACAAGTTGAGACCTGCATGATTTCTGAATAAGTATTGAGATACAATTGAGTAACAGTTGCTCCGGAAAGAACTAAGTGTCGTCAAGTCGGTGTCGACTCATGGCGACCCTCTGGATAGCTGTCCTAAATTGTGTTCGGTCTTCAGTCAGGCGGATCACTGTTGACAGACTGGCACCCATAGCTACAGTTATTGTATCGATTCATCTCATTGCTGGCATTCCTCTTTTGCGCTGACCTTCTACCTTGCCAAGCATGATGTCTATATCTAATGATCTCTCTCTTTGCATGATGTGGCCAAAGTATGAAAGTCAAAGTTTTGTCATCAGAGCTTCTAAAGAAAGCTTAGATTTGATCTCCTCTAGTACTGACTGGTTTGTTCTTTGGGCAATCCATGGCATATACCATATTCGCCAACAGCACCATAATTCAAAGGCATCAATTTCTTCCTGTCTATCTTTTTCACCGTCCAACTTTCACATCCATATGACATTATTGAAATGCTTGAACAAGTCGAATCTTTGTATGGAGAGAGACATCTCTGCTCTTGAGAATCTTGTCTAGGTCCTTCATAGCCATTCTGCCAAGAACAATGCGTCATTTGATTTCTTGTCTGCTTGTTGCTTCTTTATTGATAGTTGATCCAAGTAGGTTAAAGTTGACCACTATTTCAATTTCTTCTCCATCGATGATGAAATTATTGATTTTGCCAGTTGTCATGATTTTGTCTTCTTTACATTAAAGTGTAGGCCCATTTTAAGACTATGTTCTTTGATCTTGAGAAGCAAATGTTTCAGACCATCTTCACTTTCAGCCAGTATTGTGGTGTCATCAGCACAGTGAAGGTTGTTGATGAGTTGTCCACCAATCTTCACACCTCTGTCATCTTCATACAATCCTGCTTCTCTGATGATTTGTTCTGCATATAAATTAAAGAGGTAGGGGGAAGTATGCAGCCTTGTCTTACACCTTTGCTGATTTTAAACCATTCTGTTTTTCCTTGTTCCGTTCAAACTGTTGCTTCTTGATCAATGTAAAGGTTGTGCAAGAGAACAATCAGGTGTTCTGGTATACACATGCTTCTTAATGTGGCCCAGAGTTTCTCATGGTTTACACAGTCAAAAGTCTTACTGTAGTCAATAAAGCTCAAATTATTTTTTAGTCTTTTCAAAGAGCCATCTCATATCTGTGATGATGTCTCTCGTTCCTTGACTTTTCCTGAAACCTGCTTGGACTTCAGGTAGCTCTCGTTCCAGGTATGGTTGTAGCTTCTGTTGAATAATCTTCAGCAGAATCTTGCTGGTATGTGGGATCAGAGTGATTGCGCAATAATTTCCACAGGCAGTTAGATCACCTTTCTATAGTATTGGTATAAACACAGATCTTTTCTAGTCAGTTGGCCATGATGTTGTCTTCCAAATTTCTGGCAGAGCCTTGTAAGTATGGTAACAGCTGCATCAGATTGCTGCAAAATTTCTATGGGAATGCCATCAATGTCTGGTGCTTTGTTCTTTGAAAATGTTTTCAATGCTGCTTCAACTTCTTCTTTCATCACCAATGGTTCCGCATCATAAGGTACAGGTTGAAATGGCTGTTGGTCCACTTGATCTTTATCATATAAAAACTCTGTATATTCTTTCCACATTTTCTTGATCTTCTCAGCATCATTTATTTATTTAGACAGTTTTGTATACCACCTTATCCTTCAATCAAAGTGGTCACACACATGAGGGGATATGAGACACATACAAAAATACTTACAGGGAACATGGGCAATGGAGGGCTAAGTGGCTTGCCCAAGACCACAAGGAGCACCTGTGGGACTAGAAACCCGAGTCCTTCTGGCCCAAGGTTGCTGTCCTCTAGTGGGATTTGAGCCCTAACCTTCTGGCCTGAGGTAACGTGCCCCAAACACTAGGCCACTCCTCCCAACATAGATCCTTGCACATCTTGTAACATTCCATTTTGAGGCTGGAATTTTTTCTTTAACTCTCGTAGCTTTAGGAAGCCAATCTTGTTATTCCTCTAATAGTTTCTGCTTCTATTTCCTTGTATGCATCATTGTAGTACTTCTCCTTGTCTTGTCTTGCTGCATGTTGGAAATCTCTGTTGAGTTCTGCGATCACCTCTCTTTCTCCTCTGGCTTTAGCTTCTCTGCATTTCTGGGCAATTTTCAAAGTTTCCTCAGTCATCCATTTTGGCTGTTTTTGCTTTTTCATCTTTTGTAGAGACTTCTCGATTTCTTCCAACACAACCTTATTGATGTCATCTCATAACTCTTCTGAAGCTCTGTCATTTGTATCTAAAGCAGCAAATCAATTTTGCAGGCAGTCTTTAAAGTCCAGTGGTATATTCTCAAAGTCATATTTTGCTACATTCTTGAGTAGCTTTCTCTTTTTCAACTTTAGCTTGAGTTTGCATACTAGTAGTTGGCGATCTGTACCACAGTCAGCTCCAGGTTTTGTCTTTGTTGATGTTATAGAGCTTTTCCATTGCTGACTTCCACAAATGTAGTCAATTTGATTTTTGTACAAACCATTGGGTGAAGTCCATTATACAGTTTCGCTTGTGTTGCTGGAAGAAGGTGTTTGAGATGAATAGATCATTGGTCTTGCAGAATTCTTTCTCCAGCTTCATTTCTATTGCCAAGTCCATATTTTCCAATCATTTTGCCTTCTTCTTTGTTGCCAATTTTTGTGTTCCGGTCAGCCATGACTATCAGGGTATCCTGTTTGTATGTTCTGTCAATTTCAGCTTGTACTTGCTCCTAGAACTCATCAATTTCATCCTCTTCTGCAGCTGTTGTTGGGGCATATACTTGAATTATAGTTGTGTTGATAGGCATTCCTTGTAGATGAATAGAAATTAAGCGTTCACTGACTGCATTATATTTCATTGCAGTTCTTTCAAGTTTCTTCTTAATTATAAATGCAATACCATTTCTTCTTTGTCTTTCATTTCCAGCATAGTAGACCATGTGATCATCTGATGCAAAGTGCCCGATGCCAGTCCATTTCAGTTTGCTGACACCCAACAGATTAAGTTGTACACGTTCCATTTCATTCTTGACCACCTCCAACTTCCCTTGGTTCATGATTTGTGTGTTCCATGTCCCAGTACGTAAGACATCTTTGCAGCTTCTGACTCTCATTTCATGCGCAGCTACATCAGCAGTCAGACGTCCTGAGGACTTTGATCCACCACATCATAAATGCTGGCTTTACACTGAAAAGTCTTCAGCTCCTCCCCAGTAGAGCTAGTTGAATGCCTTCCGACCTGGGGGGGTCTCATCTTCCAGCACTATAGTGCAATTTGTTTTGTTGTGACTATCCATTCAGTTTTTATGGCAAAATATGGAAGTAGATTGCCAGGCCTTTCTTCCACGCAGTTTAGTGTTGTTAACGTTGCTACAGAAATATGATCCTCCACCGCCAACACTGTCCCATTCTGCTGCTGCCCAGATGGGTGGTTTGTCTTGGTCTGGCATCTCAGCTGAGACCTGTCCATCTTGGGAGACCCTGCCAGTACTTAAACTATCGATAACTTAGCCCTCAACAACACTGATGCACACAAGCCCTCATAACATGACAAGCTGCATACCAAGTGAGGGGAATGCAGAATAAAACCAAGGATATTATAATGCCTCTGTATTGTTCCATGGTTCAACCACACCTTGAATATTGTGAATATTTCCCTATGAGGAAAGGCTTAAAAGGTTAGGACTCTTCAACTTGGAAAAGACAAGGCTGAGGGGAGATATGATAGAAGTCTATAAATTAATGAATGGAGTGGAACAGGTTAACATAGATTGGTTGTTTATGCTATCAAAATGTAGAAAGACTAGAGGACACACAATAAAGCTACAATGTAATCAATCCATTTAAGAATAATATGAAAAAATATTTTTCCTTCAACGCGTAATCAAACTCTGGAATTCGTTACCGGAGGATGTAATAAAAGCTATTAGTGTAGCTAGGTTTAAAAAAGTTTTGGATAATTTCTTGGAGAAAGGTCCATAAACCATTATTAAAGAGGATCCAGGAAATCCATTGCTTATCCCGGGACAAGCATTGTGGAATCTGTTTACCTTTTTTGGGAACCTGCCAGGTACTTGTGATCTAGATTGGCCACTTCTGGAAACAGGATATTGGGCTTGATGGACCTTGGTCTGACCCAGTATGGTATTTCATATGTTCTTACACATAACCGTTGTTGAGGTTCCTCTGTTGATTTTTGCAATGTACAAATTTGAAAAATGGCTCCTCCCACTGTACATGGATGTCAATCGACATGCATTTCCTGCACTTGCTTTTATGTATTTTAGAAACAGTTCCATGTTTAGCAGAAATCATTTCTAAAATACCATAAGAACTGAATATACCTCAACATCTCAGTTCTGATCTCCACATGCTATTTAAAATAGTGCATGTTAAAAAGTTCTTATACATATTTTTAGACATTATGGGGCATGTTTACTAAATTATGCTAGCTGCGCAGCAGCAAGGAGCACATATGGTCAAGGCCACTGTGCTACCACAGCAATGCACGAGTAGGTGGGGCCAAGGTAGAGATTGGGTGGAGAGAGGGTGGAGTCATAGTGTGCAGCTGTGGCGGGTGCGGTAGTGGCATGCTAGCTACACAACTATGCTGCTAGTGTGGCCACAGCTAACGTCAGCCTCTGACAAAGCACTAGTTGCACTCACCATCCTCCCTTATGCCAAGGCATAAGGAGCAGCAAGGTGAAATGATCAGTCTGGAGATGCAGTAGAAGAAAAGGGGACAGAGAGAAGTGATCCACCAAAGGAGCGGAGTTCATGAAGAGTGGTGTAGGGAGAGATGAAAGAGAAAATGTAGT
Organism: Ichthyophis bannanicus; assembly: GCA_033557465.1. Taxonomy (NCBI): domain Eukaryota; kingdom Metazoa; phylum Chordata; class Amphibia; order Gymnophiona; family Ichthyophiidae; genus Ichthyophis; species Ichthyophis bannanicus. Next base: position 248,830,186 of record CM066041.1, on the reverse strand, counting down.
GAGGAGCAGCAGCATGAATGCATTTATAGGTCAGAAGGAGAAGTTTGAATTGGATACAGAAACAGAAGGGGAGTCAATGAAGTGATTTGAGAAGAGGGGTTATATGAGTATATTGAGGCTGGTGGAAGATTAGCCATGCAGTTGAGTTTTGAACAGATTAAAGGGGAGAGAGATAATTCAGAGGGAGACCAGCAAGTAGGGGGTTGCAATAGTCTAGACGGGAGGTGACTAAAGAGTGGATAAGTGTCTTAGTAGTGTGTTCAGAGAGGGATGGGCAAATTTTGTTGATGTTATAGGTTTTAGCTATCAGTTGGATGTGTGTGGAGAAGGAGAGGGAAGTGTCAAAGATGACCCCAAGGTTGCGGGTTGAGGAAACAGGAAGTAGAAGAGCATTATCCACTGAGATTGAGAAAGGAGGAAGGGGAGAGTTGGGTTTAGGGGGAAAAATAAGAAGCTCAGTTTTCACCATGTTCAATTTCAAATCGTAGTGAGACATCCAGCAACAATGTCAGATAGGCAAGTAGAGATCCTGGGCTTGGATTTCCAGAGAGATATCTGGTGTACAGATATAGAACTGAGGGTCATTAGTGTAAAAATGTTACTGAAAACCATGGGAGGAGATGAGTGTACCAAAGGACTGGGTATAGAGAGAGAAAAGGAGAAGGCCAAGACAGACCTTTGGGATTTACACAGAGTGAGATAGCAATAGAGGAGGATCCACCAGAACAAACAATGAAAGAGCGGTGGGAGAGATAAGAAGAGAACCAGAATAGCACAGAGCCTTTAAAACCAATTGAGGACAAGGTGTCAAGGAGAAGGTGGTGAATAGTATCAAAAGTAGCAGAAAGGTCAAGAAGGATGAGGTCCTTGGATTTAGCCAGGAACAGGTCACTGGAAAATTTGGCAAGAGCCATTTCAGTAGAATGTAAAGGATGAAAGCCAGATTGCAGTGGATCCAGAAGGGCTTGAAAGGAGAGAAAATCGAGGCAACGGCGATGAACCGCTCATTCAAGAAGTTTAGAAATGAAGGAGAGGAGGGAGATAGGTTGATACTTAGTACTAGAGAGAATTTACATTCTTGTTACAAAAAAGAAACCAGAATCTGGAATTTTCTTGTATGTTCTATGAGGAAATGTTCTAATTTGTCCTGTGCCCATTGTTGGGAGAGGGGGACCTGTAGATGCAGAATATATAAGGGTGTATGACTAAGGTTTGCGTAGGACATTAGATAAGAACATAAGAACATAAGATATGCCATACTGGGTCAGACCAAGGTCCATCAAGCCCAGTATCCTGTTTCCAACACTGGCCAATCTAGGTCATATGTACCTAGCAGTTTCCCCAAGGGACACAGGTTCCACAATGCTTGTATTGGTTCAAGCATTGATATCCTGGGTCCCTTCTTAATAATGGTTTATGGACCTTTCCTCCAGGAACTTGTCCAAACCTTTTTTAAACCCAGCTACACTAACAGCCTTTACTACATCCTCCGGTAACAAATTCCAGAGTTTGATTACACGTTGAGTGAAAAAATATTTTCTTTTATTAGTCTTAAATAGTTTACCCTGTAGCTTCATTGCATGTCCCCTAGTCTTTCTATATTCTGATAAGGAAAACAATTGATCTATGTTTACCCGTTCCACTCCGTTCATTAATTTATAGACTTCTATCATATCTCCCCTCAGCCGTCTCTTTTCCAGGTTAAAGAGCCCTAACCTTTTTAGCCTTTCTTCATAGGAGTATCCTTCCATCCCCTTTACCATTTTGGTGGCTCTTCTCTGAACCTTTTCTAAAATCGCTATATCCTTTTTAAGATATGGCGACCAGAACTGCACACAATATTCAAGGTGCGGTCTCACCATGGAACGATATAGAGGCATTATAATATCTTTTGTTTTATTTTCCATTGCTTTCCTTATCATACCTAGCATTCTATTTGCTCTCTTGGCCGCTGCTGCACACTGGGCCGAGGGTTTAACATGGTATCCACAATGACACCTAAATCTTTTTCCTGGTTGATGGTTCCTAATATGGAACCTTGCATCGTGTAACCATAGTTTGGGTTGTTCTTCCCTAGGTGCATAACCTTGCATTTGTCCACATTAAATTTCATCTGCCATTTTGATGCCCAGTCTTCCAATTTATCAAGATCCTCTTGCAATTTTCCACAATCCTCTTGGGTTTTAACAACTTTAAATAGTTTTGTGTCATCTGCAAATTTGATAACCTCACTCGTTATTCCACTTTCCAGGTCATTTATGAATATGTCAAAAAGCAGCGGACCCAGCACAGATCCCTGGGGTACACCACTATTCACCTTTCTCCATTGGGAAAATTGGCCATTTAGCCCTACCCTCTGCTTTCTATCTTTTAACCAGTTCCTGATCCACAATAGTACACTGCCTCCTATCCCATGACTCTTTAGTTTTGCCAAAAGTCTCTGATGAGGGACCTTGTCAAAGGCTTTCTGAAAGTCCAGATACACAATATCAACCGACTCACCTTTGTCCACCTGATTATTCACTCCTTCAAAAAAACATAACAGATTAGTAAGACAAGATCTTCCTTGTCTAAGGCCATGTTGGCTGTCTCCCATTAGGTTATGACTATCTACATGCTGAGTAATTTTATTCTTTATGATGGTTTCTACCATTATTCCCGGTACTGATGTCAGGCTCACCGGTCTGTAGTTTCCCGGATCACCCCTGGAACCCTTTTTAAAAATTGGTGTTACATTGGCGATCCTCCAATCTTCAGGTATTAGAGATGATTTTAATGATAGTTCACAGATTACTAATAGCAGGTCTGCAATCTCGTATTTCAGTTCTTTCAACACCCTTGGATGTATACTATCCGGCCCAGGTGATTTGCTACTCTTCAGCTTATCTAATAGTTGTAATACATCTTCCTGATGTATCGATATTTCCTTCAATTCTTCCGCACCTTTAAATACCACTTCAGTGATGGGTAACATCCCTACATCTTCCTCAGTAAAGACCGAAGCAAAGAATTCATTCAGTCTCTCCGCTATCGCCTTGTCGCCTCTTAGTGCTCCTTTAACCCCTTTATCATCTAATGGACCAACTGACTCTCTCACAGGATTTTTGCTACAAATGTACTTGAAAAGGTCTTTACTTCGCATTTTTGCTTTCGCAGCAAGCTTCTTCTCAAATTCTCCCTTTGCCTGCCTTATCAATGCCTTGCATTTGATTTGTCAGTGCTTGTGCTGTTTCCAGGTTTCGTTGTTTGGCTCTTTTTTCCATTTCCTGAAAGATGCTTTTTTGGCAACAACAGCCTCTCTGACCTCACCTTTAAACCATGCTGGCAGTTTTTTGGACTTCCTTCCACTTTTCTTAAAGCGTGGAATACAGCTGGTCTGGGCTTCCAAGATTGTATTTTTCAACAACAGCAAGCCTGATGTACGTCTTTAACCTTTGCAACTGCTCCTTTTAGTTTTTTCTTAACTGTTTTCCTCATTTTATCATAGTCTCCCTTTCGAAAGTTAAAAGGTAGTACTGTGGATTTCCTTACTATCCCTCCTCCACTAATTAAATCAAAGGCAATCATGCTATGATCACTATTGCCAAGTGGCCCCAACAACCTTATCTCTTGCACTAGATCTGGTGTTCCACTAAGGATTAGGTCTAATATGGCTTCCCCTCTGGTTGGTTCATGAAACCAGCTACTCCAAGAAGCAGTCATTTATTTCATCTAGGAACTTTATCTCCCTAGCATGTCCTGACGTGACACTGACCCAGTCGATACCGGGGTAGTTGAAATCACCCATAATTATTACTGTGCTGTAACGTTTGTTAGCTTCCTTGATTTCTTTGAGCATTTCATCATTCATTTGGTCATTCTGGCCAGGCGCTCGATAGTACACCCCCACTGCCATTGCCTTCCCCCTTTTACATGGAATTTCAATCCATATAGATTCTACAGCAGATTTTGTTTCCTGCAAAACTTTAATCCTTTCTGACTCAATGCCCTCTCTAACATAGAGAGCAACCCCTCCACCAATTTGATCAGCTCTATCATTACGATATAGTTTGTACCCAGGTATCATAGTGTCCCACTGGTTGTCCTCCTTCCACCATGTCTCTGATATTTATTTATTTATTTATAGTCTCTTATATACCGCACTATTCAGCATCAGCGCGGTTTACAATAAACAAGGAGTTACACAATTCAACGGTACTTTGTGTTTACAGAAAAAACAGGAAATACAACTCGGATAACAGGGTAATTAATTAATATAACAGACATGATCTCATCCTGGCTTCAGTATTGTATATGGGAGGTCTGTGGGGTGTCTGTATTGAATTTGTATGTTTGGAAGGTCTGTGGGTAGGTTGTGTTATCTGGATTGTTTAATGGATAAGACAAGAGGAAGAGGTAGTGTTTCAAAGAGGGAAAGAGAAATCTATTTGCATTGGTGTGATATACAGACCTCCCTCACAAGAGGAAGAGGTTGACAGAGAGTTAATTGAAGACATACGCAGCATTGCTAGGAAAGGGGAAGTGCTACTGCTAGGAGATTTCAATATGCCAGATGTTGATTGGCACATTCCTGCTGCAGTATCATCTAGGAGTAAGGAGATCCTGGATTCTCTACAGGGAGAACTATTCAGGCAATTGGTAACAGACCCCACACGTGAAGGGGCCATACTGGACTTGGTGCTTACCAATGGTGAAAGTGTTTCTGATGTTGTAGTGGGAGATCATTTTGCATCCAGTGATCACCAGATGGTGTGGTTCAGTATTAGGACTAGGGCTGTTAGAATCCATTCCAAGGTGAAGATCTTAGACTTTAGGAAGACTAACTTTGCGAAGATGGGCCAATACTTCAGGGAGTCGTTAGTGGGATGGGAACAGCTGGGGGATGTAGAACAACAGTGGACAAAACTGAAAGGGGGTATTTTAAAGGCAACCAACCTTTTTGTTAAAATGGTAAATAAAGACAGGAGACCACTATGGTTTTCGAAGGAAGTAGCTGAAAAAGTGAAGAAAAAGAGGGAGGCCTTCATGAAATACAGTCAAACCTCGGTTTTCGTATGCCCTGGTTTTCGTACGATTCGGTTTTCGTTGATTTTTTTCATCAAGATTGTGTTTCGGTTTTCGTACGTTGTCTCGGTTTTCGTACAGCATTTTACCCCCCCCCCCCCATACCTGCCATGGATTAGCGTGAGCCAGCGATCTCCCACGGAGCTTGAGCCAGCGATTCTGCGGGACCTCTGGGGAGCCGAGGAGTTCAACGCTCCAGCGTGGCCTGCCCGAAACTGCTTCCTGCCCCGGACTCTCCCCCGATTGACGTCTGCCTGCTGCCTCTTCCCCTGCACATCCCTTGAACCGGGACAGGAGCTGGTGACCGAATCTGCTTCTCCTTGGCGGCCCAGTCTCCCGCCGGGGCCCCTGCCCTCCCGATTGGATTCTGGGTGTCCTGCAGGCCTGCACACGCGGCCTCTCCTTGAAACCTTGCAGTCTGCAGCTGCAGGCTCCTGCTGGCACAGCCCCACGCTGTTCTCTGACTCTCACCTGTGTCAGGCTGCTACCTTAGGGGGGCCGGAGGCAGCCTAAGACTCTCTGTCCCACTGTTTCTCAACTGCCTGCTGCTTGGCTGACACTGCCTCTCCACCTCTCCCGACACTGTGTATGCCAACAAAAGTCTTCAATAAAGGTAAAAGTGATGTTACATGCTCATTTATCCATTTCATTAGTCATTTATATGTATTTCTCATTGTTTTCTGTATGTAAAAAGATAGTTATTCTCTATAAAATGTATTTTTTGTCAATATTTTTGGGTGTCTGGAACGGATTAATTGAATTTACATTATTTCTTATGGGAAATCTTGCTTCGGTTTTAGTCCGTTTCGGTTATAGTCAGACTTTTTTGAACGGATTAATCATGAAAACCGAGGTTTGACTGTACAAGAGATCACAGAGAGAGGAAGACAGGCATCTGTATTTGGAAAAACTTAGAGAAGCTAGCAAAGTAGTCAAGAAGGCAAAGATTCAAAAGGAGGAGGAAATAGCCAATGCAATAAAATGGGGGGATAAGACATTTTTCAGATATATTAGTGAGAAGAGGAAGGGCAAAAGTGGTATTGTCAGACTCAAGGGTACAGGGGGGGAATATGTAGAAGCTGATAAGGATAAAGCGGAATTGCTTAACAAATATTTTTGTTCTGTGTTCACAGCCAGAGAAGGGCTGTACTTTTACAGAGCTCTGCTAGGGAGGGGATATTTGCCTCCTGGGACATCTTACTGTGAGTTCTAGCTGTTTATTTAATTATTTGTGTGCTAGTTCAGCCTTCTCAGCTGTACTTACCTTGCCTCTCTCAACTAACTGGGCTTTGTGTGGTAGCCATTTTGAATTAAATCTCTCTCCCCAGATCCTGCTGTTTGTTAACCTTTTTCCTGTCCTTGCCTGCCTGAGTGAATCCTCCCCCTCCCCCTGAGGTATTGTGTAGCCTTCTTCCTGTTTTCTCCACGTGTGCATAGTCTGTTTTAGTTTGCTTTTCTCTGAGCAGAGAAGGGCTGTACTTTTACAGAGCTCTGCTAGTGAGGGGATATTTGCCTCCTGGGACATCTTACTGTGAGTTCTAGCTGTTTATTTAATTATTTACTGTTTGTCTAACTGTTTGTTTAATTATTTAGTGTTTGTCTTAGTGGTGTGCTAGTTCAGCCTTCTCAGCTGTACTTACCTTGCCTCTCTCAACTAACTGGGCTTTGTGTGGTAGCCATTTTGAATTAAATCTCTCTCCCCAGAACCTGCTGTTTGTTAAACTTTTTTCCTGTCCTTGCCTGCCTGAGTGAATCCTCCCCCTCCCCCTGAGGTATTGTGTAGCCTTCTTCCTGTTTTCTCCACGTGTGCATAGTCTGTTTTAGTTTGCTTTTCTCTGACCAGAGAAGGGCTGTACTTTTACAGAGCTCTGCTAGTGAGGGGATATTTGCCTCCTGGGACATCTTACTGTGAGTTCTAGCTGTTTATTTAATTATTTGTGTGCTAGTTCAGCCTTCTCAGCTGTACTTACCTTGCCTCTCTCAACTAACTGGGCTTTGTGTGGTACCCCCATCCCCCTGCTGAGGGTTGACAGGGTACCTTGTAACTGCCCTCTTTAATAGGACTTATCTCCCTCCCTCCCTCCCCAGCACCCACCCACCCCTGGGGTAATTGTAGTTTTTTATAGGTACTTGCACATCTTAGAGGAAAGGGGCTGCTCTCAGGTGCAGCTCTTAATCCAAATCAGTAATACACAGAGGACCTGAGATTAATTAAGCTTCAGGTACACAGGGTGTATTAGGGGTATTAGATACACTTTTATTAGTATAAGCATCTACACCAATCCTTATTATATACCGAATTTAAAAGACCTAAACACAAGCTTTAAACTAAGATGCAGACAGAGGTCCAGCAACGAGATGGGGGTTCTCCAGTCTTTTGCATTGAGTGTCACATGTATGATTTTCTCCCAGTTGGTGAGAGGTCCTACATATGCACTAAGTGCAGGGAGCTCTTTGCTCTCAGGGAACGAGTCCGTTCTCTAGAGGCTAGAGTAGCAGACCTGGAAGACATAAGAAAGACAGAGAAGTACATGGACGAGACCTACAGGGATATAGTCCTGAAGTCCCACCTCCAGTCTGGCAGCATCCCTGTTGCCATGGAGGAGAGAGGTCGCGTGACAGGAGAGCATCACCCTGGTGTGGCAGGAAGTGATCCTGTAACTAGGACCTGTCCTCCAGGTGATGTAAAACCCTCTCGCACCGAGGACGTTTCTCCAGGGCCATGTCCCCATGAGGGGAGGGTCAGGACAGCTGTTATAGTTGGTGATTCAATCATTAGGAATGTAGATAGCTGGGTGGCTGGTGGACGTGAGGATCGCCTGGTAACATGCCTGCCTGGTGCGAAGGTAGCAGATCTCACGCACCGCCTAGATAGGATCATAGATAGTGCTGGGGGGGAGTCTGCTGTCTTGGTACATGTTGGTACCAATGACATAGGAAAATGTGGTAGGGAAGTTCTGGAGGCTAAATTTAAGCTTTTAGGTAGGAAGTTGAAATCCAGAACTTCCAGGATAGCGTTCTCCGAAATGCTTCCTGTTCCACGTGCAGGACCCAAAAGACAGGCAGAGCTCCGGAGTCTCAATGCGTGGATGAGACAATGGTGCAAGGATGAGGGTTTTGGATTTGTTAGGAACTGGGGAACATTCTGGGGAAAGGGGGGGCTCTTCCAAAGGGATGGGCTTCACCTTAATCAGGATGGGACCAGACTGCTGGCATTAACCTTTGAAAAAGAGATAGAGAAGCTTTTAAACTAGAAAATAGGGGAAAGCCGACAGTCACCCAAGAGCGCATGGTTCGGACAAAGGTATCCTTGAAGGATACTACCAAAAGCAGTGAGGTTCCAAAAGGGAGTATAGTAGCCCAAATGCCCTTGAGTAAGGAGCAGACAGAGCATAAAGATTCCCAATTACCCATGCCTACCAATAGCCAGATTAATATTAATAATATACAGTCTCTAAAATGCTTGTATGCCAATGCTAGAAGTCTAAACAATAAGATGGGAGAATTAGAATATATAGCACTAAATGAGAGGTTAGATATGATTGCACTCTCAGAGACATGGTGGAAGGAGGATAACCAGTGGGACACTGTGATACCTGGATACAAACTATATCGTAATGATAGAGCTGAACAAATTGGTGGAGGGGTTGCGCTCTATGTTAAAGAAGGCATTGAGTCAGAAAGGATTAAAGTTTTGCAGGGAACACAATTTGCTGTAGAATCTCTATGGATTAAAATTCCATTTATGAAGGGGAAGGTGATGGCAGTGGGAGTATACTATCGACCGCCTGGCCAGAATGAACAAATGGATGATGAAATGCTCAAAGAAATCAAGGAAGCTAACAAAAGCCACAACAGAGTAGTAATAATGGGTGATTTCAATTACCCCGGTATCGACTAGGACAGTCTCACAGCAGGACAAGCTAAAGAGATAAAGTTTCTAGATGAAATAAATGACTGCTTCTTGGAGCAGCTGATTCATGAACCGACCAGAGGGGAAGCCATACTGGACCTAGTCCTTAGTGGAACGCCAGATCTGGTTCAAGAAATAAGGGTGTTGGGACCACTTGGCAATAGTGATCATAGTATGATCATGTTTGATTTAATCAGTGGAGGACAGATAGTAAAGGAATCCACAGTACTACCTTTTAACTTTCAAAAGGGAGACTATGATAGAATGAGGAATATAGTTCGGAAAAAAAACTAAAAGGAGCGGTTCCAAAGGTTAAAGACTTACAGCAAGCTTGGGTGTTATTTAAAAATACTATCCTCGAAGCCCAGACCAGCTGTATTCCACGCATTAAGAAAAGTGGAAGAAAGTCCAAAAAACTGCCAGCATGGTTTAAAGGTGAGGTCAGAGAGGCTGTTGCTGCCAAAAGAGCAACCTTCAGGACATGGAAAAAAGAGCCAAATGATGAAAACTGGAAACAACACAAGCACTGGCAAGTTAAATGCAAAGCATTGATAAGGCAGGCAAAGCGGGAATTTGAGAAGAAACTTGCTACGGAAGCAAAAACACGAAATAAAGACTTTTTCAAGTACATTCGTAGCAAAAGGCCTGTGAGAGAGTCAATTGGACCATTAGATGATAGAGGGGTAAAAGGGGCAGTAAGAGGGGACAAGGCTATAGCAGAGAGACTGAATGAATTCTTTGCTTCGGTCTTTACTGAGGAAGATGTAGGGATGTTACCCAAGAATGAAGTGGTATTTAAAGGTGATACTGCAGAGGAATTGAGAGAAATATCGCTACACCGGGAAGATATATTACAACTATTTGATAAACTGAATAGTAGCAAATCACCTGGACCAGATGGTATACATCCCAGAGTGTTGAAAGAACTGAAATATGAGATTGCAGACCTGCTATTGGTAATCTGTGACCTTTCATTAAAATCATCTGTAATACCTGAAGATTGGAGGGTCGCCAACGTAACACCAATTTTTAAAAAGGGTTCCAGGGGTGACCAGGGAAATTACAGACCGGTGAGCCTGACGTCAGTACCAGGGAAAATGGTAGAAACCATCATAAAGAACAAAATTACACAGCATGTAGATAGTCATGGCCTAATGGGAGACAGCCAACATGGCTTTAGACAAGGAAGATCTTGTCTTACTAATCTGATCTGTTTTTTTGAAGGTGTGCATAAACAGGTAGACAAAGGTGAGTCAGTTGATATAGTGTATCTGGACTTTCAGAAAGCTTTTGACAAGGTCCCCCATCAGAGACTTTTGGCAAAGCTAAAAAGTCATGGGATAGGAGGCAGTGTACTATTGTGGATCGGGAACTGGTTAAAAGATAGAAAGCAGAGGGTAGGGCTAAATGGCCAATATTCCCAATGGAAAAAGGTGAATAGTGGAGTACCCCAGGGATCTGTACTGGGTCCCCTACTTTTTGACATATTCATAAATGACCTGGAAAAAGGAATAACTAGTGAGGTTATCAAATTTGCAGATAACACAAAACTGTTTAAAGTTGTTAAAAACCAAGAGGATTGTGGAAAACTGCAGGAGGATCTGGATAAATTGGAAGACTGGGCATCCAAATGGCAGATGAAATTTAATGTGGACAAGTGCAAAGTTATGCACCTAGGAAAGAACAACCCACACTATAGTTACACGATGCAAGGCTCCACATTAGAAACCACCACCCAGGAAAAAGATTTAGGAGTCATCGTGGATAACATGTTAAAACCCTCCGCCCAGTGTGCAGCGGCGGCCAAGAAAGCAAATAGAATGCTAGGTATCATAAGGAAAGGGATGGAGAATAAAACAAAGGATATTTTAATGCCTCTGTATCGCTCCATGGTACGACCGCACCTTGAATATTGTGTGCAATTCTGGTCACCGTATCTTAAAAAGGACATAGAGTTATTAGAAAAAGTACAGAGAAGAGCCACCAAATTGGTGAAGGGGATGGAAGGCTACTCCTATGAAGAGAGGCTAAAAAGGTTAGGGCTCTTTAACCTGGAAAAGAGACGGCTGAGGGGAGATATGATAGAGGTCTATAAATTAATGAATGGAGTGGAACGGATAAACGTGGATCAATTGTTTACGCTATCAGAATATAGAAGGACTAGGGGACATGTAATGAAGCTACAGGGTAAACTATTTAAGACAAATAAGAGAAAATATTTCTTCACTCAACGTGTAATCAAACTCTGGAATCTGTTACCGGAGGATGTAGTAAGGGCTGTTAGTATAGCTGGGTTTAAAAAAGGTTTGGACAAGTTCCTGGAGGAAAGGTCCATAAACCACTATTAAAAAGGGACCCAGGATATCAATGCTTGACCTAGTACAAGCACTGCAGAACCTGTGTCTTTTGGGGAAACTGCTAGGTACGTATGACCTAGATTGGCCACTGTTGGAAACAGGATACTGGGCTTGATGGACCTCGGTCTGACCCAGTATGGCATTTCTTATGTTCTTATGTTCTTAGATGAAGAACCAGGAGCAGGACCTCAGAAAACACCCACAAATAAGAACAGAAGCGAGGGACATCTTGAACAATTTTCAGAAGACTGTGTTCGTGAGAAACTAGCTCAACTTAAAGTAGACAAAGCGATGGGACCGGATGGGATACACCCTAGAATACTGAGGGAACTTGGGGACGTTCTAGCAACTCCACTGACTGACCTTTTCAATGCCTCGTTGGAGTCGGGAGTGGTGCCAAAGGACTGGAGAGAGGCTCATGTGGTGCCTTTACACAAAAGCGGAAGTAAGGATGTGGCTGAAAACTACAGGCCGGTTAGTTTAACTTCAGTGGTGAGTAAATTAATGGAAACGCTGTTGAAAGAGAAAATAGTGAGGTTTCTGGAGTCCAGCGGATTACAGGATCCGAGGCAGCATGGATTCACCAGAGGCAGGTCTTGTCAGACAAATCTGATTGATTTCTTTGACTGGGTGACCAGGGAGTTGGACCGAGGGAGAGCTCTAGATGTGGTGTATTTAGATTTCAGTAAAGCCTTTGACACTGTTCCTCACAGGCGACTTATAAACAAACTGAGCACCCTAGGGATGGACCCTAAAGTTACTGCTTGGGTTAGAAATTGGTTGGGTGAGAGGCGACAAAGAGTACAAGTAAATGGAGCTCACTCTGAGGAGAAGGATGTTACCAGTGGTGTGCCCCAGGGATCTGTCCTTGGTCCGATTCTTTTTAACATCTTTGTTAGTGATATAGCGGAAGGGCTGTCGGGTAAGGTTTGCCTCTTTGCGGATGATACCAAAATCTGCAATAAAGTAGACACCCAGGAAGGTGTAGATAACATGAGGAGGGATCTGGTTAAGTTTGAAGAATGGTCTAGAATTTGGCAACTGGGATTTAATGTTAAAAAATGTAAGGTCATGCATTTGGGCTGCAGCAATCCAAGGGAGCAATACAGTATAGGAGGTGAAGTACTTTTGTCCACTAAAAAAGAGCGGGACCTAGGCGTAGTTGTGTCCGATGATCTTAAAGTAGCTAAACAGGTAGAAAAGGCGACGGCAAAAGCTAGAAGGATGCTTGGGTGCATACGGAGAGGAATGGCTAGCAGAAAAAAGGAGGTGATAATGCCTCTGTATAAGTCTTTGGTGCGACCTCATTTGGAGTATGGTGTGCAATTCTGGAGACCGCACCTTCAAAAGGATGTGAACAGGATGGAGTCGGTGCAGAGGGTTGCTACTAAGATGATTAGTGGTCTTCATTATAAAGCATATGAGGACAGACTTAAGGATCTTAATATGTACACCTTAGAGGAAAGGCGGGATAGAGGTGATATGATTGAGATGTTTAAATACCTCCGTGGCATAAATGTTCAGGGAGAGAGCCTCTTTCAATTGAAAGCAAGTTCTGCGACGAGGGGACATGGGATGAGGGTGAAGGGAGATAGATTCAGGAGTGATATGCGGAAATATTTCTTTACGGAAAGAGTAGTGGATCCGTGGAATAGTCTCCCAGTCGAGGTGGTAGAGATGAGGACAGTAACTGAATTCAAAAAAGCATGGGACCAACACAGAGGATCTCTAAAGGTAAAAAGTGGACTGTTGTAGTTGTTATGGAAGGACAGACTAGATGGGCCTTGTGGTCTTTTTCTGTCATCATGTTTCTATGTTTCTAAAGCTTTTCGAAACGGCAAAAGGTCTGGTATTGATCGGATGTTTTGAGGAAGGCTGTTCCAACACCTTGGTGCACAGAAAAAGAAAGCCCTGTCAGCAGTAGTTTTGGTGTATTGTGTTATTGATTTAGGGACTAACAGAGAATTGAGTGATACTGACCTTCTATCCCTATTGAGGGGTGTTGTTTGGATCATATCTGATAATGATGCAGATGAGAGCTCTTTGATGGCTTTGAATGTAATTAGTAAAGTTTTGAAAGTGAGTCTATTTCGTATCGGGAGCCAATGAAGATTTTAGAATAGGTGAAATATGTTCTTTCCGGGATGCTCCATGAAGGACTCTTGCTGCAGCATTCATTGCCAATTGAAGTGGATGTAATGTGGCTTGAGGGAGACCTTGTAATATTGAGTTCGCATAATCAAAATGAGGTATGATTAGCGCCTGATAGATGGTTCTAAAATCGTCTGGCTCTAGCAAGGATCGTAGATGTCTAAGGGAACGTATTTTGTGGTATACTGCTCTTACAATATTTCCTATGTGTGCTTTCATATCCAAGTTCTGGTCTAAAGTGACACCAAGGTATCTGATGTGGTCTTGGTCTGGAGGTTAGCATCCTTTACTTTCAAAAAGGACGGAGCAGTGAAATTTTGGTTCCGTGTAATGAATAACACCTCTGTTTATTTGTGTTGGATCCTTAGATTTTGAGATTGTAACCAGTTGGAAACCTCATTTATGCAGTTTGTTAAAGGAGTGAGGTCGGGGTTCTCTGTTGTAAAAGGAAAATATAATAGTACATCATCCGCGTATATCATGCAGTTGACTCTAAAGGATCGTATCAGGTTGCATATAGGCTGCATGTATATATTGAACATAAGGGCGGAGAGGGAGGAGCCTTGAGGGACATCTTGTTTTTGATGAAACTGATCTGATGAAGTATCGTTGGATCGTACCTGTTGCCATCTGTCCAAAAGGTAGGATTTACACCACTCGAGTGCTTTATCGGTAATTCCCTTCCCTTTGAGACGTTCTAGGAGGCGTTCATGGCTCACAGAATCGAAAGCGGCTGCGATTTATTTATTTATTTATTTAGTATACATTTGTATACCGCTACTTCCAGCGATCAGCAGCGGTTTTGATACAGCAGCAATATCTAGGAAGACAAGGACAAACCCTTGGCAGATGTTATCAATACCTGATAATAAGCTGCTGAACAGTGTAGTTAGAAGCGTTTCCACACCGTGGGATTCTCTGAAGCCGTGCTGGCATGGGTCTAGTGGAGCGTTAATTTCAATATGATCCTGAATTTGTTTTTGTACTTCTTTTTCCAATATTTTTGCTAGTAAAGGAATGCTTGCTATTGGTCTATATGATTCTGGTTTAAGAGGGTCGAGCTTGTTGTTTTTTAGTAATGGCCTTATGGATGTTTGCTTAAGGATACGTGGGAAAGTTCCTGTTGTAAATGATTGAATCATGAGTCTGGATATGATGGGACTGAGGTCAGCTCGTAAATCTTTGATCCAGAACGCAGGGCATGGATCAGTATGAGCGGTGGTCATGTTTAAGCTAGCAATGGTGTCCTCGATTTGTCGTTTAGGTGGTATTGAGAAGATAGTAAGTAGAGCTTGATCTACTGGATCTAGAACTATGTTAGGAGCTGAGATATTGTCAGTTTGGCAAATTTTGGATTGTAGATAGTTAGCAAATAATTGAGGGTGGATTTCGTATTTGAGTTGCGAAGCGGGTTCATTTGTCAAACGCTTAACTATGGCAAACAGGTCATGAGGCTTGTTTAGAGATCTTTTTAAGGTGACCGCATGGTAATGTCTCATTGAATCAGTAACTGCTGTGCGATGAGATGTGAGATGTAGGATATATGCAGTTCTGTCTACTTCTGAGTGTGAGCGTCGCCATCGTCTCTCAAGTTTCCTTAGGGTTGTGCGAGAGGCTTTCAGCTCAGATGAATACCAGATAGCAGAGTGTCGTTTGCTTTGAGATTTGTTAGTCGATGGACATGTGGCAATTGAACTGAGCGTATTATTCCAATTAGAAACTAAATCATCAAGGCTGCACTCTGGTAAGTTGGTTAGTGGAAGTGTTGTTTTTAGGATTAAGTCTTTGTCAAATGGCTTAAATCTTCTCAGGGTGGGACTGGTAATGCCATTCACTCCATTTTCTTCCTTTTGGTTACATCTGGGAAGGGGAACCTTGAATATAATTAGTTTATTTTTATTTTATTTATTTTATTTACAGTCTCTTATATACCGCACTATTCACCATCAGCGCGGTTTACATGGAACAAAATGCTCAGTACATTTAACACGTATGAGTTTACAGGTAACAGGGTATAAATAACTTGGATAACCGGGGTAACTATTTACAAAACATACTACATGGAATCATATACACAGAAGATACATAGAAAAACCAGACCACTATAGCAATGAATATCACACTTGGTGAATTGTTGATATACCCTAGATTTATCTGGGACTGGTATCAGTGGGTGTTATTGGGCTCTAGGTGATGCCATTGGGTTCTAAAAGGTATTTGTTGAAGAGGTGGCATTTGAGGGCTTTCCTAAACTGTGTCAGGCTCCTAATAGCCCGGATATCAGTTTGTGATCTGACCATGGAACTGGGTTGATTGATAGATCCAAGATGGATGGTGAGTTGACAGTTGTTTCAGTTGTAAATATTAGGTCTAATATGCCACCTTTAACATGGGTTGGATCTTTAATTAATTGGTTAAACCCTAAAACCTGTAAAGCTTCAAGAAAAGCTGTTACATGGGAGTCTTGGAGAGATGGTAGATTGAAGTCTCCTAGAACCCAACTTGTTATATGGGGGTTCTGTGAGTTGGAGGCTAAGTCAATTATCATTGATAGTGAATCTGAATTGGATGAAGGAGCGCGGTACAGTAGCGTGAAGGAACAACAATTATTTACTATTGAGATAGTATCTAGGAGTGTTGAACTTGTTGCTTCCTTAAGGTTGAAATGGAGGTCAGATTTGAAGATGGCTAGAACACCACCTCCTCTCTTGCCATTTCTATGACATGTATGTAAGGAGAAATTGGAAGGCAGGAATTGGTTGATTAATACATTGTCATCACAAGAAAGCCAAGTCTCAGTGATTAGGAGTAAGTCAAGGTTGTGTAGTGATATTAAGTGATATTAAGTGATATTCCAATCATATCTAACCTCTCATTTAGTGCTATATATTCTAACTCTCCCATCTTATTTTTTAGACTTCTAGCATTTGCATACAAGCATTTTAGAGAATGAATTTTATTCATATTAATTTGGCTATTGTTAGACATGGGTAATTTGGGATCTTTAAGCTCTGTCTGCTCCATACTTGAGGGCATTTGGGCTACTTTACTCTTTTGTGGAACCTCTCTGCTTTTGGTAGTATCCTTCAAAGATACATTCTTCCGAACCATCCGCTCTTGGGCAACTGTCGGCTTTCCCCTAATATCTAGTTTAAAAGCTGCTCTATCTCCTTTTTAAAGGTTAATGCCAGCAGTCTGCTTCCATCCCGGTTAAGGTGAAGCACATCCCTTCGGAAGAGCCCCTCCTTTCCCCAGAATGTTCCCCAGTTCCTAACAAACCCAAAACCCTCATCTCTGCACCATTGTCTCATCCACGCATTGAGACTCCGGAGCTCTGCCTGCCTTTTGGGTCCTGCGCGTGGAACAGGAAGCATTTCGGAGAATGCTACCCTGAAAGTTCTGGATTTCAACTTCCTACCTAAAAGCCTAAATTTAGCCTCCAGAACCTCCCTACCACATTTTCCTATGTCATTGGTACCAACATGTACCAAGACAGCAGACTCCTCCCCAGCACTATCTAAGACCTTATCTAGGTGGCGCGTGAGGTCCGCTACCTTCGCACCAGGCAGGCATGTTACCAGGCGATCCTCACGTCCACCAGCCACCCAGCTATCTAAATGCCTAATGATTGAATCACCAACTATAACGGCTGTCCTAACCCTTCCTTCATGGGCACATGGCCCTGGAGAAACTTCCTCAGTGCGAGAGGGTTTTACATCACCTGGAGGACAGGTCCTAGTTACAGGATCACTTCCTGCCACACCAGGGTGATGCTCTCCTGTCACGTGACCTCTCTCCTCCATGGCAACAGGGATGCTGCCAGACTGGAGGTGGGACTTCAGGACTATATCCCTGTAGGTCTCGTCTATGTACCTCTCTGTCTGTCTTATGCTTTCCAAGTCTGCTACTTTAGCCTCTAGAGAACGGACTCGTTCCCTGAGAGCAAAGAGCTCCTTGCACCTAGTGCACTCGTAAGACCTCTCACCAACTGGGAGAAAATCATACATGTGACACTCAATGCAAAAGACTGGAAAGCCCCCATCCCGCTGCTGGACTGCTGTCTGCATCTTAGTTTTAAGTTTGTGTTTAGATCTAAGTTCTTTACTTACTAAGGGTTGCTATGGATATTTATACTAATAAAGCTGTACCTAATACGTGTAATATAGCTTGTTCACCTGAAGCTTAACTAATCTCAGGTTCTTAGTGTATGACTGATTTGGGTAATGAGCTTCCTTGGACCAACCCCGTTTGAAAGGGTAGATAACCAACCCTTATTTGCTCATCCTAAACCATTCACAATTTTATAGACGTCTATCATATCTTCTCTCAGCCATCTCTTCTCCAAGCTGAAGAGCCCTAACCTGTTTCATCTTTCTTTATAAGGGAGACATTCTCATCCCCTTTAATGTTTTGGTTGCCCTTTTCTGCACCTTTCTAGTTTTTGTATATCTCTATTGAGATGGGAGGAACAGAACTGCATACAACATCCTTCAGCCATAAGAATAAATTCCAGGAAATGCTCAAGTATAAAACGATGATCTTTTGTTTTTGTATGAGCCAGAATGCTCAGATTCCGGTTATCTCATACTACTAGTTTAGGATACAGTGTGGCCTAGTGGCTAGAGTAATTAATAATGACGACTATCTATTCTTACCTTGGGCACATCACTCAAACTCTGTGTGCCTTAATTTTTGCTAATGCAATCGTGTAAGAATAGTAATGATGAGACTGATCTGTATAAAGCTTCTAAAGGGGTAAAACGATAAACAACGCCAGATTTCTAATTCCAGAGATTGCTGCAGGAATAATAAATTATTAAAGTACAATTGGACTCTGTTTGACCAAAAGGCCAAATTATTTATTTATTGCTTTTATCACTAAATGTAAATTCCTCATGCAACTTGCTGTAGCATCAGAAATGAAGTCATTGGCTCTTGGCACAGTTCACTGGGGTAGAAAGTCCTGCACCTGTACATACCGCAATACAATTGTGGTTGAAGCTCTTTTCCCTATGCAATTTAATCCCTTTTTATTGATTTGCCTTATGAAAGTTCCCACTAATATTTCAATCATTTTCAGCTTGAAGACCCGTCAGAAAGGAAAATGAAAGGCTCTCTCAGGCCCCGACGGTGTCATTTTTTATGGACTGGATAATTTCTCAGGAAACTGCAAGGAGATCGGTGGTCACAGAGGATACCATTCAAAAAGGGAAAAGTCAATATTTAGGCACTGAATCTTTCAGATAATAAAGTTAGCTAGGAATACAATGGTGTGACATCTTAGAACACACATTAATTTGTGCAGCTTCTCTACCACTCTTTTGTTCTTCCAGTCATCTCCCCCTTTTTTATAGACATCTTGTCTTAGTTTTTGTAATGTTTGCACAGCTGGGTGAAGTGAAGCATAGCTCAGATTTTTTTCCCATATAATTTGCAAAAAAATGTTCATTCCATCATTATTCCAAAAGACTTTGACCTTCTGGTGACAAAAGGTTGACTCAATGCTCAGGAATCCTAGTTCATCTTTAGAAGCATAGAAGCGTCTTTGGTGGTTGGCCAGGGATGCCTAAAACCTGGAGGAGGAGCTGATGTTTTTGGCAGGGGATATTCAGAGGAGGCAAAATCATGTATAAGGGCATATCAGGATGGAAATTAAGGGCATATGCAACTGGAGAAGAATGCAGAGATGATACAGTCCAATGCAGTCTTGCACCTACACAGACCACCAAATTTTTCGAGAATACAATATCCTACGGCATACCACAAAACCTGGTATAGTCCAGCACTGTTTCATTTGTTGTTGTTTCTTTTAATATTACCTTTATTAGCAAATCAAAGGGAAAACAATGTACAACCACAGAACCAGTAAAACATAGTGGGGGAAAAGTGAAAAGCATTTATACAGTTTGTAGATCTGCAAACCGCATAGATGTTTATACTTATTTGGGTGCTTGATATACTGCTCCTTCATAACACCAGGGAGGTTTACAATTGCATAAAATATACAGTAGTGGCCGAAGCCAGAAAGAGAAAAGAACTACAATATGTGACAGGACAGAAACAATGCAATCACACACAGGATCAGGAAATATAACAGAAAGGCAGGGACCAATAGAGGGTTAGGAGATAGAAGAAGGCAGGTCAAATGCAGAGCAGAAGAGGTGAGTGTTCAGAAGGTTCTTGAATTTGGGAAAGGAGGATTCTTGGTGGAGAGCAGAAGGGAGGGAATTCCAAAGAGAAGGGCTCAAGAAGAAAAAGGCAGTGATGGGTGGACCGAAGGTGAGCATGTGATTGACATGAATTGAACAGAGACTGCTGGTGGGGTTGTGGAACTGAAGCAAATCTGCTAGGTATTGTGGTGTGTGTGTATATATGGCTCAGTGAGTCAGAATGAGGACTTTGTAGCGGATGCGGTAAGCCAATGGAAGCCAATGAAGCTGAATAAGAAGTGGAGTATTATGATCCCCACTTGTGGCATGGATGATGATCCGAGCTGCAGTATTCTGTAGTAATTCAAGATGGTATAGCTGGGACTGTGTTATGCCAGCAAGGGTCAGGTTACAGAAGCGGAGGTGAGACATGACTAGAGACAAGAGAAGGGTGGACAGCGCCTGAGAAGATAAGAAAGGGCGGATAGCATATATCTGGTGGAGGTAGAAGAAAGACTGGCAGGTGAGGAGCTAAATATGGTCATGGAAGGAGAATGTAGAATCCAGAGTCAAGCCAAGATAATGAAGAGAGGGCACCAATGGAATTGCAAAATTGGAGATGACTGGGGCTGTTGAGGGACATGGGCTACTGAACGTAAACTAAATTGCAAGTGTTTTGGATAAGGGTAGACAATTTGTGGCAAGTCAATCGGAGACCCATGCTAAACAATCATTGAGGAGAGAGAGATCTGGCTGCTGGAGACTGGTGTGATGAAGCAGGATTATGTTCTCAGCATAATAATGAGAAAGGAATGGAACCACTGAAATACTGTACCACGAAGGCCAGCATCACATAGGTGAGAGAGAAGGATAGAGTGATCGACTAAGTCAAAGGCTGCCGAGAGATCAAGAAAAACTGCTAAGGAGATGCCACCACGGTCATGTACAGTATGAAGATCATTGAGGAATGAAAGCATGATAGTTTTGACACTATGGCCAGGATAGAATCTAGACTGACAGGAGTGAAGAAGATGGGTGGAGTCTAGGTGTTGAGATAGTTTTGAGAAAACAGCTTTTTCCAAAATGTTTGAGAGGAATGGCAAGATAGAAACCGGACAGTAGCTGGCAGGATTGAGTAGGTCAAGAAATGGCTTCTTCAGAAGAGGACAAACAGGTGCATATTTCCAAGGAGTAGGGAAAGCTCTGGATGAGAGGCTAGAATTGAGAATAGTGAGAATGAAAGGGAGGAGTGCTAGAGAAGGCTCTGGCAGCCATGATGAGGGATTAAGATCAAGCAGGCAAGAAGTCTTGTGGGATGTGGAGATCAATTTAGAAAGCTCAGTGGCTGTAAGCAGTCAAAAGGTAGTCCATTCGTGTGAGCAGAGGAGGACGAAGAAGGGGAGGAAGGTAAAGGGACCCTATAGGAGGAGGGCACATGGTGAGTGATGAACGCAGATCATGGAATTTGGAGGCAAAGAATGAGGCCAATAGGGGGGCAGCAGGGATAGTGACAGCAGTATCAGAGGAGGAATGGGCTGGATGGTAGACAAAGACTTCAGAACTGAGTATAACTGTCATGTGGAGTTGGATGCAGAAGAAATTATGCTGGAAAAAATAGGAATGTTTGGCCTGATAAACTTGTAGACGATAGGTCTGGTGACATGGTTTAGAGTGTTGAAGTACTGAAGGGGTGCGCTGCTTGCGCCAGAGTTGTTTGGAGTGGCGTAGTTGGGAATGAAGCAGGTAAAGCCCAGGATGGAACCATGATTGGTGAGAGGGAATGTGGAGGGGACGCGGGTGTAGAGGTGCTATACGATCAAGGGCAGTGGCGAGAGAGGTGTTCCATGAGGAAACCTGAAAATCTGTGGAGAGTGAAGAGAAATCCAGAGGGAGGAGCTGGTCAGCAGTGGGAAAGTCCTGTATAGTTAGGGGGGTAATATGATGGGAAAGCCGTTGGAGGGGGGGGGGCTGGGTAAGAGGCAGACTGGAGGAGGAGGTGGAGGCACTTAATGAAGTAGGGAGAGGCAATTGCATGATGAACCAGACGCAGAAATGGTCATTCCAAGAAAGGGGATTCACAGACAAATCAGAAAGCCAAAAAGAGGAGGTTGATGATGTAAGCACTAAATCTAGGGTGTGACCTACTGTGTGGGTGGGCAAATTTATATGCTGGGAAAGGGCGAGATCGTGTAATAGGGTGCTAAAGGAATGGTTATGGGTAGAGACTAGAGAGTGATAATGAACACTGAAATCACTTAAGAGAAGCAGCTGAGGGAATTGTATGGATATGTCTGATATGGTAAGAAGCATGTTATCCCAAAAATGAGGACGGAGAGAAGGGGGGGGAGTAGATGAGGAGACAGTGAATGGGGGAGGATGACTGAAGGCAAAGTAGAAGGGCCTTGGGGGCAATGCAAGGAAGATGAGGAGATTTGAGTGACTGGGAAGAGCGATGGATGACAGCAACCCCTTCCCCTGTATGGCCAATGCAGGGAAGGGAGATAGCTGAGAAGCCCTGGGGAAGACAGTGGTTCAGGAGGGACTTGTTGCCCTCCTTCAACCAGGTTTCTGAGAGGAAGAGGAGATCAAAGCTGTTCTGATCAATAAGGTCTTGTATCAGGAACGTTTTGCTCCAAAGGGAATGGCAGTTCACCATATCAAGATGGAAAGGCAAGGGAGGAACAGGGGATGGGACATGCTGACACTGTCGAAGGGATTTCAAGAAGCACAGGACCAGATTGGATGGGACACAAGTGGGCGGCAAATTGACAGTGGAGGTAATGAGAGGATAACGATAGCCCCAATGAACGGGGATAGCAGCCATAATCAGGAGTGAAATGACTAACACTGATAGTGTGCAGCACCCACCTAATGGGACAGCACTGGAGCCTTTCAGATGTAGCAGGGATGGCTTCCTACAGGTGCCTATGTCTCCGGAGCCACTCCAAGGAGCTCGCCCAAGGAGCACAACCTGCTCCTTGGACACATGTCGCTATGGTGCAAGATGCTGCCGAGGCTTGCTTTAAATGCTATAGATTGAAAGGTGTGTTACTTTCTTTTGTGTGGCTGCATTCATGTGGCTGCATCACTTCCTGAGGGGCAGTGAGCGGATTGGGCAGCAGGAGAGACCTGGGGAGACAACAGAGGGAGGCAGTAAACACAGGCACAATGGTAACAAGCAGGTATTCAAGAGGAAGCATGAGGATAGATGCTGCCAAGAGGAATATTCAGTGGCACTAATCTGGATAGTCCTGCTGGATATTGCCTCTTAGCTGGGATAAACATGCTGGTGCTCTCCGGATAGCACTGGGGCGCTCTGGAGGCAGCACCTTTGCCTATCCGGTCAGCAGCTATTTTCAGCCATTAACTATAATCTAACTGCGTGAAGTTAGGACGGGTGAAAAACTTTCCTAACTTTATTTGGTTTTGCAATCCTGGTAGCAGTTAAATATTGCCACAGAATATGCGGTTGTTAATTAAAGCAGCGACAGCCAGCTACCGCTGAATATGACCCCCATATTGTTCAAAACAATGTCAACGCAGGATCAGTAACCAACACAACAGCGTATGCCATACAGATCCCTACAGTTGGTATTTTCTATACATACCACACAAATGCATTCTCTCAGTCACACAACCACTCCCCCCCACACAACACTCCCCCCTACTACTTGACCCTTAGACAAAAGGAGACCCTTGATTCAGAAGTAAAATTGTGGCATATTTACTTTCACACTTCTCATATTGAAAACTGCTGGTTACCAGCCAAAGCGTAGAGCTACTCAGATAACGAAACTAATATTTCGACAGAGTTTTCCAGGACAGATCAAACAGTTATATCAGCTGGTTACTGAAATGTAAATTCTAAGACAGATATCTTGTATTTTCAGATCAGAAAGTTATTCTCAGATTCTGGTACTAGCGTTGCTCAGTTTTTTAAGATAAGGAATAGTCCACATTTGGATGCAAACGTCATTTGTCCACCTCTATTCAACTTTCAGTCACAGTATCGGCAGTTCTGAATATCAATGATTCCTGCCCTGCTGGATTTTAAAGTGAAAAAACTGGTTATATTTATTCTGGCCTTTAAAAAAGCTTAAAATTTAAGTCTGAAGATGTAGAAATTGAACAGCAGTGTTAGGAAAACTCTTCAAAATACATTGAACCTGTTTTTTCCATGTTTGGAATTATTCTTAATTCTCCTATTTAAATGTATCTGAGTTCTCATACGTTTCTATTTCAAAATTACAGATGCATACTGGTTCCTATTCTTTTTTTAATCTCTTTTCCCTTCTCTGCGCTTGAGATCATGCTGTCAAAGGGTACCCGATCCTGATGGAATTGATAAATCAGATTGGCTAAGCAGGAGCCACTTTGAAAAGCTTTAATGCACTCCCTGGGGCCAAAATAATTAGAGTGATAATGTAGGAGCTTAATTACACTAATTGGTTCAAAAGGAAATTGAGTTATGTTTCTGGCAGCTTAAAACCAGGGCTTAATTTGTAGGCAAAAAGGAAGTGGAACAGTGGGTGGGGCCAAGGCCAGCTCAACCATAAGGTGAACTAGGTGGTCACCTAGGGCAGCAACTTCTGGGGGGTCTCAAAGAGCAAGACTTTCATTGCTAAACAATAGATTTTGATAGCAACTGAGAATGTAAAGCGTAGGTTTTGCCTAGTGTACCAACACCGGGGCTGACCCTAGCCAGAAATAACCTGTGGGGATGGAAATACTCCAGAATTTCAGGTTTTTCATACCATGTTCAGGTTAAAAATGAATGATAATAAAGCCAAATGGTCAAGCGGTTTCAGTGGGAGGCAGCATTTCAGTGGGAGGTAGGCTGGCAAATCAATAGCTGGCTCCACCCCTGGGGATGGAATCTGAGTGATGTCACTTCCTAAGCTGGAAAAGTGCCAGAACTCAGCTTCTCCCCACTACAGCACAAATTAGGCCCTGCTTAAAGCCATCCATAGCTAACTGCAGGACTAAAAGCGCAAGTGAGAAAAAATTAGCACTGTTCAGTCCTAATTTTTGATGAGAGGAAGGTGATTAGCGGGGTGCCCCAGGGTTCGGTCCTGGGCCCGGCACTGTTCAATGTATTTGTGAGTGATATTGCTGAAGGACTGAATGGAAAAGTCTGTCTTTTTGCAGACGACACAAAAATTTGCAACAGAGTGGACTCCCCTGAGGGAGTGGTTAACATGAAGAAAGATCTACAAAAGCTGGAAGACTGGTCTAAAGCTTGGCAACTACGATTTAATGCAAAAAAGTGCAGTGTCATGCACTTGGGTAGCAGAAATCCAAGAGAAATGTACAAGATAGGGGGAGAAAGGTTGGTATGCACAGTTCAGGAAAAAGACCTTGGTGTGATTATCTCTGCTGATCTCAAGGTGGCAAAACAGTGCGACAAGGCGGTGGCAAAAGCCAGGAGGATGTTGGGCTGCATACAAAGAGGGATTACCAGCAGAAAAGAAGAGGTACTTATGCCACTGTATAGGTCACTGGTGAGGCCTCACTTGGAATACTGAGTTCAGTTTTGGAGACCATATCTTGCAAAGGATGTAAAAAGACTGGAGACTGTTCAGAGGAAGGCGACCAAAATGATTTGGAGCCTGCGTCAGAAGCCTTATGAGAAGAGACTTGAAGACCTAAATATGTATACCTTGGAGGAAAGGAGGCACAGGGGAGATATGATTCAGACCTTTAAATACTTAAAGAGAAATGATGAACAAACAAACCTCTTCCAAAGACGGGGAACCTGTAAAACTAGAGGGCATAACATGAAACTGCAAGGGGGTAAATTGAAAGGCAATGTCAGGAAATATTTTTTCACTGAAAGGGTGGTGGATGCTTGGAATGCCCTCCCGATGGAAGTGGTAGGGGCGAACACGGTGACGGAATTCAAAAAGGCATGGGACAAACACAGAGGATCCCTTTACAGAAATAGGAAAAGAAACAAAATAAACGGTACCATCTAACTTCCGAACCATCTAACTTCCGAACCATATAACGTCTCAACAAATAGGGGTGTCCTATATGGAGTGGTGGGTTTACCCCTGAACAAGGATATGGAGAGGGGTGGCCTGCGCGGAGCGACAGGTGCACCTACTCTTGCCATCTCGCTGGGCAGACTGGATGGACCATGCTGGTCTTTATCTGCCGTCAACTACTATGTTACTATGTTACTATGTTACTATGTCCTTCCATGATCTTATGATGCCATTCAGTAACTCATAAGAATATAAGAACTTAAGAAATGCCATACTGGGTCAGAACAAGGTCCATCAAGCCCAGTATCCTGTTTCCAACAATGGCCAATCCAGGTCACAAGAACCTGGCAGGCTCACAAAAAGGCACACACGTTCCACAATACTCGTCCTGAGTCAAGCAGTGGATTTCCTTGGTCCTCTTTAATAATGGTTTATGGACTTTTCCTCCAGAAACTTGTCCAAACCTTTTTTAAACCCGGCTACACTAACAGCTTTTACTACATCCTCCGGTAACGAATTCCAGAGTTTGATTACACGTTGAGTGAAAAAATATTTTCTCTTATTAGTCTTAAATGTATTATGTTGTAGCTTCATTGCTTGTTCCTTAGTCTTTCTACTTTTTAATGGCTTAAACAACCAATCTCCATTTACCCGTTTCATTCCATTCTTTAATTTATAGACCTCTATCATATCTCCCTTCAGCCATCTCTTTTCTAAGTTGAAAAGTCCTAACCTTTTAAGCCTCCCCTCATAGGGGTATCCTTCCATCCCCTTTACCATTTTAGTGGCTCTTCTCTGTACCTTTTCTAATTCCGCTATATCCTTTTTGAGATATAGCAACCATAATTGCACACAATATTCAAGGTGCGGTTGCACCATGGAATGATACAGAGACATTATAATATCCTTTGTTTTATTCTCCATTCCTTTCCTTATGATTCCTAGCATACTATTTGCTTTTTTGGCCACCGCTGCATACTTGATGGAAGGTTTCAACGTATTATCCATGGGTGGAGGATCCTAATGTGGAATCTTGCACTGTGTAACCATAGTTTGAGTTGTTCTTTCCTAGGTGCATAACTTTGCACGTATCCACATTAAATTTCGTCTGCCATTTCAACGTCCAATCTTCCAATTTATCAAGGTCCTCTTGCAATTTTTCTCAATCCTCTTGCGTTTTAACAACTTTGAATAATTTTCTGTCATCTGCAAATTTGATACCCTCACTCATTATTACCATTTCCAAGTCATTTATGAATATGTTAAAAAGCAGCAGGCCCAGCAAAGATCCCTAGGGTACTCCACTATTCACCTTTCTCCACTGAGAAAATTGGCCATTTAGCGCTACTCTCTGCTTTCTATCTTTTAACCAGTTCCTGATCCACAACCATACACTGTCTCCAGTTTCATGACTTTTAAATTTGGCCAAGAGTCTCTCATGAGGGACCTTGTCAAATTCTTTCTGAAAATCCAGTTACACTATATCAACCGGCTCACCTCTGTCTGCCTATTTATTCAAACCTTCAAAAAGATATGACAGATTAGTAAGACTTTCCCTCACTTGGTTTGCAGCTTGTCGTGCTGTGAGGGCTTGTGTGCATCAGTGATGCTGAGAGCTAAACTATCGGTAGTTTAACTACTGGCAGGGTCTCCCAAGATGGACAGGTCTCAGCTGAGGTGCCAGACCAAGACAAACCACCCATTTGGGCAGCAGCAGAATGGGATAGTGTTGACGGCAGAGGATCACATTTCTGTGACAATGGCAACAACACCAAACTTGCACGGAAGAAAGGCCCGGCAATCTACTTCTGTATCTTGCCATGAAAACCCAATAGATAGTTACAACAAAACAAATTGTGCTATAGTGCTGGAAGATGAGACCCCCAGGTCGGAAGGCACTCAACTGGCTACTTGGGAAGAGCTGAAGACTTTTCAGAGTAAAGCCAGCATTTATGATGTGGTTGGATCAAAGCCCTCGAGACGTCTGACTGCTGATGTAGCTGCGCATGAAATGAGAGTCAGAAGCTGTAAAGATGTCTTACACATTGGAACATGGAACGTACGAAGCATGAACCAAGGGAAGTTGGAGGTGGTCAAGAATGAAATGGAACGTGTACAACTTGATCTGTTGGGTGTCAGCCAACTGAAATGGACTGGCATTGGGCACTTTGCATCAGATGATCACATGGTCTACTATGCTGGAAATGAAAGACAAAGAAGAAATGGTGTTGCATTTATAATAAAGAAGAAACTTGCAAGAACTGTAATGAAATACAATGCAGTCAGCGAATGCTTAATCTCTATTCGTCTATGAGGAATGCCTATCAACACAACTATAATTCAAGTATATGCCCCAACAACAGCTACAGGAGAATGAAATTGAAGAGTTCTATGAACAAGTACAAGCTGAAATTGACAGAACATGCAAACAGGATATCCTGATAGTCATGGGTGACTGGAACGCAAACGTTGGCAACAAAGAAGAAGACAAAGTAGTTGGAAAATATGGACTTGGCAACAGAAATGAAGCTGGAGAAAGACTGATAGAATTCGGCAAGACCAACAATCTATTCATCTCAAACACCTTCTTCGAGCATCACAAGCGGCGACTGTACACATGGACTTCAACCATTAGACTGTATAAAAATCAAATTGACTACATCTGTGGAAGTCAACGATGGAAAAGCTCTATAACAGCAACAAAGACAAAACCTGGAGCATCAACAACTCGTATGCAAACTCAAGCTAAAGTTGAAAAAGAGCAAACCACTCATGAATGCAGCAAATTATGACCTCGAGAATATACCACTGGAATTTAAAGACTGCCTGCAAAATCGATTTGCTGCTTTATATACAAATGTCAGAGCTCCAGAAGAGTTATGGAATGACATCAAGAAGGTTGGGTTGGAAGAAAGCGAGAAGTCACTACAAAAGATGAAAAAGAAAAAACGGCCAAAATGGATGATGGAAGAAACTCTGAAAATTGCCCAGAAACGCAGAGAAGCTAAAGCCAGAGGAGAAAGAAAGACAATCACAGAACTCAACAGAGATTTCCAACGTGCAGCAAAACAGGACAAGGAAAAGTACTACAATGATGCATGCAAGGAAATAGAAGCAGAAACTATTAGAAGAAGAACAAGATCGGCTTTCCTAAAGCTACGAGATTTAAAGAAAACGTTCCAGCCTCGAATTGGAATGTTACAAGATGCTCAAGGTTCTATGTTGAATGATGCTGAGAAGATCAAGAAAAGATGGAAGGAATATACAGAGTTTTTATATGATAAAGATCAAGTGGACCAACAGCCGTTTCAACCTGTACCTTATGATCGGGAACCATTGGTGATGAAAGAAGAAGTTGAAGCAGCATTGAAAGCCTTATCAAAGAACAAAGCACCAGGCATTGATAGCATTCCCATAGAAGTATTACAGCAATCTGATACATCTGATAGCATACTTACAAGGCTCTGCCAAGAAATATGGAAGACAACATCATGGCCAACTGACTGGAAAAGATCTGTGTTTATACCAATACTAAAGAAAGGTGACCCAACTGACTGTGGAAATTATCGCACAATCGCTCTGATCCCACATGCCAGCAAGATTCTACTGAATATTATTTGAAAGAGAATACAACCATACCTGGAACAAGAACTACCTGACGTGCAAGCAGGGTTCAGGAAAGGGCGAGGAACGAGAGACATCATTGCAGATGTGAGATGGATCCTTGAAAAGACTAAAGAATACGAAAAGGATATCTATTTGTGCTTTATTGACTATAGCAAAGCTTTTGACTGTGTAAACCATGAGAAACTCTGGGCCACATTAAGAAGCATGGGTATACCAGAACACCTGATCGTACTCTTGCACAATCTGTACATTGATCAAGAACCAACAGTTCGAACAGAACAAGGAGAAACAGAATGGTTTAAAATAAGCAAAGGTGTAAGACAAGGCTGCATACTTTCCCCCTACCTGTTTAATTTATATGCAGTACAAATCATCAGAGAAGCAGGATTGTATGAAGACAACAGAGGTGTGAAGATTGGTGGAAGACTCATCAACAATCTTCGCTATGCTGATGATACCACACTACTGGCTGAAAGTGAAGATGATCTGAAACATTTGCTTCTCACAATCAAAGAACATAGTCTCAAAATGGGCCTGCACCTTAATGTAAAGAAGACAAAGATCATGACAACTGGCATAATCAACAGGTTCATCATTGAAGGAGAAGAAATTGAAATCGTGAACAACTTTAACCTACTTGGATCAACTATCAATAAAGAAGCAACAAGCAGTCAAGAAATCAGACGACGCATTGCTCTTGGCAGAATGGCTATGAAAGACCTAGATAAGATTCTCAAGAGCAGAGATGTCTTTCTCCATACAAAGATTCGACTTGTTCAAGCCATGGTATTTTCAATAACATCATATGGATGTGAAAGCTGGACAGTGAAAAAGATAGACAGGAAGAAAATTGATGCCTTTGAATTATGGTGCTGGCGGCGAATACTGTGTATACCATGGACTGCCCAAAGAACAAATCAGTCGGTACTAGAGATCAAACCTAAGCTTTCTTTAGAAGCTCAGTTGAGAAGACTTCGACTTTCATACTTTGGACACATCATGCAAAGAGAGAGATCATTAGAGAAAGACATCATGCCTGGCAAGATAGAAGGTCAAAGCAAAAGAGGAAGGCCAGCAATGAGATGGATCGATACAATAACAGCAGCTATGGGTACCAGTCGGTCAACAATGAGCTGCCTGACTGAAGACCGAACACAATTTAGGATAGCTATCCAGAGGGTCACCATGAGTCGACTCCAACTCGACGGCACTTAGCAACAACAACAACAACAACAACAAGACTTTGTTGGCTAAATCCATGTTGACTTTCTCCTATTAACTTATGACTATCTATATGTTCAGTAATTTTATTCTTTATAATGGTTTCTACCATTTTGCCCAGTACTGACAGACTCACCAGTCTGTAGCTTCCCGGATCATCACTGGAACCCTTTTTAAAAATTGGCATTACATTGGCCATTCTCCAATTTTCAGGTACTACAGATGATTTTAATGATAGTTCACAGATTACTAATAGTAGGTCTGCAATCTCATCTTTCAGTTCTTTCAACATGCTTGGATGTATACCATCCAGTCCAGGCGATTTACTACTCTTCAGGTTATCAAATAGAACATAAGAACATAAGATATGCCATACTGGGTCAGACCAAGGTCCATCAAGCCCAGTATCCTGTTTCCAACAGTGGCCAATCTAGGTCATACGTACCTAGCAGTTTCCCCAAAAGACACAGGTTCCGCAATGTTTGTACTGGGTCAAGCATTGATATCCTGGGTCCCTTCTTAATAATGGTTTATGGACCTTTCCTCCAGGAACTTGTCCAAACCTTTTTTAAACCCAGCTACACTAACAGCCTTTACTACATCCTCCGGTAACAAATTCCAGAGTTTGATTACACGTTGAGTGAAGAAATATTTTATTAAATTAGTTTTAAATAGTTTACCCTGTAGCTTCATTGCATGTCCCCTAGTCTTTCTATATTCTGATAACGTAATAACACTTATTAAAAGAGAGCTGCTACACAGTATCCTGTCCTGTGCTGCTGAGGTAAGCTATATTCTTATTTGATTTTAAATTTTAAATTATAGCTCTTTGCTGCTGCTAGGCTCTAACTTATTATGAATTTTAAACTAAAAGCTCTCTGCTGGGTTCTAAATTTAACCAGAAAGCTCTCTTCTGTGTTTTAAATTTAAACTAAAAGTACTTTGCTGATGCTAGGCCCTGAGTGACTATTAAATTTAAACTACAAGCTCTCTGCTGGGTATGATATGGAACCAGAAAGTTCTCTTCTGTGCTTTAAATTTAAACTTAAACTGCTGCTACTAGGCCCTGTCTGATTTAACAAAAAATAGTGGGTTCACAGATTAATTAGCTTTAATACAAAGAATTCCTTACAGAAAATTCCCAGAAGTATATACTCACAATTGCAGATCTCTCTCCAGAAGTAACAGTCCCCTTTTGTAGTCCTGCAAGTTGTATTACATCTTCATGTTTATCAATATTTCTTTAAATTCTTCTGATATATCACCTTTAAACACCATTTCAGGCATGGGTAACTTCTTTGGTAAAACAAAGAATTCATTTAATCTCTCTGCTATCCTCCCTTAGCACCCCTTTTACACTTCTATCATCCAATGGTCCAACGGACTCAGGTTTTTTGCTACAAATTTACTTGAAAAAGTTTATATTTTGTGTTTTTGCTTCCACAGCAAGCTTATTTTCAAGTTCTCTCTTTGCTTGCCTTATCAATGCCTTGCATCTAGCTTGACAGTCCTTATGTTGTTTCCCATTTTTGTCATTCGGCTCCTTTATCCATTTCCTGAAAGATGCTTTTTTGGCTAGAACAGCCTCTCTGGCCTTGCCTTTAAACCATGCTGGCAGTTTTATTAAAGTATGGAATACATCTGATATGGGCTTATAAGATAGTACTTTTAAACAACACCCATGCTTGATATAAATCTTTAACCTTTGCAGTTGCCCCTCTTAGTTTTTTTCTTAACTATTTTCATCATTTTATCATAGTTTTGAAAGTTAAAAGGTAGTATTGTGGATTTCATTGCCATCCTTCTTCCATTTATTAAACACGGTCATGCTATGATCGGTATTGCCAAGTGGCCCCATGACCCTTATCTCTTGCACCAGATCCTGTGTTCCACTAAGAATTAGGTCCAGAATAGCTTTCCCTCGTGTTGGTTCATGAACCAGCTGCTCCAAGAAGCAGTCATTTATTTCATCTAGAAACTTTATCTCCCTAGCATGTCCTGCAGTAAAATTGACCCAGTCGATACCAGGGTAATTGAAATCACCCATTATTACTGTGCTGTAACTTTTGTTAGCTTCCCTAATTTTTCTTAGCATTACATCATCCACCTGTTCATTCTGGCCAGGTGGTCAGTATTTCACCCTCACTGCCATTGCCTTCCCCTTTTTACATGGGATTTCTAGCCATAAAAATCTATAGAACTTATGTCACAAGTCCAATAAAATCCCTAAAATCCCATGGTATACACCAGAACTCCAGCTCAAAATTTGCCTAAAGAGACTAGAAAGAAAATGATGGAAATCCCAACACCCTACCAACTGTAACCTCCATATGCATCTGCTGGATGTATACAGGACTTCAACAGACAATGCAAAAAATAATACCACGCTAAGTTAATCAACTCTTCCCTCAACCATCCAAGAGAACTCTTCAATATTGTGAAACTACTAACTAAACTCCCTACCAAGCCTACTCAACCCTCATCAACTAGCGGACTACTACAACCACCTACAACAACCTCGGTTACGAGATCTATCCTCACCCCAACCATCCACCACTGCAGTACCCTGGTCAGCCTTTCACCCCATAAGCACCAGCTATATTGAAACCATCACCTCCTCACTCAACATCACCACCTCCCCTCTTGATCCATGTTTTGTCTCCTGGGTCAAGGCAATGAAAACGGAACTCAGCCCTATCATCACTAAATTCACCCAAGCATTCCTCACCAAGGACTTTTGCCCACCATCCTCAAATCCACCCAATCCTCAAAAATCCCAACCTCGACCCAATGGACCCTACTTCATACATACTCTTTGCCAGTTTCCCTTTCATAGCCAAAATCATAGAAAAAGTGGTATGCCACACTAACAACACGGCTTCCGCCCCTACTATGGAGTTGAAACCCTCCTCCTCTCCCTTCCAAGCAAATTCATCCAAGGCATCCAGTCTGCACAACAAGGATTCATCTTAGTTTTCCTTGATATTTCAGTTGCATTCAACTCAGTAAACAACACCATCCTTCTCCAATGCCTCCAATCTATAAGAATCCCGAATACAGTGTTGAACTGGTTCCAGTCCTTCCTGTCCAACCGTCAGCAGCACATCAAGATGGAGTGAAGGAGTAGCCTAATGGTTAAGAGCACTGTCTTGGCAGTACAGAGCCCAGGATTCAACTCCCACCTACACTCCTTGTGGCCTTGGGAAAGTCACTTAACCCTCCATTGCCTCTGAAAAATCCATCCAAGTTATCAATGTCCATATTTAATGTATAAACTTCTTTGATTGAAATGATAAAGCCTATTAAATAAATATATGTGAGACACCTTCTCCACCCAGACTCATAGCATCCCACAAGGCTTCACCCTCTCTGCACTGCTCTTTAACATATATCTACAACCACTCTGTTCGATTATCAAGTCCCACAACTTACTCTACGCTGACAACATCCTGATCTATGCTCCTTTCGACACAACCAACACACATATGCAAAGCTACAGCTCTGCTTCTCTGAAGTTTCACAATGGCTCACAAGCAACCACCTTGCCATCAACTAGAAAAAATTGAAGCCCACTTCATCACTAAGGATAGCACGTTCACTCCCCCCCCCCCAACCAAAATTCTAAACAACACTCACATCAGGGTACAGCAAAAAATAAAATACCTCGGTATCATTCTCGACCACAACCTTATCTTCAAACAATAAGTGAAGAAAATGTCGAACACAATCTTCTACAAGATCCGCACTCTCTAACACCTCCGCCCAATCCTGGACACCACCCCCCGCTCACTTCAGATCAGTACTCCAAACAGCAATCCTGCCAATCCTCAACTATTGCAACTCTATTTATCAAGAACTCCCACAATCAACCATCCTCCCATTACATACTGATCTCCATACTGCCACATGTACCCTTCTGGCAGCCTCTAAACAAGAGCACATTACCTCCATCCTCAAGCAATTCCGCTGGCTTCCCCTCAGCAAGTCGCATCAAATACAAACCATTGATGACAGTCCACAAAGCACTAACTGGCATCTCCACCTCCCACCTCCTCAGCCTTCTCCATCCCTTGCAACCAAACAGAGCCAGCCACCAATCCACCAGCAACAGCCTGATCATCTCCCACTCAAAAACTAAGAGCACCAAGCAGGCTTGCTTAAGGGCATTTGAACTGTATGCACCAACTCTATAGAACTCTCTCCCTGCCTCCATCAGGTGCATCAAAGACCTTTCTTCATCCAGGAAGCATCTGAAGACATCTGATCATCGAGCACTATGGTCCTGAAACATAACCCTACTCCCTCATGCACCCCAACAAGTACAAACCATTGTAAATAGTTATTTGTACATAGTAAATGTTTACACTCCATGTTTTATTGTAACTCTGAGTTGTTTGTAAACTGCTTTGACCCGGTGAAAAGCAGTATAAAAGCACAGCTAAATAAATAAAAATAAATAAAGATTCTACAATATATTTTGTTTCATGCAAAACTTTAATCCTGTGTGACTCAGTGCCCTCCCTAACATAGAGCACAACCCCTCCACCAATTTGATCTAGGTACAAAGAATATTGCGATATAGTTTGTACTCAGGTATCACAGTGTCCCATTGGTTGTCCTCCTTCCACCAGGTCTCTGAGATGCCAATCATATCTAACTTTTCATTCTGCTCTCTATGTAAAGTTAATCAGTGAACATCAGCCACAGAGGATAATACAGTGGAGGGTATTTCACTATCAGATCCAATCTGCTTCTTATATCCATTCCCCAGAGTCATATTTCTTTCCACTTGAAAGCACATGTCAGTAGTCATGAGTTGGTCTCAGCAAGATCCTGCACAAAAACTGTTGCATCATTAACCTTTCCCCACAATTGCAGGTCTCAGGTCTGGTAGAGTCCTTCCATTTTACTGTGTCAGCTCTTGATCTGTTGAGTTTTTATTTATTTATTTAAACAGTTTTTCTATACCGCCCCTTCCAGAGATCAGGGGCGGTTTACATTTACACAAACCAGTTACATAGAACAGTTTTACAAACCAAAATGGTTTAACTATTTACAATTACATGAGAACGTGAAACATAAGTATAAATACAATAAACTATGTACAAAGAGAGTTTCTGGATCATGAGATTAAATGGCACTTGTTAACATAAACTTGAATTTGAGGGTTGCGGATGGGCATGGGTGACAATAATGCCTCAGTCTTTAGCTCTTTTCGAAAGGTCTGCAGGTCTTTGATTGACCTTATGGGGCCTGGTAATGAGTTCCATAGTGTTGGTGCGGTATAAATAAAGGCCTTGTTACTGATTGTTTGTTTTGTTTTACGGACTGAGGAAGGTATTGCAAGTATGTTTTGGTTACTCTTTCTTCTGTTCCTAGAGTCTGTTTGCGGATGGATTCTAGATTTAAGGAAGGGGGGAGAGATGTCATTAATTAGTTTGAAAGTGGTAATTAGTTTTATATTTTACTCTACTCGTTATTGGAAACCAATGTAGATTTTTAAGCACAGGTGTGATACGATCTGTTAGGTGAGTTCTTGAAATAATTCTGGCTGTCACATTTTGGGCAAGTTGTAAGGTGTTGATGGTTTTTTTGGGGAGGCCCTGTAGTAAGATGTTGCAATGGGGAGTTATTAGCGCCTGGACCATAGTTCGGAAGTTGCTGGGTCCAAGGAGAGGTCTGAGGTTCTGGATGGATCTTAGTTTGAAAAATATGGTCCTAGCTGTTTGTTTTATATGAGCTGACATACTGAGGGACTTGTCCAGGATGATGCCCAAGTATTTCACCTCCTGCTTTATGGGGATTGTGGTGTTTTGTATGTTGAATTCGCAAGGGGGGGGGGAGGGGGGGTAAAATCTGGATTTCTTGTCGTGATCATAATTTCAGTTTTTTAAAATTAATTTGGATGTTGTTTTTGGCGAGCCAGGATTGTGCTTCCAGTATGCACTCAATCATGTTGCTGTAGATGGAACTTTTTATATTTACTGGTGTATACAACATAATATCGTCAGCAAAAATAAGATACCCTATTTTATGCTTCTCAAAAATTGAACAGATTGGTTGTATGTACAGGTTGAAGAGGAGGGCAGATAATGCAGAGCCTTGAGGGATTCCTTGTTCCTGGCGAAAGGATGAGGAGGATTCTTGGTTGATTCTTACAAATTGGTATCTGTTGGAAATGTATGATATAAACCATTGTAAGGCAGTATCAGATATTCCTAATTGTGCTGGTCTAGAGATGAATGTGGGGTGATCTATATTGTCAAAGGCAGAGGCAATGTAAATGAAAATAAGTATATACGCTTGATTAACATTATCCATACCACAGATGAGGGAGTCAAATAAGACCGTTAATAAAGTTTCTACACCATGGTATGTGCGGAAACCATATTGGTGTTTGTCTAGGGGTGTGTTCATGTCTATGAAGTCCTGTAATTGCAATTGGGCATGGAGGTGATTTAGAGCCTTCCAGCTTTCCTCTGCAAGAATTTGCTTGCTTGCTCTGAAGTACCCATGCTAATCCTGGGAGTAAGGTTTCTAAATCATGCCTACTAGATCTTCTTGCAGACAGTCACAGGTGTAGTGTTAATTACTGCTATTTTTCATGAGAAGGATCTTGCATGATTTCAGGCATTTTTACGCCATGGTGTGAGAATGTATCTGGTATTCTTTGTTTGCCTCTTTAGATAGCCATGACTCTTCTGTTGTCCAGTAGTGCCATTCCAGCATGCCTTTAAAGGCTGTTGAGGAGTAGCCTAATGGTTAGAATAATGTGCTAAGAACCAGCAAAACCAGCATTCAAATCCTGATGATGTTCCAAGTGATCTTAGGCAAGACACCTAACACTGTTCACACAGGTACAAATTTAGATTATAAGGCTTCTGGGACAGTTAAATTGCTGTACCTAAATGTAGCTCATCTTAACTAATAAAAAAAAAGTGACCTATTTATCATTGAACTGGATCATGTCCTCTGCAGCAGCTGTTACAAATCCACTCAGCAAACCAAGTCCTGATGGATCAAAGGATCTGTCAATGACATTAGATGCTGACTCAGAGATTCCCCTCTGCAGGTCTCAGCTGTTGATGATGCCGCTGTCTCTTCCTGGCTACTCTACTTCCTATGAATCAAATAACAGTCCCCAGCATGTTTAAAGACTTGAGAGCAGACAACTGTAATCCCAAGCTTTCCATAGGCATTGAGTCCATTCCAAAGGTGGTCTCAGAAGATGTTTCTTATTACAGCTCTTGAACATCTCCTATTAGCTTTTTCCTCAAAAAATGGTAAATTCTATTCTGTGCATTAAATTGCTCTAGCTCTATTATATTATATTCTCTATTTAATCAGTAAGAGCCCAGTTCTGAAAAGGGCATGTCCGGGCCCTGTGCATGTCTCCAGGTAGGATGTGCACGCGGAGGCCTGATTCTACAACCCCGTGTAGACACATACACGGTGTTGTAGAATCAGCGTGTGGCCATGGTAAAGCACATCTAACTGGCGGCCTATCGGCTCGCCTTGTGCCAAGCGCATGTGTAGGCCATGCACACACTGCCCAGCCACCCTGTGCACCTGTAACCCTGAAAATGTCCCCAACCCCATGTCCCATGCGACCGGATCCAGGAAAAAGCCCCCCCCCCCCAACATAACGCACACATCAACATGGCTACCAGGCAGCCAACTTCAGTGAGGTAGAGACGAGGCTGCTGGTGACCATTGTCTTCGAGCAGGAGAAGACTCTCCTTCCCACTGAGCAGAGGTGGCCAGCCCACCCAGCAGCTGGGAATATATCAGGACCACCCTCGCCCAGTAAGTACATCACGGGAGGAGTAGCCTAGTGGTTGGGGCAAGGTACTTCAGGCCGGAAGGTCGGGGGTTCAAATCCCATTAGAGGACAGCAACCTTGGGCCGGAAGGACTGGGGTTTCTAGTCCCACAGATGCTTCTTGTGGTCTTGGGCAAGCCACTTAACCCTCCATTGCCCATGTTCCCTGTAAGAATTAATGTATGTGTCTCATATCCCCACGTGTTAAATGTATCCCCCAATTGTGTTGTGACCGCTTTGATTGAAGGATAAGGCGGTATACAAAACTGTCTAAATAAAATAAATAAATCATAACAGAGGCAGACAAAACATGGAAGCAGACAGAAGTGGGCAGGCTGGAGCAGCACCCAAGTTGGCACAGAGACAGGCATGCCCCAAGGTGGAGAGGAAGGGCAGGGGAAGTCAGGATCTTCCCCAGGCAGAAAGCAGGCAGACTGCACAGTGACAGGACAGCACAGCACAGACAGAACAACCTGACAGCAGGGACCTAGGAAACAAGGGAGGACAGGATGCAAGCAGGCCCATAGCAAAGGCACAGGGGGACCCAGTGACAGGGACACACATAGCAGAGAGCACTGCCAGAATGTTAGCTACATCTCTCTCTTTCAAAGATCACATCTCCTCTGTTGTCCAGCGCTCTTTTTTCACCCTGAAGCAACTTCGTGCCGTTTGTCCCTTTCTCTCCTCTTCCTCCTTGACTGCACTACTTCTTTCCCTTGTTGTATCCCGTCTCGATTATTGCAATGTCACTTTAGCCGTTCTCCTTCAGTCTCAGCTTCTTCGCCTCCAAAACATAGCCGTCCGTATTCTAACCCACGCCTCACGCTTTGATCATGTCACCCACCTCCTTCTACGTCTGCACTGGCTCCCTGTCTCTTTCCGGATCCAATTCAAGCTTCTCATTTTCGTCCACAAATCAATCCACACAGGTACCCCCCTTTATCTTGCTAACCAGGTCCACCTTCACACCCCTCACCGTTTCCTCTGTTCCAGTCACGCAAATTGCATGTCCCTTCCCTCCCCATCCCAGTCTCACCTGGAGTCCACCCGTTCCTCAGCTTTCTATTTCCTTGGCCCGAGGCTCTGGAACTCGCTCCCCCTGCCCTCCGTTTAGAACCATCTTTCACTGCCTTTAAAGCAAAACTGAAAACCCACCTTTTCTGCTTAGCTTATGACCTACCCCCTTCCTTTTCCCCTCTCTCCCCTCCTCCCCGCTGATGTGCAGCCTTACATGCTTTCCTGTTCCACCCCCTTCATCATTACAGCATTCCCTGCTCCTCTTGCTAACTGTTGTCCCCTTGTTCCCTTCTCTTTTTCTGTCCTTATTCTTTCTTCTGCCCTGTTTCTAAGTTTTAATGGTGTTCCTTTTCCTGCAGCTTTTTTAATTTTTATTGTAAACCGCCCAGATACTTCTGTTATGGGCAGTATATTAAGTTTTTAATAAACATAAACACATCCCCAGGTCACACAGATACCCCCTGAGGAGGCAAAATAAAAGGGGCCTGTATATGCCCCAAGGCAGGAGGCAAACCCAGAACCCTAAGCACTGTGGTTCAGGGCCAGAACAATCAGGCTACAGCTGTCAGTGCTCCCAGGATGTAGGAGAAGAGAGAGCATGGCAAGTCAGAGGACAGGCCCAGTGAGAATGGTAGAGATGCAGAGTGAAGCGGTCCAGGCAGGAGGCAAACCGAGGATCCCGAGCACTGTGGTTTAGGGTGAGACCCATCAGGCTACAGCAGTCAGTGTTCCCAAGCCCTTGGAGGTGAGGGAACATGTCCCTGTGCATGTACACCAAGTGCAATGGCCAGTTGCTGCTCCCCCCCTCCCCAGCATGGCATGGCAGGGTGATGTGTCACTGAGAGCAGATGGGAACACGGCACATGATGGGCATGTGCAGAATGCCAGCAGCACCATCCCAATGAGTAGGCAGGTCTGTGCTCTGGCATGGATGAATGATGAGGTGTGTCTCTACCCCACAGACGTTTCCGGATCCTGCGTGACACAAAGGCCTACTGTGTGCGGTACCGCACAATCTGCCGCACACACCCACAGCTGATACGATGTATTCGGCAGCAGCTGCAGGAGGAGCAGGGTGATTAGCCATGCAGATATCCTGCTGAGCAGCAGGCCATAAGACCCCCAACACTGAGGCAGGCCAACACCTGTAAGAGCAGACACTGCTGCGACGTGAACTCCACAGAAACAGTATGTCCCCACCACAGGGTCCCACAATACATAGTCCTGGCCCACACTGTCCTACCCCCTGCAGAGATGGGATGTGCTGGAACACCCTGTGTGTGTGACTGTCCACCCAGCAACCACAGCTGTGAAGCTAACCATGACCTCTGTGCTCCCACAGGGGCAGTACAGTAGGAGGAGAACTCCCCACTCCTATCCCCAGATGACTCCACTCATAACACCATGGAGGATGCCGGTGCAGATACACCCCCCAGCCCCAGTGGGAGTAGCAGCACAAACAGCAGCGAGGGCAGCAGCAGTGCACTGCAAAGCCCCATTCTCCTGTCCAGCCCAATACCATCTGCGGATGAAGAGGACGATGAGGGGCTGACAGAGGCAGCAGAATTCTTCCCCTCTACCTCCCCTGAAGGGGGCAGAGCCAGTGGCAGTGGGCAGGGAGGCCTATGTCCCTCAGCACACCCAGGGGTTAGTGTGCAGCAGGGCAGTGGTCAGGTCCCACAGGTACCATGTGCAGAAGCCCTGGAGACAGGGGGCGACCTCTGGACCCAAATTCTCCAGCCCTTGGTGGAGGGAGCATGTGGCGTGGCAGGGCAGGCGGCTGGGGAGGCCCAATGGAGTGTATTGGGGAGGCTGTAGTGACACAGACTGAGGGGCCAGGCAGGGGTAGCAAGGGTGTGGTGGTTGAGTGCATGCAGGAAGGTGAGTGGTTGGAGGGTGGTGGTGAGGGTGAGGGTGAGCTGTCTGTGTGCATGCAGAGGGAGCATTTGGGGGTATGAGAGTGGTGGGGGGAGTGAATGAGAGGGCTCTGAATGCATGCAGGGTGAGCATGTTTTGGGGTTTGTGTAGCAGGAGGGGGTAGCAAAGGAGAGGACTTGGAGCACATGCAGGGGGAGTGTGTGGGGGTGTGTGAGTGGCAGGAGGGGGTAGCAAAGAAAAGGTCTTGGAGTGAAAGCAGGGTGAGCATGTGGGCATGTGTGAATGACAGGAGGGGGAGAGAGTGAGGGTGTGTGAATGGAGGGGAGACAGGGTGTGGGCGCGGGCAAGGAGGTGTGAATGGAGGGGTTGGCAGAGTGGATGGGGGATCTGAGCGGGGGTGTGGTGAAGGATGTAACAGTGCAGCTGGAGGGGAATGCAAATAGCGAGGAGGCAGTAGAGGGACCAGGTTATGGAAGCTGGGGTTGCGAGGAGGCAATGGCGGTACCAGGTCACGTCAATGACGAGAGTGGTGATGCTGTGGAGGTGCCATTGTCCATGTCCCCGTGGGAGCAGTGTGTCTATGTTGATGGGCCACATAGCCCACCCCTATCTGATGTGGGACCTGATGAGGGGGTCCAGAAGGCAGTCGGAGGCTCCGAGGACATGCCAACCTTGGCCCATCTGGAGCATGTGCTGGCATGCAGCCTTGCAAGGCTGCGCAGGCACCTCTCACACATCTCGTGGCATGTGGAGGGTCTCAGGGGTGAGGTGCGTGGCCTGAGGGGCAAAGTCAGGGGCCTGTGCCTGCTGCTGGAGGGCCATCTGCAGCCCCAAGCACCAACCTCAGTCACACAGCAGGCAGCCCTAATGGGCACTGAGGGGGCCACGTCATCTGGGAGGTGCCTAGGGGCAGCAGTAGCACTAAGTGTCATGGTCTGCACCAGTGACTGCTGGTGCAGTGACAGCCATCACGGCGGACAGGCCACCACTGTTAATGGCCCTGTAGGTGTGGTTACTGGGGAACACACCTGTTGGCCAGTGTGTGGGGGTACTGTTCGCCCATATTCTGTGTCTGTCCCATGCATGTTGGCTGGGAAAATAAAGTGTTATGCAGTTCAACATGTGTGTCTTGTGTGCCTATGTGTCTGTTAGCCAAAGCAACCCTGGCCACCAATGGCCCTGGACATATGTGTTACGCCACAGGGGGGATGCTGTGCTGCACGCCACATGGAAATTGTAGCCAATGCATGTCCGAGGCATACTGCCAGCTAGACTGGCCACCACAGTAGCAGGAGACAGTGCAAAAACCCAAGAGGAAAGGGGAGGAGCCACAGGGGTGGGGGAGCCATGAACATGTGGCAACAGCACAGCCAGTGGCCCATGGGGGTGGCAAAGGGCAGGGTGGATGGACGGTGAGGTGCTTGGGGTATCATGTGTATGTGGCGCACCATGCGCCTGGTTGGCAGGTTTCACCCCTTATGGACAGGTATGTGGGTGTTGTGGTGCCTTGTTCAGCATCCAGTCCCATACCTCTGGTCATTGGTGTTTCCATGGGCCTACGATGTTGGGTCTGGTCAGCCATGTGCGGTATCTACTACTACTACTATTGAGCTTTTATATAGTGCTACCAGACGCACGCAGCGCTGTACAGATATACATGCAAGAGACAGTCCTTGCTCTTCAGAGCTTACAATCTAGTCAAGACAAAACATGGAACAAAAGT
Organism: Ichthyophis bannanicus; assembly: GCA_033557465.1. NCBI lineage: Eukaryota > Metazoa > Chordata > Amphibia > Gymnophiona > Ichthyophiidae > Ichthyophis > Ichthyophis bannanicus. The sequence continues at coordinate 248,787,278 of CM066041.1, read as the reverse complement.
CAATTCAGAGCAAACATCAAGCCAAAGTCTATTCATGGCAACACAAATAAGGGACAAACACACATGGGGTCTATTCATGGCAAAACAATTAAGGCACTTGTAGTTTCGTCAAGACAAAAGTCGGGGCAAGACAAAGGACAGGAGTCAGGATCTGAAAGCTACAGTGAAGAGGTGGGTCTTCAACCTGGATTTGAAGAGGGCCAGGGAGGGGGCCTGGCTTACAAAGACAGGTAGGTTGTTCCAGGCGTAAGGTGCAGCAAGGTGAAAGGAGTGAAGTCTGGAGTTAGGGGTGCGAGTGAAGGGCCTAGATAGGAGTAGTTTGTCAGAAGAGCGAAGTTTCCAAGAGGGGTTGTAAGGAGAAATAAGAGATGAAAGGTAGTGAGGGGCCGTGGAGTGAATGCATTTATAGGTCAGGAGGAGAAGTTTGAACTGGATGCGGAAACGGATAGGGAGCCAGTGAAGCAATCTGAGGAGAGGAGTAATGTGGGCATGGTGAGGTTGGCGAAAGATTAGTCGGGCCAGCCTCCATACTAGCTGTTTGCATCCACAGCTCTCATTCACCCTGACTATGCATGGGTTACACACAGGGGGCCATTGGTATGTTCAGGACACAGACACTACATATCTTACACCTGCAAATCTGTCAGTCCACCATGACATAATGTGGATGGTGCATGGGTGGGGTTACCTCCTACTAGCCTCTACTGCATGTGTCCACATATAGCAGCCACATACTGCCACTCTACATCTGGTTCACTGCAGTCTCCAGCTATATCACATATCCATGTCACAGCTCTGGTATGCATCGTTCTATCATACCATGGCTGGGATTTTAGACATTGGGCATCCGTCCACTGCTGTCAGTTGTCATCTGCGTATTTTGAGCCTGCCCCCAGGGGATAACGTACTTGGTAACATGATTATGATGGCACAATTCACAGTTGTGGGGCACGGCTCAATCTCTGTACATCCTCTTTGTTCATTTATTTGTTACATACGTCATGTATGCCTGGTAGCACACATCTTCTCAGACATGTTTGGGGGTTGTTTCAGAGGTATGCCCACGTCACAGCAGCAGCAGTGACATGTGTGGACTGCCATTCACATAGTTATGCCCTCTTAGCCGTCACATTGCTTTCAGGCAGCGTGCCACTTTAACATTCCCCAGAGGGGGAGGAGTAAGCAGTCCGAGGGGGAATCTTGGACAGGCCCATGGTGTGGACATGGGTTCCCTGGTCACATATCATGCTATAGTTGCATTAAGTGCACGTCCGGCTCAAGGACATGTCTATAGTGGACACGGGGACCTTTTGCACCCGACACCACATCCACAGATGAGCACATGCACAGAGACATGTTCTGCGGGACTCATGCAGGCACTCTTCAGCTGCCCCAGCCCTCAGACATGGGGAATGATTTGGGACATCCACATACATACTGTATTCTAGGACATTAGACGTTTCTGATCCTACCCATCCCCACGCTGTACCCGCTGACACCACGCCCCTCGGGTAAAACGTGCATCTCCTAGACTGGCCATCACAGACAGTGATGTGTTGATGCACAGTGGACATTACTAACACTGTGCTATGCAGTTGCAGCAGCCTGCCCATGTCTCAGTTCCCCTCTTGCCCTGTGGGGCATTGCCTAGGCCCAACATACAGCTGTATGGGGTTCCAAATTGTAAATATCAACATGAATGTCAGGACGTAAGTACCATCACATAGTATATTGCATTCCAGGGCAGTCTCGGTGATTTCCACCGTGGTTATCTGTACAGATCCACCTTCAGTGGCTTCAGTTGGACTCTCATCCTCATTACTACCTGCTCAACAGCACACTGTGCATCATAGGCATGCATTAGTTCTGTTTGCGATGTTGGGTGCCCCTACTATGGGAGACTCTTATCTTTGCTGCCCTTATCTTTAGACATTTTGTTGTGGTGGGCCCTCCCTGTCTTTGCCTGCCTCGTCACACTGCACCTGCACTGTGCTTATCCATATGGTCCAGGTATTGGCCAGGCTTTCATGTCCGACCTGCATTGCTGCTGTCCAAACCAGCTCTCCCCCCCCAGGCACCCCTCAGATCACACACATGCCCTCTCTCACTTTCTGTGACAGCAACATGATTCCACGGGGGGCTGCCTGGTACCTGTACATATCAGCTATGAAATAAGATACGCACATGGGGTACCAGGGCTACATATCTGCTCTCCCGTTCTCACCCCAAAAAGGTATCCTTTCCCTGTTCACATCCATACTCTGCCTGACTCTGCAGTCCCATATATGTGCCTAGTTTTGTTGGTGTCCCATGGATTGTCTCCTTTGGAACATACAGCACATAGGCGCATGGCATGATTGGACACTGGTATTCTTCTTTGTATTGCTGCACGTCTGTTCAGTTATGTTTCTTTGCCCTACAATAGTCCCTAAAACTCTCTAAAAAAGATAAGCCTGACTTATTTATTTTTGAAAAAGGAGTTTTAAAAAATAATATTATGAAAAACTACAAAAAAAACAGTTATTTGGGTCATTGATGCAAATCGGAGCGTTTGGTATAATAAGGCTTTGCCGTAGCTCCTGTGAGCTAACACTTTAAATATTGCATTCGGGAAGTTAGAGATTAATTGTGTTATATATCCATCAGATCGGAGTAATCAGGTTTTTTTATAATGCTTTATCATTTAGTCAAAGTGGTTTACATTGTAATTTAAACTTGGTAATGTACATTAAACAGGAACATTGATAACTTGGATTCTTCTCAGGTAATGGAGGGTTAAGTAACTTGCCCAAGGCCACAAGGAGTATTAGTGGAACAATGGAATGGAGGAGTGGCCTAGTGGTTGGAGCAAGGTTCTTCAGGCCAGAAGGTTGGGGGTTCAAATCCCACTAGAGGACAGCAACCTTGGGCTGGAAGGACTGGGGTTTCTAGTCTCCCAGGTGCTCCTTGTGGTCTTGGGCAAGCCACTTAACCCTCCATAGCCCATGTTCCCTGTAAAATAGTTATCTCCAAGTTATAATGCCCTGTTCAATGTAGTTTCAGTTTGTTCAATGTAAACTGCACTGATGCAGAATAGCATGGTATATACAAGAATGTAAATAAATAAATCAAAGTCTGATCTCTTGGTTTCTAAGCCAGTGCTTTAACCATTAGGCTACTCCTCCACTCCACAATTGATTAATAAAACATCAATTAAAATTAGTCAATAAAACCAATTAAATACTAATACAATAAAACACAGTCAGAAAGTTGAATGGAGGTGAAAATGGGACAAACAGAACACACTGAACGTCTCAACAAATAGAGGTGTCCTACCTCGAGTAGTGGGTTTACCCCTAAACAAAGACATGGGGAGAGGTGGCCTGCACAGAGCAATAGGTGCACCTACTCTTGCCATCTTGCTGGGCAGACTAGATGGACCATGCTGGTCTTTATCTGCCGTCATTTACTATGTTACTGCCCATAAATAGAGGGTGGTATAACTAGGAATTTTATAAATAGGCTATAAAAACAAACTATAAAACCAGATATTCTTAAAATCATAAAAGAATGCCTTAAGAACATAAGTAACTATGAATTTCTACATTGTTGAACTAGATAATATGAACATAAAGAACTTAATGAAGAATAAATAAATAGCAAGGTAATATTGCAAAGAGAGGCACATAGGGGTGACCTACATGGAGCAGTGGGTACACCCCTAAACAAAGGTACGGGGAGAGGTGATCTGCACGGAGCAGCAAGTACACCTACGCTTGCCGCCTTGCTGGGCAGACTATGTTACTATGTGGAACCAACATTTAAAACCTGAGAGCACAAATATAATAAATGAATATAAAAAAATTCATGCTAAGGCGTATAGATACTCAATATAGTTTAAAATTAGCTTGAAAGTGATAAAATAAAATAAATAAATGATTTAGAGATCAGTAACACCACCAAAAACATTTATTTCAAACTCCGAACCCTCCGCAACCAACGCCCCCTCCTCTCTCCTAAGAGTTGCCGTGCAGTCTGCCAGGCCTACATTACACCCTTGCTTGACTACTGCAACTCAATCCTTCAAGGACTTCCCAAAGCCACCATTGCCCCTCTACAGTTTGCCCAAAACACAGCAGCCCACACCATAGCCAGAGTCTCTAGACACACCCATATTATTCCCATATTAAAATCCCTCCACTGGCTTCCCGTCGCATCAAGAATTAAGCACAAGGTCTTCATTATCATCCATAAAGCACTTATCAACACCCCTTCTGAGCATCTCCAAATGCTCATCAGAAGCTCAATCCCCAATAGACTACGCAGATAATGCACGCTTAACCTTCTTCTTCCCCCACCGCAGTCACGCAAGAGCTCACAACGTGTATGTATGAGAGCCTTTGTATTCTACGCTCCCACCCTTTGGAACCACCTACCTCCTACTCTATTGAGCATTCAATCTCACAATGTCTTCAAAAAGCACCTCAAGACCCACTTCTTCAAGGAATACTATGGTTCATCCCTTGCAACTGACTCCCAGCAAGAACTCCTTCCATTCCCACAGATATTTCCCAGTCCCCTCCCCCTTAATCACCTAGCAGACATCTAGCTCAATACTAGTAGAACAACCTTTCTTTCCCAGCATCACAAGCCCTTTGATATAAAAACCAGTCTAACATAAGCTCACTGTACCACAAGCCCCCTACTGTTTCATAAGTTCTCTGTAATATAAGAATTAAAGTTATAACAATCCCGTACTTTCCCCTTTTCCCCTTGTTATTTGCTATTCCACGTTAATACGTTTGCTGTAACACCCCATGTTCATTTGTTCAATGTAAACCGTTCTGTTCGTTCCATCTAAACCGCTTTGACTGGTAGAAAAATGGTATAGTAAAACTAGTTAAATAAATAAATAATTTTTACAAAAATGGTTTTACTGTACGGATAATTGCACAGGGACGTTTGTGGGGTGGTTGCACATTGTGGAGTGCTGGGGAAGTTGCAGGTGGATAGTCTTTAAGAGGGAGCAATTTGTAGGGTGGTAGAGCAGTTGTGGGGTATAGTTTTTTTGGGGTGGGAACAGTTTATGGTGTGGTGGAGCAGTTGCAGGAGGGTAGTTATGGTTGCAAGAGCTGTTAGGGGGTTGGGAAGAAGTTTCAGAAGCCTAATTTTGGAGGGTGGGAGCAGTTGGGGAGTTGGTAGAGTAAAGAACATAAAGAGGCATTTTAAGAGGAGGAATTCCCTTACTTCAATGTTACAGAAGCTGGAACTCCTTCTCCCATAGAAATGCACTGAGGGTCTTCTGGTGGTGTCAGTGACTGATGCAGATGGAGGAGTGAGCGGCTCCTTGACTTTGCCTCACCCAAAGTGGCAAATAGCAGGCCCAAAGGTGAAAAACGTCCCCTCTGATCGAGAACTGATGACTGAAGCCGTGGCTGAAAGTATGACAATGGCAAGATGCAAGATGGCAGATTATTAGGGAGTTCGTATGCCCGGGACGACGAGCTGAGCAGAAGGAAGGGGCGAAAATGGACGCCGCAGCAACAGAGGAGGTGCACGTTGAAGAGAGGCCCTAAATGGAGCAATGTAAAAGGGGGAGAGAAACAACACTGCAAATTAGTAAGGAGGAATTGCGCTTGTGGTTCGATGAGCTTAAGCAGGACATTGCTGGCATGCAAGCTGAATTTGAAGGGGTGTTGGCTGAAATGTGGGCTGACATCGGGGAAGTTGGAAGGCGCATGGAGGAGAATGAACAGCAGGTGAAGGCAGTAAAAGAACATGTGAATGCGCTGGGAAACACTATAAAAGATTTAAGGCAATCTAATGAGATATTAGCGCTGAAACTTGAAGATCTGGAAGGTCATGACAGTGCAATCTTCTCATTAAAGGGGTCCCAGAGGAAGATCAGTACAAGGACTGCTTTAAGGTGGCTCAGGCGGTTTGCAAGGCGCTGCAGGCCACAGAGGGTGGAGACATGGTAGAGGCGAACATTAAACTAGACAAAACGCACAGAGTCCTTGGGCCAGGAAGGGGGGAGCGACCCCGGAACATCATGATTTGTTTTCATGTTTACACTGTAAAGGAGAAAATAGTGGTCCAGATGTGGGTTGCAGGCCGATTTCAGAGGCAGTGTCATTGAGTAGCTCTATTCACGGATTTAGTCACCGCCACTTTACAAAGTCAGAAGGCCTGGATCACATTTACAGTTAAGTTAAGAGAAAATAATTGCCGATACAAGTGGCTCTATCCAGTGGCATTAGCCTTTACGACCAACGGTGTGACATGGCAGACCCTAATAGAAACATAGAAAAATGCCGACAGAAAAAGACCAGATGGCCTATCTAGTCTGTCCTTCCATATCAAAAACTACAACAGTCCCCTTTTTTCCTTTAGAGATCCTCTGTGTTTGTCCCATGCTTTTTTGAATTCAGATACCGTCCTCATCTCTACCACCTCCACTGGGAGACTATTCCATGGATCCACCACTCTTTCCATAAGAAATATTTCCATATAACACTACTGAATCTATCTCCCTTCACCCTCATCCCATGTCCCCTCATAGCAGAACTTGCTTTCAATTGAAAGAGGCTCTCTCCCTGAACAATTATGCCATGGAGGTATTTAAACATCTCAATCATATCACTTCTATCTCGCCTTTCCTCTAAGGTGTACATATTAAGATCCTTAAGTCTGTCCTCATATGCTTTATAATGAAGACCAGTAATCATTTTAGTAGCCACCCTCTGCACCAACTCCATCCTGTTCACATCCTTTTGAAGGTGCGGTCTCCAGAATTGCACACTATACTCCAAATGAGGTTGTACCAAAGACTTATACAGAGGCACTATCACTTCCTTTTCTCTGCTAGCCATTCCTCTCCATATGCACCCAAGCATCCTTCTAGCTTTTGCTGTCGCCTTTTCTACCTGTTTAGCTACTTTAAGATCATCAGACACAACCACGCCTAGGTCCCGCTCTTCTTTAGTGGACAAAAGTACTTCACCCCCTATACTATATTGCTCCCTTGGATTGCTGCAGCCCAAATGCATGAACTTACATTTTTTAACATTAAATCGCAGCTGCCAAATTCTAGACCATTCTTCAAGCTTAGCTAGATCCCTCCTCATGTTATCTACACCTTTCTGGGTGTCTACTCTACTGCAGATTTTGGTATCATCCGCAAAGAGGCAAACCTTACCCGACAGCCCTTCCACTATATCACTAACAAAGATGTTACAAAGAATCGGACCAAGGACAGATCCCTGGGGCACACCACTGGTAACATCCTTCTCCTCAGAGTGAGCTCCATTTGCCTGTACTCTTTGTTGCCTCCCACCCAACCAATTTCTAACCCAAGCAGTAACTTTAGGGTCCATCCCTAGGGTGCTCAGTTTGTTTATAAGTTGCCTGTGAGGAACGGTGTCAAAGGCTTTACTGAAATATAAATTCACCACATCTAGGGCTCTCCTTTGGTCCTACTCCCTGGTCACCCAGTCAAAGAAATCAATCAGATTTGTCTGATAAAACCTGCCTCTGGTGAATCCATGCTGCCTCGGATCCTGTAATCTGCTGGAGTTGGGGAACGCAGTACATGAAGCGGGCATTCAGGATATCCCCTCAACCATTGAGACTCACAAAGATAGCATGACTTTCAGTCCTTAGTTGACAAAGGTGGACAAAAAGGGAAAAAAGAAGCAGAAGTCTGACCTGAGGGCAGCGAGAGACAGATGAACTGTAAACCTATAAATGTAAAATGCATATATCTCTTTAGGGGCTTTTCGATACATAGGGTATACTATAACGGGGTTATTTGAGTGAATGATGAGAGAAGAGAGGTCAGGAGCGTGTGAGTGTGTACACAATACATACAAAGAGGGGGGATGTTATGGGAGCATAACTGGGAGTGAATGAGGTTTGGGGGTCTAATAGGGTATATAGGGTGGGCGCATGGAGGGCATGGTGACACCAGTGGTTGGGAGGGAGAGTGGGGTGAGCTCTGGGACTGGGGATAAGGGCAGGGGGGGCAGGGGGAAGAAGGGCAGGTGGGATGGGAGGTGGAAGGGGGATGGGGAGAAGGAGACACGAGTTCAGGGACCCAGGAGGGGGTTAACCTAAGTGGGGGGTGACTAACCGTCAGGAGATGGTCAGCTGGAGGGCTAAGGATAGTGTCTATTAATGTAAGAGGCCTCAACACCTGGCAGAAATGCAGGGCGCTGCAAAGTGAGGGGGCTCGTCTCAAAGCTGACGTTATCCTCCTTCAGGAGAACCATTTGAAGTGGACACAGGGAGGCTGGTTAGCGGGAAAGGTAAGGTGGATCATTTATGGCTGGTGGCCAAATGACCACCAGAGGGAGTTCTTTGAGACACTGTGGGCCCAAATGGCGGAGCATGTCGAGGGCAATATCTTTTTAGTTGGGGACTTGAATACAGTCCTCAGTCCTAGGGTGGCTATATCAAGAGGGATTGGGGTGGAAGTAAGGCAGAGCAAACTCAAATGCAAAGGCTGATTGGAGCAGAGAGGTAAAGGACACTTGGAGACATCTAATGGATAATAACCGAGAGTACATTTTCTACTCACATCCCCATGACTCTTACAGCTGTATAGGCATGGTGTGAATGGGGGCACTGAAGTTAGATAGGTCAAGAGCGGTAGAAATAGGACTTATTACATAGACTGATCATGCCCCAGTGCTACTCACAATAGATATAGGTTGGGGACTGGCTGAATTAGAATTTTGGAGGTTAAATGACTCGCTGTTAGGGAGTGGACAAAGTGTGGTGGGGGCTAGGGAGGTACTCAAGGAGTATTTATATTTGAATAAAAGGGATGGTTTGGGATGGGCTAAAAGCTGTCCAAATAACCTAAGGGAGTAAATCAGGAACTTAACTGTCCAACATGCACAGAAGGGGGGTAAACGGTTATTGAGGAGGACTGGAAACCTAAGGGGGGAATTAGAGAAGCTGCGGGAGGAAGAGTGGGCTTGGGCCCCGCAGAGATTGTGACATATGCAATTTTTGGCAGCGAACAATCCAGGGAAGTATCTGGCCAGGAAATTGCGAGAAAGGGTAGCCCAAAATCAAATTAACCAAATTAAGAAAGCATCGGGAGAGTGGGCATTTGGTACAGGGGAAATATAGAAGGTTTTTAGGGAGTTCTATCACAAACAGTTTACTTCAGAATACCATGGGGGAGTCGAACAAATTAGAACTAATCTGAATGATATTGATTTGCTGAGGCTGAGGGAGCAGGAACAGAAATGGTTGGACAGGAACTTTGAGGGGGAAGAGATTCTGCAAGCAATAAAGGGCTTAAAGGACGGAAAGGCCCCTGGGTTGGCTGGAATGACTGTGGTGTTTTATAAAAAAATAGCATCCGAGTTGGTCCCGGAACTGGTTTTATATTTATTTAGCATAACATTATCGCTGTATCTACTAGTCACGGAGGTTTACAGTGAACAGATTAGAACAGAAACTTGAATGTTACATGGAACACTTTGAATAAAATAAAACTGTACAAAATAAACTGTGCAATACACAAACATTGAGAAATAGAGCTGAAAGTTAACTTATGCAGTGTATAGTGTCACACACCAACGTCCCCAGAGGCCGAAAGGCTTGGGTATTTCAGTGGGGCAGTATTCTAATGGCTGTAGAATGTTCTTGGAAGGCTTTTGAAAGGCCTTCTGGGACCTGTAGTTTCTTAAACACCAGCCAAAGAAGTGTAGTTGCAGACCAAGTGTAAGGTTATATACAGGCTTTATTCCCCGTCCGGGTTAGGATTCATAACATTGGAAACAAAAGGAATACAGACCATTCATCTGGTAACAAAATTAAAGAAGTATTCAAACAAAAATTGGCTTACTTCAGCATTGGCAACAAAACAGAAGGGAAAAAGAAACAGTCCTTTCACCTTGCAAACACTTTGCTTCCTGTTTTCTTTTGTAAACAGTTCTTACTGCTCTCTACCGAAGAGCGGATATGCAATCAGCCACAGTGTATGCACAGTTCATATCACTACCCTCTAAAGATTCTTCATATGGCTCAAACTGCTTTTCTTCACAATTAGAATAAACTTCTCCTGGAATCAAACTCCCGTTGTACTTGCAACGTTCTTGCCGGTGAGTCAGAGCATTCCCCTCCTCCACTAAACTAGAGGGCAGTGGGTGATTACCATATTCAATGTAATCAGGCTCCTGAGAGCTACACAGTTCTTGGTAAGTGCAAAGTGTTTCTGGGTATCTTAAACCTCTTCTACTATGGTTAATATGCCTACCTTCGGCACTCCCACTTCCTGGTCTCTCGGCTGAGCAAAGCTCTGTTTGTAAAGACACTTTCCCCGGTTTTTCTCTGCTGACTTCCTTTCAGACATAAAACTTTCATCAGGGTAAAAACTATCCCCTGCTGAATACCTGGTGCTGGGTAATTTACTTTACTTTACTTTACTTTATTACACACTTGATAGACCGCTTACGTCAAAAACATTAAAGCGGTGTACAAATAAAAATAAAAAGGCAGCACTGCAAACTACGGAAAAAGGAACGCCAAAAATAATAGGAAAGAAAGAAAAGAATAGCAAAACTTTACAAACAATAAGCAATAGTCAACAACCAAACACAGGTAAAGGACAATAAACAAAACCAGCAAAACAGACAGGGGGTAACAGGACCAAACTAAGGTAAGACAAGACAACAACCTGGGGAAGCATCATGGAGGGCAAACAGGGGGAGATCAAACACTTTCTGAAACAGATGGGTTTTAAGTGAGGATTTGAACTGCGAATAGGAGGCTTCTAAACGGAGGGACGGGGGCAAGGCATTCCATAACCGGGGTCCAAGAAAGAAAAAGGCAGCGTGGCGGGTTTTTTCAAGATGTGCGTGAGACGGGGATGGTAAGACCAGACGATTAGCGTGAGGGGAACGGAGCTGACGGTAGGGTGTATGGAGAGAAATTAAATCAGCCAGGTACAGAGGATTGTTAGTGTAAATTGCACGGTGAGTGAGAATAAGAAGTTTGTAATGAAATCGAACACGGAGGGGCAGCCAGTGAAAGTGGATAAGAATGGGGGTGGTGTGATCAAAACGACGGGCTAAGGTGATAATATGGGCAGCAGTATTCTGAATGAGCTGAAGGCGGTGAAGTTGATACTTGGGAAAGTTGGCCAGAAAGATATTACAGTAATCGAGACGACTGATGATAAGAGCAAGGACGAGAGTAACCAGAGACCCGAAAGGAAGAAGTGAACGAACGGCCCTAAGCTGACGGAGAATAGCAAAAGAACACCTAGTGAGGGAGGAGCTATGATCATGGAAATAAAGGGAGGAATCAAGCATAAACATAACAGGACACTGGGTATTGCTGAAGCACAAGAAGCAGGGGAGCCAGGAAGATATTAAACAACAAAGGGGACAGTACAGAGCCCTGAGGGACACCGCAAGTGAGAGGAAAAGAACTAGATGACTTACCGTTTAAGGTAACAGAAAAGGAGCGAGCAGTGAGAAAGGAGCGAAACCAAAGAAAAACTGCACCACATAACCCCACCTCAGCGAGACGAGTGAGAAGAAGAGTGTGATCAATTAAATCAAAAGCCGCAGATAAGTCAAGAGAAACCAAGAGAGTAACATCACCGCGATCATGTGGAACGTGCAATTTGTATCTCTTGGACACTGGACTGCCACCTCTGCTTACTTCATAGCAAGGTTCTTGGGGAAATTGGACGGCTGTGCACTGCTCCTCAAAAGAGTCTCCCTCAGAATCACCAGCCTCGTATGCCCCTGGCAATCTCTCTATCTCCGTCCTTGCAGTCCTACTGGTTCTGCTTTCACTCCTGGCAGCTCTCCCAGCTTCTTCCTCTCGCGTCTTTCTCTGCACTTCAGGTAAGTGACTTTTAAATGAGTTTGTCCTGGTGTTAGTTTGGGCTCCACCCCTACGCAGCTGCCTCTCCTTTCCTAATGAGTTTTGAGCTAAGCTTGGGTTTGGGCGTTCCCTTACACCTCGTGAGTCTGTTTGTATCCGTTGCTTATGGCAACCTTTTTCCAGTGTGAGCCTGAGCTGTCAGTTTCAGCTATGTTCTGCTCAAAGTTCCCTAGTTCCATGGGTTCTGACAGCGCTATCTTATGACAATAGGTATGACATTCATACAGCAAAGTATGGCACTTGGGTGTGCCAGGGACCAGGCTGGTGTAGAGGTGTGTTACAGGTAAAGTAATACAGGGTCATGAAATATCTTTGGTGTGAGCAGCCAGTGGGAGGGTGGCTAGGTGTCGGCCAAAATGCTCCAGGAAAAGAAATGTTTTTAAGTTGCGGCAGAAGTCTCCAATATCTGTGAGTGAGTCGATGTCTAGGGGGAGCGAGCTCCAGATGGTTGGTGTGTAAAAGCAGAAGGCTCTGTTGGAGGTGGAAATGTTGGTATGGGTGATTGACGCTGGTACTGTGAGGAGGATGTGATTTGCACTTCTCCTTGCTCTCTGGCTTAGGGGCTTGCTAAGTAGAGACTGAAGAGTATCTGCTGATAGGTGGAGGATGGTCCTAAAAATTGTCTGTGCCACTTTGTACTTCATTTTGCTGTGGATGGGGAGCCAGTATAACTGTTTAATATGGATGTTATGTGAGAGTGACGATTGTTACCCATGATGATCCTGGCTGCAATATTCAAAGAAGATAGTGCTGAACCCTATGTTCTGAGAAGGGAGGAACTTCGGGAGTCTATGGGTATGGCCGGAATAACCGCATTACCTAAACTAGGAAAAGACATTGGGGTTTGTGGATCGTATTGGCAAATATCAATAATTAACTTGGATGTAAACAGCAAGGTTTTGGCAAACAGGATACAGCGCTTCCTGCCATACTTAGTGGATGAGGACTAATCGAGATTTTTCCAGGGCGCCAAGCCAGTGATAATGTCCGTAAAATACTGAATCTGGTACGGGAGGCCCAACAACAGAAAATCCCTTCCCTGCTGATGGCAGTGGATGCTGAAAAAGCATTTGATAGGGTAGAGTGGAGATTTATGTTGGAAGTACTGGAACGTATAGGGTTCGGGGTGAAATTTCAAACCTGGCTTAAAACCTTGTATAAACAACCTAAGGCACGGATAAGGGCTTTTGCATTGGGGTGGGGCACAGGGCAGGGGTGCCTGTTATCCACACTTCTTTTTGTACTGGTTATAGAGCCTCTTGCAGCAAAGATATGACAGCATGGAGCAATACAGGGAATAATGGTGGGATCCCAGGTGTATAAGATATCGCTTTTCGCGGATGATGTGATCTGTTTGATTAGCCAGCCCCTAGTGTTGCTGCCCAATCTCATAGCAGCGACCCAGGAATACACAGCGGTGTCCGGATACAAAATGAACATGGGGAAAACTGAAAGTTTAAAACTCTTTCTGGACCAAGGATTGGAAGAAAGGTTAAGAGGAGCATTTCCATTCTAATGGGCTGAGGAATATATAAAATACCTCAAGGTTTGAGTGGGGAGGGACTAGAGAGATTTGGGCAAATATAATTATAAGCCCCTAGTGAGGAAGGTGCAAATGGGATAAATCCTGTACAAATGGGATAAATCCTGGTTCATAGAAACATAGAAATATGATGACAGAAAAAGACCACATGGCCTTTCTAGTCTGTCCTTCCATATCAACAACTACAACAGTCCCCTTTTTACCTTTAGAAATCCTCTGTGTTTGTCCCATGCTTTTTTGAATTCAGTTACTGTCCTCATCTCTACCACCTCCACTGGGAGACTATTCCACGGATCCACTACGGTTTCCGTAAAGAAATATTTCCGCATATCACTCCTAAATCTATCTCCCTTCACCCTCATCCCATGTCCCCTCATAGCAGAACTTGCTTTCAATTGAAAGAGGCTCTCTCCCTGAACAATTATGCCACGGAGGTATTTAAACATCTCAATCATATCACCTCTATCCCGCCTTTCCTCTAAGGTGTACATATTAAGATCCTTAAATCTGTCCTCATATGCTTTATAATGAAGACCATTAATCATTTTAGTAGCCACCCTCTGCACCGACTCCATCCTGTTCACATCCTTCTGAAGGTGCGGTCTCCAGAATTGCACACTATACTCCAAATGAGGTCGCACAAAAGACTTATACAGAGGCATTATCACCTCCTTTTTTCTGCTAGCCATTCCTCTCCGTATGCACCCAAGCATCCTTCTAGCTTTCGCCGTCGCCTTTTCTACCTGTTTAGCTACTTTAAGATCATCAGACACAACCACGCCTAGGTCCCGCTCTTCTTTAGTGGACAAAAGTACTTCACCCCTATACTATATTGCTCCCTTGGATTGCTGCAACCCAAATGCATGACCTTACATTTTTTAACATTAAATCGCAGCTGCCAAATTCTAGACCATTCTTCAAGCTTATCTAGATCCCTCCTCATGTTATCTACACCTTTCTGGGTGTCTACTCTATTGCATATTTTGGTATCATCCGCAAAGAGGCAAACCTTACCCGACAGCCCTTCCGCTATATAACTAACAAAGATGTTAAAAAAAATCGGACCAAGGACAGATCCCTGGGGCACACCACTGATAACATCCTTCTCCTCAGAATGAGCTCCATTTACCTGTACTCTTTGTCGCCTCCCACCCAACCAATTTCTAACCCAAGCAGTAACTTTAGGGTCCATCCCTAGGGTGCTCAGTTTGTTTATAAGTCGCCTGTGAGGAACAGTGTCAAAGGCTTTACTGAAATCTAAATACACCACAACTAGGGCTCTCCCTCGGTCCAACTCCCTGGTCACCCAGTCAAAGAAATCAATCAGATTTGTCTGACAAGACCTGCCTCTGGTGAATCCATGCTGCCTCGGATCCTGTAATCCGCTGGACTCCAGAAACCTCACTATTTTCTCTTTCAGCAGTGTTTCCAATAATTTACTCACCACCGAATTTAAACTAACCAGCCTGTAGTTTTCAACCACATCCTTACTTCCGCTTTTGGCTAAAGGCACCACATGAGCCTCTCTCCAGTCCTTTGGCACCACTCCCGACTCCAACGAGGCATTGAAAAGGTCAGTCAGTGGAGCTGCTAGAACGTCCCCAAATTCCCTCAGTATTCTAGGGTGTATCCCATCCGGTCCCATTGCTTTGTCTACTTTAAGTTGAGCTAGTTTCTCATGAACACAGTCTTCTCAAAATTGTTTAAGATGTCCCTCGCTTCTATTCCTGTTTGTGGGTGTTTTCTGAGGTCCTGCTCCTGGCTCTTCATCTGTGAACACAGAACAGAAATATTTGTTAAGCAATTCCGCTTTATCCTTATCAGCTTCTACATATTTCTCCCCTGCACCCTTGAGTTGGACAATACCACTTGTGAGAGATAGTGAGTGATAGCTACCTTATATGACCCTATTAGGCGGCTGCCTAGGGTGTTAAGATTTAAGTTGCCTTTGATACAAAAAGAGTCTTGTAGTCAAGTGGTAAGGCAAAAATAATATTAGGGCTTTATTTCCTGCCCTGAGGGGATATTCCTGGGATACAACAAACAATATGAAACAAAAGAACTGTCGCACAGAAAAATATCTTCTTTCCTTTAGGCACCATCAGCTGGCTGCTTTGCACATGTTCAACATAAAGATACGATATCGTCAGATAAACAAATTGTACAATCCATGGGCACAGGGTCAGAATTATAGCTGCTGTTCTCCCACTGCATTAACTCAGAGTCACTTACGATTGCATATGGGTCAGACACTTCACAACTGCTGTCTTCCTTAAAACTCTCCTGTGAGTCATGGGCTAGCTTTTCTAGAAAGGGCTCTTTAAATCCAGGGCTCTGAATGCCTGGTATATTAAAAGCTTCCTTCTGGCTTTCCCTTCTTCTCCACGCTGGTGGAATTACTGTGGAACTTTCAGGGTCAAAGTTACTTCTGGTGCCACGCCCTTGCCTTTCAAACCAAACAAAACTTCTTGCCTTTTCTTTAGCAAAGCTAGGTTCCCACCTCTTAGTTGTGGTTCTGTCTCTTATATCTGGGCTTCTGGCAGCTCTCTCCTGGGCTCTCCAACTACCAGGAATCCTAGCAGGGTCCTGGGCACGATGCTGGCTGTTTCCTGTTCTGCTGCCACACCTACTGCTTCCTTCCCTCAGTGGATTTCCTCCAGCATAACGTGTGTTCACTGGATGCTGGCTTAGTCCTCCCAGGTCGCTGCCCCTACTGGCCTTCCCTGGTTCTACCCTGCAGCTTTTATCCTTGTTCTCTTTGCATGCTGCCTGGGTTTCTGAGAACAGGTGTTCCTGATTAGCCTTCCTGCTTCTAGCTACGTCAGGACTAGTGCAAGGACATTTTACTCTAATGCCTTTTTGCTTTTCTTGTGCTGAGTTTGTTTACTGCTCAGCTAATTCTACATGTGCTGAGTTTGCCTGCTGCTCAGCTAATTCTGAGGTAAGTTCCTTACTTTCCCTTAACTCCATGGGCTCTGTGCCAGCTGCTGTGTCACACACTTTTGCCCTTTCTCTTCTCACTAACATATCTGAAAAATGGCTTATCCCCCCATTTTATTGCATTGGCTATTTCCTCCTCTTTTTGAATCTTTATCTTCCTGACTACTTTGCAAGCTTCTCTAAATTTTTCCAAATATAGATGCCTGTCTTCCTCTCTCTGTGATCTCTTGTATTTCATGAAGGCCTCCCTCTTTTTTTCACTTTTTCATCTACTTCTTTCGAAAGTCATAGTAGTCTCCTTTTTCCTTTTACCTTTATTTACCATTTTAACAAAAAGGTTGGTTGCCCTTAAAATGACTCCCAGAGGTATTGGCCCATCTTGGCAAAGTTAGTCTTCCTAAAGTCTAAGATCCTCACCTTTGAATGGATTCTAACAGCCCTAGTCCTAATACTGAACCACACCATCTGGTGATCACTGGCAGAAAAATGATCTCCCACTACCACATCAGAAACACTTTCACCATTGGTAAGCACCAAGTCCAGTATGGCCCCTTCACGTGTGGGGTCTGTTATCAATTGCCTGAATAGTTCTCCCTGTAGAGAATCCAGGATCTCCTTACTTCTAGATGATACTGCAGCAAGAATGTGCCAGTCAACATCTGGTATATTGAAATCCCCTATCAATAGCACTTTCCCTTTCCTAGCAATGCTGCGTATGTCTTCAATTAATTCTCTGTCCACCTCTTCCTCTTGTGAGGGAGGTCTGTATATCACACCAATGCAAATATATTTCTCTTTCCCTCTTTCTAGTTTAGTCCACAATGCCTCCTCTCTCCCTTTTAAGCTCTGTAATTCCAAAGCTTTAATAGTAGTTTTTGTATATAGTGCCACTCCTCCTCCCCTTCTTCCTACCCTGTCCTTTCTGAATAAAGTATAGCCAGGTATAGTTATAGCCCAATCATGGTTTTCTGTGAACCATGTTTCTGCAAATGCCACTAAATTCAAGTCAGCCACTCCAAACCAAAGCTTCAACATCAGGGATCTTATCTCCCATGCTACGGGCATTTATACACACTGCTTTCCATATGTTACCCCTGTTACCCATTTCCATAGAGGTATTTAATGTATCACCTACCTGGGGGCTTTCTTCATCCATCCCCAACAAATCTAGTTTAAAGCCCTCTTCAGTAGATTAGCCAGTCTACTACCGAAGATGCGTTGACCTTTCTTGGACAGATGGAGGCCATCTCTGCTCTGCAACCCTTGGAACAGCATCCCATGGTCTAGGAAACCAAAACGCTCTCGATGACACCACCCATGCAGCCAGGCATTCATCTCCAGGATGCGAGCCTCTCTGCCTTGGCCTTTACCCTCAACAGGGAGGATTGAAGAGAACACCACCTGTGCACCTAACTGCTTCACTCTCTGTCCCAGAGCCATGAAGTCACTTTTGATACATTACGAGGGATACCTGGCAGTATCATTTATTCCAACATAGATTAGCAACATTGGGTAATAGTCAGTTGGCTTGATGAGTCTCGGCAAACTCTCAGTAACATCTTGGATTTTGGCATCAGGCAGAGAGCATACCTCTCTGGACATCAAGTATGATCGGCAGAGGAATGCCTCAGTACCCCTCAGAAGAGAGTCTCCAACCACCACTACCCATTGCGTTCTTGTGGTCACTGATTCTGTAACTTTGGGGTACTTGAGCTCTGGTTCTTCCCTTTCCAGGGATGCTTTCACCTCCTCCACTTCCAGGGCTGCATAATGGTTCTTCAATTCAAGGGCTGGAGAAGTTGGATTGGTGATTCTGCAGGCCCTGGTGACTTGTGTTCAACCTTCGTCATTCTGTAGGCTCCCATCTTCTCCTCTAATGGAGAGCTTGGTTGCTGCAAGAAGCATCTCATCAATGTACTTCTCATTATCTTGAATGCTTCTCAGCCTCACCACCTCCTCTCTGAGTTCCTCCACTTGTTTCCTCAGAGCTTCAGTATGCAGGCACCCTGCACATGGAACTGGTCCTTCAACTGGCATTAGGACCTCTGTCTGGACAGAGGCAGAAGCTGTAATGGGGCTCAACAGCTTTAGCGATACGATTCTTCCCAGCCATTGTTCTGTTCGTAGAGCTTAGGTATCTGTTAAAGCAAAAGAGAGAGATCTACCAAGTACCAGCCGGTTTCCCAGCTGTCCTTTCAGAAAAAAAGCAGTTAAATCTCTTTAATTATATTCAAAATGTGCTGCTCCAAGTCTCTGTGCTTTGTTAAATGGGGAGGTGCCCTATAAAGCAAGCCTGCTCACTAGGGGTTGGCGGGAGTCGGGGTAGGTAGGGAGGGAGCTAACATCTGATTAGGTGTCAGCAGTTCCCAAAAGCTGAGAAGGTTACTAGAGTTCAACTACCTACTCTGCTCAAGGAAATTTCTACAAAAGCACCAAAAAGAAAGTAACTTTGCTTTAAAAATATACAAAAACCCTTTTAAGAGCTCCCAGTCAGAGAGCTAGCAATTTAATAAAAATAAACCCTCAAATCCTTACCGTTGCTTGACCTGTAGAGCCCCTGTTAGGAATGCCTCAACAGGGCAGGGCTCTGGAGCCTTTTATGCAGGCCTCAGCTGCTCTCAGGTAATCAGGCCCACTAACTCCTGATTAGGTGTCAGCAGTTCCCAAAGCTGAGAAGGTTACTAGAGTTCAACAACCTACTCTGCTCAAGGACATTTCTACTAAAGCACCAAAAAGAAAGTAACTTTGCTTTAAAAAATATACAAAAACCCTTTTAAGAGCTCCCAGTCAGAGAGCTAGCAATTTAATAAAAATAAACCCTCAAATCCTTACCGTTGTTTGACCTGAGGAGCCCCTGTTAGGTTCATGTGGTGGGGCCGGTTGGCAATAGTGAAAATGAACATCCTCCCTAGGCTGTTATTTTTTTTTATGTCCTTGCCCATTGAAGTACCGAAACATGGGCTGCACCTGTTGGAGTGGCATATATTCTCCTATATTTGGAGGCACAGGCTCCCTAGGATATGGTGGAGGGTGCTATGTAGACATAAGGATGCAGGGGGCATCGCAGTGCCTGACAGAGAGGTACTAATAAGCAGCATAGTTGCGGGCACTGTGGGTATGGAGAGAGGGGAAGATAGGATTTGTGTGGGGAATGATTGAACAGGAAATGGGGGTTAGGGACAGGGATTGGAGAGCGAGGCTACTCGACTGGTTGTGGGTGACGGGAGGAAAGAGGAGGTAGAAGAGATAGAGAACTCATTTGTGCACCTGACGCTGAGGAAATGGAACCAGGTGATGTATAAACTGGTGGGTTGGGGGGATCAGGCTGCAGTGGATAATTGCAGGGGTGGGATCATCGAAGGGAGGTAGTCAGCAACCCTTTTGGGGATGAGCAGAGAAGGGGTTAAAATATGCGGGATAGCTGCTCACAGAGAAAGGGGAAATTCAGAGCTTTGAGGAGATAAAGCAGGAATTTGGCCTAGGGGAGGGGGATTGTATTGGTTAACATCAGATAGCACATATGTTTCAGCAAGAGATGAGAGTGAGTGGGGCAGGTAGATCGGAGACACCCTTTGATAGGATGCTCCAATCGCCAGGAAGAGGGAGAGGTATGCTCAGCTATACTGCAGTCTAGGAGGTGCGGCTATTCCAGAATGTTTTGAAAGAGTGTGGGAGGAGTATCTGGATGGGAATTGGGATGAGGAATTATGGTGGCACATCTATTTAGTGGTGTGACTGCCTTCGGAGTCTGAGGCCATAAAAGAGCAACACTATAAGATGCTATATTGCATGTATATTACCCCTAAACAGCTGTACCGAATTAGGGGATATGGGGACTCACTATGTTGCAGAGGTTGTGGGGAGGTTGGAGATTTTATGCATATGTAGTTGGGCTGCCTGGTTTTCCACCTTATTTGGGAGTGGATGGAAGGAAAGGTCAGAGAAATGGAGGGGTGGGTAGGACCCATTCAGCCAGAAGGGGTGTTATTGAATGAATAGGCAGAGGGTGTTGGTGGGATGCCCGAGAAGTTCTTGTGACTGCTGTACGTATGGAGATAGCCAGTGCCTGGAAGGGTGGGACCTCCTTTGACCCGTTGAGGGTCTTGTCGAGGCTGGACTTTATATATATGATGAGTAAAATTACCGCAGCCCAAAGGCAGACATCCAGCTCCTGGCAGTGTCTCTGGGAGCCCTACGTGAACTGGTGTCAGAACCAGAGCCAAGGAGAGATGGAGAGGCAGTAGTATGAGCTGAGTAGAATTAGTGAATGTGGTCCTTGAACTCGAGAGGGGGGGTTACGGGGGGGGGGGGGGAGGGGGGGGAGGGGGGAAATATGGGGCTATGCTTTTATGTTGTATGATTTGTTGCTTGTGTTCTTAAGCAGCTCTGAAAGATGTATAGGCTAAAACAACTTTGAAAGTTGAACAAGTTCAGAAGTATTGCTGTGTAAAGACCTTTTAAATGCACAGAGGGCTAGATGCTATACCTCGAGCAGTGAAAATCTGCATGTGGATGCAAAGCCTTAGCCCACACAAAGATGCGAAAGGGTGGCATTTAAAAGGAAGATGGACATATGCAAGAGTTGGGTGAGTCCGCCACACAGAGCCCTAAGATGAGGGGCCTATGAACATTGCAAGGCAACAAAAGTAGTGCATGGACTGGTCAAAGGTGGCGGGAGAAGGATATAATGTTATACAACGGGGATATGGAGTCTTTTGCTGTGAAGGTTGAAAAATACGGGGACAAAGTGGGCGTGTATTTGATGTTGAAAGTTATAATAATAATAAAAAAAAAAAGAAATGCACTGAGCCATTTTTGGGGGTTGCTTATTTCTCTCAAACTCCCAATACTATTTTGCTTATTTTCGAGCTCGATGTGCCTTTTTACTGGTTTTTCCAACATGCCAAGTTTCATATTCAGTTCCTTTCACATAATTCTTTCCAACTTCCATTTTGAGCTCAGGTGCACACTAAAAAAAAATAGAGCTATAGCATATCAATTCCAGGGTTGAAATTCATTTCTCAGAATTCTGAATAGGTTTTTTCGTGCTGTTCTTTGTTTCACTGCCTGAGGCGAACTGTGTGAACACTCGATAGTACAGGATGGTCTTGCCAGCTGGCTAATGCTTTCAAAGAGGTAACCTCCCTTCTATCACGCTGTTCCTTCTGCATCGCCAGAAGAAACAGCAACATATTCCAAGGTCTCACATTTTAAATCTAAGCATGGTGGTTTGGATTACAGGACTATCTCTAACTTAACTTTACATTCTGATGACATTTTATATTAGTCACTAGATTTTTGTCTATCAATCTGAACATGCAGGTGACTTAAAAATTAATGTCTTGTCCAAGATATCTGTAGTGACTGGCAAAACTAAACTTTTACTTGGAGAAATAATATTAAGCTCTATTTTGCAAAAAGCATCATAATTGGAATTGGGGAGTCCCAATCTGAATGCTTGTAGTTTGCCTAGTAATTTTGCAAAAGGCTTTGCTTACCCCAGAGTCCTTTGTAAAATACATATAACTTTATCAGCAAATGCATATGTATTTGTTGGCATGTAAGGCTGGAACATCAGTTTCATAAACCTGCACATGTAAAGACTGGGCATCGCTCAGCAACTTCCCCATGAAAGTGCCAGCACTTAGATGTGGAAGTACCGATTCTCACTTTGTTTAAGACCTATAAGAGCTAGGAATGCATAAAGCCAAAAGTATGTTTAGTTAGTCTTCATCTAAAATGAAGTTAAAGTGATTTTATGTGTCTTTTCATGTTTTTGCAAGCTATAGCATTTTTGTGCATCCAAATTTTATTACTCAGTTTTGTATACCACCTTATCCTTCAATCAAAGTAGTCACAACACAATTGGGGGATACATTTAACATGTGAGGATATGAGACATGCACACTAATACTTACAGG
This sequence comes from Ichthyophis bannanicus, assembly GCA_033557465.1. Lineage (NCBI taxonomy): Eukaryota > Metazoa > Chordata > Amphibia > Gymnophiona > Ichthyophiidae > Ichthyophis > Ichthyophis bannanicus. The sequence goes on along the minus strand of CM066041.1, from coordinate 248,764,982 downwards.
GAACATGGGCAATGGAGTGTTAAGTGGCTTGCCCAAGACCACAAGGAGCACCTGTGGGACTAGAAACCTCAGTCCTTCTGGCCCAAGGTTGCTGTCCTCTAGTGGGATTTGAACCCCCAACCTTCTGGCCTGAAGTACCTTGCCCCAACCACTAGGCCACTCCTCCACTACAAATTGGTTGCACACACATTAATGCATTGGTATATGTGCACACACACATGATTTATGCGCACGTTTAATTTTTAGGCATCCAAAAAAATGCCCCAATGCAAGTTAGAAATACACATTCTTAATAAGAGCCTTATTCCAGACATTTCATGTATATGTGTAGCCAATTATGCAGGGAAGCCCCAAAATGTGAACTGTAACATTTTGAAGGCTAAAAAGAGTATCAGGGACTAAGCACAATTACCTCTTCAATCACTTATTCGTCCTGGCCAAAAGAGGCACTTATATGTATCATTTTTGACCCGCCCAACACATGCCCCCTTAAAATCTGTGCATTCTGGGCTATATTCATGGGTAAATTGCAACATTTACAGTACATATGTAGGTTGCATACATTCCTTGAAGTCCAAGATGCTAAGTTGCAAGTAAAACCCCACATCCGTTATCTTGGTGTTACCCTGGATCAGAATCTAGACATGAAGACCCACATAGCCAACACTGTAAAGGCAATTTATTTCAAGATTCGCTCCCTTAGAAACCTTCGCCAACTAATTGATCCAGATGATTTCCGTACTGTCTACCAGGCTTTAATTATCCCACATTTTGACTTCGCAAATTGTATACTACAGGGGCTCCCCCAATCAACCCTCAACCCGCTTCAACTCGCATTAAACAGTGCTGCAAGAGTGCTCTTCGGGGCACCAAAAAGAGAACATGTAACACCTCTCCTGAAACAATTACACTGGCTCCCTATCCAAGCGAGAATCACCTTCAAGACCCTGCTACTAGTCTTCAAAGCTCACAAAGGACCTGCTCCCTCCTCTCTATCAGAGTTGATCCAACCTATCCCCTCCAACAGGCTTAGAAGAATCTCGGAACTAAACATGCTTAAAGTTCCAAAAGAATCCTTAAAATACATCTCTGCAACTGTGAACCGATCATTCAGCTTATGTGCTCCAAAACTGTGGAATACCCTCCCACCACACATTAGGGCCATCTCTGATATCCCCCAGTTCAAAAAGGCCTTGAAGCATCACCTTTTCATCATATACTTTCCAGAGAACACAATAACACAAGTTCATCTAAACAGCTCCAATCCCATCCCTATCTAACATGATACTTTTTCAAGTAATATTACTATCATATGTATATAGTTCAAGTTCTATTATCCTTTGCTACAATTACCCCTGTTTTCCAAGTTTTTCTTCCTGTTCCATGTAAAAACAGATATATGTATCTTATCTTATCTGATGTTTTGTAGTTCTATGTAAACCGCGCTGATAATAAATAGTGCGGTATATAAAAATGTTAAATAAATAAATAAATAAATAAATGTCAATGGTGATTTCTGGTGATTTCAGAATTCCGCTATTTACAAACGGCTATGCTGCATGAGGTTTCTAAAGTAATCTCCCATAGTATCTTTAAGGTTTATTGTCAGGCATTATAAATTTTCTGGAATACATATCGTCCTCATCATTTGCTGCAACAGAGGGCATTAGGCATCTCCAACAATTATTTTCAGCTCTAGTTCTTCAGACTCACTAACCACCGTGGTTTTCAGGGTATCCATAATGAACATGCAAATATATTTCATGCATTTCATTGTGGATATCCTGAAAACCAGGAGAGCTCATGGATCCCAAGGACAATGGGTTGAAATACGCTGCTCTAAAAGGTAACCATTCCTATGATAAATGAGGATCGCCATGGTAAATCAAACTTCCACCTCATTCTAAGCTATCAGAATCACTTTAAAATTATTTTATTTTGAACTCTTTACAAAATAGAACCATATTATAATAAACCTTTTACTTTCCAGAACACATCTTTCTAGGTTAGTGGTAGGCGTCTAATCTTTCTAGGATAGGGAAGGAGTTCACTCCATTGGTCATACTGCATAAATGTCAACTGTATATGGTTCTGGATAGAATAGTGTAGAAGATTATTTGAGCTGGTTGGTGGGGTATTAGGTCCAGGATCACTGCACTGGATCTAATACCTTAAGATCTTGCAGGAGCGCCAAGTTTCTTCTGCTAGTAACTGAGCAGAACTTGTGTGCTTTTGAAGCTTAAAAGCGGGACAAATCAATTCTGTTTGTGTGTCAGTTCTATTTATTTTGTGTGCTTAGAGTTATAAAGGAGCTGATATTCAGCAACTAAATAAATAAAATAATAACATTAAGATACCGATAACAATCCAGGAGTGAGATGTGGGTTACTCAGTCTTTTGCAACAAGTGTGACATATATGATTATCTACCAGATGTAGACGGTAAGGGTGTAAAGAGCCTTCAGAAACCAAGATGGTCATTCTAAAAGGTTTAGTCGTGGTTTGGACGTCTGCAGACATGGTGGAAGTGAAATGATAGCCAATGCCATTCGCAGATGTCTCCAGTACAGCGGCATTCAAGTAGGCATAGGGTGTGGCAGGGGCATGTCTGGGGAGGGGCAGTAGACTTACACATCTGCGGAAGGGGATCAGAAATGGCAGGCATGTGTGCTGAAGGAAATGGCCTGCCGCAGGAAAGAAAGCAGCAGCAAAAAGCCAGCGCCTTTAGAAATACTGAATACTGCTGCTGTCGCGCCCCCCCCCCCGTGACGTAATTAGCGTCAGCTGAAGGGGGGCAGCAACATAGCTTGGTGGGAGCAGCATAGCCGGGGTTTCTGTTTAGGGCGGCAGAAAGCCTTGGGCCGGCTCTGAAGACAAGGCTGCATACTTTCCCATTACCTGCTTAATTTTTATGCAGAACAAATCAACAGAGAAGCAACCTGAGTGTGAAGACTGGTGAATACTCAACAACTTTTGCTATGCTGATAATATTGCAGTATTAGCTGAAAGTGAAGCAATCTGAAATATTTGCTTGTCAAGCTCAAGGAACATAATGCTAAATGGACCTGCACCGAGGGCCAGCCCGTCCACTAGGCAGATGTCTAGGGTGGCAGACCTCTGTGGTCAGTACGGCACAACACCTGTGGTAGGACATGTGCTTTGGCACACACGCCTGCCGCTTCTGACCCCCTCCAACAGGAAGCTGTGTTGGAGGGTGGTCAGAAGCGGCAGGCCTGAGTACTGAAGCACATAGACTGCCGCCGCTGCCTCTGCCATGCCATGCCGAGCCAACCCCCTGCCACTGCCGGTGGAATCCGTTGCAGCGGGGGCTGTTTGCATGGCTCGGTAAGGGGGAGCAGAAATCTTTGGGCCAGCCCTGTCTTCACCTTAACATGAAGAAGACAAAAATCTTTACAATTGGCAAAACCAATAAGTTTATCTTGATGGAGAAGAAATGGAAATAGTAGACAATTTTAACCTGCTTGGATCAATAATCAATAGGAAATGACAAGCTATGCAGGACCCAGACAAGATTATCAAGAGCAGAACTGTATCTCTCCATACAAAGATTCAACTTGTCCAAGCCATGGTATTTTCAACAACATCAGTCCAATGAAAGTTGGACAGTGAAAAAGATAGGCAGAAATAAAATCAATGCCTTTGAATTATGGTGCTGGTAACAAATACAGTGTATACCATGAATTGCCTGAAGAACAAACCAGTCAGTATTATAGGAGATCAAACCTAAACTTTCTTTAGAAGATCAGATGACAAGACTTCAACTTTTATACTTTGGACACATCACGCAAAGAGAGAGATCATTAGAGAAAGACATCATGCTTGACAAGGTTGAAGGTCAACACAAAAGAGAAAGGCCATCAATGAGATGGATCGCTACAATACCAGCAGCTATGGATGCCACTCTATCAACAATTAGCTGCCTGACTGAAGACCAAACACAGTTTAGGACAACTATCCAAAGAGTCACTATGAGCTGGCACCAACTCAATGGCACTTAACAACAACAACATGGCCTTCATTCAAATTCACTGAGGCTGTGAATCTCATTCTTTGAGATTAGATCATTGTTGATATCTCTAGAATAATTGATGCAGCATCTATAAATTTAACCTGCAAAATAAAAACACAGTTTCTTGTTTGTGATCCTATCAACAACCAGATATTTCCCTCCTCATTGGGTTAGGAACTAACAAAGTTACAGTGGAGTGACATCGAATTGTTATGCAAGGCAGGTGAGGGACATGAAGGAGCGAGAGAGAGTGAGAGTAGGTGGGTAACACAGCATTAACAAACAGCAGTTTAGGGAATGCTTGATATACCACCAATTGGAACTGTATGATGATCAAGCATCTTGTGACTATCTCCCCCATGGATTGGTAACAGGTTACAGCATATAAGCCACTCCAGATCTAATGAGTTCTAGGTTTTGATGATGAAGAAGTAAAAATAGCAATCATATTTAATAATGGCTTTCTGGGCCATAGCAAGCTAGAAATGTACCCTGTGATACTCATGAAAGCTGGCATCCTCCCATCCAACTGTGCACAGGAACTCACTTTTATTGGACTGAGTCCTCTAGGGACAGGGAAGTACTTTTTGTACCTGAATGTAACTCACCTTGAATTACTACTGGAAAAGTGAAAGCTAAATAGAAAATTAATTAAATTAAATGTGGAGAAAACTTGGATGTTTCAGCTAGGATCAGCAGCACCATCCATTATCCCTACCAAGAATTGTCAGAATTATACAGGATAAGAACTGGTACTTTCTGGAATCCTCAAAGGTTTCTCTTGGCCGTTCAGGTCAGAATGCCGAAGGGGAAGCCTACTTCCTAAAAATTCTCATCCAAAAGCAGTTTCCTGTCTTTGGCCCTCAAGCCAGTGCACCATGCAGATTAAAATGGAAGCAAAAATACATAATAAAAACTTTTTCAAGTACATTTGTGACAAAAAGCCTGTGAGAGAGTCATTTGGACCAAAGGATGAGAGAAAGGTAAAAGTGGTGCTAAGGGAGAATAAGACCATAGCGGAGAGACTGAATAAATTCCTGCTTCGGTCTTTACTGAATATGTAGGAAAGTTACCCATGCCTGAAATGGTATCTAAAGGTGATGTATCAGAAGAATTGAAAGAAATTTTGATAAACCAGGGAGAAGTATTACAACTATTTGATAAACTGAAGAGTAGCAATCAACTGAACCGCATGATATACATCTGAGGGTATTGAAAGAATTGAAATATGAGATTGCAGACCTATTATTAGTAGTCAGTGAACTATCGTTAAAATCATTTGTAGAGGACTCATGAGCAAGTGAGGACGTTCTTCGCTTGCTCCGGGACCACCGCGGCATATTTGGTATAAAAACGGTGTTTTAAAATCCCAGAGACCGGTGCCGATTGTGAAGATCGCAGCCCTAATACAGCCTCCATACCTTGCTGCCTTTTGGCGCTTTTAGATGCCGCCCCCGGTGCGAAAAGAGAAGGAGAAGGAGAAGGCGCCAAAATCCCGGGCCGCCACACCAATGGAGACGCACCCCTCCTCTCCGGGCACGGAGAGTGGAAATTCGGCGTCTGAGGAGTTGGCGCGGGAGGTGGCCCGGCATTTACATCCCAAGCTGGATCAAATTCTCACCAAGCTGGAAGAGATGGGGAGACATTGGCAGCCCAGGGCCAGAGAATCGATGTTCTTGAGCACCGCGTGTCGGCTATAGAGGACGACGACGGTCGGCAGGAGAGACTGCACGCCGACACACGTGCACAGCTTGCGGCTCTACAATGTAAGGTGGACGACTTGGAGAATCGTTCTCGCCGGAATAACCTCCGGCTGGTCGGCATCCCCGAAACAACAACAGATCTTCAGCTATTGCCGCTTATCGAAAAATGGCTCCCGGAAGAGCTGGGTCTACCTACTTTAGTGGGAGACTTAAAAGTGGAGCGTGCTCATCGAATCGGGCCTTGGTCGGAGAACAGAGCCCGGCCTAGAGTGGTTATTGCCAAAATCTTAAACTTTGCCCATAAGGAACGCCTCCTAAGAGCTTACCGACAGCACGAGGGTCTTCAGCTGAACAACACAAAACTTCTTCTGTTCCAGGACTATTCCACCGTGGTGTCTGCGAAACGTAAGGAGTTTTCACCGGTCTGCTCAGCCCTCTTTGAGAGGAAGATCCGCTTCTCCCTAGCCTTTCCGGCAACGTTGAAGGTTCACCATCTGGGCCGCAACCTCACGTTTGCGTCGGCGGGAGAGGCCAAGACCTTCTTAGCGCAACTGCACGAAGAGCAGCCGGCTCAGGCCGGGACCAACACCGCGGACACAGCGCATTGAGCGCGATGGGATCTCTGCTGTTGAACTGCCTGTTCCAGTTAAATGGAGGTGGCCAGTCTCCTGGAGTGAGGGGATTCCCCTAGGGTGGTGGCTACTGAGACTCGGAGTTACATTCCGGTTCGCTCCAGACGTTTTAGTGCCTAGTTGGACTTTAAAAACCTTTTGAAGTGTTACCATGTTGATCTCGTTGCCTTTCCTGCTATATGTGTATTGCCTTCGACTTTCTCAACTATCTCGGGGGTAATGTGAGTATGTTCAGCTTGTACTCTGAGACAGCAGTTTACTTTTCACCATTAGAGGGCTATTTCTCTGTTCCCCCTCTTCCTCGCGGCCCCCCCTCTTAGCCCACTCTTTGTTGACTGGGGCAGATATGGGGGACTTGCGAAGGATTTACAGTAGTGCCCTTTTGACACCCTTCTGTCCCCACTGGCGATACAGGGCAGTGTGCAACTGAGGGGGTGGTCGGGGGGCCCTGGGGGGGGAGGAACTTATTTCGGGCGCTGGTGTTGGGGGATGGATCCCGCGGTGGTCCCGCGGGGTTCAGAGGTGACTTTACACAGTCTTAGACTGAGGTAGGGTGTGTGTCACTAAGGGGGGTAGGAGGTGTGGGGGTGGGGGGAGGTTGATTGGGAGGATGAGAGCGTGGGAGGGGAGGGTGGCTAGGGGAGAGGGGGGTGAGTGGGGGGTGGGGGGGAGGAGGGGAGGTAGGGTACAGGGGGGGGGGGTTCTAACAGTCACGCCCAGGCACAGAGGTCTATTTCTTGGGGGGGCACCACACATTGGAGATGGGGGGAGTCCCAGGCTGGGGGGATTCTCTCCCAGACATTGATACTGGTAGGGGTGATACAGCAATTTGATATTTTGCGACTCTGAAAATTATTTCCTGGAATGTCTGCGGGTTGGGGAGTCCCATTAAAAGATCCAAAATTTTGCAAGCATTGGCCAGGCAGCGGGCTGATATTGTTTTGCTCCAAGAAACCCACCAGACAGAAGAAGAGCATCGCAAACTTCAACGAGGCTGGGTGGGGCAGGTCTGGGGAGCCCCCGCCGTGGGCCGTAAGGGGGGCGTGGTAGTGCTTATACATAAAAATACCCGTTTTGAGGTTCTCCAACAGGTCATTGATCCTACGGGCCGTTTCATCGTGCTGCACAGTCTATTGGGGGGGCATCCGGTCCTTCTCGGTAACCTGTATTGCCCCAATGTGTTAGACGCTGCCTTGTATTCTCGTTTGGCTTCACAAATCGAACAGCTGCCGGAGCTGCCTTTGATTATGGGTGGCGACTTTAATGGAGTTATGGACGTTGCATTAGACACCTCACGAGGAGGGGTCCCAGGGAACGCCTTCACTCGGCCCGTGCGCTCCTGCGTCTGTGCACCCGTTTGGGGTTGGTAGATCCTTGGCGGCTTTTGCATCCGGATGAAAAGGACTTCACCCACCAGTCTCGTGCGCATGGGACAAGCGCGAGAATTGATTACTTGTTGACTACTAAAAGTCTGTTTGCCAAGGTGACTGACGCGCGGATTGGCCCTACGGAGATTTCTGACCACGCCCTGATTTGGCTCACATTGCAGGGGGTGGGTGACAGTCCGGGAGCGCGCATCTGGCGGTTCCTGCTGGAGCTGTACAAGGATGCCCAATTCCGTCAGTTTCTGATCCGACGATGGCAGGAGTTCGAGTCAGATCATGCCGGCCATCAAGCGGAACCCGAGCTGGTATGGGAGACGGCCAAGGTGGTCCTGAGAGGCGATATCATTGGATATATGGCCCGGAAACGTAGGCTCCGGGCGGAACAAATTCTCCGTCTTGAGAAAGCTGTCACGAAGCTTCGCCGACGGCAAGCCTGCGCCCCTAGTCCGGCTCTTAAAACACAGCTGTGGGAAACGCAAACGGCCCTGAACGAGCTCCTGCATCAGCGGGCAAAGAAATCGGCTATGTATTACCGCTATCAATTATACTGCCAGGGGGACAAACCAGGTAAACTGTTGGCACGCTGTCTGCGGGGCCCCTGGGGATCGCGCATGATAGCGGCCATGAGGGACGAACAGGGGACCCTTCATAGGGATAACTCGCAGATTGCTCAGGTGTTTCGCTCCTTTTTTCAGACACTCTATTCGGCAGTTGCGGGCTCCCCGGAACGGATGATGACTTATCTCCAGGGACTGGAATTGCCGCGCTTGAATGGGACGGAGAGGGCGCTGCTTGACCAACCGCTGACCCTCCAAGAGGTACAACAGGCGATAGCTAAGGCGAGCTGCTATAAGGCTCCAGGACCGGATGGGCTGGGGGCGGAGTTGTATAAGATTCTCAATGACTATATCTCCCCGGCGCTGGTGGCCCTTCATACTAAAAGGACGGAGCAGGGTGGCTTCCGATGGGGGGGGAATCAGGCCCACATTACGCTCTTCCCTAAGCCTGGGAAAGACCCCTTGCGGGCAGCGTCTTATCGTCCCATTTCATTGCTCAACTTTGATGTTAAACTTTTGGCTAAGATTTTGGCGGATCGTCTGGCGGGGGTGTTAGGTACGCTGGTTCATGAATCGCAAGTCGGCTTTGTCAAGCAGCGTCATGCCGTCCGCAATCTCCGTAAAATCCTCTCCTCGTTGGAATGGGTGCACCGTCGACGGATCCCTTCGTTGTTAGTCAGCTTCGATGCTGAGAAAGCCTTCGACAGGGTAGATTGGCAATACCTCAATTACTTGCTCCCATGTTATGGCCTGGGACCTGCCTTTTGTAAGATGGTTCATAGTTTATATGCGGATCCGATGGCAGCCATTTATTGTAACGGGGTTTTATCTGATCCTTTTCCCTTGTACCGGGGTACTCGACAGGGTTGCCCCCTGTCTCCCTTACTTTTTGTGCTCTCCCTGGATCCCTTTGTAAGAAGCGTGGAGCAATCCCGGGAGATCAAGGGTATCCGCATGGGCTCCCACGAGTTCAAACTATCGGCTTTCGCGGATGATCTGTTGGTACACTTGTCTTCTCCTCAGGCCTCTCTTTCATCCCTGCTGCAGAACTTTTACTGTTTTGGACGCTTTGCGGGTTTAGCTATCAACATGGAGAAATCCGAGGCTCTTGATGTCTTGGGCCTCTTGAAGGCCGGTTGGCAAGGGGTGTTTCCTCTTCGATGGGCTGAGGAGTTTTTTCACGTATTTCGGCATTCGGCTAACGTGTCAACCGACTCGGTTGTATCGCAGCAATTTAGAATGGAATCTGAGTAGATTGCGGGAGCAATTGCTGTCCTGGAGAACACTCCCCTTATCCCTGTCAGGGAAGATTGCAGTGATTAAGATGGTTATTCTGCCGAGGTTACTCTACTGGATGCAAACTTTGCCGGTTTGGTTACAGCGGAGAGACCTACGCAGGATTGAAGGGGTAATCCGGGGGTTCTTGTGGAATGGTAAGAAAGCGCGGATTCCTTTTGGTCGGCTGCTAGGAAAATGGGAGCAGGGAGGAATGGGTCTCCCAGACATAGAAGCTTATGCCCTGGCGTGTCAGTCGCGTCATTTGGGCGACTGGTTGGGGGGCACGGAAGTGTATACACCGGTGGCCTTGGAGGAGGCGTTGGCGGCCCCAAATTCGTTGTTAGCCTTACTGCATCTAGACAATCGGTTATGCTGGGGCGAAGTAGAGGACAGTGTGATATTGGGATCGGTTCGACAGACTTGGCGGCGGTTGAATGGCTACTGGGGGAGCAATTGGAGAGTCTCTAGTTGGCTGCCGCTGAAGGGCAATGCGCAGTTCACCCCAGGGACCGACACGGGTACGTTCTCGGTATGGGCTCGGCAGGGTATCTGTAATCTGGGCCATGTGGTCGATCTCTCGGGGAACTGTAAGAAATTCCAGTCTCTACGTGAGGAATACGAGTTGCTGTCCGGACACTATTTCGCCTACCTGCAGATATCTCACTATATACATTCCTTGCCGGCAGCGGATCTTCGGGCGGAGCGATCCGCGCGAATTGTCGAGTTCTTTGGGCTGGGGGAAGAGAAACCGCCTTCCATTCGGGAGCTGCGGAATAAGGTAACCCTCTTTAGGCCGGTAGTTGATTACCGCTCGGTGGAGCGTGCCTGGGAGGAGGACATGGGCTGTGCGGTCCCTCCTGGTACAGTGTTGGAGGCTTTACAACATATTGCTGAATTGGCGGTGGGGGCCCACTGGAGGGAGATACAATTCAAATGCATAACTAGGGTGCATTTTTCGCCCAGGCGGGCCTTCCGCAGCCATCTTACCACTGATGGGAGCTGTCCGCGCTGCTCTGAACCCCTCGCCACACTGTTCCATATGTGGTGGGGGTGCCGCCTGATACGGCCGTACTGGGCAAAAATTTGTGCTTTTCTGGTACAACTGTTGGGGCGGCGGGTGTGGTGGGATGGGTCTTTCGTGGTTTTGGATCGACTGCGCCCCACCCAGCCCAAAGGGAAATGGGAACGTTTGCTGGTGCGTAAAGCCTGTCTGGTGGGTAAGGGTCCTCTGCTGCGTGGATGGAGGGAACCGCATCCGCCCTCCTACTGGGTATGGCGGAATGCTTTCCATCAACTGATGCTCTGGGAATGTCGCCGCGCCCGGGGCAGTGTGCGACGGTGGCCGGCCTTTCTAAGACTCTGGGACCCCTACATCCAAGTGCTGAGTCCTGGTGTACGCAATGAGATCTTGCAAATGGGCTGTTAGACCCCCTGCTGTTGGTTCTTTAATTGGTCTGGAGGGTGACTGTCTGGGGGGATGGGGGGGGGGGTGGGGGAGGGGGCACGGGAGCAGCTTTGGGAATTTCAAGCAAAATTTACACCTGGATGTTACATGTGCTCTGCAGAGGGGATCAGAACCCACCCCTCTCGGAGCTTGTTGTTGTTGTTATTTGTTTGAGTGCTGGTGTTTATAAATAAAGCTTATAAAAAATAAAAAAAAAATCATTTGTAGTACCTGAAGAATGGAGGATGGCCAATGTAATGCCAGTTTTAAAAAACGGTTCCAAGGGTGATCCTGGAAACTAAAGACCGGTGAGCTTGACGTCAGTACCAGGCAAAATAGCAGAAACCATTGTAAAGAACAAAATTACTGAAAATGTAGATAATCATGGTTTAATGGGAGAGAGCCATCTTGGACTTAGCCAAAGAAAGTCTTGTTTACTAATCTGTTATATTTTTTTGAAGGTGTGAATAAACAGGTAGACAAAGGTGAGCCAGTTGATATAGGGGCATGTTTACTAAAGAATGCTATTTGCGCCGCGTCCCATTATCGCACGGTAAGGTACCTTACCGCGCGATAATGGCGCTTCAACAGGCGATAAGGTACCTTATCACCCATTAAAGCGCCATTATCATGCGGTAAGGTACCTTACCACGCAATAACGGAACGCGGCGCAAATAGCGTTCTTTAGTAAACATGCCCCATAGTGTATCTGGATATTCAGAAAGCCTTTGACAAGGTCCCTCATGAGAGACTGTTGGAGAAATTAAAAAGTCATGGGATAGGACGCAGTGTGCTATTGTGGACCAAGAACTGATTAAAAATATAGCAAGCAGAGGGTAGGGCTAAGTGGCCAAATTTCTCAATAGAGAAAGGTGAACAGTGGAGTACCCCAGGGATCTGTGTTGGACCCATTGCTTTTTAACATATTTATAAATGACCTGGAAATGGGAATAACAAGTGAGGTAGTCAAATTTGCAGATGACACAAAATTATTCAAAGTTGTTAAAACCCAAGAAGATGGTGAAAAATTGCAAGAGGACCTTAATAAATTGAAAGACTGGACATTCAAATGGCAGATGAAATTGAATGTGGACAAGTGCAAAGTTATGCACCTAGGAAAGAAAAATCCAAACTATGGTTACAAGATGCAAGGTTCCACATTAGGAACCACCACCCAGGAAAAAGATTTAGGTGTCATCGTGGCTAACACATTGAAACCCTCCATCCAGTGTGCAGCGGCGGCCAAGAAGGCAAATAGAATGCTAGGAATCATAAGGAAAGGAATGGAGAATAAAACAAAGGATATTATAATGCCTCTGTATCGTTCCATGGTGCGAACGCACCTTGAATATTGTGTGCAATTCTGGTCGCTGTATCTTAAAAAGGGTATAACGGAATTCGAAAAGGTATAGAGAAGAGCCACCAAAATGGTAAAGGGGATAGAATACCCCTATGAGGACAGGCTTAAAAGATTAGGGCTTTTCAATCTGGAAAAGAGACGGCTGAAGGGAGATATATGATAGAGGTCTATATATTAATGAATTGAGTGGAACGGGTAAATGTAGATCGATTCTTTACAGCATCAAAAAGTAGAAAAACTAGGGGACATGCAATGAAGCTACAGTGTAACCCATTTAAGACTAATAAGAGAAAATATTTTTTTACTCAACATGTAATCAAGCTCTGGAATTCGTTTCCGAAGGATGTAGTAAAAGGTATTAGTGTAGCTGGGTTTAAAAAAAATGTTTGGACAAGTTCCTGGAGAAAAGGTCCATAAACTATTATTAAAGAGGACCCAGGTAATCCACTGCTTGCCCCAATACAAGCATTATGCAATCTGTGTGTCTTTTTGGGAAACTGCTAGGTACTTGTGACCTGGATTGGCCACTGCTGGAAACAGGATACTAGGCTTGATGGACCTTGGTCTGACCCAGTATAGCATTTCTTATGTTCTTATGTTAAGCTACAATGTAACCCATTTAAAACTAATAGGAGAGAATATTTTTTTCACTCAATGTGTAATCAAACTCTGGAATACATCACCGAGGATATAGTAAAGGCTTTTTAGTGTAGGTGGGTTTATAAAAGGTTTGGACAAGCTGTTGGAGGAAAAGTCCATAAACCATAATTAAAGAGGACCTGGGAAATCCACTGCTTGCCCCAGGAAAAGCACTGTGGAACCTATGTGCCTTTTTGGGAACCTGCCATGTACTTGTAACCTGGATTGGCCACTGTTGAAAATAAGACACTGGGCTTGATGGACCTTTTGGGGCAAGTGCCTCTGACACTCAGCCAAGGTACTTCATCCACATGATAGAGATCTACACCAATCACCCTAACCAGTAAGAAGAAACTTAGAGGTTTGGAGCCACCAGAGGAGTGCTCTGTCTGAAAACAGCAGATGGAAAAACCCAACCACCAAATAATAAGAAACAACAAGGAATCTAAGTGAAAGAAAGTGATTCCCTATAGTACCAGGGAACTGAAGTCAAACAATCCCAACCCCAAATGCTTTGATGATAGATGAGATGAAGGACTGAAGACTAAGGGGGTCATCCCAAACTGCGAATAGCAGGGATGGAGTACATCCCCCGCTAATCGATTGTGTCCGATTCTGTCCCCAGAGCTCCTCGCATGTACAGAGGAGATGTGTGGGGGGCTCTGGATGGGGGCGGGGGAAGGCTGGAGGAGGCCAAGGCAGGCCCATGTTCCCAGACATACAGGGTCTATTTTGTTCATGGCCCTGTACGTCCGTGGGGAGGTAGGGGGGGGGGGGAAGATGGCCGGGAAACCTATTCCATCTTGGAGGTGGAACAAATCCCCCTGCTGGAGGTGATCGACACCGGCGGGCCCCAAAAGGAAGGTGAGCAGCAAAAAGGGGTTCCCCAAAACCCGGCCCCGGCCATGGAAGGTCCCTCCTGGGGTCGGGCGGTGGGGAAATTAAGTCTGAACGTGGAGAGGGGCAGCGGAGCTCCTGCCCAGTTATCCTTGGATGCTGCCCCCAGAACATCCCAGAATGCACTGGGGCATGCAGCAGCAGCACCCAAGGATATTCTTCAGCTAGGGAAATTTACACAGCAGGTCTGCTAATTGCTGTAATCCCTTTGAATATGGGGCCCTAAGATACTAATTATTTAAATCCAGTTCATACTTTGAGTGAAGGGTTGGAACAGAAGTAAACAAATTAAGTAAGAGTGCAAACTGTGGAAGGAATGGGGTACAGAATGAAATGTCTTTACTGTATAATAGTTAATACATAAGACTGTAAGATGTTCAAAGTTAAAGTTGTTTATCAGTTGAAGTAACTCCTTGGTTCAGAACATATTGTTGTAATAATAATAAGTTGTAATACCTATTCTCTGTAATGTGCATTGTATGCTCCGCTGCTTTGTACAAATAGTTGTTACCTGTAAAGCGCGCTGATTTTAAAGAGCGCGGTATAGAAATAATTTAAATAAATAAATAAATATACGCCTGGCCTGGACTCTGATTACCGAGAAGGGTGAATAAGAGTGTGACAAGTGCCTATAATCTCCTCTCAGGTTTGTATCCTGGTCCCTGACACTTAACTCTCCAAGAGCTCAGAGAAACTCAGCCTACTAGCTCTCTGAACTGGTGAGCTTCCTGGCTTGGCTAGCAGTTCCACAGTTTCTGCCCACAACCCACAGAAACTGGGAGACCCAGTGATGTCTTCCTTTACAAAATGAACTTTTCTGTTGTGTGGTGCCAAGATATGTATTTTTTCAGCAGAACTCTATAAAACACTAATATAGTTTTCCAAGGTTGACCTTTGATATCCATTTAGCCCCAGATGACCTATCCAAAGCTATGCACTTTGAGATATAGGGGCATGTTTGCTAAGGTGCGCTTACCAGTAGTGCGGGCTTTGCCACACGGTAAGAACACCATGCTGTTAGGTGGGGCCCTGTGCTAAAAATCCCATGTTAACCAGTCAGTGCGCGATTGGGCGGGGACTGGGCACGTTAGGGGCGTAACATGGGTATTGTTGACATGATGCAGTTAGCTCACGCATTTTCGATGCATTCTAACCCTGCCTCTTTCCATCTGCATGGGTGCACTTAACACCAACTCAAAGGGTGGCGTTAAGTGCACCCACATACTGGCTAGTGCAGTGCTGCATGCTAATATCACACTATTGGCAGGGGATGGATGCACACGCCCCCAAATATTAGTGTAGGCCTCTGTGCTAATTTGGTGGCACAATGCGCATCTTATTTTATTTATTTATTTATTTATTTATTTAATTAAACTAATTTCTATACTGTCTTTCTAATATTCAAAGCGGTTTACATAAAACAAAAGCTAACAAGGTATCTTGGTAAACATACCCATAGTGGGTATCTTCTACCAGCTTATGGCGCTACTGAATCAGGTTGCTGAGTGGCCAAGGTCATTCTCTACTGATCAATAATTTACAGAAGTTAGGCTGCCTTACAAACTGCTGTCCATTGGCAGAAAACTTCTTATTTGGTAATGCGCCAAGTTGGAGGATAACTGGTTTACAAAAAGAGATTTTGGGTTTTTTTTTTAATGATAGGCTTTTAAATTTCTTTTAAAGCAATATTGAATCATTTGGTAAAGTTAAAAAGAGAGTTAGGGGTCATGTCTTACTGTAGTATATAAATCCAAATACCTAAAATTCATGATTTAGTGTCATCCACAGAAGTCAAGTAAGCATGAAACCTCAAGACACAACTCGCGCACAATACGCTGCCAGCTATGAAACTCCACGAGGCTCGTAAGTGGCTTGCATCATAATACTGCAATGTGTATTGGGGAATTTAACTTTTGTTGGCCACATGAAGCAAGCAAAGACAAATAAATCAGATCTGCTTAGAATTGAAAGAGCAGATGTATGTGAAAAGTACATATAATTTCTAATAATTTGGATTCCGAAATCCTACCTCTGAGGTAATGAAATTTGATGACAAAATGGGTAACAGACTTTAAAATGCAGCCTAGACTTTTTAAAAGTACTGGGGTGCTCTTCTCCGTGGATATGATTTGTCAGTGGTATACTTCCATTTTCTGGTTATAGTAAAGACCTTGATAGATAAATCCCATGCTCCCAACCCCCAAAACCTTTACAGACAAACATAAAAGACAGCATTTCTGCAAATTTGAGTTTAACAATGCACAATCTCCTTCTGCTCATCTCAGACAACTGCTCTCTAGCCTAAGCAAAGTGAAAAAATTTGTGTTATTTCCTTATCGTCCCTCCAGTTCAGTCCCCCACCTCTGGGTTGTGCACTACTTTCTGCAGCATGGAGACTGGGCATATCAAACTTGTGACATCACTGCACATATCCGGCTGGCACCGCCCACCATCTTCCAGTGTGTCCAGTCTCCATGCAGCTGGAGGTAGTGAGCCTAGGTGCTGGGCTCACTAGAGGAGCGAATAAGGAGCTTCAGGCTAGCTAGTTAGGGTTTTTTTGCTGCTGTTTTCATATATATCTTAATTCTTTTGGGTGTTTCTGTGCTTAAAGCTATTGAAGAAAAAAAAAAAGATAAGGAACAAAGTTCAGGAAAGTGAAGAGGGAGCTTTGGGATAGATACCTCTCACTCTCCCGGTCATCTTTAGCTCGGCTGTTGGCTCTCCCCTTCTAGTCTGCAGGGAGGGGAGCTGTCCAGCCTTTGTTCTCCTTCTCAAACGGCTCGAATTTCAGCTCTCTGAGTCAGCTGAAATCACCCTTAAGCAGAGTGAGCTGCTGCAGCTGGGCTTCTTTCAGATCGGGGCCAGACTGCAGGCAGGACTTTCTCTTGCTCAGGGGAGTAAGCAGAGGCACTAAAAGAGCCTGCAGGCAGAGGTGAGTGCTCCAGTGAATGTTTTCTTGATCGGCTGCAGAATCGGGGCCTGCTGCCACGTGGGAGGCTTGTTTATCATCAGGCAGTGCTGAGGAGATTCAGGAGCTGTTTTTTCCCTCGGTTTTTGTTGCCAGGGGAATTTTTTCTGTCAGGCTCTCTTTCAGTCGATAAGCTCTTTCAGTTTTGGGGGGGTTTCAATTCTTTATCTTATGTTAACTTATTTTATCGTTTTTTGCTGTTCTTAAAGGGACAGCACATAAAAAAAAAGAATTTTGTTTTTGCTTTAGCTGTTTACCTTTTTGTTTCCTGATTGCCTTTGAAGCTCTGCTGGTCTGAGTCCATTTCTAATTTTTGGGTGTTATGTAGCGCAAATGCCAGCATGTCCTCAGTGCCTAGTGTGTGGCTCTCACTGGGGCACAGGTCTCAGAAGCTGGTGTGTGTCGGGGCTGCGCTGCTGAAGCTCTTAATATGGAGCAGGAGTCCCAGGAGAAGACAGTAGGGGATACTCCATTGGAAACGCAGGGTTCAGCAGGGGCCTCGGAGGGGGAAGCCCTGTTGTGCCCTTCGGCTATTCCTGTGGCTGCTAGTCCGGGGTTGCTTGGTGTGCCCGCGGTGCTGTTAGGAGCGGTGTCAGCACTGGCAGACTTTACACCAGACTTTGTGTTACTGCTTCATCAGCTCTACTGTTTGGGCCAACAGGGGGTGTGCGCGGAAGTGTCGCTTCATGGGGCAACGAGGCCCCAAGCGGCCTCGGTCAGGGCTGGGAGTGTTGACGGTAGGCCAGTTAAGAGGCCTCGGTTAATGGACGAGCAGCCCTTATGTCCGGATTGGCCGGAAGCTGAGGACTTTGACTTGGAGCTAGAAGCAGGAATGGAGGAGTTAGAGTAAGGTGAAATTCAGGAGCCTGAAGATCAAGCCAGGATTATCTGGGTCTTTCAGAGAGAAGAGCTCACAGCGCTCAATACTGAGTCACTTCAGGTGCTCAATCTTTCTTCAAGTGCACCCGCAGAGGAGGAGGACTTAGAGGATCCTCTCATACAAGTTGTGTGGAAGTCACAAGTGGTTTTTCCCGTTCATAGGGTCATCAAACAGATGATTCAGAATGAGTGGGATTTGCCGGAAGCAGGTTTGCGTGGTATGCGGTCAATGAATCATCTTTATCCCTTGGCTGATCAGGAGCAGGAAATGTTTCGTTCTATGCATATAGATGCCGCAGTTCGAAGGTCACAAAAAAGACTACCATTCCAGTGGAAGGCAGTGCAGTTTTAAAGGACACTCAGGATCGGAAAGTGGATGTCCTATTGAAGCAAGCTTTTGAGGTTAATATTCTGTGTCTTCAAGCCTCTATTTGTACGGCTTGGGTGGCAAGAGCATGCCTTCGATGGTTGCAGCGTTTACAGCAGCCAGGGCAGTAGACGCAGGAGGATTTAACTAGGCTGGAGTCGGGGTCAGCTTATTTAGCCGATGTACAGTATGACCTGATTCACAGTTTGGTGAATTCCATGGCTTCTTTGGTAGCTTCTCGCCGGTATCTTTGGCTCAGGAATTGGGCGGCGGATGTGTCCTCCAAGTCGCGTCTTAGCAAGCTTCCCTTTAAAGGTAAGTTGTTGTTTGGCGACGATCTCGATAAGTTGGATAAGAATTTGGGAGAATCAAAAGGAGGTCGCTTACCGGAGGATAAGTCGAAGCCGGGACACACTCAATTGACTTTTCAGGGTCTGTCTAGGGACTTTCGGCGTTTTCGTACCTCCCGGTTGGGAAACTTTCAAAGAGGGAGGTTTTCCTCTTGGGGGCAAAGTTATAGAGGCTTCAGAGGAGCGGGCAGACGTTTTGCGGCTCCCGTCTCCTCAGGATTTAGGAAGACTTGATGAAGCGAGGGGGACCAACGCAGGAATCCAGCCAATAGGGGGTCGTCTTCGGGAGTTTTTTTTCCTGCCTAGTCGAGATAACATCGGACCAGTGGGTGTTGGGAGGTCATTCACAAGGGCTATTCTCACGAGTTGGCCTGCCCAGTGGTTGATTCCTTCATCCAGTTCCCTTGCAGGGGCTGAGACAAGGCAATGGCTGTACGGGAGTCTCTGTCTTGGCTGCTCCAGCTACGAGCGGTGGTTCCGGTACTGCAAGAACAGTACGGAGTAGGTCAATACTCTCTTTATTTTGTAGTTCCAAAGGATGGGTCCTACCGTCCAATTCTAGACCTCAAGGGGGTAAATCGATGCCTGCGCATACCTCATTTCCAGATGGAAACCTTGCGTTCCGTTATGGTAGCAGTTTGTCAAGGAGAGTTCTTAACATCTCTAGATCTCACCGAAGCATGTTTGCACATCCCAATCAGACCAGATCATCAGACGTTTCTCAGGTTTGCAGTGCCATGGGGGTATTTTCAATTCCAAGCTTTGCCCTTTGGCCTAGCGACAACCCTGCATGCCTTCACCAAAGTGATGCTCGTAGTAGCGGCAGCTCTTCGAAAGGAGGGGATCTTGGTTCATCCTTATCTTGACAACTGGCTGATTCGAGTGAAATCTAGGATCAAAAGTCTGCGGGTAACGGGCAGAGTGGTGCAGCTCCTACAGAGTCTCAGTTGGGTGGTTAATACGGCCAAGAGCCGGCTGGTCCCAACGCAAGTTCTGGAATACTCGGGAGTGTGTTTCGACACTCGACTGGGTGCAGTATTTCTTCCGAAGCGTTGCGCCTGGGCCTTTCGGCAATTGGTGCGAAATTTTTTGAAGACTCCGGCTCCGTCAGCCTGGCATTATCTACAGGTGTTAGGAACAATGGAAGCGACTCTGGAAGTCGTGCCGTGGGCCAGGGCTCACATGCATCCGTTGCAGCGGTCGCTGCTATGCTGCTGGTCGCACCAGAATGATTTGTTGGCCAGGCGCCTTCCCTGTCTGCTGCGAGTGAGGGAGTCACTGCATTGGTGGTTTTGTCTGTGGAATCTGGAGGCGGGCATGCCTATCGAGCAACCGCGTTGGCTTCCGGTGCTGACGGATGCCAGTCTAGCAGGTTGGGGAGCTCATTGCACGGAGCTCTTTGCGCAGGGCTTCTGGAAGCTCAGGAGTCCCAGTGGTCGATCAACCGTCTGGAGTTGCAAGCGGTAGTTCTGGCACTTCGAGCTTCAGAAACAGTCGCTTACCTCAACCGACAAGGTGGCACAGGAAGTTCGGCGATGGAGGAAGAGGCAGAAAGTCTATTCGCTTGGGTGGAGCCACGTCTCCAGGCGCTGTCAGCAGCGCACATTGCCGGATCGAACAATGTCACGGTGGACTATCTAAGCCGGGTACAGATAGATCCAGGAGAATGGGAGTTTCACCTGGAGGTCTTTGCTTAAATAGTCACCAGGTGGGGATCGCCAGTTATGGATCTCATGGCGACGTTTCGGTCGGCAAAAGTTAATCGTTTCTTCAGCAGGAGGCGAGAAAGGATGTCGGAAGGTCTGGATGCCTTGCTTCAGCAGTGGCCCGCGCACGGTCTTCTCTACGTTTTCCCTCCTTGGGCTCTCATAGGGGGTGTGATTCAATGCATCGAAGCTCATCAGGGAAGAGTGGTATTGGTGGCTCCAGATGGGCCTCATCGGCCATGGTATGCCGATCTCGTATGTCTTCTCGATGGGAGCCCGTGATGAATGCCGGTTCGGGAGGGTCTTCTGTTGCAAGGTCCTCTGCAGATGCCGCAGGTGGCTTGGTTCTCTCTTACGGCTTGGCCCTTGAAAGGGCAAGGTTAAGGAAGAGGTTATTCCAATGCAGTCATTTCCACGTTGCTGCTGGCTAGGAAGAGGTCGAAGTCCGTGGCATGTATACGCATTTGGTGTATTTTTGAGGACTGGTGTGTGCGGCATCAGGTTCGCCCGGCTACGGCGTTGGTTCCGGTAGTGTTGAGTTTCTTGCAGGATGGTTTTGATAAGGGATTGGCGGCCAGTTCATTAAGAGTCCAAGTGGCAGCGGGGGGCGGAGCCAGCAGCGATACAGAGTGGCTGTGTAGGAGATTTGCTCCGGTGGCTGCATTAAAATCCTGAGACTTTCCCCCTCTCTCCCGGCTTACCGACACTGTTTTATTGCTCTAAAAGCTTCCCGAACATGTCCTGCAATAAACCCACGAAGTTAGACTTCACGTTAAGTCAGACGGCTGGGACGAAACGGAGCAAGACAGACCCGCTCTCCCCGCAAAAGATGGCGGCTCCACGAGACTCGGAGGGATCGATGAAGGAAATCTTAGGTGAGATTCGGGCGGTGAAAGAAATGGTTGCGGCGAGTGGCGATGTGATGACGCGAGTGCAAGAAGACCTGCAAGACATGAGGGCGCAGATGGAAAGATTAACCGGCCGATTGGACAAGATGGATCTCATGCTAACAGCACATGAGGCTCAAGCTGTGCAATGCCGCAAGGCCCAGAAACGCCTGGAGAAATTAGAGGCGGCCATAGAGGATCTTAGCAATCGCAGCAGGCGAAATAACATCAGAATTATAGGTGTGCCGGAGGGAGCTGAGGGCACTGACCTCATCGCATTCTTAGTGCAAGCGATCCCGCGGCTGCTGAAAGTGAGTTTGACGGGCCCCCTTGAATTTGAGAGAGCTCATCGCGTGCCGGCACACACAGGCCCGCGCAAACAGCAGACAAGGCCCATCATCTGTTGCCTCCTCCGGTTCCAGCATGTCTCTCAGATCCTGGCAGCGGCCCGGGTAGCCTCCGATGTCTCATATGAGGGTCGTAAAGTCTCTTTTTTTCCAGACTTTTGCAAGGCTACGACTGAAAAACGGAAGCAGTTTTTGGCGCTGAGGCCTCGCCTGCAACATCTGCAAGCAAAATTCGGGTTGTTCTATCCGGCCCGCTTCAAAATCACTCTGGATAATCATACCCGAGCTTTTGAGAGTCCTGCAGATGCAGCTCGGTTCGTAGAGGAACAGGAGGCTCTGGCGATGCAATGATTAACTTTTAATTTGTCCTAACCTGAGTTAGAATTGTGATGCACTATCCTGCCCGGCTGGTGATGGCCCTTAATAGGGTCCTATGCTGGTAGGTAGCGGGGGTGGGTAGTGTTTCATGTTGTTGTTGGGGCTAGTTCAATAACTGTGTTCACTGCAATGTATAAATGATTTACCTGATTGATACGGGATATAGAGGGTCTTGGTATCCTGGTTGTGCCTACAGTTCTGGTGGGGGGAGGCTTGGGACCTACTACCATATCTTGGTAGTACCGGTTTCAGCATTATGTAATCACGGGTCTGTTATTGTCCATTCTGTGGGGGGAGGGGGAAATGTCTATTTGGAATATTATGGCATTGTTATAGCCACTACGGCTGCTGTAAGCATGCTGGCTCACCCAATTGATGGTACCAGTTGCTCTAAGGGGAAGCACCAGTCGCCTTGTAAGCCCTTCCTAGTCAGTCCAGGGCATCAGTCACCCTACTTCTGGGTTATCCAGATGTCGCCTAGTTGTAAGTTTTACATACTTATGCATAAATGGCCCCTTTAAAGTTTTTGTCATTAAACGTCAAAGGTATCATTCACCCAGCTAAGCGCAAGAAGATATTAGCATATGCTCTGAAACAAAGAGCAGACGTTGTAATGCTCCAAGAGACGCATCTTGCTACCAAGGAGGCTCTAAAGCTGGAACAAGGGAAGTTTGTCCTCGCAGCACATGCCCCAGCTTTGGGGAAAAAGAACGGTGTGGCGATATTAGTCAGGAAATCTATGGGAGCCCTTTTTCAAAAGCTCCGTTCAGATCCAGAGGGAAGATGGGCGGGAGTACAACTCACGCTGGATGGTCAAGTGGTGGGGCTTCTGAACGTCTATGCCCCTAACTGTGATAGTCCCAGTTTTTTTTACAACTTGGCAGAACTGTTACAGGAGTATAATGGGATGCCTCTTATTCTGGGAGGAGACTTCAATATGGTCCCAGATCCACTAATCGACTGTAAACCGGCCAGAGGCAATCGCAAATCTAGAGCACTGGAGGTATTGACGTCAGTTATTTCGGAGTTTGGCCTGGTGGATATCTGGAGGCTTCTTCACCCCCTAGACAAGGATTATACTTTCCACTCTCATCCCCATGGCTCCTTCTCCAGAATAGATTTTTTCTTACTCTCCCGCGTGCTCATTCCTAAGATACGGAGCGCAGAGATATTAAGCACGCATATCTCCGATCATGCCGCCATAACTCTAGATGTGGATTCGCTGTTGCCTGGAGAGAAGGGCTCGGGATGGTTTTTCCCTAGAGCATTGTTAGCTGACGAGGCCTTTAGGGACTATGTACGACGGGCCATTACGGAATACTTCGAGGTCAATAACCCTGCAGAAACTTCAGCCTGGGCATGGTGGGAGGCCTTTAAGGCTTCATTGCGGGCTAAGATTACCAGTTTCTCTATCGCTGCAAGACGGAAGGAGAGGGCTGAACTTTCTGCTTTGGATCAGCAGATCCGTGCCGGTGAAAGACTGCTGCAGAAAAAAAAAGAGAGCTCACATATTGTCTTACATCTTCAAAAGCTACGCTTTCAATACAACTCTTTGTTAAGTAGAGAGGTCGCCCAGGCTGATTTTGGATCTTCCGCAAGATACTATTTTGGGGCAAACAAACCTGGGAAATTGTTGGCTACAAAATTAAATCCTCGAAAAGAAAGGTCCCGCATCGCAGTCCTTGAGGGGGATAATGGGACAGCGGTAACGGATAGCACGGGCATCGTGGCATCCTTCCGTAAGTTCTATAGAGCCTTATATACATCTGACGTGCACTGGAAGTTGGAGGAGGTGGATAGCTTCCTGGAACACATAGAACATCCTCGTCTAGGTCGGGAACAACAAGAGGCCCTGAGCTGTGAGCTGGCGCTCTGTGAAGTGCAAGAGGCCTTGAGGAAAATGCAGACAGGCAAAGCCGCAGGGCCGGATGGCCTCCCGACAGAATTCTACCAGACGTTTATCAAGGAACTTCTCCCACATCTGCTCACCTATTATCACTGTCTGCAGAAAACTGATTCCAATACAGGTGCCTTTGCGGCGGCCACTATTGTGGTGTTGGAAAAGCCTGGGAAAGACCCAAAGCAGGTGGGCAATTACCGGCCCATCTCTCTCCTCAATGCAGATTATAAAATCTACTCTTCTGCTTTGGCGAGCCGAGTCAATGCGGTTCTTCATTTGCTCATACATCCTGACCAGTGTGGATTTGTTAGTGGACGTTCGACTGCGGATAACGCCCGGCTCCTTTGTGATGTTATGGAAGTAGCGGAAGGATCACATCAGCCGTTGATTGGCTTATCACTCGACGCCGAAAAGGCATTTGACAGGCTGGAATGGCCATTCTTATTTCGTGCGCTTGAATGGTTTGGCTTTCCTGCACAATTTATAAACATGATCCGCGTCTTGTATGCCAACCCAACAGCAAGGATCCTCGCCAATCAAGTTCTCTCTGAC
Source organism: Ichthyophis bannanicus (assembly GCA_033557465.1). Classification (NCBI taxonomy): domain Eukaryota; kingdom Metazoa; phylum Chordata; class Amphibia; order Gymnophiona; family Ichthyophiidae; genus Ichthyophis; species Ichthyophis bannanicus. The sequence goes on along the minus strand of CM066041.1, from coordinate 248,740,724 downwards.
TCCTTTCCCCTTTATAGGGGCACCAGGCAAGGCTGTCCACTATCTCCACTGCTGTTTAATCTCGCTTTGGAGCCCCTCGCATTGATGGTGAGACAAGCAGAAGAGGTCCAGGGAGTTGTATTACGAGATCTCCACGTCAAACTTTCGGCATACGCAGATGATTTGGTCTTCTTTCTCCAACCAACTTCGATCCAACCCCTGTTACAGTTGATTAACGCTTATTCCGGCTTTGCCGGATACCGGGTGAATTGGGGGAAATCGTTGGCTTTTCCTTTATGTAGCCTTGCCACAGCGGATATGGTGCAACAATTCGACTTTAGGTGGGAGGCATCTTCGATAAGATATCTTGGTGTCCAATTCAGGGCTCCGCTCGACGAAACTCTTAAAATTAATGCCGACAAGATCAAGGAGATTGCCCGCACTTTCACATTGCAATGGACCCCACTCCGTCTGACTTGGTGGGGAAGACTGGAATCTATCAAGATGACCTTAATGCCTAAGATAAATTATATCTTAAGTATGATCCCGGTACTGCTTCCAGCTGCGGTATATAAAGAGGTAGAACGCATACTTGTCTCCTTCTTGTGGAGCGGAAAGACCCCCAGGATTGCCCTTAAGAAACTTAAAGCTCTCAAGCCTGATGGGGGGGTTCATTTTCCAGACTTCCTTTGGTATCACATGTCGGCAATTCTTAAGCAAGGCAGTCTCTGGGCCTCTGCACCATTGTTATCTCAAAAACCAATGTGGCTCGAGCTTGAGGAACGGCTGGTTATGCCGGTCCCTGCATATCTCCTGATGAGTATGATAAGCCCTGACGAAGTTAAGGTGGGAAGAGTCATCACCTCCACCCAGAGAGCCTTTCAAAACCTGGCCCAAGTGTCTGACACGGCGAATCTTTTTTCACGGCAGCTCTCGCTCTGGCATAATCCACTGCTAAAGATTAACAAAGCTTCCTTTGCCTGGACCACATGGCAGAGTAAAGGAGTCTGGACGATAGGTCAGCTTTTGGAAGCGAACAGATGGAAGTCTTTCGGCGCGATTCAGGAAGAATTTGGAATTCCGGATAAAGGTTGCTACCAATGGATCCAGTTACGCCATTGTTTAGCTCAGGGGCAGAAGGCTCCTAATGATTTTTCTGAGGACTGGCCGCTGCACGATATTGCGGAGAGTGTAACTGCCCAGAGAGGCGGAATGTCCAGATTGTACAGCATATTCTGCTCCCACGGCTCGAAAATGGTGAGGGGACCTCAGAAGGTCTGGGAAGAAGAGACGGGTATCGTCTCGACTGAACTTGCTTGGAATCGCTTCTGGGGCCCCAACGTTCGAGTTGCTAGATCTGCTGCGCTAACGCAATCGTTGTTTTTCTTCGCCCATAGGGCGTATATCACTCCGACAAGGCTATCCAAATGGTGCAAAGACGCATCCCCATACTGCTGGTCCTGCACACAAGAACTAGGTACCCTTCGACACATGTTCCTAGACTGCCCATGCCTACAAGAATTTTGGGGGCCGGTTTGGCGCCGTATACAGCGAATATTTCATTTTTCTGCACCGTTGTCGTGGAGTATTGTGGGGCTTAGAGCTCTGATGGACATCCCTCTACTTCCCAAGAAGCATTTTTTTGGAGTTAATTTCATGTTGGCAGTGGCAATAAAGCAGATCCTTGGCGCATGGAAAGACTCTACTGCACTATCCTGGCATGCTTGGTGGCACCAAGTGTGCGTCTATAGTAAATATGAGAGGGCCTCCGATATGGCAGTTCGATCCCAGGGTGGAAAATGCCTGGTGGATAAATGGGCTGCTCTGGATGCCTTTGTAGGTCTGACTGGAGAGACTAATGATCCTTGAAGGGCTTGCAAGCTGGCTGACTGGTGCGGGGTGGAGGTGTGGGTGACGTTTTGGTTGTAATTGTTCTTGTTATTGTTATTGTGGTTGTTATGGTATGTATATGTATGTTTTAAAATGCAAAATAAAAAAAAAAAAAAAAAAAAAAATAGTCCAAGTGGCAGCTATTTCTTGTTATTGAGGTAAAGTGCAAGGGGTCGCCTTGGGGGCCCATGTCGATGTGGTGCATTTTCTGAGACAAGTTTCACTTCTGCGTCCTTCACGCAGGGTGGTGTCTCCTTCATGGAATCTCAACTTGGTTTTAGGGGCACTAACTAGGGAAGACTTCGAAACTTTGCATCAGGCATCTATAAAGGATTTGACTTTGAAGACAGTGTTTTAGGTAGCCATTTGCTCAGCACGTCATATCTCGGAGTTACAGGCCTTGTCCTTTCGAAAACTGTTTCTGACCTTTTCTAGGGAGAAAGTGGTGTCACGTCCCATGCCGTCTTTTCTACCAAAGGTAGTTTCAGCGTTTCACGTGAATCAATCTGTCTCTTTGTCAGTTTTAGGTCATTCAGGTGATAGCGAGACGTACCGTAATTTGCGTTTGTTGGACATAAAGAGGGTTCTGAAGCAATATCTGAAGGTCTTGGAGGCATTGAGACCCCCCTCATACAATCCACTATATCCCCATCGGGAATTGGAAGACATAATGCGAAATAATAACTCCCAACCACGTAGAAGATCCCAGTCTGCATCTCCCCGCTGGGAACAGCATACGGGATGGGTCCAGGTAGCAGTAAATTACATTTGACCCCTGATGCAAACCCTGAGCCCCCAGTGTGTGACCAGTTGTTGCTGGGGGCCACAGGGGGTAATCAATCCCAAGTACATTCCACTCCCTCTGTTCTTGACTCCACTAATTGCGATAGGTTTCCCGTGATGTCAGCAGACAAATCCCCTGGTAGTATTCATTTAACGGAAGGTCAGTGGGCTTTCGATCATTTCTCTAAACGACCACATGAAAGTATGCAGAATGTTATGAACCGGACGGCAAAAGCCCATGATTATCACTTACTGCCCGTACAGAGTTCCAAAGAAGCAGTTCAACCTAAGAAAACCCCCGCAGATTTTATTTTTAATGAAGAAAGAGGAGAAGGTTTCTATGTATATCATTGGAATTCCAACCTACATGGATGGACCTCGGCATGCGCCCCACAAATGAGAATTTGGCCAGAACAAGGATCACTAGATACTAGAGATTTAAACTTTGCTCGTAGATGTATCCGTGGAGGGGAGGGGGATCCACAATGGGACTATAAACTGATACAACAAAAGAAAACTGTTTCCGTTTTTCCTTTGACCTTCAAAGTAGAGGTTAAGAGCCCTGCAGGATAATGTGGTATTCTGGGCCAGTGGTTGCCAGATTGCAACTTGGGAATGGTTTAAATCCTGAGTGAATAAGAAGTTAATCATGTTTGGATTTTGTTCTGATTGTTATGCTATTAAGAAAAATTAAAAGTTAAACAGGGATTTTATATATTGTGGCAAGCACCTCATGGAGGTCGAGGTTGGCTGTAACTCTCAGTGATTTGCTTTGAAATAACTTCAAAGGGAAGTGTTTGCATTCCAGATGTCCACCAGTCTTTTCATGAAAAAGTATCAGTTTTAAATGTCTGCTTCCCCGAACTGTAAGATTCAAGGTAAATTACTGTGTGTGTTGTTAAGCTCTGCACTGATGACTGATGAACAGGCCAGTGACACCATGGGCGTTCACTCATCTTCCCAGTTTTATTCGCTACGATATTGGATTTTAGGATACATTCACCTGTTTTTAAAGTTATGTGTTAGTGTCCAGAGCAAAAGTGTACTTTGTTTTGGAAGTCTTTTAAATTTCAGTTCCAGGAGTTCAGTCTTTAGTTGCTGTTTAGAATGAGCACATATATCCATTCAAAACTACACCAATTAAGTTGGTGGGACTGGGACACTGTTTAAGAATCTAAATTTATATTTTCTGCCTCCCATTTGTTTGCCACAATACTGACTTTTAATAATTGTTTTAGAAGCAGGATTAGCTGTTGTGTGCGAGCAGCAATCCCAGAAAGCAATCCAAGAAGAAGAAGGGGGGAGGGGAAATAGCATTCTTTTGTTTGTACTTGTAGAATTTCAGGCAACTGAATTGGTGGAGCGAGTGAAGGACATTCTGATAAGAAGTTATTTCAGATCTGATGCAGCACACCTGTGTACAACAGTGACCCCTACTGCACCTACATAATGCTGACTTTTGTGTGACCTTTTGAACTGGTTCAAGCTTGTTTGCAATTTATGTAGAATGGTATAATGGCATAAACAGTATTGTGTGTTCTCTCCTTCTGCTCTCTCTCTGGAGAGTGGCAAGTGTCTGCTGCATTATGTTTTAAATGCTATCATGTATCCAGGAATATCAGGGTTTCACTGCTGTTGTACTTAATCCTTTTTATGCCTGGAAGCTAGTGTATCAGGCTCTATTTCTGCTCTTTGGCTCTCTAAGCCATGCTTTAGGCTTACCTCTTTAAGGCTATTTTTGAATAAGTGATTCCCACATTGTCTATTTGATTTGGCTAATTACATTAGAGAGGTTCGACCAGAGCCTCCATGATTTCCCTTGCAGGGCTTCGGATCACGTTCCAAGAAATTGCTGATCGGGTGGCTACTACACAGTCTGTATCCAGCTCGCCATTGTCAACTTTATTTTTCATAGGGACTACTGTATATAAAAAAAAAACTGTGTCTGTGCATCCTGAGATTGCTCTACTTTCACAGGACCTCACATTGTCACTGCACTTGGACTCATGTCAGTCAGTTGAAGGTTTCTCCAACTGTCACCTCTGTTTGATCTACTTCCTTCCTGTATGAACTGTTGTTGACCAAGATGATTGCTGCCAAAGCTAATCCTTGGGACACCATCTGTTTCCTCCATCCTGATGGACAATTAGTTTTACTTCTATGTGTTCACAATACAGCCCACATCTTCAAAGAAGTTCTCACTTCAACCCTGCCTTGAACTGAACTCTTATCGGGACATTCTGCTGAACTTTTTGATACCCTTGTGTTCTCCATTGCTATTAAACGTAGGTTAGATGCTGGACTTCCTTGGTACCTTTCCAGACCCCTGCCATAACTGCTGAACTTGGTATGACTATACGCCGTCTGCAATGCTTACTGTATGTTCAAATGAAAGCTGTTATTGATTCTATTAGTAAGTTGTCAGAGTCATTAGAGCAAAATACACAAATGACTCTACAAAATAGACAGGTACTAGATTTGCTCCTTGCATCTGAAGGAGGCCTGTGCTCTTTTATTAATGCCACTAATTGTTGTACGGTCATAGCGAATCATTCAGTGTTTGTGCTTAATGCTATGGATAAAATACGCCACCTGTCAGATTTACATATTGATGACTTTAAGGGAGGACTGAATGTAGGTAATTGGTTCTCATCCCTTACCTCCTGGTTTCACTTGCTAGGTGCTGGCCTAAAAGGCCTTTTAATTTCTGCTGGCATCTTTTTAATTTTTGCCTTGTCCTTTTGTTGTATTGTTTCTCTTGTCATCTCCTGTTGTAAGAAACAGTGTACCAAAGTGTCCACCTCCCTTATGCCTGTTCAAACATGCCATATACATGTGAATATTTCCTATGCTGCCATCCCCACTTCTGATTTCTCTGATTTGGTCTTATCCCCTCAAAAATGGGGGAGTTGTAGGGGTTAGGGATATGTTCCTGGTTCATAATCACTCAATGGCCATTATAAATGTCTGCTCTAATAAAAATATGTCAACCAAACTACTATATTGTGGACAAAGAAAAAACCCCAGGCCAGCATAAGGAACCATATAAGGAAATATCATATATCATAAGCCTTAGCAGAGTGTATGCCTGGACTGAAGAGTCCATGCAGAGGCTTTGTGCAGAGGGCACGTACACAGGAAACCATGCAAAAAAGTATAAGCTGAGCCGTTAGTCCTGAAGACAGTAGATGGTTTTGACAGTTGGTGAGTATAAGCAAGACAGAGAGGCCTGGGGGAATGTTGAAACAGAAACATAGAGGGGACAGAAAGGTCAATGACAGGAAACAGAAGGAGGGAGAAGGGGAGAGGACCCAAAGAGGAATGGATTTGGAAACTGTATGCATACACGGAAGCAAAAAATGTATATATGTAACATGATTATTGTACTCGGGGGAGGAGGAATTCTGGAGGTGTCTGGTGTCTGATGACTGACAGAAGCTCTCCTCTCCGCTGCCTGTATTGTCCATCAGTTATCTAATAAACAGAGATTCTGATTGCACCTGTACTGACTTTTGGATCTGGACTATACAGGAAATTAGTGATAATTAGTAATCGGTCTTTTGTGAGTAACAGGGCCTCACAGAAGCAGCAGCCAAAGCTTTGATTTCCAGATGGATCCATGAAGCGATTGCTTCGGCGTATGTCTTGCAAGGTCGTCAAGTGCTCTTGGGGCTGAGGGCTCATTCTACTAGGGTGCAAGCGGCATCGTGGGCGGAACACAGCTTGGTTCCTCTGGTGGAGATTTGCAGAGCGGCCACATGGTCTTCTTTGCATATGTTCAGTAAGCATTATCGCCTGAATGTTCAGGCGGTGGAAGATGCCTGTTTCGGTTCTGTGGTCTTGCGGTCCGGGTGGACAGGTCCCTCCCATTAATTTACTGCTCTGTTACATCCCAGAGGTGGGGGATTGAACTGGAGGGACGATAAGGAAAGAGAAATTAGACTTACCTGCTAATTGTTGTTCCTTGAGAAACTCCAGTTCAGTCCTGATTCCCGCCCATATTCTGTTCTGTACCGCAGAGTCCTTGTTTCAATCAGGATGTGTGACAGCAACTAATCAATAGTGGAAGAATCTGGATTTTGCTGTATTCAATCAAGGTATGTTCTATGGTTTTTAGTGGTATATTCTGTATTCTGCCTTCTTTTTCTCTCTCTCCTATCAGTTCTGTTCTGTCTATGTTGGCGGGAAAGGGAGAGTGATCCTCTAGGTAAAGGGGTATTTAGCTCAGCTGATGTGGAGGAGTAGCCTAGTGGTTAGAGCAACTGCCTAATACCCAGAAGATCAAGGGTTTGATTCCCACTGGCACTCCTTGTGACTTTGGGAAAGTCACTTTACCCTCCATTGCCTCAGAAGAAAAGACTGGCAATCTACTTCCAGTGATATGTTGCCAAGAAAATCCAGAGGTAGCTGGGTCACTATGAGTCAACACTGACTTGATGGCACTTAAAAAAAAAAAAAAGTTCAGCTGCAAGTTATATTTATTACTATAGCTACTTATTGTTGCTCCTCTGAGTCTGCCTTGTCATTAGATCACTGGAAGCTGGTGGGTGGTGCCAGCCAGATATGTGCAGTGATGTCACAAGTTTGACATGCCCAGTCTCCATGCTGCGAAAAGTGGTGCACAACCCAGAGGTGGGGGACTGAACTGGAGTTCCTCAAGGAACAACAATTAGCAGGTAAGTCTAATTTCTCTTTATTTATTATTTATTTAACTAATTTTATATACCGCAAATCTAACGGGTATGTTTACTAATCGGCGGTAGCGGCTTCAGTGGGATATCGGCTACTGCCGATTAGTAATCTGATATTGCAAAGAAGACGCTACCGACAATCAGTAAACATACCCCTAAGAGTCTAAGCAGTTTACAGTGAACAACATGCCAAAAGGCTTCCTGGAACAAAATTAGAAGAAAAGAAAAAACAAAACAAAAATTACAGTAAAGGTGTTAGACCTGGAGGAGACAGTTCTGTCCCCATCCAGGCCCTTCATCCTTATTTCTCTGTAGCTTAGTGGAGTATGTGTGCATACTGAATAATGAATGGTCTGAACAGAAAATAAATTTTTGCATCACAGCGAGATCAAATGCTGTACACATCACATATATTTAAGTTACTGTATATTTCAATTTGGACAACAAAAAATTTAGGACACAAGTTAAAATTATCCAGTTGTTGGATAGCGACTTGGTCACACTTACTTTGGGCTGTTGCTAGGCATGTTGTTGGCATTCACTTTGGCTGTAGAAGGGCCAATAATGAGATTTCTGTTTTTCTGAATTAACATATAACTTTCATTTGGCACGGAAAAGAACATATTCAACAGTGAATAGCTATCCTATAAGCTCCATTTACCTACTCTGTTCTACTCACCACCCTGCCTACGATCTTTTATTCACTCCTACATATATTTCCCTTTTATTCACCTCTAGCAGCCCTCAGGCATAAACATATTTCACTCCTGTTTGAGCATGGTTCAAGTAATGACAAGAATGCTACAACAGCTATGCACCTTCCAAATTATTAGAGCAATCTTGATATTTCATTAATATTTTCCAACCTTGACAAAACCAGGAAAACTGACTTTAACACATTACTCCTACATATATTTCCCTTTTATTCACCTCTAGCAGCCCTCAGGCATAAACATATTTCACTCCTGTTTGAGCATGGTTCAAGTAATGACAAGAATGCTACAACAGCTATGCACCTTCCAAATTATTAGAGCAATCTTGATATTTCATTAATATTTTCCAACCTTGACAAAACCAGGAAAACTGACTTTAACACATTACTTTAAATCTATCCTATTCTTATAACGTAAAACCTTTTTTTTCCCCATTTAACAATCTTTATTTCAAAAATAAAAAGGAATTACAATCAAGTCCACATCAAGGGGAGAGCAAGGGACAAAAACAAGAAAAAACATAAATAGAAAATGTTCCACATTAATATATACTGGGCCCGTAATGAAACTACAAACCCTATTAACTTAGAAAGGAAGTAGCAACATTCAATCCATTTTCTTTACTAAGCAGAAACAGATTCAATTGATCGAATTCCATAAACACATACTTTGTCTGCCCATAGATCAAGATACACTTACACGGATATTTTAGGAAAAAAGAGGCCCCAATTGCCAGGATGCGAGATCTTAATGCTAAAAAAGCTTTTGGCCGCCTTTGAGGAAGTCTGCATACATCAGGGATATACACCATCAAATAGAGTCCCTTGAAAATGTTGTACGTGCAAAAAAATTGAGATTTTTAAATTTTCCACAAACTCATTATCTTTCTCCTTCAATTTTGTTATACAAATACTTCAAGGAGGTTCTATTAATTGATGATGCAAATTCTATAAAATTTTCCTCTGTTTATTATGTTCCTTTATTGCCCTCTACAGGAACCTCCTCCCCCATTGACAATGACGCAGAGAATCTGGTAACATCTCATTCACTGGATGTTTCTGCTTTTTGGAATCTTCAACTGATGAGATCACCAGCCGTGCTACACTAATTGTTTCTTTTATTTCTTTATCGGATAAAAATTGTATTGCGGTCATATTTTCCTAAAAAGGATCAATTGTTTTGTGGGAGCAGTGAGCACAGTTCAGGTTTTCCCTGATGTATAATGTAAAACAATGCTCCTTCCGTTTTAATAAGTACAGGTTACATTTCTCCATGCAAAATCTATTTTTAAAGAGACAGTGCTATTTTCCCACAATAAATTTCGGGAGGGGGGGGGCATATTCAAAGGCACTTACACAATCTGCAGACCTGCAAACTGTGTATATGTTGGTTAGTGGGATATTCAATGGTACTAACACAATCTTATGTGTTTTGGTGAGGGGTTTTACGTATGCACTAGGTGCAAGGAGCTCTTTGCCCTCAGGGAACGAGTCCGATCTCTGGAGGCCAGAATAGCAGACTTAGAGGACATAAGGAAGACAGAGAGGTACATAGACAAGACTTACAGGGATGTAGTACTTAAGTCTCACCTCCAGTCTGGCAGACTCTAAGTTGCCATGGAGGAGAGAGGTCACGTGACAGGAGACCATCACCCTAGTGTGGCAGGAAATGATCCTGTAGCTAGGACCTGTCCACCAGAAGATGTAAAACCCTCTCGCACTGAGGAAGTTTCTCCAGGGCCATGTGCCCATGAGGGAAAGGTTAGGACAGCCATTATAGTTGGCGATTCGATCATTAGGCATGTAGATAGCTGTGTGGCTGGTGAACGTGAGGATCACCTGGTGACATACCTGCCTGGTGCGAAGGCAGCAGACCTCACGTGCCACCTAAAAAAGGTTTTAGATAATGCTGGGGAGGAGTCTGCTGTCTTGGTACATGTCGGCACCAATGACATAGGAAAATGTGGGAGGGAGTTTATGAGGCCAAATTTAGGCTTTTAGGTAGGAAGCTGAAATCCAGAACTTCCAGGTTAACATTCTCTGAAATGTTTCCCATTCCACGTGCAGGACCCAAAAGTCAGGCAGAGCTCCAGAGACTCAAAGCATGAATGAGAGGATGGTGCAAAGAAGAGGGTTTTGGATTTGTTAGAAACTGGGCAACATTCTGAGGAAGGAAGGGGCTTTTTCGAAGGGATGTGCTCCACCTTAATCAGGATGGTACCAGGCTGCTGGCATTAACTTTTAAAAAGGAGGTGGAGCAATTTTTAAACTAGATAATAGAGGAAAGCTAACAGTCGTCCAGTAGCACATGGTTCAGAAGGATGTATCCTTGAAGGTTACTAGCAAAAGAGGGAAGTTAGGGCATCCTGACAGAGAGGTTCCAATAAATGTAAAAGTAGCCCAGATGCCCTTCACAGAGTTGAAAGATTCCAAATTACCACTATCTATTGATAACTAGATTAATATGAATAAAATACAACCACTAAAATGCCTGTATGCAAATGTTAAAAGTCTAAAAAATAAGATGGGAGAGCTAGAATATACAGTATAGTACTAAATGAAAGTTTAGATATGATTGGCATCTCAGAGACCTGGTGGAAGGAGGACAACCAATGGGACACTGTGATACTTCGGTACAACTAATATCGCAATGATAGAGTAGATCAAGTTGATGTAGGGGTTGCTCTCTATATTGAATCACACAGGATTAAGGTTTTGCAGGAGACAAAATACACTGTAGAATCTCTATGAAAAGAAATTCTATGTAAAAAGGGTAAGGCAATAGCTGTGGGGATGTACTATCTATTGCATGGCCAGAATGAACAGATGGATGATAAAATGCTGAAAGAAATCAGGAAAGCTAACAAAAGTTACAACACAGCAATAATAGGTGATTTTGATTATCCCGGTATCAACTGGGCCAATGTCACAGGAAGACATTCTAGAGAGATAAAGTTTCTAGATGAAATAAATGACTGCTTATTGGAGCAGCTGGTTAATGAACCAAGAGGGGAAGCAATTTTGTCCTTAGTAAAACACAGGATCTGGTGCAAGAAATAAGGGCTTTGGGACACTTGACGATAGTGATCATAGCATGACCACATTTGATTTAATAAATCAAAGAAATACGGCAAGGAAATCCACAGTACTATCTTTTAACTTTGAAAAGGGAGACTATGATAAAATGAAGATAATAGTTAAGAAAAAACTAAAAGGAGCAGTTGCGAAGGTTAAAGACATACATCAAGCTTGGGTGTTGTTGAAAAATACTATCTTGGAAGCCCAGACCAGCTGTATTCCACGCTTTAAGAAAAGTGGAAGGAAGTCCAAAAAACTGCCAGCATGGTTTAAAGGTGAGGTCAGAGAGGCTGTTGTTGCCAAAAAAGCATCTTTCAGGAAATGGAAAAAAGAGCCAAACGACGAAACCTGGAAACAGCACAAGCACTGGCAAGTCAAATGCAAGGCATTGATAAGGCAGGCAAAGAGAGAATTTGAGAAGAAGCTTGCTGTGGAAGCAAAAACACGAAATAAAGACCTTTTCAAGTACATTCGTAGCAAAAAACCTGTGAGAGAGTCAGTTGGTCCATTAGATGATAAAGGGGTTAAAGGAGCACTAAGAGGCGACAAGGCGATAGCGGACAGACTGAATGAATTCTTTGCTTCGATCTTTACTGAGGAAGATGTAGGGATGTTACCCATGACTGAAGTGGTATTTAAAGGTGCGGAAGAATTGAAGGAAATATCGATACATCGGGAAGATGTCTTACAACTATTAGATAAACTGAAGAGTAGCAAATCACCTGGGCCGGATGGTATACATCCAAGGGTGTTGAAAGAACTGAAATATGAGATTGCAGAACTGCTATCAGTAATCTGTGAACTATCAGTAAAATCATCTCTAATACCTGAAGATTGGAGGATCGCCAATGTAACACCAATTTTTAAAAAGGGTTCCAGGGATGATCCGGGAAACTACAGATCGGTGAGCCTGACGTCAGTACTGGGAAAAATGGTAGAAACCATCATAAAGAATAAAATTTCTCAGCATGTAGATAGTCACAACCTATGGGAGACAGCCAACTTGGCTTTAGACAAGGAAGATCTTGTCTTACTAATCTGTTATGTTTTTTTGAAGGAGTGAATAAACAGGTGGACAAAGGTGAGTCGGTTGATATTGTGTATCTGGACTTTCAGAAAACCTTTGACAAGGTCCCTCATCAGAGACTTGGCAAAACTAAAGAGTCATGGGATAGGAGGCAGTGTACTATTGTGGATCAGGAACTGGTTAAAAGACAGAAAGCAGAGGGTAGGGCTAAATGGCCAATTTTCCCAATGGAGAAAGGTGAATAGTGGTGTACCCCAGGGATCTGTGCTGGGTCCGCTGCTTTTTGACATATTCATAAATGCCCTGGAAAGTGGAATAACGAGTGAGGTTATCAAATTTGCAGATGACACAAAACTATTTAAAGTTGTTAAAACCCAAGAGGATTGTGAAAAATTGCAAGAGGATCTTGATAAATTGGAAGACTGGGCATCAAAATGGCAGATGAAATTTAATGTGGACAAGTGCAAGGTTATGCACCTAGGGAAGAACAACCCAAACTATGGTTACACGATGCAAGGTTCCACATTAGGAACCACCACCCAGGAAAAAGATTTAGGCGTCATTGTGGATACCATGTTAAAACCCTCGGCCCAGTGTGCAGCGGTGGCCAAGAGAGCAAATAGAATGCTAGGCATGATAAGGAAAGGAATGGAAAATAAAACAAAAGATATTATAATGCCTCTATATCGTTCCATGGTGAGACCGCACCTTGAATATTGTGTGCAATTCTGGTCGCCGTATCTTAAAAAGGATATAGCGATTTTAGAAAAGGTACAGAGAAGAGCCACCAAAATGTTAAAGGGGATGGAAGGATACTCCTATGAAGAAAGGCTAAAAAGGTTAGGGCTCTTTAACCTGGAAAAGAGACGGCTGAGGGGAGATATGATAGAAGTCTATAAATTAATGAACGGAGTGGAACGGGTAAACGTAGATGGATTGTTTACCTTATCAGAATATAGAAAGACTAGGGGACATGCAATGAAGCTACAGGGTAAACTATTTAAGACTAATAAAAGAAAATATTTTTTCACTCAACATGTAATCAAACTCTGGAATTTGTTACCGGAGGATGTAGTAAAGGCTGTTAGTGTAGCTGGGTTTAAAAAAGGTTTGGACAAGTTCCTGGTGGAAAGGTCCATAAACCATTATTAAGAAGTGACCGAAGATATCAATGCTTGACCCAGTACAATCATTGTGGAACCTGTGTCCCTTGGGGAACCTGCTAGGTACATATGACCTAGATTGGCCACTGTTGGAAACAGAATACTGGGCTTGATGGACCTTGGTCTGACCCAGTATGGCATGTCTTATGTTATGTTCTTATGTAATGTTATGTTAAATGTATTCCATGCTTTAAGAAAACTGGTAGGAAGGTAAAAAAACTACAAGCATGGTTAAAGGCAAGGTCAGAGAGGCTGTTGTTCCCAAAAACACATCTTTCAGGAAATGGAAAAAGAAACCAAATGACAAATATGGGAAACATCATAAGCATTGGCAAGTTAGATGCAAGACATTGATAAGGCAGGGAAAGAGAGAATTTGAAAGAAGCTTGCTGTGGAAGCAAAAATGCATAATAAAAACCTTTTCAAGTACATTCATAACAAAAAACATGTGAGTCAGTTTTGCCATTGGATGATAGAGGGGTAAAAGGGGCACTAAGTGAGGACAAGGCCATAGCAAAGAGACTGAATGAATGTTTTGCTTTGGTTTTTACTAAAGAAGATTTATGGAAGTTACCCAGACTTGAAATGGTATTTAAAGATGATGTATCAGAAAAATTGAAAGAAATATTGATAAACCAGGAAGATGTATTACAACTATTTGATAAATTGAACACCTGGACCACATGGTATATATCTCAGGGTGTTGATAGAACTGAAATATGAGACTGTAGACCTACTATTAGTAATCTGTGAACTATCATTAAAATCATCTGTAGTAGTGGAAGATTAGAGAATGGCCAATGTGATGCCAATTTTTAAAAAGGGTTCCAGGGGTGATACAGGAAGCTACAGACCAGTGAGCCTGATGTCAGTACTGGTAGAAACCATTATAAAAAATAAAATTACTGAACATATAGATAGTCATGGTTTACTGGGAGAAAGCCAACATGGATTTAGCCAAGGGAAGTCTTACCTTACTAATCTGTTATATTTTTTTGAAGGTGTGAATAAACAGAAAAAGGTGAGCCGGTTGATATAGCGCATTTGGATTTTCAGAAAGTCTTAGACAAGGTCCCTCATGAGAGACTGTTGGCGAATTAAAGTCATGGAATTGGAGACAGCATAATACTGTGGATCAGAAACTGGTTATAAGATAGAAAGCAGAGAGTAGGGCTAAATGGCCAATTTTCTCAATGGAAAAAGGTGAATAGTGGAATACTCCAGGCATCTGTGCTGGGTCTGGGGCTTTTTAACATATTCATAAATGATCTGGAAATAGGAATAATAAGTGAGGTGATGAAATTTGCAGATGACACAAAATTATTCATAGTTATTAAAACGCAAGAGGTTGTGAAATATTGCAAGAGGACCTTCATAAATTGGAAGACTGGACATCCAAAAGGCAGATGAAATTTAATGTGGAAAAATGCTATTATTCACCTAGGAAAGAACAACCTAAATTATGGCTACATGATGCAAGGTACTGAGGTGGAATCCAGACAGGTAAGAGTTAATTTGGTGATACTGTGTGAAAAAGGATACACCCCCTTGGTGAAGTCATATCCTGATACATACTTATCCCTCCCCTATTCCTTTGTCCTGGTTTTCTCTCTGCTTGCTAGAGATAACTTCTTTTCCTCTGCTTCGCTAGAAATAAGAGTATAGTAGACTTTCTCCAATCGGGACTACATTGTAATAAAGCAGGACCAATCATGAAGAAATGCTGTGATGAATTGATAAGATGTCTATATAGTCTCTATGAGCCCTCAGAGCGGGGCTCAGAATTTATGAAACTTAGGGGCATGTTTACTAAACATTCCTAACGTGCGGGGCCGCGCTAGTGTGCCTGTGCCATATAAGGAGTGGGCGGTTCAGGCAGAAAATAGAAAAAAAACGGTAGTAAGCAACCGGACGTGTGTGCGTCGCGCTAATGTGCGGGGGTCGACATTAGCGCGTGGAAAGGCAAAGTGGCGCGCTGCTGAATATACAAAACAACAGAGCCGTGGTACAACGGTGAAGACACTGACCAATGGTGCAGGGGCCATGGGTTCAATCCCCCAGTGTGTGCAACGACAAAGGTCAGCTGAGGCAGTAACTGTAATGATTAACATTGTTTTAGGAGGCAAATTAATTTGGAACGGCATAAGGCGGCGCACAGTTATTTTTGGGCGGCAGACGGCGGCGCACAGTTATTTTTGGGTGGCATAAGGCGGCGCACAGTTATTTTTGGGCAGCAGAAGGCGGCGCACTGGTCCCCTTGGGCGGCAGAAGGCGGCGCGCTGATAGGCACAAGGCGGCGCACTGATGCACAAGCACAGGAACAGAGCCACAGCACAATGGTTAAAACACTGACCAATGGTGCAGGGATCAGGGGTTCAACTCCTCACAATGCCCAGTGAAAAATGCCTGCTGAGGCAGTATGTATTATGTTGTGGAGTGCTGTAGGAGGCTGTATAATTTTATTTTGTTATCACTACTAGCAAACGCACTCTCCCAGCATGTTAACATACGGCGGCCCATAAGGCACATGTTACAGTGCACTGTTCGCCAAGGCACCCTTGAATGACCCCTATAGGGCAGCATGTATGTTGCGACACAGGATAATGTATAGTGCACCCTATAGGGATGGCAACCATAAGGTGGCCTACAGGGCGCCCTATGAAGCACCCTCAGAGGCACCTAATGGGTATAGTAAGCTGAGGGTGGTCTTGCCGGCATAGACATATGTACAGTAAATAAAAATAAAGCTGTGGACAGCCCTACCAAAGGGCCCCACTGTGGGCCTGAACCCATGACCTCTGGCTGCACAGGCAGTGATGTAACCATTGCGCTACAGCTCCATAGCTGTAAGCAGGCCCCTGGCTGGCTGCAGATAGCCTACACGTCACCTCACAGACAGTCTGCTGGTGTCAACAGGATAGGGTTAGGCCACCCGTACCCATGATGCACTGCACATGCAAATTAGCTGTCCGCAGATGGACACAAGATGGGGAATGCACCCCCACAGCACCTCGGCCCTGTTGGGGGAAGTGACCGGGTGCACCCACACAGCACCTTGGCCTAGTAGGGGGCACTGACCGGGTGTTTTACTGGCACAGAGTAGCCACACACCGTTACATCGTGCGGGTACTGTGCTCACCCTGAGTGTGCAATGAGGTGGCCAGGACCAGGTCAACAACACCTGCCATGGCTGATGGAGGCCAAGCGGGCGTTCCAAAGTAGTGTTAATGTGTAAGATAGCTAGTTTCTGCACAAACACCATGGATATCCCTGTCTGCCGCCATCAGGCACCCCCCCCCCCCCCCAGTGGCAAACATGGTCCCCATCAAGGGATCCACACTCTACCTCCCTGCAAAGGTGGCAGTAGAGGGCAACATCAACCCCAGTCCTGCTGAGGACCACCACCCCCCGTGGCAGGCAGCTCCATACACAGCCATAACACAATAGCAGACAGACATAAGCCCAGGGTATGGTAAGCTGCACTCCACCACCAGATATTCCCCTGCAGTAAGCCAACAGCCACTGCACCCTGCAAGCCATTATAGCAAGACATTTACCAGCTACAAACAGTCTGCTGGTTAGTCCATAGTGCATGTTCCCAATGGAGAAGCATGCACCCAGAACTGGGCTGTCTGCATACACAGCAAGCAGATAGATCAGTGACTGGGCCCCAAAGAGAAACCCATATTTATCACATGAGAGAACTACTATACAGCACTATGGGGAGGCCTAGCCATGCTGTGGTCACTGCACAGTCAGGGTGAGCGTGATCCCCCAGAAGGACATGCTTTGGCCACCCTGTC
The DNA here is from genome assembly GCA_033557465.1 of Ichthyophis bannanicus. Classification (NCBI taxonomy): domain Eukaryota; kingdom Metazoa; phylum Chordata; class Amphibia; order Gymnophiona; family Ichthyophiidae; genus Ichthyophis; species Ichthyophis bannanicus. The sequence goes on along the minus strand of CM066041.1, from coordinate 248,723,598 downwards.
TGTGTAGGTGGTGGCCGGACACTACAATATCCCAGCCAATGTCCCTGCCAGGGCCCTATGCCCAGTGCAGATGCATCCTGGCCACGCCACCCTGCCCTGGCTATACCCATGGTACCTTGCACCTCATTATGCACATTGACTGGCCAATACTGGCAACAGTGCTGGCAGTGCGGGCTGTTGAAGGGGCTTGCAGCCAACACCCACTGTATAGACAGACACACACTTCCACACCTCTGCCATCATGGTGCTACGATTGAGGGGGTAAGTAGCCTTGCCCACCAAACCGGTCCTGAGCACGGCAAGGCATGGATATGGTACGCATTACAGCTGGTGGTCACTCCCCAGGGTGGTAAGCACCGTCAGAGGCCAGGCCTGGAGCATGCCCCGCAAACACCTAACAGATTGTTTGGATGGGGTCAACTAGCAGTATGTACGTAACGTATGGATAACTGCCTGTCTGTGCTCCTAGCAAACGTCTCCGAGCTGTGTACCGTATACCTCAGGTGTAGGGTGACATTGGTAAGTTATGCAAGTGCTCGTTTTGGGTGCTGCATGCACGGTCCAATGTTCTGCCTTTCCAGGAGACATTGGCCAATGGGGCCTGTGGGTGTGGGTGTGTCTGCCCTTGATGGCTGCTGCTTTACGGCACAGATTCCCAACTCCAGTCCAGGTTTGCATCACACTGTTCGGGTTTTCCTGCTATCCCTCATGAATATGCATGGGCTACATCTACATGCCATGGGGGTGGTGCATAGATATACAGCACAGGCATTTGTATGAGTGTCAGCATGGAACCTGACTGGTGTGTGGCCCACCAGGACTGCATTTGGGTGATTCTGCTCTAGGTACTGCCCCTGTTCATGGTGTCTGTGCTCAGTGGGGTAAAAGATAGATGTCTTACCATTGCATATGTCCCCGCCATGAAAGGTGTGTCCTTACTATCACTGTTTAGTTGTGGGAAAAATATGTGGGCAGGATTGGCAGTAGCCCCAGCTGGGCTTTGAACCTGTGACCTTCTGTTCTTGTATGCACTGTCTGTGTGCACTGCACCACTGTGTAGCCACGGATTGGTTGGATTCCCTGGACTGTCCATGACTGTGGATCCGGCAGGACCTGTCTGGTGCAGTGGACTGTGCCAGCCTGCACATGGCTAGGCCTCTGTCTTCTGTGGTTAGCAGCCACTGCCCCCTGCACCACATGTACTTGTCCGCCAACATGCTGGCATGAACTTCTCTCAGAAAAAGCAGTTGACCTGATTGCAATGTGGCCGTATGGGACTGCATTTGGGGGACTTGGCTGTAGGTAATGCCCATTGTTGTGGTGTGTGTGCGGTGTTGGGTAAAATATGGGTGTTTTCCCCATGCATACAGGGGTGTCTGTGCTATCTTTATTTAGTGGTGGGTAAAATATAGGGACTGGGCTGGCAGGTGCCCCAGCTGGGTTTTGAACCTCTGCCCTCTGGTCCTAGAGGTAATGACTCTGTCCGCTGTACCACACTTTGGCCACAGAGACAGTACAGCCCCTGGAGGCAGTAAGCCTGGCAGGATGGAGTCACAAACCCTGCTCTACACAATTCTACTGTGGGCATATGCACCCTGTCTGGTGACAAACGTGCACATAAACCCCGGAAATGACCACGGGAACTGTGGGACAAAATATCACCACGCTGGGCAACAGTGATATTAATGGGCAACCATAGCAAACACTCCCATTAAAGCTCCAAAACGTGGAAATGTTTTTTGGAAGAGTCTCCTCTCAGTAGACCCTTCCAAAATTCATTTCTTTTTTATGGAGCTTTGCTGGGTGTGATTTCTGTCTTTGCCCATCACTATAACTGTTCCCCAGCTGAATTACTATTTTTAATAGTTCTGTTGTGGTCATTTTCTATTTTTATTTTCACTTTTGTGCTGTGCACATATATCACACTGCTCACGTTTTGCTGGTTTCCCCGGTTTTCCTGTACATTGTTGACGGAAATGGTTTCTCTTCCCTTTAAATGCTTTCTACCGCGAGTGTTTCACTCGCGGTAGTTTTTACATGCAAATTCGGGCCCGATACTGTGCGGGGAGCCTCTCCCCTCCCACTCTCCACCCATTGACCCCGTCCCTCCGCCCCTCCGGAGCCTTCCTCCGCCCTCCTTTCGCCGTTCCACGCCTCTATCGGACATTTGCGGGCCCGCACTTGTACGGGGCCCGTTAGTGAGCCGCGTACCTGTGCGGGGGTGACACGCACGTGTGCGGGGCGTTTAAACACGTTTCTGCGCGTTTCAGTGCCGCGTTGCCGTGCGCTATTTTGCGGCGCGCTATTTTGCGGATTTTAGTAAACATGCCCCTTATTTTCTCTGAGCCTGTGTGTGCACATTAAACGCAGCTTGCTTCCTGAAAAGTGACTCCTAAGTCTCCTTTCCTTCCTCGTTAGCTGTTACAGTACCACCTGAGAAACCACCACACAGGAAAAAGATGTAGGTGTCATCGTGTTTAACATGTTGAAACCCTCTGTCCAGTGTGCAACGGTAGCCAAGAAAGCAAATAGAATGCTAGGAATCATAAGGAAAGGAATGGAGAATAAAACCAAGGATATTATAATGCCTCTGTATTGTTCCATGGTACGACCGTACCTTGAATATTGTGTGCAAATTCTGGTCATCATATTGTAAAAAAGATATAGCAGAATTAGAAAAGTTACAGAGAAGAGCGACAAAAATGGCAAAGGGGATGGAAGGATACCCCTATGAGGAGAGGCTTAAAAGCTTGCGGCTCTTCAACTTTTCCGAGACGACTGAAGGGAGATATTATAGAGGTTTATAAAGTAATGAATGGAGTGGAACAGGTAAACATAGAAAGACTAGAGGACACGCAATGAAGCTACAATGTATAACTCATTTAAGACTAATAAGAGAAAATATTTTTTACTCAACATGTAATCAAACTCTGGAATTCGTTACCGGAGGATGTAGTAAAAGCTGTTAGTGTAGCTGGGTTTAAAAAAGATTTGGACAAGCTTCTGGAGGAATGGTCTATAAATCATTATTAATGAGTACCCAGGAAATCCACTACTTACTCCGGGACGAGCATTGTGAAACCTCTGTGCTTTTTTGGGAACCTGCAAGTACCTGTATCCATGTATCAGAATCTGCATGTCAGTGAAATCAGTGTGAAGATTTTGAAAAGGTCGTGAAGGACGTGGTAACATAGCTCCCATGGGGATTATTCACATAGCATAAGAATTGTCCTGTGAGCATATTTTACACAAAGACACATATTACATCACAATTTGCTTCATCTCTGGACACCACCAACTCTCTCTTAATTTTCCAAGCATAGCTCTGGGAGACTGATGTGCCATTCCATGCAGAGACGGCAACACCAGCTGTAGTGCAACTAGAGATATGCACAATGCTCCGCTTGGGTGTGCCCACAAGCCTCTCTGATTCATTTCACATCCTGCTGCTTTCCATTTTCTCTTCTCTTCTGCTGTAGCTGCGGTCTGTGTACCTATCAGTAAATCCTGCATGTCTGTCTCCCCTCCACACCGTAATGTCACAGCGTGTACTATTGTTAAAGGTGACAGCTCAGGTGGAGCTCTCGCCGCTGCCTGTTTAGCTAAAAAATCTGCCTGATTATTCCATTCACAGTGTTCTCCTGTCCTTTGATGTGCTTTACATTTAACAACTGCTATTGGTACTGCTAGAGTATGTTTAATTGCTAGCATTTCCTGAAGCAACATTAACTGAGACAAATGCTGTACTGCCTTCCCACAACCCTGTTTAAATCCTGTCCTATCCCACGTCTGTAAATATTCTGTTACAGTGGTCACTACATATTCGGAATCAGAAATAATTGTCACAGGATCTGAAATGGTTAAAGCAATAGCTAACAGCACTGCCAACAATTCAGCAGACTGGGAGGTGTAATATCTAGGCGAGAGTGATTGTACCACTCCCTTTTTCCACTACAACTACTCCTATTCCTATGGGGTTACCTTGGGGGCCAAGCGCTGAGGCATCTACATATATCTGCCTTTCTCCTTCAATGGGTGTATCCTGCACATATGCCCTATCTTTCCCCACCTGACAAACATGTCCTGGATCTAGTTGCTCCTGAATCAATCCTTTATAGGGCAACCTTGTAGATGGAGGAAGGAAAGTTATATATGGAGCATCTAGAGTGGCTGGATATTTAGCCATTCTTAGTGCTGTAAATCCTGTTCTGGGAGCACCTAAAAGTGCTGGGACTTCATGGGCGGTTTGTATCTCAACTAAATCTCCAATCCATCTTTCTGCTGCTTTTACTACAGACGCAAAGGCAACAACTGCCCGCTCGCACATAGTAAAATTCTTTTCAATTTTTGAATATGTACCTGAAAGAAATGCAAGGGGACCTCTCCCTCCCTTGTCCTCCTGAGTCACAACCGCTGTCCAACCCTGGTCATCCTGGGTGACATGAGTGACCAAAGGTCGACCAGGTATAGGGCTATCTAATGGCTGAGCTGTTGTTATATCCTGAATCAAACTCTCCACCCGTGCCCATTCCTCAGGGGATACTACCACTGCTTTCTTACCATCCTTAGGTCCTATGCCCTTCAACAATTTCCTTAAACCTGCTGTTCTTGCAGTATAATGGGGCACCCAATGCCTACAAAAATTCAATTGCCCTAGGAGCGTACACACCTCGGTTACTGTCTGGGGTTTTGCTACTGCCTTTAACCCCGTCTGTCTTTCTTCTGCCACTCTCCTCCCCTCTCTTGACACCTTCTGTTCATCAAGTGCCATCAAGTCAGTGTTGACTCATAGAGACCCAGCTACCTCTGGGTTTTCTTGGCAATGTATCACCAGAAGTAGATTGCCAGCCTTTTCTTCCAAGGCAAGGGAGGGTAAAGTGACTTGCCCAAGGTCGCAAGGAGTGCCAGTGGGAATTGAACTCTTGATCTTCTGGGTACTAGGCAGTTGCTCTAACCACCGTATTTGTAAATTGTATCTGGATATCAAATTTCCCCAACAAATCCCTTCCTAAAAGATTGGCCGGTGACTCTGGCGCATATAGGAGGGGGCTACCACCTTAGTTCCTTCCATCACAATTTCTAAAGGTTGGGTGTAACTCAGACTTTTGGATTCCCCTATAAATCCTACTGTTCTTAATTTCTTTTCTGATAAAAGGAATGGCCCCTCTCCTTCTGCCCCTTTGGTGGACACAATGGCTCCATTTGTCCTGTGAAAGCTCTTGTGTCAGACCATCACTTGTATTTCCTATCCCAAGTTTGCTTGGTGTATTTGTAAATTTTGATAAATAGAAAAAAAATCTGACCTATTGACCCTTGTGTATAAACATGTGCCCAGGTCTTTGTCAGATTTATTCCTTGTTATCTGACCCTTTTCCCACCTATTCAACTTTCACCTGGTCTGTTTTTCCATCCCCTATTTTTAAGAACTATAGAAAATATATATCTTATTAGTTCTCTGATATTCTGACAGTTTCCACACTAAGGGGTATGTTTACTAAAACCCCGGTAGAGTGCGGGCCGTGGTAGAGTGTGGATGCCATATAAGGAGTGGGTGTTCCGTCCTGAAAAAGAAAAGCCGGAATTTAAATATGCGCTAAGGTGCGCGGCGCCCTTGTGCGCCCCGCACCTTAGCGCATCAGATGGCTGCGTGGGGGGCATATGTGGTACAATGATGGGCCAGCAGAGCCACAGCACAATGGTTAAGACACCTACCAATGGTGCAGGGATCAGGGGCTCGATCCCCACAGAGCCCAATAAAGACAGCTGGCTGAGGCGTCAATTTAGGAGGCATTGAAATAATGGGCAGCATAAGGCGGCGCGCTAATGTTTTTGGAGGCATATTAATGATGGGCGGCATAAGGCGGCGGCTAATGTTTTTGGGGGCCTTTTAATATTGTGAGGCATATGGCGGCTCGCTGATGTGCAAGTACAGGAACCAAACCACAGCCCAATGGTTAAGACACTGCCCAATGATGCAGGGATCAGGGGTTCAATCCCCCACAGTGCCCAATGAAGACAGCTGGCTGAGGTGGTAAATTGTGAGGCACAGAAATACTGGGCATCATACAGCAGCACACTGATGTTTTTGGCAGCATATTAATACTGGGCGTCATAAGGTGGCGTGCTGATGTTTTTGGCGGCATATTAATACTGAGCGGCATAAGGCAGCGCGCTGATGTACAATCACATGAACAGAACCACAGCACAATGGTTAAGACACTGACCAATGGTGCAGGGATCAAAGGGTTCAATCCCCCAAAGTGTCCAATGAACAAGGCTGGCTGAGGCATAACATATTATTAGAAAGATTGCTTTAGGAGGCATTTTAGTCATATTTTAATTACCACTACTAGCAAACGCACTCCCAAAGCGTGTTAACATCAGGTGCCCTATAAGGCACATTTTAAAGTGCACTGTCAGCCAAGGCACCCTAGAATGTTGCTTATAGGGCGCTTTAGAGGGTGCCGTATGAGGTACCGCAAGGTCAGTGTACTGTTTTTTAGGGCAGCACTGTGCAGTTTAAGGAATTAAAAGCATACGTAGGTGCGCTGACAGGCAAGGAGGAGCAGAAGTGGAGCACAATGGTTAAGGCACTGACTGCTGATACAGGGGTCATGAGTTTGCTCCCCAGTGTACCTAATATGTAAGGCTGGCTGTGGCATCAGCTTTGCATTGTACATATTTTGTCCTGCAGCACTTTATATTTATGTTATTAATTGCTGCCAGCAAACACGGCCTCACGTGCCGTAATTGAAGGTGCCGTATAAGGCACCCTATAAGGCACTCCATAGGGCACAGTAGAAATTGCACTGTCCAGCACAGCACCCTAAAATGTCCCCTATAGGGCACCCTATAGGTTGCATCACAGGAGAATGTATAGTGCACCTTATATGGACGGGCACCATAAGGTGCCCTATAGGGCGCCCTATAAAGCACCCTCAGAGGCACCTTATGGGTACAGTACGCTGAGGGTGTTTTTGCTGGCAACAAAATATGTACATTAAAAAAAGATAATGCATTGGACAACCCTATCAAACAACCCCACTGTGGGTTTGAACCCATAACCTATGGCTTCAGAGGCAGTGCAGTAACCATTGGGCTACAGCTCTATAGCTGCTAGCAAGCCCCTGGCTGGCTGCAGAGAGCATGCATGTCACCACACAGACAGTTTGCTGTGGTCACCAGGATAGGGTTAGCCTACCCATACCCATGATGCACTGCACATGCAAATCAGCTGTCCACAGATTAACACAAGATGGGCAATGCACCCCCACAGCACCTCGGCCCGGTAGAGGGAAGTGACCATGTGCACCCAAACACCACCTCGGCCTGGTAGTGGGTACTGACCGTGTGTTTTACTGGCACAGAGTAGCTACACACCGTCACATTGTGCGGGTACTGTGCTCACCCTGAGGGCGCAATGAGGCGCCCAGGACCAGGTCCACAACACCTTCCAGGACTGAAAAAGGCCATGCTAGAGGTCAAAAGCAGTGTTAATGTATGAGATAGGTAGTTTCTCCACAAACACCTTGGATATCTCTATCTGTTTCAGTCAGGTGTAGCCCCCATGGACCCCTAGGTGGGCCATGTACCACCACCCCACCCCCCTCCTCCAGGGCTGAGGGCAACAAACAGGGTCTCCTATCAATAGGTCCACATTCTACCTCCCTGCAAAGGTGGTAGTAGAGGGGACCATCAACCTGGGTCCTGCTGAGGAACAGATACCCCACAGGGCAGTCAATGCAGCTCTATACACATCCATACCACAATAGCAGACAGACATTAGGCTTGGATATGGTGAGCTGCACCCCACCACTATCTGATATTCTCCTGCAGCAAGTCATCAGCCGCTGCACCCCACAAGCTGCTGGAGTGGAGGAGTAGCCTAGTGGTTGGGGCAAGGTACTTCAGGCCAGAAGGTCAGGGGGTTCAAATCCCTAGAGGACAGCAACCTTGGGCCAGAAGAACTGAGGTTTCTAGTCCCACAGGTGCTCCCTGTGGTCTTGGGCAAGCCACTTAACCCTCCATAGCCCATGTTCCCTGTAAAATAGTTATCTCCAAGTTATAATGCCCTGTTCAATGCAATTTCAGTTTGTTCAATGTAAACCACACTGATGCAGAATAGCACAGTATATAAGAGAATGTAAATAAATAAATAAAGACACATACCAGCTGCAAACAGTGTGCTAGTTAGTCCACAGTGCATGTTCCCAGTGGAGATGCATGCACCCACAACTGGGATGTCAGCATACACAGCAAGCAATTACATCAGTGACTGGGCCCCAAAAGGAAACCCATATCTATCACATGAGAAAAATACTATACAGCACTATGGGGGTGCCTAGCCATGCTGTGGTCACTGCACAGTCAGGATGAGAGTGATCTCTCAGCAGGACATACTGAGGTCACCCTGTCTGTGTAGGTGATGGCTGGGCACTAATATGTCCCAGTCAGTGCCCTATGCCCTGTGCAGATGCACCCTGGCCAGGCCACCCTGTCCGGCCTATACCCTTGGTACCTTGCTCCTCATTATGCACAATGGCAGCCCAGTACTGGCAACATTGCTGGCAGTGTGGGCTGTGGAAGGTGTTTGCAGCCACCACACACTGGATAGCCAGACAGCCACCCCCACACCTATGCCAGCATTGTGCTACTATAGAGGAGTCCAGCAGCCATACCCACCACACCAGTCCTGGGCACAGTACAGGCATGGATATGGTACGCACTACTGTTGGGGGTCACTCCCCAGGGTGGTAAACACTGTCAGAGACCAGACCTGCAGCGTACACCGCAGACATCACAATGATTGTTATGGTGGAGATCAATGAGCAACATGTGCTTAACGTAGGAATTGATATCTGCCAGTTATCATGGGCAACGTTTGATAGCTGTGTACCATATACCCAGGTGTAGGGTGGCAGTGCTAAGGTATGCAACTGCTAGTATTGGGGGATACAGGCAGGGCCCAATGTCCTGCCTCTCTAGGAGGCATTGGCCAATGGGGCCTGGGGGTGGGGGGGTGTCTGGCCCTGTTGGCTGCTGCTTTACGGCAGGTGTCCCAACTCCAGTCCTGGTGTTCCAACCACTGTTTGGGTTTTCATGCTGTCCCTCAGAAATATGCATGAGCTACATCAGCATACCATGAGGGTGGTACATAGATATGTAGCACAGGCATCTTTAGTAGAGGCAGCATGGATCCTGAATGGTGTGGGGCCCTCCAGGACTGCATTTGGGAGACTCTGCTCTGGGTAATGCGACTGTTTATGGTGTCTGTGTTTGGTGTGGTAAAATATAGGCGTGTGAACCATGCGTATGTTCTCAGCAATAAAGGTTTCTCCTTACTATCACGGTTTAGTTGTAGGAAAAATATGTGGACTGGATTGGCAGTAGCCCCAGCTGGGCTTTGAACCTGTGACCTTCTGTTCCTGCATATGCTGTCTGTGTGCACTGCACCACTGTGTTGCCACAGATGTGCTGTGTTCCCTGGGGAGTCCATGACTGTACATCCGACAGAGCTTGTCTGTTACGGTGGACGGTGCCAGCCTGCACAGTCCTAGGCCACTGTCTGCTGTGGTTTGAAGCCACTGCCCCCTCCACCACCTGTACCCTTCCGCCAACATGCAGACATGTCCCTATCTGGAAAAAAAAATATGACCTGATTGAGTTGTGGCACTCCAGGACTGAATTTGGGGGACTCGGCTGTCGGTAATGCCCATTGTTATGGTTTGTGTGTGGTGTAGGGTAAAATATAGGTGTTGGAACCATGCTTATGTTCTCTGCCATACAGGGGTGTCTGTACTATCACTGTTTAGTGGTGGGTAAAACTATGGGGACTGGGTTGACAGGAGCCCCAGCTGGGGTTTGAACCTGTGACCTGCTGGTTCTACAGGCACTGGCTGTGTCCACTGCACCACACTGTGGCCACAGAGACAGTGCAGTCTCTGGAGATAGGAAACCTGGCCGCACGAGTCAGACACCCTGCTCTGCACAATTTTACTGTGGGCTCGTTTACCTTGTATGGGGACAGGGGTGCAATTAAACCTCAAACATGACCTCCAAAAAAAGGGGAAAAAAACAAAACCAAGCTGGGCAACAGTGATATCAATGGGCAACATGAAAAACACTCCCAGGAAAGCTCCATTAAGATGCAGTGATTTTTGAACGAGTCTACGGAGCATAGACCCTTCCAAAAATCATTTCTTTTTTTTTGGAGCTTTCCTGGGAGTGCTTTTATGGTTGCCCATTAATATCACTGTTGCCCAGCTGGATTATAATTTATTTGAAATTTGTTGTGGTCATTTTCAAGTTTTATTTGCTGTTTTGTTCTGTGCACATGTATCACACTGCTCACGTTTTGCAGGTTTCCCCGGTTTTGCTGTACATTGCTGACGGAAATGGTTTCTCTTCCCTTTAAATCGGCTCTAACGCGAGGGTTTCACTCGCGGTATTTTTAATGCCGAATTCAGCCCCGCTCCTGTGCGGGGAGCCTCTCCCCTCCCACTCTCCACCCATTGACCCCGTCCCCCCGCCCCTCGGGAGCCTTTCTTCCGCCCTCCGTAAGCGTTTCCCCGCCTCTATCGCACATCAGCGCCCCGCACACGTGCGCCGGCCCGTTAATGTGACGCGCACGCGTGCGCGGCGCTTAAGAGCACTTAAGTGCATCATTAGTGTCCGCTCTTGTGCGCCGCGCACGTGTGCGCGGTTTAGTAAACATACCCCTAAGCCTCAGTAGGCCCCATGTCAAACTGGCATAACCATGCTTAATGATGTCTTTCTCTCTCCTGTGCTCTGTAGATAAGTGTGTTTTTTCTCACATTTTTTCCATCTGATGTCACCTACTACTCATAGCATCTCACAACACACATGCAGTACAGTGCCAGCAATTTGGACACATTTTAGATGTTCTTTGTGTTAACTCCTTCCCTTCTCCATAATAATGTCTAAATCCTTTTCCTGGGTGGTAGTTCCTAAAGGTGAACCTTGCATTGTGAAACCATAGTCTGGGTTCTTCTCTAAGTGCATAACTTTGCACTTGTCCACATTAAATTTCATCTGCCATTTGGATGTCCAGTCTTCCAGTTTATCAAGGTCCTCTAGCAATTTTTCACAATCCTCTTGTGTCACACACCCCTCCTGCTGCTGATATTGACCTGCGGTGACATGCTTACTTGGCCCTTCATCACTAGTGCTTGTTGCTCAGGCACCAGCCTCCACAGGTCATCCCAGCTCATGTCTGGGTCATCCTGTTGCTCCACCTCCAGGCTCCTGCTGCCCTGCCTCTGGCCAGCACTCCTTCTATATGTAGCTTCCAACCCTGCTGCTCCTGATCTCAGAGCCCCTCCCCTTAAACCCAGGGGCGGCCCAAGGGGGGTGCGGGGCCATGTGCGGAGACTAGGTGCGGGGCCTCATTTGCATAAGTGGCCTTATTTGCATAAATATTTGCATAATGCTAACATACACTAACTTTTAGTAAACATGTCTCTTAATGAGTGTATGGATAAAGACAGACTAAAAGATTTCTACATTACTATAATCCAGTGCCAACCGCCAGGCACATTAGGAACTACTACAAACACTGCCCATTTAGAACCCATAGCAAACCCGCCGTATCCTAACAGCACTACCAGGACTCACAAAGCACCATACCCTACCTATCAAAAGGCAACACTGCAAATATTAAACCAATACATGTCAGAGAACAATACATGACCTATTTGGGAAAGAGAACAAGTGGCAATGTCTAATATGAATTACATAAATAGAATACCTCAGCTCAGTTACACATGCAGAACATAGACCATCACCAAACAAGGAATCACAATTTAGAAACAGGAAGGCAATAATTAAACTGGGAACCCCAAAAGCCAAATGTACAACAACACTGTAGAAATAAAACTATAAATTAATTTTCTCTTGTACCAAACAAAGCACAGATGTTAATGAGTGGAGGAGTGGCCTAGTGGTTGGGGCAAGGTACTTCAGGCCAGAAGGTCAGGGGTTCAAATCCCACTAGAGGACAGCAACCTTGGGCTGGAAGGACTGGGGTTTCTAGTCCCACAGGTGCTCCTTGTGGTCTTGGGCAAGCCACTTAACCCTCCATTGCCCATGTTCCCTGTAAAATAGTTATCTCCAAGTTATAATGCCCTGTTCAATGTAATTTCAGTTTGTTCAATGTAAACCACACTGATGCAGAATAGCATGGTATATAAGAGAATGTAAATAAATAAATAATGATGCACATTTCCCAGAGCTTTCATATTCCAGGTAATAAATTCAAAATAAAGAGATATCTTTCTACCTTTTGTGCATTTTTTTTCAGTTGCAATTGCTCCAGCCACTTTCTTCTGGTTTCTTCATGTTTTCTGCTAACTCTCCATCATCTGCTGTCCATTTGTCCTTTCTTCTCTCTTCTAGTTTTTTTTCCATTCTCTCTCTCTACATCTGCTTTAACATACTAATCTTTCTCCTTTTGCTCTTTCCTCATTCCTATTTCATCCACTCAAATTTTACCCCTCCATCCTCAATCCCCACTTACTCTCCCAATACCCGGCCAATTGTAGATTTTTTATCCCTCCCACACAAAATATTATTCCCCTCTCCATTTTACTCTCCCAGCCCCATCCCATTCTAATCCTCCCCCAACATCAGGTCCCTTCTAGTTCCAGCCTCACCCAGTATCCATTCCCTTCTAGTCCCTGCATCAGCCCATTTCCAGTCCTAGCCCCCCATCAGCCCATTTCCAGTCTTAGCAACCCCCCAACCCAATACCAGTCCTAGCCCCCCCATCAACGCACTTCCAGTCCTAACCCCATCAGCCCACCTCAAGTCCTAACCCCTCCCCATCAGTCCATTTCCTGTCCTAGCACCCCCATAGCCCATTATCAGTCCTAACCCCCCATAGCCCATTACCAGTCTTAACCCCATCAGCCCAACTCCAGTGTTAACCCCCCCATCAGCCCATTTCCAGTCCTAGCCCCCCCATAGCCCATTACCAGTCCTAACCCCCCCAACAGCCCACAGCCCATTACCAGTCCTAACCCCATCAGCCCACCTCCAGTCTTAATCCCCCAGCCCATTTCCAGTCCTAGCAACCCCCCCAACCCATTACCAGTCCTAGCCCCCCATAGCCCACTCCCAGTCCTAATCCCCATCACCCAATTTTCAGTTTAAGCCCCCCATACCCCATTACCAGTCCTAACCTCCCCATCAGCCCACTCCCAGTCCTAATCCCACCAGCCCATTTCCAGTCCTAATCCCCCATCACCCAATTTTTAGTTTAAGCCCCCATAGCCCATTACCAGTCCTAACCCCCCATCAACCCACTTCCAGTCCTAATCCCATCAGCCCATATAAAGACTTAGCTCCCCCATAGCCCATCACCACTCCTAACCCCCCCATAGCCCCTCCATAGCCCATCGCCACTCCTACCCCCCCATAGCCCATCACCACTCCTAACCCCCCCAGCCCATCACCACTCCTAATCCCCCCCCAGCCCAGCCCAGCCCAGAGAAAAGTAAAAAAAAAAAAGCTGTCTTCTCCCGCTGCCGGGGCCGCCGCGGCAGAATCGAGTGTGCCGCGGGGCCCCCCCTGCCCAGCAGAGCCTGCCCTCCCCCGTATCACCTCTCTTCGTAGCTGCAGTCACACGCGCCGGCTTTCAGAGCGCGAAGGGACTAGTTTCCCTTTCGCAGCTCTGTTAAGCCCGCGGGGGCTGATGGGAACTTCCCATCAGCCCCCGCGGGCTTAACAGAGCAGCGAGGGAGAAACTCTCCCCTCGCGCTCTGAAAGCCGGCGCGTCTGACTGCAGCTACGAAGAGAGAGGTGATACGGGGGAGGGCAGGCTCTGCTGGGCAGGGGGGGCCCCGCGGCACACTCGATTCTGCTGCGGCGGCCCCGGCAGCGGGAGAAGACAGCTTTTTTTTTTTTTTAAATTTTACTTTAGGATCAGAATGTTTTTTGCGCGAGGCCCCCTGAAACGCGGGGCCCTGTGCAAAAAACATTCTCGCTCAATGGACGGGCCGGTCCTGCTTGAACCCCCCTGCCCTCTCTTTACCCTTTCGAGGGGCTCACCCCTATGTTGACATATTCCCCACCTCCTTCAGGAAATGAGTACTTCCCCTAATCCTTAAACCAGAAACTGTCAGCAATAAATTTCTTTTGTAGCACCTCCAGGGCAGCCGTTACCCTAGGGAGCAGAGGACGGGGCTACTGCCCTCTTAGTATCAAAGAAAATGCCTTACTGGGTGTTAATTTGCAGGGTAACTTTTTGTTGTGGTAGGGGGCAGGAAAGGGGTGGAAAATGGGTAGATTATGGGCATAGAGAGTGCATTGCAATTAACATATGGTAAATTACCATGCACTATCATCAATGCTGACAACACAAGTGCATTGCCTCCTGAAGAAGGGTGGTAAGTGCATCCACGCTATCAGTGATGTATTTACCATAGCCCAATATCTCTACTACTACTACTTATTTCTACAGCATAAAAGACAGTCCCTACTCCACAGAGTTTACAATCTATTCAAGACAGAGAAACAGGACAAATAACAGATTAGGGAATTTCAGCAATTACTAGAAGCAACACCTCCAACATCCTTACTAAGACCCCCTCACCATTCTGAGAGATTCTCGACAGCCTCAATAAACCCTCTTAAACCCTGACAGCTCCCCTTGACAGCTTCAAGAGCCCTCCTGAAAGCCATGGTAGGTCCCAATGGCTCTTACCAAGGGTCCCTGCTGTTTAGGGGAGGTCAGGAGCGAATCCTGGATGCTCCTGATCTATAAGAGGCCCAGGATCAATGGTGCCTCTAACCTCTAGCAGTAGTCTCAAAATGCCAAATAACGAGCTCAAATGGGGACTTCCTCCGACTCATTGTACATGAATCTAACTGGTGAATTTTCCTCATGTGAGTCCTTAGAACAAATTCCCTGCGCCAGAATGGCAGCTTCTTTCCAGTGGTTTTGCCTCTGTCAATTCACTTTAGTAAAAAAAAAAAAAAATTCTGGGGTCAATATTCAGAGGTGGCGATGATCCGAATAAGTTAAACAATGGCTGTGGGATTTACTTTATTTATTTATTTAATGTTTCTTTTATACTGCTTTTCAGGTTATGAAGGCAGTTTACATAGAACAGTAAACTTGCTACACATGGAACAGTGAATATAGAACATACTACAAGAAATAGGGGATTAGGGGTGAGGGATGAACATTTTAGGGGGGTGGCAAGGTAGAACTATCTACAGGGGAGCGATATTTACATAGCACTAAATACAAATGATTATCCAGATACCTGATAGCATATTGGCAGAGGGAGGGGGAGGGAGCATTTTACATTATGGGGTATGTTTACTAAACAGCGTTAGTGCGATTCGCGTTAGGAGCTGCGTAAGTGGAAGAAATGCCAAAAAAGGACATGGGCGGTACATCGTTAGCAATAATGCGCATTATAAGGCGCCGCGCAGCAACGATCGTTACAGGGCGCGTTACTGCGCGTTAAGCTTAAGAAGGCGCGCAGACACCCAAATACAGAAACAGAGCTGTAGCACAATGGTTACTACACAGACTGATGGTACAAGGGTCATGGGTTTGATTCCCCAGTGTGCCTAATGAATAAAGCTGGCTGAGGCATCATGTGTAACCCTTTGAAGGCCTACTATAATATTTTAATCCACATTCTGCAGCCGGGTTAAAGTTTGCATATGTCAGGAAAATTGTACCCGTCTTATTCAATATGTTCCAATAGTGACGTTCCCTCTGCCATGGTCATGTATTATATACCATTTGATAGGAATATTTAGGCAGAAGTGTGGATCCCGAAAGTTTTGGGCTTGGCCTGGAAAGGGTTAAGTATTGGGCTGTGAGGAAGTTTAGTTGTACTTTAATAGTGCTGCCAGTAAACACACCCTCACAGTGGCGTAACCTAAGGTGTCACATAAGGCACCCTAGAAGGCACTCCATAGGGAACATTATAAAGTGCGCTGTCTGCCAAGGCACCCTATAATGTCTCCTATAGGACACCATATAAGGCACCTAATAAGACGCTTTATAGGGCGCCTTATGAGCCACCCTAAGGTGACAGTACCCTGAGGGTGGTTCTGCTGGCAGCACTAAATATACAATAAAAATAGACAATGCCTAAGACAGCCCTATCAATGAACCCCACTGTGGGTTGTGAACCCATGACCTCTGGCTCCATGGGCAGTGAAGTAACCAGTGGGCTAGAGCTGCTAATAAACACCTGGCTGGCTACAGGAGGACTGCACGGCACCACACCCACCTTCTGCTGTGGTTACCAGGGAGATTACATACCACCACCCAACACACCCTCTGGTGCTCAGGGTGGGGGACAGGATCTCCCACCAACAGATCCACTTTCTACCCCCCTGCAATGGTGGCAGTAGAGGGGACAATCACCCCAGTCCTGCTAGGGATCAAACACCCTACAGGGCAGGCAATGTAGAGTAGTACACATCAATAACCCAATAGCAGACAGACAGCAGGTCTGGAAATGCTGAGCTGCCCCCCACCATTATCTGACATTCTCCAGCAGCAAGCCTCCAGACGCTGCACCCTGCAAGGTGTTCCAGCAAGACACATACTAGCTGCAGACAGTACGCCAGCTAGTCCATAGTGCATGATCCTGGAGAAGATGCATGTACCCAGAACAGGGATATCAGCATACACACCACGGAGATAAATCAGTGATTGGGCCCCAAAAGAAAACCCATAAATATCACATGAACAAAATGCAATATAGCACTATGGGGGAACCTAGCCATGCCATGGTCACTGCTCAGTCAGGGTGAGAGTGACCTCCCAGCAGGACATGCTATGGCCACTCTATCCGTGCAGGTGGTACCGGGCACTACAATGTCCGAGCCATTGCCCTATGCCCTGTGCAGATGCGGCCAGGCCAGGCCACCCTATCCAGGCTATTCCCACAGTACCTTGCTCCTCATTATGCACATTGGCAGGCCAATACTGGCAACAGTGCTAGCAGTGTGGGCTGTGGAGGGTGTTGGCATCCACCACACACTGGATAGACAGACACACACTCCCCACACCTTTGCCAGCATTGTGCAACTATAGAGGTGTTGGGCAGCCCAGGCCACCACACCAGTCCTGGGCACAGTGCAGGCATGGCTATGGTACGCAATACTGTAGGAGTCACTCCCCAGATTGGTAAACACTGTCAGACACAAGACCTGTAGCATACTCTACAGACATCAGAAAGGTTGCTATGATGCAGCTCACTCCGAAAATTGTACTTAACCTAGGAATTGCTATCTGCCAGGAATCATAGCAACCTTTTGATAGCTGTGTACCATATTCCCAGGTTTAGGGTGGCATTACTAAGGTATGCAAGTGCTAGTATTGGGAGATGCACGCAGAGCCCAAAGTCCTGCCTCTCCAGGAGGCTTTGGATAATGGGTCCTGTGGGTGCGGGTGTGTCTGCCCCTGTTGGCTGATGCTTTACGGCAGAGGTTCCCAACTCCAGTCCTGCGGTGCAAAACACTGTTCGGGTTTTCATGCTGTCCCTCATGAACATGCTTGAGATACATCTGCATACCATGGGGGTGGCGCATAGAAATGCAGCACAGGCATCTTTATCAGAGGCAGCATGGAACCGGAATGGTGTTTGGCCCTCCAGGACTGCATTTGGGAGGCTCTGCTCTAGGTAATGTGCATGTTTATGGTGTCTGTGCTCTGTAGGGTAAAATGTAGGTGTTTTGGGCATGTTTACGTCATCTGCAAGAAAGGTTCTGTTTGTATTAGCACGTTATAGTAGTGGGTAAAATATGAGGACTGGGTTGGCGGAAACCACAGCTGGGACTTGAACCTGTGACCTTCTGCTTCTGAATACACTGGTTTTGTGCACTGCACCACCATGTTATCACAGAGAATGTGCATTCCCTGGTGATACCATGACTGTTGGTCAGACAGGGCCTGTCTGTTGCAGTGCACGGCACCCACCTACACAGGGCTAGGCCATGGTCTGCTCTGGGCAGCTGCCACTGCCCCCTCCACCACCAGTATCCCTCAGCCACCATGCTGACATGCCCTTCTGCTGGTGGAGCTGGTGGTGCACAGTCTCAGGCCATCCACTGTGCAGGTAGGCGGCTGCCTATGGTGCGGGTTCTGGGGTAGGGGTGCCTGCATAGACGTCCACGCTCCCCCCCAGCCCCGCCTGCCAATGTTCCGTGCCCTTGGGGGTAGCTGTTGGGTACTATCCCCTGTGACACTTTGGGAAACACACTCGTGCCCATGTTGGACCTTCAGCAGTTGCTGTCTGGCTGCTCCGCTGTTTCAGCATTCGTATGGGCCACCTAGGCATCACCCTAGTCCGCACTGTGGCCCAGCTCCACCACAGCATGTGCCGCCTGCGGCCCTCTGTATCCCCTTCTCCGGCATCTGTCCAGTTACCATTCCGACATGCCCGCCCTGATGTTGCAGGACATGTGCACCTGTCCGATGGTGGGGAAAACCCTGAGCAGCGCTCTTTCACTCTGGGCTCATTCACCTTGTATGGGGACGGCGTATAGACCCTTCCACGATTTATATCTGTTCTATGGAGCTTACTCGGGGGGGGGAGGGGTTGATGTTTCTCATTGATACCACTATTGGCCAGCTTGGTTATTGTTTTTTTCCAGTTTGTTGGGGTCATTTTCAGTGTTTCTGTGCCTTTTGTTCTGTGCACATGTATCACACTTATCACTTTTGTTTGGTTTCCCTGCCTGGGCTGTACATTGCTGACACTGAAATGGTTTCTCTACCCTGTAATGTGCATTTAACGGCAGGTTTTCATTCGCGTTGGAATTCAGCTCTGAAAATCAGCACGTTAATGTGAGGGGAGCCTCTCTCTGCCCAGTGACCCCTTCTCTCCGCCCTCTCTCCACCTTCTGCGGTGTTTTACCGCGCCGCGGAGCATTACGATCATTAGCGCATCATAACGCGCGTTATGATGCGCTAACGATCGTTAACGTTACATAACATGCGTTATGATGCGCTAACGATCGTTAACGTTACATAACATGCGTTATGACGCGCTAACGATCGTTAACATTACATAACGCGCGTTATTCACAATTTCCGCAGTTTAGTAAACATACCCCTAAGTGTCGGGGCCGAAGTATTCTTGGAATAGGAAGGTCTTTAGTTTTTTAAGGAAATCACTGCAATCTTTGGTGCCTCTTAGTGTGCTTGGAAGTGAATTCCAGAGTGTGGGACCATATATAGAGAAGGATCTCTGGCAAGTTGCTTGAGTGCTAGTTGTTTTGAATGTTGGGATATTGGGCAGATTCTGGTAGTGCTGTCTTCTTGATCTTCTACTAGTTATTTATTTATTTTATTTATTACAGTCTCTTATATACCACGCTATTCAGCATCAGTGCGGTTTACAAACGACAACATACACATCTCAATAATTGATTTGTGTTTACATTGAATAAGGTGCAAAAACTTGGATAACAAGGGGTAAACTATGTACATCTATGTGTCAGACCGGTTGTTGTTTTTTAAATGAGGTTACGAAGGCAGACTGGATCTTGGTTGTGGTAGATTTGTAGGTGAGCATGATGGCTTTGAATTTGATTCATACTTGTATAGAGAGCCAATGAAGAGTTTTGAGCACTGGGGTGATGTGTTTGTGTCTTGCTGTCCCTGTTAATAGTCTTGCTGCAGTGTTCTGGGCCAGCTGAAGTGAATAGAGGGCATGTTTTGGGAGGCCTTGAAGGATGGAGTTACAGTAGTCAAATTATGGGGTGATTATAGCTTGGCATACCGTCCGGAAGTGGGTGGGGTCCAGGAGTGGGAGAAGGTTGTGTAGGGTTTTATCTTATAATAAGCAGTAGATGTGATATTTTTAGATTGGTAGGAACATGTCCTTGGGTCAGTGATAGATTTATGATCTTAGGATATGAGAAAGCTCCGTTCCGGTCATCTTGATCTATGACATGGGTATTGGTAGAATGGGGAGGTAGTTGCGTTGATCATATTTAGGATCTCTTCTAGGCGGTGTGTTGAGAATGGTTGGAATGATGTCCACCTGTGTGGGATTCCTGTGGCACCATGGATTAGATGGCTTGTGGTTGTGCTAGCTGTGGAGAATGGGAGCTTATTCTGTACATAGTTAGCAAAGTCTTGTGGGTGAGAGGCAGTTTCGGTTTGACTGGGTGGGGCCCTTGTGAAGGATCTGACAAAGTCAAATAATCCTCTGGGTGGCTTAAGGATTTGAGGAGAATGTTGGTGTGGTACTCTCTTTTATGTTTTGATATCAGGTTATTGTACTTCTCTTAGTTGAACGAGTGAGTGGGTGAGTGTAGATCTTTGGTTCACCTCCATCGTTTGTTCGATTTGTCTTAGTTTGAGCTTGGCTTCTTTTAATTCTCAGGAGTACCATGGTACATTGGATGTACAAGTTGAAGGAGCTTTCAGTGGGGCTTGGGTGTAGGATGAA
Source organism: Ichthyophis bannanicus (assembly GCA_033557465.1). Classification (NCBI taxonomy): domain Eukaryota; kingdom Metazoa; phylum Chordata; class Amphibia; order Gymnophiona; family Ichthyophiidae; genus Ichthyophis; species Ichthyophis bannanicus. Next base: position 248,703,145 of record CM066041.1, on the reverse strand, counting down.
ATGATGTTATTCCAGTTATCTACTATTTCTGAGAGGACAGGTATGAAGGTAAGTTGTGTGATGATGTGGTTTAGTAAGTCCTCTTTGTTGAACTCTTTGAATCTGCAAGGCCCTTGTGGTTGTTTCAGAGTCGTAGTTCCATTGGGTGTCGGGGGTATGTCAAATGATATGACATGGTATCTGACCAGGGGATTAGCAGTGACTTGGGGGGAGATCTTTGGACTGCTGTTACAGAGTGAATGGGTATGAATAGGAGGTCAAGGATATTTCTTCCCTTGTGGGCGGGTACTGTTATGATTTGGATGAGGTCCAAGGCATTCATAGCTTCTAGGAATGCGGATGTGTGGATAGTAGGGGTTGAGGCCACCTAGAAGAATGAAGGGCTTGTTTTTTTTGTTGAGTGGGTACATGCTAGTTCCAGTAGAGTTGAAAGCTCATCTACGTTTGTGTTAGGTGATGTGTAAATTAGGCAGATAATTAATTGCTTGCTTTCAATTACCAGTATGTCAGTGGCATAGAATGAGATGATTTTCAATAGCAAGGATGAATATTCCTCTGCCTCTTTTAGTTGGTCAGGGATATTTCCAGTGAGATGAGTTGGTTTGTGAGTGGGTTATCCATATCCGAGAACAATGATTCAGTGACAAACATGAGGTCTAGGTTATGGTCATTGAAGTAGTCAGATATGGTATGGATCTTGTTGTGAGCAGAGTAGGCATTTATTTGGGTGCAGCTCAGGTATTGTGTGGGTATTGGTTGAGGTATGGTGAGTATGGTTAGATGTTTGTTTATGAGTATGTGTTGTCTTCGGTGTGGTTGCAGGTGTGGTGCCTCCCAGTGTGGTATTGTGATAGGCGATGGCCTAGTATGTAGCAGAGCTAGGCCTGAAGCTAGGCCTAAAGCCCTTTTTCTCCTGCTTTGAAATGTTATTGCTGATTTTGGAAAATTACAGAATGCTGTTAGCTGTTAGAAAGACATACCGTTCTATTCTAGTTTGATAACATGTTCTGCTCTCCTGGAGATAAGAGAATTAAAACTTTCTTACTGTTTATTGTTTAGATTAGCCAGATGTCTGTTTCAGTAGAATGCCGCGCCACTGTATCTTTGCTAGATGTGCACTGACCTTGTAATTAGGATGAAAATATAGTAGAGAAGCTGAACAGTGTAAGAACATTTTGTCTAGCGTTTTCATTGTTTAGTATTTTGAGCCAGGGCTAGAGAAATGTGCCTGGAATATTACAGAAATCACCAGTAGCTATTAGAAACACTTCTTAGCCTTGCTTTGTTTAGAATTACTTTGTTTTGCTTTTGATAAGAATGCTTCTGATATGCCTTTCACTATCTATGCAAGCTAACTGACCTTGCAGAAGTAGCAAAATATACTGTAGTAGAAGTATTATGTTTAGTGTTATGTCTAGTTGCTGACCCGTGGCTAGTAAGACCCAAGCAGGGGGAGCGAGTCCTGGGCCGGTCAGAGATGTCTATTGGATGAGAGTAAGTGGGCCACTGTGGCCAATGAGGAGTTTTGCCTGTATTAGACTGGAGAAGAAAAGTATATAAACTGTCATTTTTCTGAGCTCTGGGCTCAGACCATTTTGAATGCTACTGCAATCTGAGCCTGTGCACAAATAAATTGGCTTGGATCTTTGCCTGACTCCGGGTATTATTTATTGCATTCTTATCAGCTACTACAGTATGATTCTCTGTCTGTGCAGGATTGGGATCATACCATGTATAGTGATGGTTTGGCTGGAGAGAGTCAAAAGTGAGAGGGTGAGCAGCAGGAGGAGACCGGTTGGTGTTGAGGTCATTTTGGAGTGGAGGAGTGGCCTAGTGGTTGGGGCAAGGTACTTCAGGCCAGAAAGTTGTGGGTTCAAATCCCACTAGAGGACAGCAACCTTGGGCCGGAAGGACTGGGGGTTCTAGTCCCACAGGTGCTCCTTGTGGTCTTGGGCAAGCCACTTAACCCTCCATAGCCCATGTTCCCTGTAAAATAGTTATCTCCAAGTTATAATGCCCTGTTCAATGTAATTTCAGTTTGTTCAATGTAAACCACACTGATGCAGAATAGCGTAGTACATAAGAGAATTTAAATAAATTTTCATTAAGTTGATTTGCACGTTAGGGTGTTTGCCTGTTTGATTGTTAAGGCATGAGTGCTCCAGTAGTGTAATAGGTTGCTTGATGAGTGTGTTTTTCCTTACCAGGGAGCTTGTTTGCTGTTTGTTTGGGTCATGTAGGGAGGCCTACCTCTATTTAGATGTGCTGTTTTTTGTTTTTGATATTTTTGGGTAGAGCATCAGGAGAAGTCGTCCTTCAGTGTTGGAGGATACTGTTTCCTGCGACTGTAGGGACATACTTTTCAGTTCACATTAAGGGCTACGCTAAAGGTCATTAGGTGCTGGCCTGCCAGACGTGGGTGCACCAACTGGCGCTGTATCTTGAAGAGCAGGGAGGCCGGTGTTTGGCTGTGGAGGGGAGAGCTGGGAGGAACTTACCTCCCTGTCCCTGCCGTTGTAGGCTGTAAGGTCCCTTATTCTGTATATTCAACATCACTATGCATATAATCAGTAAGGTTACCAGATGTCCCAGATTTTAGAACTGTGTCCCTGACTCCCACCTGTTTGATAGCCTCCTATCCCAATTCCAGCAATGGGGACAGCAGGGGTTGAAAAAAATATATTTTCAATTTAGCGATTCGAATATGTCAGTTTTTAAAATGTGCATCTATTATCTTTATATTGTGTACAGTATGGGAGAATTGCATCACTGTTCCTAGATTTGTCTGCTTAGAAGTGATAATGTTGCTATCATAATGGGATAGATGAGGCAATAGGGACAGGGTATAAAGTAGTTACTCACCTGTAGCAGGTGTTCCCCATGGACAGCAGGAATAAGTCCTCACATATGGGTGACATCTCTGACTGAGCCCCACACAGCAACACTTCCCAGCTTCTACTGGAATCTTTTGGGAGGCTCCATCATGCCTGTGCGCCTGCCTTCCCGCCTGCCACACTGGCGCCATCTTCTCCGGTCTGATAACAAAGCTATAGCAGAATAAAATTCCTCGGGAAGGTGGGAGGGTTGTGAGGACTTATTCCTGCTGTCCATGGAGAACACCTGCTACCGGTGAGTAACTACCTTTTCTCCGAGGACAAGCAGGAAGGAAGTCCTCACATATGGGACTCCCAAGCTACAAACTACCAAAAACTGAGGAGGCCGCCAAGAAGCCCAACAAGAGCAAAATTGAACTAAGAACTGGAGAATCAACTATGTACAGAAATGGTAGTTCACAAAAGGAATTCATCTGATTCAGCTTCGTCACCATTTGTTTTTTGTTTTATTTATTTATTTGTTACATTTTTCTATACCGCCCCTTCCAGAGATCAGGGGCGGTTTACAGGGAACCCGACAACAATTTACATACTGTAGAACAAGAAACAATTTTTGTACAGGATAACATTTTACATAGAACAGGAGACAACGTTTGTACAGGATAACTTGGGTTTCTGCACAAGTTTAGGTATAGTAGCTTAGAAACATAACTATGTACAGGTTAACTATGGTTGTGTTAGGTGAGGGGCTGGCCTGGTGGTGTGTGAGTTTTTGGGTGTGAGCTTGCACTGCCATAGTGCATGGTGAAGAGGTAGGTTTTGAGCTGTTTTCTGATGTCTTTGAGGTCTTTTGTTGCATGGATGTGCAGTGGGAGGGAGTTCCAGAGGCTGGGGGCAGTGTATGAAAAAGCTCTGGAGCTGGTGGTTTGTTTCGTTTTGCGGATAGAGGGGGACTGTTATGGAGTGTAGGGCATTTTCCCTACGGGATCTGGTGTTCGCAGGGGTGTGGAGGAGGGTTAAGAGGAAGGAAGGTGCAACATTATTGATGAGTTTGATAGTAGTCACAAGTAGTTTCTATATTATTTGGCTTTCTATTGGGAGCCAGTGTAGACCATATAGAAGTGGTGTGACGTGGTCGGTTAGTCTGGCCTTGCAGGTGATTCTGGCTGTGATGTTTTCTGCTCGTTGGAGTATGTGTATGTTTATTTCAAATCATTTTTATTGGTATTATAGGATATGCCAAAACAAAACATCAACACAAAGATATACACAATATACTAATACATAATTCCTCTACGAGACAAAGACCGCAAGATGATCCACAATTTTGGCAACCCTTCCCTCCCCCCTACCCCCCCATTCCCCCCCCACCCAGCCCCATAGCACGAACAGATTATCCAGTTCACAAGCATATACAAGCATTGAGAGCCATTACCAGCCACCCACTACCAATGGTCTCTGCTCTGCCACGCCTTCCACGGGGCACACCAGTTGCATACCCCACAAAAACCTAGGAATAAGCACTGGGTATTGCAAGACCCTCAAAATCAGGCGTTCAGGATCAGAGCACGCTCATTAGAGGAGAGTTGGAAGATAAAGGGGGACCACAATGCCACAAACCCATCCCAACATTTGCCTCCTTTCTGCCGCGCCGTCAGTTTTTCCATGCGGAGCAGGTCATACATCGCTGATTCCCAGAACCCAACAGGAGGAGGGGAGACCTCAGCCCATCTGTGTAGCAAGGACTTCTTAGCAAGAAGAAAGCCCCGCTCAAACAAGGTCCTTTGCACCACTGGAGGCCCCCGGGACCCAACTCCCAACAGTGGAAGAGGCAGATCTCCCGGTGAGCTACAAATTGAAAACCCAACCACCCCGCAAGCAGGCGACAGACCTGTATCCAGAAGTCCTGGACCAAGGGGCACCCCCAAAATTTATGTAGAAGAGTACCCGGCTCTCGACCACACCATCCACATTGGGCAGAGATTTTTAGTCCCACATGACATGCCCAGGTATCACATGTGTACGCTCTCCACAAAAATTTATATTATAGTTCCTGTAGGTATACCCATTCAGGCCCCTTCGCTATCCCCACAAAAGCCAATCGCAGCAGATCAGGTGTCATAGTTTCCACCCCATCTCTCTTCCATCGCGCACTCAAACTCAGAAGGTAAGTATCTCCCCTACTGGGCCGAAGTAGCGTCCTACACGCCTCCTCTCCCCATTGGTTTTCCGCCAGCCTTTCCAGAATAAGCCGTGGGGTGTCCTTCTCCACTCCAGCACGAGTGGTCATAGCCCGTGTTAAGCCCTGCAAATAATGCCGCACCTGCAGGTAACCATAAAAATCATGGCTAGGTAAGTCATACCGTCGCTGGAGGTTCTGGAAACTATCCATAGTTTGGCCATCCTCCATAAGTAAATCCCCCAGGCAGACCACCTGTCTACACTCCCAACCTCGAAACACATTCATTCTAGAGAATCCGGGGGCAAAAGCGGGATTCCCCATGAGAGGAAGCAGAGACGACCCAGTCCAATTCCAGCCAAAGCGTTGCGAGAGGACTCTCCACGCAGCGCGCAAAGTGCCCAAGTAAATCCCCCCTACCCCTTCCCGGAGTGCTACCGGCAACTTGCTCATCTGGAGAACATATAGACGATGGTACGGCTCCACGATCTCGTCAAGGTGCCGCACCAGCGCACCTCCCCCAACACCCCCCAAAAGGGCCACCAAATGCTTAGTTACATACCGGAGATTATAATTGCGCAAAGAGGGCAGCTCCAGACCGCCTTCCTCCCTCCTACTCATAAGGGCCTGCAAGGGAATGCGAGAGCGCTTACCCCTCCACAAGAATCCTCTTAAACCAACTTCAAAACGCTTCCAGTCGGCAGTCGATATCCAAAGGGGTAGCATGCGTAAAACGTACAGCCAGCGGGGAAATTCAACCATAGCATAAAGAGCAATCCTCCCTCTAAGGGATAATGGGAGACACCGCCAACCCTGGAACGTTTGCAAACTCCGAGCCAGGAGTCCAGGGATATTCACCTGATATAAACGGTCAGGTCTATCAGGCAAATGGATCCCGAGATATTTAATCACCCCATTTGCCCAAACCAACGGAAACTCTCCCTCCCACATTGGTCGTACCTTGCCCCCCACATCCAGCACCACAGATTTCAACACATTAATTTTTAGGCCCGAAAACATGCCGAAGTGCCTTATCAAGTGGAGCAGATGATGGAGAGAGGCAGGCACTGTCGTTAAACAAATCAGCATATCATCAGCAAAGGCGCTTATTTTCATTTCCTCACCCCCCATTCGAATGCCCGAAATCCCCCGGTCCTGCTGAATGGCCTGGAGTAAAGGCTCCAACGCGAGAACAAAAAGTAGGGGAGACAGCGGGCAGCCCTGACGCGTGCCTCTCTCTAGAGTAAATGACTCCGAGAAAATCCCGTTAACACCCACTCTAGCCATGGGCTGAGCATATAACGCTCGAATCCATTGAACAAAAGGTCCCTGAAGCCCAAAACTAGACAGCACATGCCAAAGATAACCCCATGCCACTCTGTCAAATGCCTTCTCGGCATCGAGACTCACCAAGAGTAGAGCCTCGTCCCGGCGTATACAGTGGTCCATACCCAATAACAATTTAGACAAGTTCCGGGAGGCCTCCCTACCTTGTACAAAGCCCACCTGTCTTGCATCAACAAGTTTCGGCAGGATCGGGTTAAGTCGAGATGCCAATATAGATGCCAAGATTTTCATATCGCAATTACTAAGGGAAATTGGTCGGTAGGAGGCCGGGTCCAAAGTATCCTTGCCAGGCTTTGGAATGACCGTAATATCTGCGCAATGCATGTCTCGAGGAAAAATACCTGCGGTGCGGGCATCATCATACATCACCACCATAGATGGCGCCAACCGAGAAGCCAGCATTTTATAGTATTCAATACTAAACCCGTCGGGGCCTGGAGCCTTATGAGATTTCCCACGCTTAATCCCCTGTAAAACTTCCTGCACTGACAGCGGCGCATTAAGAGCCTGCAAGTCAGCCTCATCAACCTGTGGTAAGGACTGCGCGGCCAAGAACTCCATCCCTGCCGCATAGTCCCGCTCCTCCTCACTATAGACCTGAGCAAAGAACGTTCGGAAAATCTCGGCTATGCGCTCCAGCTTGTGAAACAGAGCTCCGGCCTCCCCTCTTAAGACAGGGATAACGCGGGTCCCCCGTGGGTCTCGAACAAGTTTGGCAAGCAACGTGCCCGACCGGTTACCATATCGATATAGGCGATGGCGGTAGTACTGCATCGACATACGCGCCCTACTCTCGAGCAGGTCATTCAAGGCCGCCTGCGTGCACATATATTCCTTCTGTAGCTTCTCGTCCCGACCTCCCCCCAATCGGCGCTGAAGGGCACTCAAAGCACGCTCCATCACTAATAGACTACGATCTAAGTGCTTGCGTCGCGCCGATGTATAGGAAATGATAGCTCCCCTCAGCACTGCTTTACCTGCCTCCCAGAATAAGATGGATGGGCATTGAGGAAGGTCATTAAAAGAGACATAGTCATCCCACTGCTGTTCAAGATAGTTCCGAAATGCCTCATCCTCCCAAAGATAGGCGGGAAAGCGCCATCCCCTTTGTGAAGGTCCCTGAGAGTCCCACAAGATCCAGATTGGGCCATGGTCAGAGACCACGATAGGGTCAATGCCCGCCTGCAAAACCCTTGGGAATCCACCCTCGCTAACCAGAATATAGTCAATACGGGACCACGTATGATGTGCACGCGATTGGTGCGTGTAATCGCGCACCCCAGGGTGTAGGACTCTCCACACATCTATGAGGTCTCCCATCCTACACAAATACCCCACCCCCTTTTTGGTCCAGGAACCTGCTTAGCTCTGTTGGGATTTGTCAAGGCATGGGTCATGGGGGCAGTTAAAGTCCCCTGCAATAATTAACTTGTTCTTGCCATGGTTAGCCACTAATCGTAGGATCCGTTTATAAAATTCGTGGTCATACACATTAGGAGCATATACATTTAGCAACCACACAGGCTCATTATATAGCTTAGCATGTAGTAAAATATAATGCCCATGTGGATCAGCCTCCAGGTTACTCACTTCCAAGGGCACACCCTTTTTTACTATGATCACTACGCCCGCCTTCTTCGTGCCCGAGTCCGCCCCGTATGCACTCGCTACCCAGTCCCTAGCGAGCTTACGATGTTCCAAGGCACTTAAATGAGTCTCTTGCAACATGGCTATGTGCACGCCCTTCCTCTTAAGCGTTTGCAAAATTTTGGTGCGCTTAGTAGGAGAGCCTATCCCTCCTACGTTCCAGGAGACAATCTTAACCTCAGGCATATCGCCCTTCCACTAGAAAATTCAGTAGTTGATACAGATGTATGAGGAACCAGAGGTGCCCAGCCTCACCCCCAGAACCAAAACAGAGTATTACCCCCACATTATACCTCCAGTCAAGAGTGCTTGTAGCCCACGTGTTTATAACTAACATCGCCCCTCTAATACACCACGGGTCCGTGCTATCCCCTTTGGGGCTCCCCCCTCCACCCCTCCCCCCCATCCTCTCCCCTCCCATCCAACCCGGTCCCTCCCCACTCTCCCCCCAAGCGTACATTCACTCCACACCCCCCCTCCCTACCCCCCTTACAGCCAACTCTCTTAGAACAGTGATTCTCCATTGTACAGTCACACCACCCATCCTTACCTGCCCAGTATACACATGCATTCAAACTCACACACTCCCCCCCCCCAATAATGATCACACACATTCCCCCATTCACTCCAACATATACACATAGGAGCATAACAACAAGAGCAAAAAAGACATCACGAATCCCTCCCCTCGCCCCCCCCAAAACGCAACATCCCTCAAATCGCACAGTCTTGGTATCCAAGACTCTCCCAAAGGGAGACAGATCACCGTCCAGGGCACCTCTGGGCCACCAACATACTGGTAGGGTTCATTGAAGCAGGTCAGTGTCCCTAAGGCCTGGTACTCCACTCTGACGGTCGAAACGGCCAAGGCGGCTAAGCGGCCAGGACCACGTGTCAGCAGTTACACATGCCGCGCAGGCTGCAAGTCCCTGAGCATGAGCACCGCCAATTATGAGTCCACGGGGGCTCTGTAGTAGGCCCCACTCTCCAGCACTTCTTCAGATGGCCGCTGTAGGTGACACAGGCGGGGACAATTTAGCCAAATACTTGCGGGCGTCCTCCGACTTGGTGAAAGAATGTGTAGTGCCCAGATGGAAAATCTTTAACACCGCCGGGTACACCAAAGCAAAGCGTACGCTCTTTTGCACCAGCGCCGAACAGATGGGGGAAAATTCTTTACGTTGGGCGGCTAGCGCAGCAGAATAATCCTAGAACAGTAGCACCGCTGCGTTGTCCAACTTCAGATCCCGCTGCTTACGATAAGCCTGCAGCAGGGCCGCTTTATGTTGGAAGTTCAGCAGCTTCGCCAAAATAGGCCGCGGACGGCTACGGCCCTCCAACCTTTGCCCCAGTCTATGTGCCTGTTCCACTTTTATCTGCCCCAGCAAATTCGCGAGACCAAGCTCCTTTGGCAGCCATTCTTCAAAAAGTTGGACCAACTGTGCATCTGCCCAAGTCTCGGGCACTCCAACCAATCTGATATTGTTCCTACGTGAACGATTTTCCAGATCGTCCAGTTTTTGAATTAAGGCCTCAAACTGTTTTTGCTGTGCTTGGGAACTCTTCTCCAGGGCCAGCTCACCCTCCTCCAATGCAGTCACGCGGTGTTCCGCTTCATCCACGCGTCGGGTAAGATCTGCGAAAGTGTCCCCCATCTCTTCAAGTTTCTTGAGCACATTATCAAATTTGGGCTGCAGTAATTTCACCACCTCTTGAGCCACGTCCTCCGAACTAGTCTCCCCCCTGTCGGTATCCGGGGAACTGGGCAGACTTTCAGCGCGGGCCGCGGCAGCCATCTTAGCCTCCCTCGTGCTCTGGGGTTTATCTTTCTTAGAAGCCGCTCGCATGGTCTTCCCGGGGCGATTTAGGCCGTCAGAGACACTCCACGCTTGCACCAAAGGACTAGTGTCCAAAATCCAATGAGCGGTGCCCGTCACTTGATGATATTTGCCGGTTAATTAGCAAGTTTTTGCTGGCGGCCCGGGAGCACGACGAGGAAGCTCCTCACCCGCTCATGTGCTCACGTGATCCTCGGAGTATGTGTATGTTTTTTTCTGGTAAACATAGAAACATAGAAACATGATGACAGAAAAAGACCACAAGGCCCATCTAGTCTGTCCTTCCATAACAACAACTACAACAGTCCACTTTTTACCTTTAGAGATCCTCTGTGTTGGTCCCATGCTTTTTTGAATTCAGTTACTGTCCTCATCTCTACCACCTCCACTGGGAAACTATTCCACGGATCCACTACTCTTTCTGTAAAGAAATATTTCCGCATATCACTCCTGAATCTATCTCCCTTCACCCTCATCCCATGTCCCCTCGTCGCAGAACTTGCTTTCAATTGAAAGAGGCTCTCTCCCTGAACATTTATGCCACGGAGGTATTTAAACATCTCAATCATATCACCTCTATCCCGCCTTTCCTCTAAGGTGTACATATTAAGATCCTTAAGTCTGTCCTCATATGCTTTATAATGAAGACTACTAATCATCTTAGTAGCAACCCTCTGCACCGACTCCATCCTGTTCACATCCTTTTGAAGGTGCGGTCTCCAGAATTGCACACCATACTCCAAATGAGGTCGCACCAAAGACTTATACAGAGGCATTATCACCTCCTTTTTTCTGCTAGCCATTCCTCTCCGTATGCACCCAAGCATCCTTCTAGCTTTTGCCGTCGCCTTTTCTACCTGTTTAGCTACTTTAAGATCATCGGACACAACTACGCCTAGGTCCCGCTCTTCTTTAGTGGACAAAAGTACTTCACCTCCTATGCTGTATTGCTCCCTTGGATTGCTGCAGCCCAAATGCATGACCTTACATTTTTTAACATTAAATCCCAGCTGCCAAATTCTAGACCATTCTTCAAGCTTAGCTAGATCCCTCCTCATGTTATCTACACCTTCCTGGGTGTCTACTTTATTGCAGATTTTGGTATCATCTGCAAAGAGGCAAACCTTACCCAACAGCCCTTCCGCTATATCACTAACAAAGATGTTAAAAAGAATCGGACCAAGGACAGATCCCTGGGGCACACCACTGGTAACATCCTTCTCCTCAGAGTGAGCTCCATTTACTTGTACTCTTTGTCGCCTCCCACCCAACCAATTTCTAACCCAAGCAGTAACTTTAGGGTCCATCCCTAGGGTGCTCAGTTTGTTTATAAGTTGCCTGTGAGGAACAGTGTCAAAGGCTTTACTGAAATCTAAATACACCACATCTAGAGCTCTCCCTCGGTCCAACTCCCTGGTCACCCAGTCAAAGAAATCAATCAGATTTGTCTGACAAGACCTGCCTCTGGTGAATCCATGCTGCCACGGATCCTGTAATCCGCTGGACTCCAGAAACCTCACTATTTTCTCTTTCAACAGCGTTTCCATTAATTTACTCACCACTGAAATTAAACTAACCGGCCTGTAGTTTTCAACCACATCCTTACTTCCGCTTTTGTGTAAAGGCACCACATGAGCCTCTCTCCAGTCCTTTGGCACCACTCCCGACTCCAACGAGGCATTGAAAAGGTCAGTCAGTGGAGTTGCTAGAACGTCCCCAAGTTCCCTCAGTATTCTAGGGTGTATCCCATCCGGTCCCATCGCTTTGTCTACTTTAAGTTGAGCTAGTTTCTCATGAACACAGTCTTCTGAAAATTGTTCAAGATGTCCCTCGCTTCTGTTCTTATTTGTGGGTGTTTTCTGAGGTCCTGCTCCTGGTTCTTCATCTGTGAACACAGAACAAAAATATTTGTTAAGCAATTCCGCTTTATCCTTATCAGCTTCTACATATTCCCCCCCTGTACCCTTGAGTCTGACAATACCACTTTTGCCCTTCCTCTTCTCACTAATATATCTGAAAAATGTCTTATTCCCCCATTTTATTGCATTGGCTATTTCCTCCTCCTTTTGAATCTTTGCCTTCTTGACTACTTGGTTAGCTTCTCTAAGTTTTTCCAAATACAGATGCCTGTCTTCCTCTCTCTGTGATCTCTTGTATTTCATGAAGGCCTCCCTCTTTTTCTTCACTTTTTCAGCTACTTCCTTCGAAAACCATAGTGATCTCCTGTTCCTTTTGCCTTTATTTACGATTTTAACAAAAAGGTTGGTTGCCTTTAAAATACCCCCTTTCAGTTTTGCCCACTGTTGTTCTACATCCCCCAGCTGTTCCCATCCCACTAACGACTCCCTGAGGTATTGGCCCATCTTCGCAAAGTTAGTCTTCCTAAAGTCTAAGATCTTCACCTTGGAATGGATTCTAACAGCCCTAGTCCTAATACTGAACCACACCATCTGGTGATCACTGGATGCAAAATGATCTCCCACTACAACATCAGAAACACTTTCACCATTGGTAAGCACCAAGTCCAGTATGGCCCCTTCACGTGTGGGGTCTGTTACCAATTGCCTGAATAGTTCTCCCTGTAGAGAATCCAGGATCTCCTTACTCCTAGATGATACTGCAGCAGGCAGGGGCGGCCCAAGGGGGGTGCGGGGCCATGTGCGGAGACTCGGTGCGGGGCCTCATTTGCATAAGTGGCCTTATTTGCATAAATATTTGCATAATGTTACCATACACTAACTTTTAGTAAACATGTCTCTTAATGAGTGTATGGATAAAGAAAGACTAAAAGATTTCTACATTACTAAAATCCAGTGCCAACCGCCAGGCACATTAGGAACTACTACAAACGCTGCCCATTTAGAACCCATAGCAAACCCGCTGTATCCTGACAGCATTACCAGGACTCACAAAGCACCAGACCCTACCTATCAAAAGGAAACACTGCAAATATTAAACCAGTACATTTCAGAGAATACTGGGGAAAGAGAACAAGTGGCAATGTCAAATAGGAATTACATAAACAGAATACCTCAGCTCAGTTACACATGCAGAACATAGACCATCACCAAACAAGGAATCACAATTTAGAAACAGGAAGGCAATAATTAAACTGGGAACCCCAAAAGCCAAACTTGGAATGTACAACAACACTGTAGAAATAAAACTATAAATCAATTTCCTCTTGTACCAAACAAAGCGCAGACGTTAATGATGCACATTTCCCAGAGCTTTCATATTCCAGTTAATAAATTCAAAATAAAGAGATATCTTTCTACCTTTTGTGCATTTTTTTTCAGTTGCAATTGCTCCAGCCACTTTCTTCTGGTTTCTTCATGTTTTCTGCTAACTCTCCATCGTCTGCTGTCCATTTGTCCTTTCTTCTCTCTTCTAGTTTTCTTTCCATCCTCTCTCTACATCTGCTTTAACATACTAATCTTTCTCCTTTTGCTCTTTCCTCATTCTTATTTCATCCACACAAATTTTACCCCTCCATCCTCAATCCCCACTTACTCTCCCAATACCCGGCCAATTGTAGATTTTTCATCCCTCCCACACAAAATATTTTTCCCCTCTCCATTTTACTCTCCCAGCCCCATCCCATTCTAATCCTCCCCCAACATCAGCTCCCTTCTAGTTCCAGTCTCACCCAGCATCCATTCCCTTCTAGTCCCTGCATCAGCCCATTTCCAGTCCTAGCCCCCCATCAACCCATTTCCAGTCCTAGCTCCCCCATCCATTTTCAGTCTGAGTCCCTTCATCAGCTCATTTCCAATCCTAGCCCCCCATCAGTCCATTTCTAGTCATTTCCTAGCCCCACCATCAGCCCATGTCAAATCCTAGTTCCCCTCCACTCAGCCCAATTCCAGTCCAAGCCCCCCCATGAGCCTACTTCCAGTTCTAGCCCCTCCATGAGTCCATTTCAATTCAAGCCCCCACCACAGCCCATTTCCAATCTTAGCTCCCCCCAACAGCCCATTTCCAGTCCTATCCTAGCTTCTCCATCAGCCCATTTTCAGTCCTAGCTCCCTTCCCTCACAGCCCATTTCCATTCCAAGCTCCCTCCCCATCAGCTATTTGCAGTTCAAGCCTCCCCGTCCACTCAGTCCATTTCCAGTCATAGCAATCCCCCAACCCATTACCAGTCCTAGCCCCCCATCAACCCATTTTCAGTTTAAGCCCCCCCCTATAACCCATTACCAGTCCTAACCCCCCATCAGCCCACTTCCAGTCTTAACCCCATCAGCCCATTTCCAGTCAGCCCCCCATAGCCCATTGCCAGTCCTAACCCCCCCCCATCAGCCCACAGCCCATTACCAGTCCTAACCACATCAGCCCACCTCAAGTCCTAACCCCTCCCCATCAGCCCATTTCCTGTCCTAGCGCCCCCATAGCCCATTAGCAGTCCTAACCCCCCCATAGCCCATTAGCAATCCTAACCCCATCACCCTATTTCCAGACAGCCCCCAGCCCATTACCAGTTTTAACCACCCCCCCAGCCCATTTCCAGTCCTAACCCCCCATCACCCCATTTCCAGTCAGCCTCCATCAACCCCCAGCCCATTACCAGTCTTAACCCCCCCCTAGCCCATTTCCAGTCCTAACCCCCCCCAGCCCATTTCCAGTCCTAACCCCCCCCCCACCCCATTTCCAGTCAGCCTCCATCAGCCCCAGCCCATTTCCAGTCCTAACCCCCCCGAGCACATTTCCAGTCCTAACCCCCCCAGCCCCTTTCCAGTCCTACCCCCCCCCCCCACCCCATGTCCAGTCAGCCTCCATCAGCCCCAGCCCATTTCCAGTCCTAACCCCCCCTAGCCCATTTCCCACCCCATTTCCACTCAGCCTCCATCCACCCCCAGCCACTTTGCAGGCCTACCCCCCCCGAGCCCTTTTCCAGTCCTAACCCCCCCAGCCCATTTCCCGTCCTAACCCCCCCAGCCCATTTCCAGTCCTAACCCCCCCCCAGCACATTTCCAGTCCTAACCCCCCTCATCACCATTTCCAGTCAGCCTCCACAACCAACCCCCAGCCCATTACCAGTCTTAACCCCCTAGCCCATTTCCAGTCCTAACCCCCCCCAGCACATTTCCAGTCCTAACCCCCCCTCACCCCATTTCCAGTCAGCCTCCATCAACCCCCAGCCCATTACCAGTCTTAAACCCCTAGCCCATTTCCAGTCCTAACCCCCCCCATCACATTTCCAGTCCTAACCCCCCCCAGCACATTTCCAGTCCTAACCCCCCATCACCCCATTTCCAGTCAGCCTCCATCAACCCCCAGCCAATTACCAGTCTTAACCCCCCTAGCCCATTTCCAGTCCTAACCCCCCCCCAGCACATTTCCAGTCCTAACCCCCCCCAGCACATTTCCAGTCCTAACCCCCCATCACCCCATTTCCAGACAGCCTCCATCAGCCCCCCCAGCCCATTACCAGTCTTAACCCCCCCTCCCCTTCCCTTCCCTTCCCTTCCCTTCCGGCAAATTAAAAAAAAAAAACCTGGCTCTAGCTGCTGCCGCTGCCGCGTCCGTCGCAGCAGCGGCAGAATGGAGTGTCCCGCGGGGCCCCCTCTCCTTGTTGAGCCCTCTGCAAGGGCTTTCAGATTCGCGAAGGGAGAGTGCTCCCTCGCTTCTCTGTAAAGCCCGCAGGGGCTAATGGGAAATTTCCCATCAGCCCCTCGCGTCTAAAGGGGCAGATGGGAAATTTCCCATTAGCCCCTGCGGGCTTTACAGAGACGCGAGGGAGCACTCTCCCTTCGCGAATCTGAAAGCCCTTGCAGAGGGCTCAACGAGGAGAAGGGGCCCCGCGGGACACTCCATTCTGCCGCTGCTGCGACGGACGCGGCAGCGGCAGCAGCCAGAGACAGTTTTTTTTTAAAATGTAATTTAAAAAAAAAAGCAGAATGTTCTTTGCGCGGGGCCCCCTGAAACGCGGGGCCCTGTGCAAAAAACATTCTTGCTCAATGGACGGGCCGGCCCTGGCAGCAGGAATGTGCCAATCAACATCTGGCATATTGAAATCTCCTAGCAGTAGCACTTCCCCTTTCCTAGCAATGCTGCGTATGTCTTCAATTAACTCTCTGTCCACCTCTTCCTCTTGTGAGGGAGGTCTGTATATCACACCAATGCAAATAGATTTCTCTTTCCCTCTTTCTAGTTTAACCCACAATGCCTCATCTCTCCCTTTTAAGCTCTGTAATTCCAAAGCTTTAATAGTAGTTTTTACATATAGTGCTACTCCTCCTCCCCTTCTTCCTACCCTGTCCTTTCTGAATAAAGTATAGACAGGTATAGTTACATCCCAGTCATGGTTTTCTGTGAACCATGTTTCTGTAACTGCCACTAAATCTAAGTCAGCCACTCCCACCAAAGCTTCAACTTCAGGGATCTTATTTCCCATGCTACGGGCATTTATACACACTGCTTTCCATATGTTACCCCTGTTACCCATTTCCATAAAGGTATTTAATGTATCACCTACCTGGGGGCTTTCACTTACCTGGGGGCTTTCTTCACCCATCCCCAACGAATCTAGTTTAAAGCCCTCTTCAGTAGATTAGCCAGTCTACTACCAAAGATGCGTTGACCTTTCTTGGACAGATGGATGCCATCTCTGCTCTGCAACCCTTGGAACAGCATCCCATGGTCTAGGAAACCATGGTCTAGACCCTGCAGTAGGCTGTTGCAGTAGTCAAAATGGGGGGTGATTTTGCTCGGATGACTGCTCTGAAGTATTTTTCTTCAAGGAGGGGTCTTAGGTGTTGTATGCTCTTTAGTTTGTATAGAATGGTTCTGGCTGTTTGTTTCAGGTGGGGTATCAGAGATGTGTTGAGGGTAATACCAAGGTATTTAACTTTTTCCTTGACTGTAATTTTGGTGGTGTTGATGGTGATGGTTTGGGGTAGTGCTACGTCTCGGTTCCTCGTGATGTGAAGTCCCTCAGTCTTTTTGTAATTTAGGTTGAAGTTGCTGGATTTTAGCCAGGAGTCGGTTTCCTTGATGCATTCAGTTAGGTTGTTGTAGGTGGGATTGTTTACATCTATCAGTAGTGCCAGCATGATGTCATCCGCATAGATGTAGTACCGGATATTGTGCTTTCGGAATATTTGGGTGATGGGTTGTAGATACAGATTAAATAGGAGGGCGGAGGGGGCGGAGCCTTGAGGTATGCCTTGTTCTTGTGGAAAGGTGTTCGGGGGTTCTTTTCCTATTTGGATCTGGAGCTTGTGGTCTGTGATGTAAACCAGTTTAGAACCATACCGCCTAGGCCAGAGTGGTCCAGTCTTGTGATGAGGGTTTGATGGTTTATGTTGTCAAAGGCTCAGGCAGCTTCTAGGAAGACTAGGAGAAAGGCATGGTTAGGATTATCTATGCCTTGGATAAGGTTGTCTGTTAGGGCTAGGAGCAGAGTTTCAACACCATGGAATGGGCAGAAGCCATATTGGTGGGTGTCCAGGGGGGCGTTGGTGTCAAGGAAATCTTGGAGTTGGTTAAGGACAGTTTTTTCAATGATTTTAGCAACAAATGGGATGCTTGCAATTGGTCTATAGGAGCTTGGCTCATTCCTGTTTAGAGTCTTGTTTTTTAGTACTGGGCGAATGGAGGATGTTTTTAGATCAGCGGGCATATTCCCTTGGAGTAGGGATTGGTTTATTATATGGAGAAGATATGGGGCGAGTTCAGTTTTGGTTGCTTTGATCCATAATACAGGGCATGGATCCAGGGAGTGAGGTGGTTGTATTGATGCTAGATATTAATTTGAGGAGGTGCTCTTGATCCAGCGTGTGGAAGGTGGTCCAGGCATTGGGATTTGTTCGGGGGTTGGTTGGGGAGAGGGTGGGATTGTGGTTTTTGCTTCTGAGTTTGTTGGCAAAGTGGTTGGCGAGGGTACAGGGTTCAACGCTGCACGTGTCTGAGTCATTTTGGTTGGGTTTTGTTAGGGATCGGACAATGGCGAATAGCTCTCTAGGCCGATTCAGGGCACGGTTGATGATTCTGGTGTGGTGCTCCTTTTCAGTTTTGTTTAGTAGGTCCTTGTAGGCTGTGAGTAGATTGTTGTATTGGAGTTTGTTCTGTTGGGTTTGTGATGTGCGCCATTTCTTCTCGAGTTTTCTCAGTTGTCTCTTGAGTTTTAGGAGCTCTGGGGTGTACCATTTTTCTGAGCGTTTGGGTGGGTAATTTGCCTGGTTAGCAGAGTGAAATGCTGCTGTTTGTATGGTGTTGTTCCATGTGATTAGTGAGGTGGTTAGGTTGGTGGTATCCTTTGAGAGCTGGGGTATGATGTTGTGGAGGAAGGCGTCTTTGTTGAAACTAGTGAATCGTTTGGTGTGAGGTTGACTATTTTCTGTGTTGGCCTTGGTGCTCCTTAGTAGTATCTCGAAGGTTATAAGGTGATGGTCAGACCAGGGGACAGCAGATATGGATGGGGGGGGGGGTGTTGCGAGTGTGTTGCACACTCATAGTAGGGAGGAAAACAAGGTCTAGGGTATTTCCCTTGTTGTGAGTGGGTGCATTTATGATTTGCTCGAAGCCGATATTGGTCATTGAGTCGAGGAAAGAGGTTGCCTGGGAGTGGTCAAGTGAGGGGAGGTTAAGGTCACCTAGGATGATGTGTGGTTTGTTGGAGGAGGCTGTGCAGGCTGATTCCAGGATGTGAGTTAGGCTGTTGAGGTCTGATGTTGGCGGCCTATAGATAAGGCACATGGAGAAGTTCTTGTTCTGGACCCTGAGGATGTCCATTCCAGACATGTTAGTAGCTATGGAGGGTGTGACTTTATGTTCTGATTTACATTGTATGAGCACACCGCCTCCTCTTTTGGAGTCTATGGTGCAGTTGAATAGGTCATAACTTTGCACATGTAGTGTATAATGTTAGGACGTTGTCCATGAGGGAGAGCCAGGTCTCTGTGACACAGAGGAGGTCGGGGCTTTCTTCCTCTAGTATAGTTGCGTTGATGAGGATGCATTTTAGTGTTGTTTGAGTGTT
The DNA here is from genome assembly GCA_033557465.1 of Ichthyophis bannanicus. Classification (NCBI taxonomy): domain Eukaryota; kingdom Metazoa; phylum Chordata; class Amphibia; order Gymnophiona; family Ichthyophiidae; genus Ichthyophis; species Ichthyophis bannanicus. Next base: position 248,684,317 of record CM066041.1, on the reverse strand, counting down.
GAGGTTGTATGAGGGTTTGTGTGATCGTGTTGGGTTGATGCATATTATTCTGCTGTGGTGCTTATGGTGATTTGAATGTGGGACCTGGGGGTACACTGTATTGTATAATGGTGTGTTTATTCTGTGTCTGGTTGTGGAGTGGATGATGGGGATGTGATATGTGGGGTGTGCCTCTGTGGTGAGTGCGTTTGATAGTTGGTGGGATGTGAGGAGGAGTATAGTGAGGGCTAGTTTGATGGAGCCCATTTTATGGGTTTCTGTTGGTTGTGGTGTTGGGAGTTTTTTGTATTTGCGTTCTTGCACCACTGGTAGCTTTGCAGTGCAGTTAGAAAGGGGGTGTTGTGAAGAGTTACGCGTAGTATAAGAGGTATGGTGGGTTACAGCAGTGGTGGTATCAGATGATATTAGTAGCAATAAGTATCATACGTTACAGTTTGCGTTTTCTTACATTTGTGCTGGGGGTGATTGTAGTTTCGGTGTTGAAGGTCTGGGCGTTGTTGTCTTTTTGAACGGGGGTTTTCTTGATGCCTTGGGGGCGGTGTTTGCGTCCTCTGGCTGTTTTTCTTTTGTGGTCCCCGCCTAAGAGCCATGCCAAAGGGCCCTCTGTTGAGGCCCTCAGGCACGGGCCCGCCAGGCGTGGGTGTGCTCGATGGCGCCTTTAAATTTAAAGTCTAGACAGCTGCCCTGATTGGCCTTGGGTGAGCAGGGAGGGTTTTAGCTTTCTGTTCCCGCTCCCAGCCCGACACTGATCAAGGCAGCGATGTTCTGGCGGCGATCTCCTCTTCGCGCCCGATGGCGCCTTTAAATTTGAAGTCTAGCCAGCTGCCCTGATTGGCCTTGGGCTCACGCTCCCAGCACGATGCTGATCAAGGCAGGGATGTTCTGGCGTTTTGGGGTTTTTTGGTAGCCTGGGTGCATAGTAAGGCCTTGGTGGGGATGGAGTTGGATTCTAATTCCCAAACAGATGTCGAAATACCAATTGGCTGAAGTTGTTGTCACATCGGGAATTCCCATTCAGTCAGTCAGTAGTGAGATGTGAATGTGTAGACAGAAGACCACGTTGCAGCCCTGCAGATCTCTTCCGTGGAGACCGAGCGCAAGTTGGCCACTGATGCAGCCATGACTCTGACGTTGTGAGCTGTGACATGGCCATCAAAGCTCAGGCCAGCCTGGGCATAAGTGAAAAAGATTCAGTCTGTCAGTCAAATTGAAAGAATGCATTTGGAAATGGCAACCCTGAGCTTGCTGGGTTCAAAAGAAACAAACAGCTGGATGGACTTTCGGTAGGACTTCATCCACTCTGTAAAAGGCTAAGGCTCTTTTTCAGTCCAACATATGCTGTGAGAGTTAGGCCTCAGGAAGAAAATTGGCAGAGTGGCTGACTGATTAAGATGGAAAGCCGATACCATCTTTGGAAGGAATCGAGGATGAGTGTGTAGGACCACTCTGTTATGATGAAACCTGGTGTACGGCTTATGAGTTACAAGAGCCTGGAGCTCACTTACCCGGCATGCTGACATAATTGCCACCAGAGACAAGATTTTCCAGGTTAAAAACTTCATAATGCAGGAATTAAGCAGCTCAAAGGGAGTTAACATGAGCTGCGCCAGAATCACATTGAGGTCCCAAAGCCATTGTTGGGGAATTGAAGGGAGGCTTCGAGAAAAGCAAACCCCACATGAAGCAAACCACTAAAGGCTGAGCCAAGATGAACCTTCACTCCATTCCGCGGTGATATGCCTCAACTGCATTGAGGTGAACCCCGACAGAGTTGGAATTGAGGCCTGACTCCAACAGGTGTAGGAGGTACTTGAGTAGTCTATCAGTGGGACAATTAAAAGGATCTAGAACCTGTTCTGCATAGAAGATAGCAAATATTTTCCATTTGAATGCATAAGGCCTTCTTGTTGAGGCCCTCCTAGAGGCCAACAGAACATCTGTTACTCTGTTGGGCAAATTAAGCTCCAACAAGACTAGCCTCTCAACATCCACGCAGTTAGGGCCAAGGGCCAGATGTTGCACTGTAGTATCCTCCCATCTTTCTGTGATATAAGGTCTGTGTCAAAGCCCTGTCACAAAGGTTCCCACTGGAAGAGTTGAAGCAGAAGAGGAAACCATGGCTGTCTGGGCCAATGCAGCATGATGAATATCATCGTACCCCATCTGTCTGGAGTTTCAGCAGGGTCTTTGCTATGAGAGGTATAGGAAGATATGCACCCCCAGTACAGGAGGAAAGCATCCGGTGCCAACCTGCCTCGTGAAGAGACTCTGGAGCAGAACTAATCTACTTGGGCATTTCATTGGGTGGCGAACAGATATATCAAGGGAGTATCCCACTTCTGAAATATGTGGGCCATGACGTCCCTGTCCAATGTCCACTCATGCAGCTGGAGGACCCAACTCAGCTGGTCCGCCAGGGTATTATGCTCCCTTGGCAGATATGCGGCCCTTAGCTCCATCCCATAAGTGATGACAAACCTCCCTAACCGGACTGTCTCCCAGCAAAGGAGATATGAACCTATGCCCCCCCTGCTTGTTTATGTAATACATCGCGACCTGATTGTCTGTATGAGTCAGGACAATCTGGTTGGCTAGCTGTTCTCAGAAAGCCATGAGGGCATTCGCTATGGCTCTCAATTCCAATACATTGATCTGGTGCAGGCTCTCCTGTTCAGACCAAACACCCTGAGTGTGAAGGCCATCCAGATGCGCTCTCCAACCCAGTTTGGATGAATCTGTTGTCAATGTTTTCTGGGGTGACGCGTTCCTGTAAGGAAAGACCGCTGAGCAGATTCTGATGATCCAACCGCCAGTGCAGAGACTGTACAAGAGGACCGGTGACAACCACCTGATCGCAAAGGTGGCTAGTGGTCTGGTTCCACTGAGTTCTCAGTGTCCATTGAGCTTGTCTCATCAACAGATGAGGCTATGTGGCTGAGCACAGTCAACATCACTTGAGCCGTTGTCTGATGACTCTACTGGATATATCATACTAAGGCCATCAATCTCTGGAGTCGGTCTAGCAGAAGAAGGTGAAATTAGACCTTACCTGCTAATTGTCTTTCCCTGAGTTCCTCCAGGCCAGTCCATGTACACATGGGTTGTCACCGTCCACCATCAGCTGAAAGCTGAGCATGTCCATACTCTTCAGTAACAGAATAAGGGCTCCCCCTTCATCTCCGGACTCCAGTCTCCTCCTGACAAAGCAGCTTACTGGAACAAACTCTAAGAACTACACCTCAGATAAGAGAGAGCAGAGATGCATTGCCACCCTGTAACTAATCAACTCAACCAAACATTAGAAACTATATACAGTAAAAGGACTAGTAGTGTGGACAGGGCCATGGTTGCCAAGCAGCCTGCCCCTTAAGGGGAGCTGCCAGAGTTGTGATGTTGTACTTCTTCACTAGAGTCCTTCCACACCCCACCAAGCAGCCTGTCATTAGCCATACATCCAACAAAAAAGACAGATCGAAAGACCAGGAAAAGCCCTCGACTAGCCTGGAGGAACTCAAGGAAAGATGATTAGCAGGTAAGGTCTAATTTTCCCTTCCTAATCGTTCCTCCAGGTCAGTGCAGGTACTCATGGGAGATATCAAAGCAGTACTGACATATGGGAGGGACACGCAAGAGTGACCTGAAGAACTGAACCCACAAACCACGCATCTCCCGCTGCCTGGACATCCAAACGATAATGTCTGGTACCTTTTCCTTGGGAATCAGTGAAAGGGGTTCCCAGCGAGAAAGCGCCTGCAGCTCTGAAATCCATCTTGCTGAGCAAAGCGCCACTAAGAAAACTGTCTTCAGTGTAATTCAAATCCCAGGGAGGAACAACCACCTGCAAGGATGGCTGGATATGCTTCACTGCCTTGAGAAAATGCACCACATCCTGGTGCGCTGCCAAGGACTGGCCTTGGAGCCGACCCCTATAACAAGCTAGTGCTGCCACCTGCACCTTCAAGGAGCTAAGCACCAAGCTCTTTTCTAGGCCACCCTGCAAGAAAAGCAGTATGTCTGGCAACCTACTCGAAAGTACCCGGATACCTCTGGACTCACACCAGTCCTCAAACATGTGCCAAACCCTCATATAGGCAAGGGTAGTAGAATGCTTTCTTGTCCTAAGCATGGTTTCCACCACTGCCGCTGAGTAGCCATGCCAGGCATGCCTGCTCAAGAGTCAGGCCTTAAGAAAGAACAAATCTACCAGCAGCATCAGTACTGGACCCGGCATTAGCAGGATGACTCTAGTCAGTAATCTCCAGGGAGGAGCGATCATCAAGCACTTGAGGTATGTATACCACAGCCACTGTGGCCAGTCTGACACAATCAGGATCACCGGCCCTGAATGTGCCTCTATCTGCTGTAGAAGTTGAGCAATAAGAGGCCTTGGTAGAAACATATATAGAAGACCCCAGCTGGCCAGCACTGGGCGAGAGCATCGAGCCCCTCTGGCATATGATCTCGGTGACAACTGAAAAACCAGTTCACCTTGGCATTGCACTGGGTAGCCATGAGGACCATGACCGGCAACCCCCACCTCTCTGTGACTTTGTAGAACACTGCCACATTCAGCTCCCACTCGCCTCACTCAGCTGATATTGTCTTTGCTTGTCACATGCACAGCTGAAAGAGTTGACAGGTTCTCCTCCGTCCAGCTCAGGATCACAGACTCTCTTGCACTGCCTTTGTCCCCCTGCCAGTTGATGTACGCCACCGTGGATGCATTGTCAGAAAAGATTCAAACCACCTTCTGCATTATCCAGGGGCAAAAGAACTACAATGCTAGGGACACCACTCGCATCTCCAGTCAGTTGATGGACCAGCAGCTCTCTTCCGCTGTCCACCATCTCTGTGCCACATGGGAGAGACAGTGGGCACCCCAGCAGGCAAGGCTGGTTCACTCAGTTGCTGAGATCTGAGAGACTGGAGTCCGGAGCTGAAGGGGGATCCTTATTCTGTTAATAAAGAGTTTGGACATGCTCAGTTCTCAGCTGATGATGAACGGTGACAACCCATGCGAACTTGGACTGGTCTGGAGGAACGATTAGGAAAGGCCTTTGCTGAGTCATGTCGAGGAGAGCCCCTATGACTCCAGCTGTTGGGTGGGGGCTGAAGGTGGGACTTTGGGTAATTGACAAACCCCCAACATCTCTAGCACCTGAATTTTCAACCAAGTTGATTGCTGGACTGTCTGGAGTGGTGCTTTTTATGAGCCAGTCATCCAGATAAGGGAAGACAGACTCCTAGGGCCCAATATTCAATTAGGCAGGCTATGCATTGCTATGGCGCATAGCTGTGCCTGCCGACCCCTAACCCCAGATATTCAATGCCAGGGTCATATGAGGCTCCATCATTGAATATCTGGGGTCTGCTGCACATGCCAGAAGTCACATTAGCTAACTAGGCAGCAGCAATATTGCATGCTGCTCTGTTAGCTCCAGCGCCTTAAAGATAGGTGAGGGTTTTCCTCGCCCATCTTTTCGGTGCAGGTCGATAACCGGGCATCGTGCAATATATCTGCTGTCTGGTTATCACTTGTTGCCACTTCGGCTACTCCCCGTATAACTGCCCTTAGAATATCGGGCCCCTAGTGCTCTGAAATAGGCCACTACCATCGTGAGGCATTTTGTGAAAGCTCAGGGTGCAGAGGCCAGCCCAAAAGATGGTACATAGTATTGAAAGTGCTGTTCTGCCAGAGTGAATCTGAGATATCTCTTTTGAGCAGGATGGATCGGTATGAGGGTATATGCTTCCTTTAGATCGAGGGACCCCAGTCAATCATCTTTCTGAAGATAAGGGAGTAGATTACCTAGAGATACCATCTTGAACTTTTCTCACACCAGACGGGTGTTGAGGTTTTAGAGGTTCAGGATGGGCTGGAACCCACTCAGTCTTTTTGTGGACCAGAAAGTACCTTGAGCAAAATCCCAGCCTAATCTGCTCCTGCGGCATGGACTCGATTGTGAGATTGGCCAGAATGGTGTAGATTTCTCTCCGACGTAGGTCTAGATGCGGAAGGTCGAGAGGATACGCTCTTGAGGGGCATTGTGGTGACAGCTTGGTGAAGTGCAATATATAGCTGCTTTGGACTACCTGTAGCACCCGTAAGTCCAGAGTTACAAGGGGCCACCTGTGGGGAAAAAAGAGTGAGCCTTTCCCCCTCCGGAGAGCTCCCCTCTGTGGATACTGGAAGATTGGCTATGCTCTGGAGGAACCAATCAAAACCACACCCCGGCTTTGGCTGTGGGACAGGCTGGGCCTTTTGAGGCTTTTCTCAGTGCTGCAGGTGAGAAGCCTGCATTTTTTACTGGGAGGTTTGAGGGCCAGGGAAGTACCTGCGCCTACGCAGGTAGTAAGTTTATTTTACTGGCCTCCACTTTGGTACCTACTATGATAAGTAGGTGGTTCGGATGTGTATCTTGAAAGCCTGGTGAGGGTGATGTGCTACTTCTATATGATGCTCGCCTTCTCCTCCACCTGCTCTCCCCAGCATGGCACATCTGCAAGCTTATTATGCACCATCTGCTCCAAGTCAAAAGAATGAAGCCAGGTAAGCCTGCACACTCCAATGCCCACTGCCACCAATCTAGACACTTTGATCTGTTCTTGGTGTGGCCCACTAGGACATGATAGTGATCTAATATCTCTGGGGGAAGGAACTGGCACAAGTCAGAGAGATCATACCTGATGTCCTTCAAGAACATGTTCATGTACAGCTGGTAAGAGTGTACTTGAGCAGCAAGCATGGAGCTTTGGAAACACCTCCTTCTGGAGGAGTCCAACATCCGAGCCTCCCTACCCCGGGGCATTGAGGAATGAGTCTTGGTTCTCTTAATCCTCTTAAGTGTGGACTTTACCACTAAGGAATGGTGTGGAAGCTGAGTTTTCTCAAACTCAGGAGCTTTCTGAAATCTGTACATCGAGTCCAGCTTCCTACTGACCGGTGACACAGCAAGGGGTTCTTGAACATTTTCATTTGTAGCCACTGTAAGATGCGGTGCACTGGCACCATCACTGTCACTGCTTCCCTAGGGGCGGAGGAGTATTGGAGGATTTCCAACTCCTCCACCCTGGGTTCATCTCCAGTGAAAATGGGATGGCCTTGGCCACATCCCACACAAAATCCTGGAAGAAAATGTCCTCTGGAGGAAACTTCTGCCATTCATGCAGAGGGGAGATGTCTGACAGGAGCTCAGGAGACATGCCCTCTGACAAGTTCTCAGATTCCACATCGGTCACCCAGCCATCGGAATCAGAGTCTGTAAGGAAGTTGAAGTACCTCTGATCCTCTGCCCAGAGCTCCCTCCTGCCTTGAGTGGACCATGAGCTTTGATGGAGTTGATGATGTGACGTGGGCTTGCAAGGTTTTGATGAGGTATCGGAACCCGAGACACTTGAGAGGGAGATGGTTCTACCAGGAACAGGTGTCAGATCTCTTTGATGCCCCGATGTCAGTGCCACCGCCAGCAGAGTGTGCATCTTGAAGATCGTCTGCACGATGCTCGATGGTGCCGGCACCAAGGCACCAGTCAGCTGCTTCTCCAGCAATGACTCAATGCAGACTTCGAGTGCCTGATGTAGTTGCTGTTTTCAAAGGCCTTGGGGCCTTAGCAGCTTTGATCAATGTTTCTGGCATTCGTGTGGAGGTATAGGTATGGCCTCGGTTGTCAGGAGATGCTTGGTGTCTCTCTGAAACCCTGCCAGTTGAGCAGTCCTCTCTCTGGGGCACCTTGACAGGCTGCTCGTGCCTATCATTCTCGACATCTCACTTCCTGAACTCCAGACAGAGACCAACCGATGGTCAATGCTCGGGGGCACTGCGGATGCTCCACTCCAATTCAGAGCGAGAACTTCTTGATGTCAATGCACCATTAGTGGATTCCTGGGAAACCATTGAGACCATAAGAACATAAGATATACCATAATGGGTCTGACCAAGGTTCATCAAGTCCAGTATCCTGTTTCCAACAGTGGCTAATCTAGATCACAAGTACCTAGCAGGTTCCCCAAGAGACACAGATTCCACAATGCTTGTACTGGGGCAATCAGTGGATTTCCCGGGTCCTTTTTAATAATGGTTTATGGGTCTTTTCCTCCAGGAAATTGTCCAAACCTTTTTTAAACCCAGCTACATTAACAACTTTTACTGCATTCTCCGGTAACGAATTCAAGAGCCTGATGACACTTTGAGTGAAAAAAATATTTTCTCCTATTAGTCTTAAATAGGTTACACTGTAGCTTCATTGCATGTCCTCTAGTCTTTCTATATTTTGATGGCGTAAGCAATCGATCTACATTTACCCATTCCACTCCATTCATTAATTTATAGACCTCTATCATATCTCCCCTCAGCCCTCTCTTTTCCAGGCTGAGGAGCCCTAACCGTTTTAGCCTCTCTTCATAGGGGTGTCCTTCCATCCCCTTTATCATTTTGGTGGCTATTCTCTGTACCTTTTCTAATAACGCTATATCCTTTTCAAGATACGGCGACCAGAATTGCACACAATATTCGAGGTGCGGTCGCACCATGGAATGATACAGAGACATTATAATATCCTTCATTTTATTTTCCATTCCTTTCCTTATGATTCCTAGCTTTCTATTTGCTTTCTTGGCCACTGCTGCACACTGGTGGAGGGTTTCAACATGTTATCCACAATGACGCCTAAATCTTTTCCCTGGTTGGTGGTTCCTAATGTGAACCTTGTATCTTGTAACCATAGTTTGGGTTGTTCATTCCTAGGTGCATAACTTTGCGCTTGTCCACATTAAATTTCATCTGCCATTTGAACATCCAGTCTTCCAATTCATGAAGGTCCTCTTGCAATTTTTCACACTCCTCTTGGGTTTTAACAACTTTGAATAATTTTGTGTCATCTGCAAATTTGATTACCTCACTCGTTATTCCCATTTCCAGGTCATTTAGTGGAGTACTCCAGATCCTTGGAGTATTCAACTATTCACCTTTCTCCATTGGGAAAAATGGCCATTTAGCCCTACCCTCTGCTTTCTATTTTTTAATCAGTTCCTGATCCACAATTGTACGCTGCTTCCTATCCCATGACTTTTTAATTTCACCATGAGTCTCTCATGAGGGACCTTGTCAAAGGCTTTCTGAATGTCCAGATACACTATATCAACCAACTCACTTTTGTCTACCTGTTTATTCATATCTTCAAAAAAACATAACAGATTAGTAAGGGAAGACCTTCCTTGGCTAAAGCCATGTTGGCTTTCTCCCATTAAGCCATGACTATCTACATGTGCAGTAATTTTGTTCTTTATAATGGTTTATACCATTTTTCCCGGTACTGACAACAGGCTCACCGGTCTGTAGTTTCCCAGGTCACCCCTGGAACCCTTTTTAAAAATTGGTGTAACATTGGCCATAATCCAGTCTTCAGGTATTACAGATGAATTTAATGATATTTCACAGATTACTAACAGTAGGTCTACAATCTCATATTTCAGTTTTTTCAACACCTTTGGATGTATACCATCTGGTCCAGGTGATTTGCTACTCTTCAGTTTATCAAATAATTATAATACATCTTCCTGGTGTATCAATATTTCCTTCAATTCTTCTGTGGCATCACCTTTAAATACCATTTCAGTCATAGGTAACATCCCAGTAAAGACCAAAGCAAAGAATTCATTCAGTCTCTCCGTTATGGCCTTATCCCCTCTTAGTGCCCCTTTTATCCCTCTATCATCTAAGACCTGGTGAGACCTCATTGGAAATACCATGTGCAATTCTGGAGACCACACCCTCAAAAGGACACAAACAGGATGGAGTCCGCGTAGAGGGCGACCACCAAAATAGTCAGTAGACTTTGTCACAAAACACATGGGGACAGACTCAAGATATCAATATGGAGGAAAGGTGGGAGAGAGGAGATATGACAGAGATGCTCAAATACCTCCGTGGCATAAACGCTCAAGAGGAGAGCCTCTCTCAATCGAAATAAAGCTCTGCAATGAGGATGAAGGTGAAAGGCGAAAGACTCAGCAGTAATATGCGGAAATACCTCCCCAAGGAAAGAGTGGGACATGCATGGAATAATCCCCCAGTGGAGGTAGTAGAGACCAGAAACCAGAAAAAGGAGCACCTACTTGCAACCAACCCTAAGAGACACACAGAGAGCAGGAGGTATAGTGGTCAGTGCTCTTTATTAATACAGAAACGCCCCAACGCGTTTCGGCAATGCCTTCCTCAGGGGGCTGAGAATGTTCAATGCGTCATATATCAATTGAAGCGCACAAGACAATGTAACACAGAATCAGTATAATAGGTTAATGTACTTACTGACTACCATAAAAAGATACGAAACGCGTTGGGGCGTTTCTGTATGAATAAAGCCCAGTGACCACTATACCTCTTGCTCTCTGTTGGTAGTAGAGACCAGGACAGCAGCCGAATTCAAGAAAGCATGGGACCAACACAGATCTCCAAAGGAAAAAAAGGGACCATAGTTCTGGTATGGAAGGGCAGAGTAGATAGGCCATATGGTTCTCTTCTGCCATCATGTTTCTGTGCTTACTTTCTTAGCTTTTCCAAATATTGATGTTTGTCTTCCTCTATATGTGATCTCTTGTAAGTTATGAAGGCCACCCTCTTTTTCCTCACCTTTTCAGCTACTACTTTTGAGATCCATAGTGGTTGCCTTTCCCTAATAAAATGTTTGTTGCCTTTAAAATATCCCCTTTCTGTTTTGCAACTGCTTTCCTACATCCGCCAGCTGTTCCCATCCTTCTAACAACCCCTTGAGGTATTGTCCCATCTTGGCCAAGCTAGTTTTCCTAAAGTCTATGACACTCACTTTTGAATGGTCTTTATCAGCCGTAGTCCTATTACTGAACCACACCATCTGGTGATCACTGGATGTCAATGCTGGTGCCAAAGATGTTGAATCAGATCTCTTGTGATTCAATAATTTTTTGGTCACTTTCAGAGTGGAAAACTTTGTAAAAAAATCCAAAAAAACACACTCCATATATATCAAAAATTGTTATATCCAATTATGTCCAATTCTCAGAGGTAAAAAGCAAACTTTGCCACAATGTTCTTTGTTCATATATAACACAAACAGGAGGTCTCAGACCTAGCGGGCATTAATTAGGCATGTGAAAATTTAAATGCCATAGCCATTGCCCTTTTGCATCAATGACCATCCCTTATTGTAGAACAGCAAAGAAATAATACAAAACTTGAAATGAAAGCAAAAACCAGATCAAATCTGCACAACTCAGCTTTTACAGAAAATATCTTCAAAAAGCAGCAAGATCTATTTGCCTCCCCAATGCTCACTTCAGCACCCTTATAGCGTTTTGCTGTAAAGTTTCATCAGGTGAATTCTCAAAGAGCTGTCAACAAAGAAGCACAAACACACAAAACTCACTTAGAACCTATAATAAACCTCAACACTATCCCTATAACAATAAAATACAAATATACACATTTTACCGAGCAACACTTACCCTAAACAAGTATTATGCAGCAAGACGTTCATAACCCAACCTCTCTTCAACATGGCCAGTTCTTCTTAGATACGCCGCGCATGCGAACTACAGACCAGAACCGTTACTGAAATACATTCCATGCTGATGTCATAGGGATTCCCTGCCCAGGAGGAACCCCCTCAATTTAGATTGTGCAGCAAGGCATTCATCACCCAACCGCCATTTCAAAGCGGTCGGCTCTCCTTAAATGCATCACAAAAAGCCAGCTCCAAAGCTTAATCAAAAATAAAATGTAATGTAAACTAGCATCACTGGAATACCTAATCAAAAAAGGGAAAAACCCTCTAAAAACGCATTCAAACACAAACTCCCCGATCTATTTGCACATTCAGACAACCTGGAGCTACTGACTGTAAACAAAAAGTCCAACGTTGCTCACACATTATCAAGGTCTGTCTGTTCCCGCGATTTCCCCGCCCTCCCCGTTGGTACAGCATCAATGCAGAAACATCTTAAATCATTAAAAATATGTCCATATTCTAAACAATGTTGTACTACCGGAGCTTCATGCACCTTACAGTTCAGCCTACTCTTATTCTCTCCCATCCTTTTCCAAAAGTGTCTAATAGTTTTCCCCACATATAGTAACCCACACGGGCACAAAATACATTAAACAAGGTATGATGACCCACATGAAGTCTGTTTTTTAAGATTATATGTTATTCCATGATATTCAAAATGTGCTAACTCACAGGAAATAGGGCAAATCAAACAACTGCCATAAATGCTGTGTCCTACCTGAACATCAGGCAGTGAAGACACAAGACTTAAAACTGCAGGACTTAATTTTTCTTTTAAAGTTTGATGACGCTGCCACACACATCTAACTCCTTTCTCCTCCAACCCCAGAACAGTTCTTAACACATTAGCATGCTTATTAATAATGCGTTGTATACGTGAACTAAAAGGAGAATATTTGGTGATTAAATTTACATATTCTCTCTCATCCCTGGAACCTGTTCTAGTACCTGAACTTAAGAGGAGCGCTCTATTATTGTACAGCGCCCTGCAATAAACCTGTTTCACTATTCGCATTGGGCATCCCCTTTCTACAAAATTAGCTGATAGAGACCTTGATTACCTTCGAAAGTCCTAAACTTCTGAACAATTCCTCTGAAATCTAATGAACTGAGAAAATGGCAACCCATCTCTAAGCCATACAGGATGTGCACTACTGTAATGGAGGAAGGTATTTCTATCTGTTGTTTTCCGATGTACCGAAGTGACCCATCCAGTGGATCCCTTACTGACTGATACATCTAAAAACACCATTTTCTCAGCATGATAGGAATAGATAAACTGAATATTAGAATCCAAATTATTCAACCATCCAAAAAAAACCTTCAAGAGTTTCAACCAAGCCATGCCATAATAAAAACACATCATCGATGTACCTACACCAAAGCTTCATATAAGGTGTATAAATTGATGTCATCAACCATCCCTCTTCATAAAGACCCATGAACAAATTAGCAATGGATGGAGCACAAGTAGCACCCATAGCCACCCCCGAGATTTGATGGTATAGTGTTCCCTCAAACAGTGTGTTTGTGCTTCTTTGTTGACAGCTTGTTAAGAATTCCCCTGATGAAGCTTTACAGCGAAACGCTATAAGGGTGCTGAAGTGAGCGTTGGGGAGGCAAATAGATCTTGCTGCTTTTTGAAGATATTTTCTGTAAAAGCTAAGTTGTGCAGATTTGATCTGGTTTTTGCTTTCATTTCAAGTTTTGTATTATTTCTTTGCTGTTCTACAATAAGGGATGGTCATTGATGCAAAAGGGCAATGGCCATGGTATTTGAATTTTCACATGCCTAATTAATGCCCGCTAGGTCTGAGACCTCCTGTATGTGTTATATATGAACAAAGAACATTGTGGCAAAGTATGCTTTTTACCTCTGAGAATTGGACATAATTGGACAGAACAATTTTTGATATATACATGGAGTGTGTTTTTTGTATTTTTTGACAGAATCAGATCTCTGGGAAAAGAGGCGTTCTCTCTGCTTCTCTTGACCTTTCAGGGCTCTTCTTGTCATTTGCAAACACAAATTGCAAGAAGAGGGCTGGTGACTGATGTGGAGGCACCAATTGTGCCTGTTGGTGATCCTGTCACACTTAATCCTGTCACACTTGGTGCACTTCTTGTACCTGCTGGTGGTTTCTGGGACAAGTCCAGGAAGATGGCTGTGGCTAAATCAAACGGCTCAATGGTGACAACAGCTCACTCGGGCCACAAGGAAAGCAACTGAGAAAATGAAAATTTACTGAAAAGCGCTGAAACCGATGAAGAAACCGCAATCGGTGGAACCAACGCGACCGATAGCAGGCACTAAGAACGATACTTGTCAGGAAAGCCTCCAAAGGAGAAAAACAAAGCTTAATGGTGGAGGATCGAAACAACATCCATGGGGCTTGTGACCCCCGCTTCTTTAGTGCCCTCCAGCAAGAGCAGGTAGGGTTTAAGCGGGTTGTTTTCTTCCTGAACAGCTATTCTACAAGTTCCTAAAGCAAAGCCTCTTGGGATATGTAGTTTCCGTCACTGTCCAAGGAAGAGTAGTGTAACTTCAAAAAGTGGTTAAAGCAACAAGGATTTATTTCCCCTCCCGGGGTGGATTTTCAACAAGGAAATAAAGGTAACAAAACCAGACACCTCTGGCAAAAGGACAAAGTAAAGTTTCCAACATAAACAGCTTCCTTCAGCACAAAACACTTGCTTCTCAGCAATCAGAATGAAACAGCTCTGTTTTCCCAGCTCTGTACTTTTTATCTCAATACCTCTGTACTTCTCTGCAAGGCATACATTCAGCGCAGGGATAATACTTCATCAGATATTGTAAACGTACAGTCCATCATATCTTCAGAGACACTTTCAAAACCTGGCTCTATTTCCATTAAGTCCTCCTGAGAGGTAGGAAATGTTTGTATCGTGGTTTCTTGGGCTCAGCCCTTCCTCTCTGCCTTAAGCTTTGTATTATATTCTTGAATCATGTATTGCTTAAAACAGTCCTTTTCATTGCAGTCATTATAATCAATGCCCCAACCTTCTGGGTAAGTAGAATCACCTTGATTATAAAAATCCCAGCCTTTGGGCTTACTTCTGTGCTTGGCTGCAAAGGGTTTTCTCTGAGCTTTGGACCCGGTAGTGGAATCTCCACCTACTTTGTGCAAAGAGTGTTGAAACTGCCTTCCTGGCTTTCTCTCCTCTTGGTAATCCCCAGGATATTGCAGACAGCCTGGCTTGCTTCTGCCATATCCTTTTCTTGAATAAAGCTTTGTAAAAGGTTCTCCTTTTACCTTTGAACTTGGCCCTGGCCCTGGGCTTGTAACCTGAACTTTTCCCTGGTCCTCCTCCTGGGTTGTTAGCTGGTCTCTCACCGGAACCCTCGGCTGGCCTTGTAAGTAACCTTCCAGCTGAACCTGTGCTGGAACTTCCTCTGGAACTTCCACTGGACACTCCCTTCCAGCTTCTAATGGACCTTTCCTTCCAGCTTCTAAAGGACACCTCCTTCCAGCTTCTAACGGATTCTCCCTTTTTCCCACTGAGGCCTTTTTTTGTATCTGCCCTTTAGGGTAGTGCCTGACTCCTCCCCCTAGCAGGTGCTCTGAATTAGCTCTTGAGTCCTGAGCTAACCGGTAGCAAGGGCGTGTTTCTTTCTCCTGTGCTCGGTTTCCCTGGTAACTACCAGCCATGTGCTTTTGTTTATACTCCAGCACTGCCCCAGATTCCTCCTCTTTGGCTCTTTCTACAGGGCTGGAGGAATCCACCATGTCACAGGCTCCATGGAAAAATGAAGACTGGAAAAGATGGCACCACGGCAGCAAGCAGGAAGGCAGGCACGCAGATGCGATGGAGCCTCCTAAAAGCTTTGAATAGAATCTGAGGAGCGTTCCCACATGGAGCTTCATCGGTGACATCACCCATATTTGAGGACTTCCTTCTTGCTTGTCCAGGGAGGACCACTCCTTTTCCTTCTTCCACACATTGTTGCTCGACCCTGGAACTAAGGTTTCCCTTCCTTCTCCCTCCCCCCTCCAATCCCCCCCACCACACACTTTGGATAAGTGTCCCAGATTTACCTGCATAAAATCTGGTAACCTTAATAATCAATAGTATTGAATATACGTGCAGTTCTGTCAGCACATTCCTGCTCAGTGGTTCCCAAATGAGGTCGGGACCCCAAATAGAGTCACAGAAACATGGCCATTTCCCCATTTCTCTGGACTTTCATTGTGACCTATGCCAAGGAGTGGCAATCACCAGTCAGCATGTGGTCTGTGAGTCAGGGAGCATTCATAGGCCCTTGCTCTTCCTGGGTCAGCTTCCTGTTATACCGGAAACCCATGCTCAGTACTGGGGATCTGTAAGCACACACTGACCCAAGGGACCCTGTGCTGACGACTGCTGCTGTTGCCACCACTGTTACTGCTGCCTTCCTGCTTTGGATTGAGTGGAGGGAGGGGAAGGAGGCCGGACATCTTCCAGATTGATTTCATCATCATCTGGGGTCATGTGAATGTTCAGTTGTTAAAATGGGGTCATGTGGGATAAAAGTTTGAAAAGCACTGCGCTATATGTTTAATTTAGGATTACTATTCAGCAGGCCTAAAGTCAACTTTTAATTTATCTGAAAAGTGACTGGATATCACCAAATAATTCTGCAGCTGTTCTCACTTCAGTTCTTAACTATACAGATAGTATTAGGCCATTCAGGTGCTCCTTGTGATCTTGGGCAAGCCACTTAACCCTCCATTGCCCATGTTCCCTATAAAATAGTTATCTCCAAGTTATAATGCCCTGTTCAATATAATTTCATTTTGTTCAATGTAAACCGCCTTCATATCATGAAAGGCGGTATATAAGAAATGCTAAATAAATAAATACATTTTCAGCCCAATACTAGCAAGTGAAGGGCTGAAAATCCACAGTTAGGGAAGCTATATGTTCTCTGGCTATCAGTGAATATAATATTGACCCCTCGGTTTCAACTCATTTTGGTGCAGAACCTCTGCATGGCAGAACGCACTGTACCAGGACTTAGGCTACTCTTGCATGTACTGTATGTCCACTTTCAGTCACTTCACAAAGCTGAATGAATCCCACAAGAGCAATAAACCCAGGATAGGTTGCCGTCATGGCTGCTTCAACGCACCGCTCCTTCTCTAGCAGCCACAGGGACGCTGTCCTTGATCCTGGATCACATGATAAGAAAGTGTCCAGGAATTTCTGCTCTCTCGAGTTTCACTTGTTACACCAAAGCTCAAGATACCATCTAATGGGGAGTTTCTAAATACTCCTAACATCTCCTCTGAACTCATTGTGAGTATGTCTGTGGAGACACCTCCACTACTAATAAGAGAGGAGAACCTCTAGACCCCTTACACAAGCAGATTTTCTTATCTGAAAATATACCATTTAAAAAGGCCCGGGGGGGGGGGGGGGGCAGGCTGATTTCAGATGGAAGAAGCACGACTATAAATATTCTGGGACATAAGTTCAAACCTCAGGTCTACTCAGACACCTACCTCTAGAAATCTAAGCTGACAATTTAACCAGCAATATTGACAGTTAACTCCGCCTGATGCTATATATTAGAAAGAGGTTCGCTTGGCTTCTAGGTAAAGGCATAATGAAGTGATGGCTCTTTTCACAAGGACTTAGAAATATATCATAGCAAAATTGGAATGCATTGCAGACGACACTGCAGGATTCAGCTTGAGGTTGCTGCCATCTGATAATTTACAACTCTATACTGTTGTGCCCCATATGGAAAACATATTTATTCCACAGTGCTGCGAGGTGTTTTTGAATAATACAATCTAGTATGTTTAACTCTGCTCCCATAAATCAACACATCAGAGAGCGCAAGAGAGAGAAATATCATTAACAATTATCCTGCTCTTTTTCCATCTTTATGCATCCAGTGGAATACATGAAATGTTAAATAAAAGCGTCATAAAAGTTAACACAGGAAAATTTAACTGGATGTGGCCGAAGCTAGTTGTCCTTTCAGGGGACCTTGATCCTTGATCCTGCGAAAATGTGAAGTTACTCAGTGAACTAAGATCTGTTGATAACAACCAGTCAGAAACTTCGGCAGTGCTGCAAGAAAAATATTAATAGGCTTACCAGATTTTTGGAGAGCAAATCTGAGACACCTTGGGCATCTTTTCCCCATATACTTCGAAATGACCAGCCTAAGTAGCATTTTGTAATTTCACAAATTTAAAAAAAGGCAGTAGCAGCCCTTTGAGTTATAAGCGCACATGTATATGATTAGTACATATGATTACAGTTACAGTTTCCGGTTTAGTTTCATTTGACATACCGCCTATAGCCAGTAATAGTAGTAATACATACGTACATGCTTAAACAGTTAATTTTACCTTTTCTTTTACCAGGATGAAGAAGATAGTATTAGAGGGGTGTATAGGAGACGCAATGTCCCCACTGAAATTGGGGACAGGAGGTGGTTATAGTCCATGGAGTCTGAGACACTACCTCAAGATTGGGGACATCTGGTAACCTTACTCCTGCTGTGCTTGCTGCCAGGATCCAAAATGGCATTGATGACTCCTGCTAGTAATTGTACGATTAGCTGGGGGTCATCTGCACCATTTTGGATCCCAGCGGCAAGGGATACAAATTGTTTCTGCTCGCACTAGGTCCCAGGGATCCACAGTATGCCCAGGGGTGGGGATGAGAGAAGATGTGGTACCCACCTTCAGGGGGGGTTTCAATATTTGCTGAGAAGTAAGGGGGTTGGGAAGGGGGTCTTAGTACTGGCATGGTACTTTAACAATAAATGTAAAATGTAAAAAACTCAATTGTCGTGTGACATTGCAGTATGTTTTTGTTCAATTGTAAACCGCACTGATTTTAATAGCGCGGTATATAAGAGAAGTAAATAAATAAATACAAATAAAATAAATAAAGTAGAAGCAGGAGGTGGGAGGTATGAGAAGGAGATCAAGATGCAGCGGGGGGACAATGGAATCCGGCCTCTACTAAAAAACTCCCAACTAGACCCGAAGAAGGAAGAGTCTTACCGACCAATCTCAAGTATCCCGCTATTAGCTAAAATACTTGAGAAAGTGTCCCTGAGACAAATACAACAACACATAGACGCCATGGCCCCCCTAGACCCTTGCCAACACGGGTTTAGAGAAGCCCACGGAGTCGAAACTCTCCTGACCTCCCTATGCAACACATTAATCTGTGGGATAGACAACATCAAAGAAGGCTTTGTGATGATCTTCCTGGATATTTCCGCAGCGTTCAATTCCATTAATCACAATCAACTCCTCGCCCATCTCCATGAGAAGGGGATCAAGAGTCTAGCTTGGGAATGGTGCAAATCATATCTTGAAGATCGATGGCAGCAAGTTAGAATTGGCTCTAACACATCTGAACCTTTCCAACAAAAACATGGAGTACCCCAAGGATCCTCCCTATCGGCTTTACTCTTCAACATATACATGCAACCAATCTGTGAAATTACTCGTGCATTTGGCATATCGTGCCTCATCTATGCTGACGATTTGCTGTTATATACACCTTTCAATGTCACGACTCCAGACTACACACCCATCATCGACTGCTTCAACATGTTAACAGACTGGCTCTTAAACAATAACCTGAGAATAAACTTTAAGAAAACAGAGGTTCTAACCATCACGAGAAAAAAAAGTTTCACGTCCCCCCAACCCTGAAGGTCAGAGACGCCGACCTACCAATAAAGCCTACCATACGCTACCTCGGCGTTACACTAGATCAACGATTAACATTCAAAGACCATATAAGCCGCACAGTGAAGTCCATCTATTATAAGATCAAGACTCTTCGACACCTTAAACCCATGCTGGACCCCGACAACTTCCGAACTATATTCCAAGCAATAGTCACTCCCCACTTTGACTATGCAAACATTATACTACACGGCCTCCCCAAGAACACATTGAACCCGCTCCAATTAGCGATGAACGCTGCTGCCTGTATCCTAAGTGGGATTCCTGCGAGCGATCACATATCCCCCATATTACGAGAGCTACACTGGCTCCCAGTAAGCAGTAGGATAACTTACAAAGCCCTTCTTATGTCATTCAAAGCCTTAAATAACATATCATCCTCATCAATCTCAGCTCTTCTTTCCCACATTCCCAGTAACAGACCTAAGCGAGCACTTGCCAAAAATATGTTAATCATCCCAAAAATAATCACAAAATGGGCACAATCAACAAACAAACGTGCCTCCGTGTCCTATGCCCCCAGGGCCTGGAACAATCTGCCACCCCATATCAGAGCAATCAAAGACCTCATGCAGTTTAGAAAAGCCATCAAACACCACCTGTTCCTCATACACTATTCTCAACACAACTACCCCACCACACCTCCCTCCCCTCCACCTAACATCTCAACTTGAACTTCACAATCCACAAGGGGCAACTGTCAGGTTACGCAAAAGAGCCTCAGACAGATTACACCCTGCTGTCCTACACTCGCTCTCAGCAATTGTATAACCCTAGAAACAATGGAAAGATTAACGTGGTAACTTGTAATTTGTACATAGTTTCATATGCAAACTGTTCATATGAATATTGTACATAGTTTCCCTCAGTTCACTCCAAGTTGTTTTCGCCTGTTCTATGCAAACTCTGATTGCCTTTGCTGTCATTGAGCCACTTTGTTATTTGTAAACCGAACTGATGGAAAAGAGCGCGGTATAAAAGAAATGTTAAATTAATTAATTAATTAATTAAAGAAGAGCCTGGCTGGGGAGAAGGCATGCAAGGGGATGAACAGGCTGCATGTCCAGATTGTGAACTGCTCCCGAAGTATATGTGAGGAGATTTATTATGTTTATTTTTCCCCCATGCAGCTTCTTAAGATCATTGCTCTATCTAGATATAGAGAGGCCTACCTGTGCACTCCTGTTGGAATTGCTTGTATTGGATTTGCCCCTGATGCAGACTAATAGTTGAAACTTAGGCTATGTCAGGCGATACTTGCTGTAATTAATTGTGGATGTTTATTAATTATTATTGTTCCATCAGTCACCTCTGCTCCTTGATTGGAAAAACCATGATTGGGATGTAACTATACCTGGCTATACTTTATTCAGAAAGGACAGGGTAGGAAGAAGGGGAGGAGGAGTGGCACTATATGTAAAAACTAATATTAAAGCTTTGGAATTACAGAGCTTAAAAGGGAGAGAGGAGGCATTGTGGGTTAAACTAGAAAGAGGGAAAGAGAAATCTATTTGCATTGGTGTGATATACAGACCTCCCTCACAAGAGGAAGAGGTGGACAGAGAGTTAATTGAAGACATACGCAGCATTGCTAGGAAAGGGGAAGTGCTACTGATAGGAGATTTCAATATGCCAGATGTTGATTGGCACATTCCTGCTGCAGTATCATCTAGAAGTAAGGAGATCCTGGATTCTCTACAGGGAGAACTATTCAGGCAATTGGTAACAGACCCCACACGTGAAGGGACCATACTGGACTTGGTGCTTACCAATGGTGAGAGTGTTTCTGATGTTGTAGTGGGAGATCATTTTGCATCCATTGATCACCAGATGGTGTGGTTCAGTATTAGGACTAGGGCTGTTAGAATCCATTCCAAGGTGAGGATCTTAGACTTTAGGAAGACTAACTTTGCGAAGATGGGCCAATACCTCAGGGAGTCGTTAGTGGGATAGGAAAAGCTGGGGGATGTAAAAAAACAGTGGGCAAAACTGAAAGGGGGTATTTTAAGGGCAACCAACCTTTTTGTTAAACATGGTAAATAAAGGCAAAAGGAAAAGGAGACCGCTATGGTTTTCGAAGGAAGTAGCTGAAAAAGTGAAGAAAAAGAGGGAGGCCTTCATGAAATACAAGAGATCACAGAGAGAGGAAGACAGGCATCTGTATTTGGAAAAACTTAGAGAAGCTAGCAAAGTAGTCAAGAAGGCAAACATTCAAAAGGAGGAGGAAATAGCCAATGCAATAAAATGGGGGGATAGGACATTTTTCAGATATATTAGTGAGAAGAGGAAGGGCAAAAGTGGTATTGTCAGACTCAAGGGTGCAGGGGGGGAATATTTAGAAGCTGATAAGGATAAAGCAGAATTGCTTAACAAATATTTTTGTTCTGTGTTCACAGATGAAGAACCAGGAGCAGGACCTCAGAAAACACCCACAAATAGGAACAGAAGCGAGGGACATCTTGAACAATTTTCAGAAGACTGTGTTCGTGAGAAACTAGCTCAACTTAAAGTAGACAAAGTGATGGGACCTGGTGGGATACACCCTAGAATACTGAGGGAACTTGGGGACATTCTAGCAACTCCACTGACTGACCTTTTCAATGCCTCGTTGGAGTCGGGAGTGGTGCCAAAGGACTGGAGAGAGGCTCATGTGGTGCCTTTACACAAAAGCGGAAGTAAGGATGTGGTTGAAAACTACAGGCCGGTTAGTTTAACTTCGGTGGTGAGTAAATTATTGGAAACGCTGCTGAAAGAGAAAATAGTGAGGTTTCTGGAGTCCAGCAGATTACAGGATCCGAGGCAGCATGGATTTACCAGAGGCAGGTCTTGTCAGACAAATCTGATTGATTTCTTTGACTGGGTGACCAGGGAGTTGGACCGAGGGAGAGCTCTAGATGTGGTGTATTTAGATTTCAGTAAAGCCTTTGACACTGTTCCTCACAGGCGACTTATAAACAAACTGAGCACCCTAGGGATGGACCCTAAAGTTACTGATTGGGTTAGAAATTGGTTGGGTGGGAGGCGACAAAGAGTACAAGTAAATGGAGCTCACTCTGAGGAGAAGGATGTTACCAGTGGTGTGCCCCAGGGATCTGTCCTTGGTCCGATTCTTTTTAACATCTTTGTTAGTGATATAGCGGAAGGGCTGTCGGGTAAGGTTTGCCTCTTTGCAGATGATACCAAAATCTGCAATAGAGTAGACACCCAGGAAGGTGTAGATAACATGAGGAGGGATCTAGCTAAGCTTGAAGAATGGTCTAGAATTTGGCAGCTGGGATTTAATGTTAAAAAATGTAAGGTCATGCATTTGGGCTGCAGCAATCCAAGGGAGCAATACAGTATAGGAGGTGAAGTACTTTTGTCCACTAAAGAAGAGCGGGACCTAGGCATGGTTGTGTCTGATGATCTTAAAGTAGCTAAACAGGTAGAAAAGGCGACGGCAAAAGCTAGAAGGATGCTTGGGTGCATACGGAGAGGAATGGCTAGCAGAAAAAAGGAGGTGATAATGCCTCTGTATAAGTCTTTGGTGCGACCTCATTAGGAGTATAGTGTGCAATTCTGGAGACCGCACCTTCAAAAGGATGTGAACAGGATGGAGTCGGTGCAGAGGGTTGCTACTAAAATGATTAATGGGCTTCATTATAAAGCATATGAGGACAGACTTAAGGATCTTAATATGTACACCCTAGAGGAAAGGTGGGATAGAGGTGATATGATTGAGATGTTTAAATACCTCCGTGGCATAAATGTTCAGGGAGAGAGCCTCTTTCAATTGAAAGCAAGTTCTGCTATGAGGGGACATGGGATGAGGGTGAAGGGAGATAGATTCAGGAGTGATATGTGGAAATATTTCTTTACGGAAAGAGTAGTGGATCCATGGAATAGTCTCCCAGTGGAGGTGGTAGAGATGAGGACAGTAACTGAATTCAAAAAAGCATGGGACCAACACAGAGGATCTCTAAAGGTAAAAAGTGGACTGTTGTAGTTGTTGTTATGGAAGGACAGACTAGATAGGCCATGTGGTCTTTTTCTGTCATCATGTTTCTATGTTTCTAATTTGGATGTTGTTTTTGGCGAGCCAGGATTGTGCTTCCAGCATGCACTCAATCATGTTGCTGTAGATGGAACTTTTTATATTTACTGGTGTATACAACATAATATCGTCAGCAAAAATAAGATACCCTATTTTATGCTTCTTAAAAATTGAACAGATTGGTTGTATGTACAGGTTGAAGAGGAGGGCAGATAATGCAGAGCCTTGAGGGATTCCTTGTTCCTGGCGAGAGGATGAGGAGGATTCTTGGTTGATTCTTACGAATTGGTATCTGTTGGAAATGTATGATATAAACCATTGTAAGGCAGTATCAGATATTCCTAATTTATTTATTTATTTAACACTTATTTATATACCGCATCTTCCAGCGATCAGTTGCGGTGTACAATTAACAACAGTTAACAATGCAGAGCTTTTAATTGTGCTAGTCTAGAGATGAGTGTGGGGTGATCTACATTGTCAAAGGCAGAGGCAATGTAAATGAAAATAAGTATATACGCTTGATTAACATTATCCATACCACAGATGAGGGAGTCAAATAAGACCGTTAATAAAGTTTCTACAGCATGGTATGTGCAGAAACCATATTGGTGTTTGTCTAGGGGTGTGTTCATGTCTATGAAGTCCTGTAATTGCAATTGGGCATGGAGGTGATTTAGAGCCTTCCAGCTTTCCTCTGCAAAAATTTGCTTGTTTGCTCTGAAGTACCCATGCTAATCCTGGGAGTAAGGTTTCTAAATCATGCCTACCAGATCTTCTTGCAGACAGTCACAGGTGTAGTGTTAATTCCTGCTATTTTTCACGAGAAAGATCTTGCATGACTTCAGGCATTTTTACGCCATGGTGTGAGAATGTATCTGGTATTCTTTGTTTGCCTCTTTAGATAGCCATGACTCTTCTGTTGTCCAGTAGTGCCATTCCAGCATGCCTTTAAAGGCTGTTGAGGAGTAGCCTAATGGTTAGAATAATGGGCTAAGAACCAGCAAAACCAGCATTCAAATCCTGATGATGTTCCAAGTGATCTTAGGCAAGACACCTAACACTGTTCACACAGGTACAAATTTAGATTATAAGGCTTCTGGGACAGTTAAATTGCTGTACCTAAATGTAGCTCATCTTAACTACAAAAAAAAAAAAGTGACCTATTTATCATTGAACCGGATCATGTCCTCTGCAGCAGCTGTTACAAATCCACTCAGCAAACCAAGTCCTGATGGATCAAAGGATCTGTCAATGACATTAGATGCTGACTCAGAGATTCCCCTCTGCAGGTCTCAGCTGTTGATGATGCCGCTGTCTCTTCCTGGCTACTCTACTTCCTATGAATCAAATAACAGTCCCCAGCATGTTTAAAGACTTGAGAGCAGACAACTGTAATCCCAAGCTTTCCATAGGCATTGAGTCCATTCCAAAGGTGGTCTCAGAAGATGTTTCTTATTACAGCTCTTGAACATCTTCTATTAGCTTTTTCCTCAAAAAATGGTAAATTCTATTCTGTGCATTAAATTGCTCTAGCTCTATTATATTATATTCTCTATTTAATCAGTAAGAGCCCAGTTCTGAAAAGGGCATGTCCGGGCCCTGTGCATGTCTCCAGGTAGGATGTGCACGCGGAGGCCTGATTCTACAACCCCGTGTAGACATATACACGGTGTTGTAGAATCAACGTGTGGCCATGGCAAAGCACATCTAAACTGGCGGACTATCGGCTCGCCTTGTGCCACGCGCATGTGTAGGCCATGCACACACTGCCCAGCCACCCTGTGCACCTGTAACCCTGTAAATGTCCCCAACCCCATGTCCCATGCGACCGGATCCAGGAAAAAGTTCCCCCCCCCCAACATAACGCACACATCAACATGGCTACCAGGCAGCCAACTTCAGTGAGGTGGAGACGAGGCTGCTGGTGACCATTGTCTTCGAGCAGGAGAAGACTCTCCTTCCCACTGAGCAGAGGCGGCCAGCCCACACAGCGGCTGGGAATATATCAGGACCACCCTCACCCAGTAAGTACATCATGGGAGGAGTAGCCTAGTGGTTGGGGCAAGGTACTTCAGGCCAGAAGGTCAGGGGTTCAAATCCCACTAGAGGACAGTAACCTTGGGCCGGAAGGACTGGGGTTTCTAGTCCCACAGATGCTTCTTGTGGTCTTGGGCAAGCCACTTAACCCTCCATTGATCTCTAAAGGTTAAAAGTGGACTGTTGTAGTTGTTGATATGGAAGGACAGAGTAGATAGGCCATGTGGTCTTTTTCTGTTTCTATGTTTCTATTACTTTTCCTGGAATCACTGATTCTTCTCCTAAGTTTGCCTCTTGAAATAAACTGTGGGCTCAGAGTTAGATGATTCATTTGCCCTTTTGCAAGAGCTCTGTAGCTGCTCCATTTCCTTTCTCTTCTGCTGAGATGGCTAGTAATCTACTGTGTCAGCATCCCTAACTCTGGAACACAGTTTGGGAAAGGGATGAGAGCTGGTACAGAAACTGAAAGGGATTTCCTTCCTCAAATCCATGTGTGACAGATAAGTCCCTGTTTCTGACCTGATTTGGTCTAACAGTGGTACATGATCATGGTCTGTACAGTAGAGAAATGAAGAAAGTTGGAAATTAATTTCCATCTGGTGAGGATAAATGATAGCTGGTAGTCTTCCTCTCTTGCTTCCAGTTATTCAAAAGGAATAGTGTGGCCTTCCTGAATAGGAAGATACTGCTCAAATCTCTCAGCTCCCCAACTTCCCAGCAGGCTACTAATCTTTATTTGAAGATCAGACCCTCCAAGAACTCAGAACATATTGATAATGTAGAAGAAAACAGAAGTGAAGGAATTTTGGTACGATTTTGTCAAATACAAAAGTAATATTCATAGAAATAATAAAACCATATAACAGAAAAATAATAGTGACATGGAGCTCGATTCAAAAAGGGGGTCATCCCTGAGGAAAACAGGTCCCTTAGGACTGATAATGGACTGCGGGAACAAGATGTTCCTGCTGTACACAGAATCGGATCCGTGGACGGCATGGTGTGCCCTGCCACCTGTGGGGATGTCCTCCCCGCAGGTGGCCCCAACTCCCCTGGCTTAGGTCCCCCTCTTCCCTGCTGCCCAACCCACAGTTGGCCAGCTCGGGACTGGACTGGGCGGCGGGGACCCACCTGCACCCAGCCCCGGCCGCGGAGGGGGATCCCCGGCTGTGATTGTTGGGTTGCTGCTTCTTATTCCACCTCCACGGACCCTGCAGGACGTACAAGGCTGTGACCTGAATTGGCCCTGTACATCCTGCTGGACTGGCCCGCCCCCGCCAGCTTTCCCCGTCCTATTGCTCAGGATGTGTGGGGAAAGCAGGAGGGGTAATAGGATCCCGATGGCTTGCGGGGCTGCACGTCCTGCCAGGACATGCAGTCCCACAACCCGCTTCTCTGAATTGGGCCCATAGTAAACGCCCAGAGAGAGGTGTCTCAGCAATCCAATCCAGTTAGTGTAATTTAAAAGCAAAATTGAAAATGAAATGATCCTACCCCAAATGCATAGCTAGTGATCCACTTCTCTTAGTGCATCATGGAGATAAGTTTATAAGCATGTTTTGGTATGTAAACACATTTAATATGCAGAAAATGTCTATTATAAAATCGCAAGCATACAAGTGTGCATGCCAGCAAGAGCATGATCTAGGGCCAGGCATTCCTAGGGTCAGTATCTGGACAGAGCTAGGGTGGAGCTACAAGGTACATAATACTTTATGAAATACACATATACCCATGTGGGGGGCAATTTTTGTAAACCAGTTTTATGCCTAAAACGATGTTTTAGGTAAGTAAATGGCCCATAAAATTAGGTTGAGTGTAAAGGTGTGAATGAGTGCATTCTTTACAGTAGGCATGAAGAGGGATGGAGTTTGGTCGGCGTGTGAGTGGAGTTTCAGAGTATAAGTGTATTTTATAAAACATGCGCGTAAGGTATGTGCTGACATTCACACCTGCTCTTGAGTAGGTGTAGTGTCTGTGCCTGAAATCCTGGCACAATTTGTGCAGACATAGTAACATAGTAAATGACGGCAGATAAAGACCAGCATGGTCCATCTAGTCTGCCCAGCAAGATGGCAGGAGTAGGTGCACCCCTCCCCATGTCTTTGTTTAGGGGTGCACCTGCCACTCCGTGCAGACCACCACTCCCCGTGTCCCCGTCTAGGAGTGAACCCACCGCTCCATGTAGGACACCCCTATTTGCTGAGAAATCAGATGGTTCAGTTTATTTTGATTTTATGCTGTTGCTGTAAAGGGATCCACTGTGTCTGTCCCATGCCATTTTGAATTCCGTCACTGTGTTTGCCCCCACCACTTCCATCAGGAGGGCATTCCAAGCATCCACCACCCTTTCAGTAAAAAAGTATTTCCTGACATTGCCTTTCAGTTTACCACCTTGCAGCTTCATGTTATGCCCTCTAGTTTTACAGCTTCCCCGTCTTTGGAAGAGGTTGGTTTGTTCATTATTTCTCTTTAAGTATTTACAGGTCTGAATCATATCTCCCCTATCCCTCCGCTCCTCCAAAGTATACATATTTAGGTCTTCAAGTCTCTTCTCATAAGGCTTCTGACGCAGGCTCCAAATCATTTTGGTCACCTTCCTCTGGACAGTTTCCATTCTTTTTACATCCTTTGCAAGATACGGTCTCCAAAACTGAACACAGTATTCCAAGTGAGGCCTCACCAGTGACTTGTACAGTGGCATAAGTACCTCTTCCTTTCTGCTGGTAATTCCTCTTTGTATGCAACCCAACATCCTCCTGGCTTTTGCCACCGCCTTGTCGCACTGTTTTGCCACCATGAAATCTACAGAAATAATCACACCAAGGTCTTTCTCCTGATCTGTGCACACCAACCTCTTGCCCTCTATCGTGTACATTTCCCTTGGATTTCTGCTACCGAAGTGCATGACACTGCACTTCTTTGCATTAAATTTTAATTGCCAAGCATTAGACCATTCTTCCAGCTTTTGTAGATCTTTCCTTATGTTAAGCACTCCCTCGGGGGAGTCCACTCTGTGGCAAATTTTCGTGTCATCTGCAAAAAGACAGACCTTTCCATTCAATCTTTCAGCAATATCACTCACAAATACATTGAACAGTGCCGGGCCCAGGACCGAACCCTGGGGCACCCTGCTAATCACCTTCCTTTCATCTGAGTGAGCTCCATTTACCATCACCTTCTGCCATCTGTCAGTCAACCAATTTCTGATCCAGTTTACCACCTTGGGACCCATCCCCAAACTACTGAGTTTATTGATAAGCCTCCTATGAGGGACAGTATCAAAGGCTTTGCTGAAATCCAGGTAGATGACATCCTTTGCATGCCCCTGATCTAGTTCTCTGGTCACCCAGTCAAAGAACTCAATCAGATTTGTTTGGCAAGATCGTCCTTCAGTAAAACCATGTTGCCTCGGATCTTGCAACCTGTTGGTTTTGAGAAAGTTCACTATTCGCTCTTTCAGGAGCGTCTCCATTACTTTTCCTGCCACCGAGATAAGGCTCACGGGCCTGTAGTTTGACACTTCTTCCCTGTCACCACTTTTGTGTAGAGGTACAACATCAGCCATTCTCCAGTCCTGAGGAAACATCCTTTACCGGCCCTGAGCTCTTTCAGTATCCTGGGATGTATCCCATCTGGTCCCATGGCTTTGTCCACTTTCAGTTTTGCAAGTTGTTCTAACACATCATCTTCTGTGAATGGTGTGGTATCTACCTCATTCCCATCTTTATATTTGGGAGTTACAGGTGGTCCTTTTCCAGGATTTTCTTTAGTAAAGACATTTGAGCTGGTAGTTTATTAAGACAACTAGGCACCTACTTGTCTTTACAAAATAGGCTCAAAATAGGCACCTTCCTGCTCAGTTAACCTAGGCTTCCTGTTAATTTTCCCCCCTAGGTGCACCCCTCCCCATGTCTCTGTCCAGGGGTGCACCTGCCGCTCCGTGCAGACAGTCTCAGAGCCAGTGCAAACCATGCAAAAGCTTCTTCATTCTTCTGGGGAAAATTCAGAGGGAGGATTTTCAGCAGCGGTGGTCAGAACTCTTAAAGCAGCTGGCCATTGCCACTTGAAATTTGCCCCAGATATTCAATACCTGGGCCATATCTGGGCCCCAGCATTTAATATCCAGGTTGCCCGGATTGCGATCCGGTCCGTGGCAATATTCAGCTGCTGGCCTGATTGCAAAACCGGCTAACGTTACAGTAGGACGGCCATTCACCTGTCCTAACTTTAGCCAGTTAGGGTTAACCGAGCAACGGCTGAATATTGCCACTGCCTGGTTAACCCACGGTTCCACCCCTGCTCCGCCCCAACGCTAAGCTCCTAGTGTCGTGGTGTTCAGGGCTATTCAGCAGCAGTAAACAGCTTAGTGGCTTTGAATATCCCGGGGAGCAGCATTTACACAGTTTGCAGGTCTGCAAATCACATAAATGCCTTTGAATATTCTCCCCCTCCCCCCGAGAGCCTATTTTATAAAGGCAAATTACACACATATGAATGGCTGTGGGATATATAGTCAAAGCTGTAGCAGCTGCATTTGATGGTCCTAAAAAACCGTTTGCCTTCTGAGTGAGAGGGTTTGTATATTATTATCTCTGCATTTCTAAAGCAGGCAGAAAATGCAATTAACTCCATGAATTAAACACTGAGTTAGTTAGATTTATTTTTTTATTTTAGTTTGATTTAGCATCCTCTTGATTGCTGAATTGGCACCCAAACAGGGAACAAACAAGAATGTAAAATATAAAATCCATATAAATATCAGCTACGCTTTATCATGCACAGGATCCGCCCCCGAGTTGGTTCAAGGTGTTGGAGTCCTGGGCAAACCTTAAGTATACAACGCCCTGGCTGTCAAAATGAATGTCTTCCTTTTAGCTGGCCCCCAGATGATGCCACCCTGGGAGGCCACCTAGTTTTCCTGATGGCTGGGTCGGCTCTGATCATGTAACCCAGGCGATGGTGCTACTGCGTGGTACCTCATAACTGAGAAGGTCCATTCCTGTTGTTCATGCCCAGCTCCCGGCAGTGCCAGATTGCAGCAGTAAGAAGGTGTACAGAAATTTGGGTGAGTGGATGAGGAGAGGAGGAAGGATTAACCACATGGAGGCCAATTTTGATCAGTGCCGTCCGGATGTCCAACATCTGGATGGGCCTGATCTGCAGCCGATTCTGATCATGCAGGGGTTATACATACCCGTGGGATCAGAATCAGGTGCAACTGGCCTAGAGGGGTAGGATGTGCCATGATTCCGGCTCACTGGACATCCTGGATCCTGCCCAGCTAACCCAGCCTTGCTCCTGCATAGAATTGTGGTACTGTGGCATCCTGTCGCCATGGCATCGTGGCTCCATGCAACACCCTCGATCATCCGCACCGCAACAAATGTCCTGTTCCCTGGCCCCACCCCCAAATTGAGCCTTCGAAGGCTGGGATCGGGCTGCAGTGAACCCCCTACCCTGTTCACCTGTGTCCTAAGCCCTGGCTGGCCTGGTCACCAAAGTGTGGGGGGGGGGAGACTTATTCCACCAGTCCCCTGTTTAGATCACCGATCCCGGACGTACAGGACTGACATGGGAATCGGCCCTGTATATCCGGGGTCAGGGTCCTGCCTACTCTCCGCCCTTGCTCCTCCTCCAGCCCACCCCCTCCCATCCCCGTCTAGACCTCCCCGCACATCTCTGCAGTATGTGCAGGGAGCTCCTTGTCTGGAATTGGCACTCTGGTATTTAGCGGGAATAACGTCCAACCCAGATGTATAATTCTGCTAAAGGTGATTTGGAATGACCCCCCTTTGTGGATGAGAGGGGCTGGAGTTCAACTATTTTGGCGATAGAGTGGTTCACTCACTTTGTGAGTTCAAAGACAGCTATTTTGGGGTGGGATGAGTCAGCTATTTTGACAAGAGAATCGGTCGCTTTGGGGGGGGGGTTGAAGGAAGCCAAGGACATGCCTGATATTATTTACACCTGGAATAGCATAGTTAAATTTACCTTAATGAGCTCATTATTCATTAGCGTGAAGGCCAATTCTGATCGAGGCACGTCCGAGCCGTCCGGACGTCCAAAATTTGGACTGGCCAGATTTGCATTGCTTCTGCAACCGCGGGAGCTATACATTCCCATGGTTGCAGAATCGGGGCATTTGGATGGGCTGGATGGGCCCTGATTCTGTAGTGGGGAATGTTCAGGAAAGTACTCAGCCATCCCTCCCTATGCTCCTGCTGGGGCCCCTGTGCCACGACATCCCATCGCCATGGTACTAGGACACCCACCAGGAGCCCCATTACCCTGCACCACTGCCGAATGGTGTTTCCCTGCCGCCCGACCTCAGTAGGGGCCTGCCACGGCTGGGATCAGGCAGAGGGGAACCCTCTGCTGCTCCCCACATCATGGAGGGGGTCCGCCGGTGCCGATCGCCGTCTGCAGGAAATTCCACCTCCGAGGTGGAACAAGTCCCCCGTCCAGCTGTGCCATCCCAGATGTACATGGCTGTGATTTAAATCAGCCCTGTAGGTCCAAGATCATGGACCTTCCTCCGCCCCATCCACTCTCTGCCCTGTTGCCGCCCCCTCCCGCCCCCGTCCAGAGCTCCCTTCACAAAGACATTGCAATTCTGGATAACCCCAATAGTGTTTACTATTGCTATATTTGCATATTTAAATAGCTGTTTAAAGGTAGTGATGCCACATTAACAGTCCTAGCACATGTTACTTCTAACATGTTTTATTAGAGAGATCCTTACATCTTTTAAAGTCTAGTATTTTTAGTCAATTTATTGTAATAAAAGTGCTAGCTTGCACATCAAAATTTGCTGTACCTTCTCGTATTTTCCCCTGTCTACATGGGGTGTCTTCACTATAGCTGTTTACAATCATAGTTGGCTCAGCTATTCATGTTTGAGAATGTAACATGTATTTGATGTTTGGGCTGCACGCAGATTATAGGAGTATAACAGTTTGTGTATAGGGAGTCCAGGTTGGAAAAGTGATGTCCAAGTTAGGACACTCAAAATCTGCAAACTACTTTACACAAGGCTGACTGAACTCAGAGCCTTTTGTAAAATATCTAGAAGGCCTTGGAAGATATACACGTATTTGGTGGCACGTACAGTGGGAGAAGCCATTTTCTTAAAAAAGAACTTTCAATAAAAGAGTATCGTCACTTGGAGCTTTGTATGTGCAAATAGCAGCATGCGCTGTATATGTGGTAGATTTTTCTACCAACATGTAAGTAGCTGATTTTGCATAACTGCCTGTCTAAGGGGAGCTAATTAAGAAGCTGAGCTTCAAAACTTTTTTTTTTTTTTTTTTGCTTTTCGAGGTGGTTTAAAACACTGGCGAGGTAAGCACAATTTCCACCTCATTCTTTCTTCAAAACCTCAGGTCCAAACGAGCGATAAGCTGAAAATTAGGTGTGATTTGGGGCAGGTGTAAATATCGACGGAGAAAGTTTTGGAAGCATGTGTGCATTGTTGCAGAATAGGATGTACGCACTTGCTTGTGCAGGGTAATTTTATAACAGGGCATTATGGGTAGGCAACTATTTGTCTTCATAAAATACTAGTGTTTGTGGTAGAGCGTGTGGCTTGGATTTAAGTGTAAGCAGGTGTACAGGCTCACAGTACTTTATCATCTTTATGCACATACCTGTGTAGAGTTAGATATTTTATAATCTATACATATACATACAAACTTTGCCTTCATTCTGCATAAACCGCACCACTGGTGACGCCTGCTGGCAAAATATGTGCCCTTATGCCAAAGAGTGTACTTTTATGCCAGTCGCTCTTCTATAAGAGATGATTAAGTGGCTACAAACGCACGCTTTATAAAATTATCTCCGTAAGGTCTATCCAATTCACGATCTGAACATGCCACCTTCAAATCTGTTCAAGCTGCCTGTATACACATGTATACATATGAGCCGTGCTTCTTCTAAAATAGTTCTTCTAAGTGCATGCCCGCTTACACATGTAAGTTATGTTTTTATATGCGTCAACTTAAAATTGCCTCCATTAAATTTAAACCATCTCTAAACAGGCTTTTCATTTTTGACTGAGAAGGCCAAAGATAGATCTAAGCTATAAAAAAAAAAAAAAGAATCCCTAAACAAACATGAGATGGATAGATATAAATGAAAACCTGCTACAAATTTATCATAACACTGTCAATACAGCAGCAGATGTATTTTTTCCCTTCATCGATAATAATTCATCCTTTAGGGCCTATAGATTTAATCATTCTGCTCAGTCTTTCAAGACTTGGAACTGAATATGCCTCCCATGGCCCTGTGAACCTTGCCGGCCCTCGGTGGGATATCTTAAACAAAAGGCTCCTTTTTATTCACTTGTGGTACACAGCTGGGGTCTAGTGGAGGTTGGAAGTTATCTTTACTTCAGAGTTGGTTTACATTTCATAAAGACTTCGATCTCAATCTACCAGATTATGTTACACAGCTTTCAGCATTGCTCATTCCAGTACACTATTTTTGTCACCAAAACAGGTCCCTGAGTCCTTCAGAACTTTTGAAAGTGAACCAAAGTGCTAGGGAGTCATTTCCTACCTCAGATCCATGACTACTCCATTTCCTCTTCACATAAATATCATTCAGCTGCAATTATTCAATTTTTCTAAATTCTTTGAACTGCCATCTTGCAAAACCTTGGTTATCCTAGAACAATACCCAATTCTCAGGCTCGATTAGATTATTGGAATACCTTGGATATCTTGGCAGCAGCTGTCCTTGCAAAAGTGCCACAGATTTTGTCACCCAGTGTCAGGCATTTGATTGGTCCAACTTGCCCTTAATATCATGGTCTCACAGACACTGTACTGTGCCAAATAAAAATAACTTACAGGGGCTAGTAAAAATAGGACCAATATTGTATAAATGTCATACGTAGATATATTTATATGTCAATATATTCAATCTTTTTTGCTTGATTGACAATATGGCAGCCTTCTGAGAGCTGCTGCTTCATGCAAAAACGCTATTGGCTCTACATAACTTCGGGGGTTCTGAAGTGGAGGCCATGCGTGCCGAAGCACCTGGCCTGCCACCAAGCCTAGACATCCCCTCCTGCCACTGGAATCAACGGCAGCATGGCGCAGCTCAGCACAGAGGGGGCAGCAGGCCATGCATGCTGAAGCACATGCCCTACCAGCCTAGCCCGACTAGTGGATGGACCAGCCCTGAGTGCACTGCAGAGGGAAGCCCCCTCTTTCCTGACCTCACTGATCACCACACAACCTGCAAATAGGGAAAGAAGAACTAACAATTTAGGCACCTTACAGGTCCCCACCACCATCAGAACAGTGAAAACAAGTACATCTCGCAGAGCCTTTTCATTCTCTGCACCAACTATATGGAATCAACTCCCTATTGAACTGCGTTCAATCACAGACATTACAATCTTCAGGAAAGAGTTAAAGACCCACCTTTTCAAATGCTACTACAATCAGCCAGGACCCTCAAGCTACATGGAAGCAATCAGATAATTATTTGTGTTGGAATATGCTTTATACAAGAATATGGAAAATGTCTAGTCCAAACCTATATAATCCAAATAGGTAAATGTAAAAAGGCGTAATACCAAAAGGTGAAGATGTACGATTGTAAACCAGTAATGTGTAAATATGAATGTATAAATGTAAATATGTATAATGTTGTCCCCCAAGACACTAACCTTGTGTGCTGTGACCTCCCCCAGACCTATGTATTTACTGTACCCTCCCAGTCCTGATTTGACTCCCCCAAAAGAAAAATCAAACCGCTACTGATCGACGGAAGCAGCGGTATATAAGTGTGTATTAAATAAATAAATAAATAAACACTGCACCATGGTATACCAGTGAGGTCAACACCTTAAAACAAGCCCTGAGAAAAACAGAACGAAAACGGAGAAAAACAGAACAAAAATGGAGAAAGATGTACAAGATAAAATCAAATATACTAACAAGATGCAAGAATACCAGTCTCTAATAAATGCTTAAGAACATAAGCCATACTGGGTCAGACCAAGGTCCATCAAGCCCAGTATCCTGTTTCCAACAGTGGCCAATCTAGGTCATAAGTACCTAGCAGTCTTCCCAAAAGACACAGGTTCCACAGTGTTTGTATTGGGTCAAGCATTGAAATCCTGGGTCCCTTTTAATAATGGTTTATGGACCTTTCCTCCAGGAACTTGTCCAAACCTTTTTTAAACCCAGCTACACTAACAGCTTTTACTACATACTCCGGTAACAAATTCCAGAGTTTGATTACACGTTTAGTGAAAAAATATTTTCTCTTATTAGTCTTAAATAGGTTACCCTGTAGCTTCATTGCATGTCCCCTAGTCTTTTTATATTCTGATGATGTAAACAATCGATCTACGTTTACCCGTTCCACGCCATTAATTAATTTATAGACTTCTATCATATCTCCCCTCAGCCGTCTCTTTTCCAGGTTAAAGAGCCCTAACCTTCTTAGCCTCTCTTCATAAGGGTATCCTTCCATCCCCTTTACCATTTTGGTGGCTCTTCTCTGCACCTTTTCTAATAGCGCTATATCCTTTTTAAGATACGGCGACCAGAATTGCACACAATATTCAAGGTGCGGTCGTACCATGGAACAATAAAGAAGCATTATAATATCCTTAGTTTTATTTTCCATTCCTTTCCTTATGATACCTAGCATTTTATTTGCTCTCTTTGCTGCCGCTGCACACTGGGCGGAAGGTTTCAACATGTTATCCACGATGACGCCTAAATCTTTTCCCTGGGTTGTTGTTCCCAATGTGGAACCTTGCATCGTGTCACCATAGTTTGGGTTGTTCTTTCCTAGGTGCATAACTTTGCATTTGTCCACATTAAATTTCATCTGCCATTTGGATGCCCAGTCTTCCAATTTATCAAGATCCTCTTGCAATTTTCCACAATCCTCTTGGTTTTAACAACTTTAAATAGTTTTGTATCATCTGCAAATTTGATAACCTCACTCGTTATTCCACTTTTCAGGTCATTTATGAATATGTCAAAAAGCAGCGGACCCAGCACAGATCCCTGGGGAACTCCACTATTCACCTTTTTCTATTGTGAAAATTGGCCATTTAGCCCTACCCTCTGCTTTCTATCTTTTAACCAGTTCCTGATCCACAATAGTACACTGCCTCCTATCCCATGACTTTTTAGTTTTGCCAAAAGTCTCTGATAAGGGATCTTGTCAAAGGCTTTCTGAAAGTCCAGATACACTATATCAACCGACTCACCTTTGTCTACCTGTTTATTCACACCTTCAAAAAAAATAACAGATTAGTAAGACAGAATCTTCCTTGTCTAAAGCCATGTTGGCTGTCTCCTATTAAGCCATGACTATCTACATGATGAGTAATTTTGTTCTTTACAATGGTTTTTCTACCAATTTCCCCGGCACTGACGTCAGGCTCACCGGTCTGTAGTTTCCTGGATAAACCCTGGAACCCTTTTTAAAAATTGGTGTTACATTGGCGATCCTCCAATCTTCAGGTATTACAGATCATTTTAATGATAGTTCACAGATTATTAATAGCAGGTCTGCAATCTCATATTTCAGTTCTTTCAACACCCTTGGATGTATACCATCCGGTCCAGGTGATTTGCTACTCTTCAGTTTATCAAAT
The DNA here is from genome assembly GCA_033557465.1 of Ichthyophis bannanicus. Lineage (NCBI taxonomy): Eukaryota > Metazoa > Chordata > Amphibia > Gymnophiona > Ichthyophiidae > Ichthyophis > Ichthyophis bannanicus. The sequence goes on along the minus strand of CM066041.1, from coordinate 248,647,336 downwards.
AGTTGTAATACATCTTCCCGGTGTATCGATATTTCTTTCAATTCCTCTGCAGTATCACCTTTAAATACCACTTCAGTCATGGGTAACATCCCTACATCTTCCTCAGTAAATACCGAAGCAAAGAATTCATTCAGTCTCTCCACTATAGCCTTGTCCCCTCTTACTTCCCCTTTTACCCCTCTATCATCTAATGGTTCAACTGACTCTCTCACGGGTTTTTTGCTACGAATGTACTTGAAAAAGTCTTTATTAGACGTTTTTGCTTCCATAGCAAGCTTCTTCTCAAATTCTCTCTTTGCCTGCCTTATCAATGCCTTGCACTAGCATTCTCTCCGATTGTATCAGTAGTGACTTCCTGTCTCTGGAAGAGAGAATAAAGCAGATAGATGGGCAGATGATGTTCTCCTCAATCCTCCTTGTTGAGGGTAGAGACACTAGAATTCTCTGCCTGTGTATCAGTAGTGACTTCATGGCTCTGGTAGAGAGAGTTAAACAAATAGATGAGCAGATGGCGGTCTTCTCAATACTCCTGGTTGAGGGTAGAGATGATAGCATTCTCTCTGAGTGTATCAGTAGTGACTTCATGGCTCTGGAAGAGAGAGTAAAGCAGATAGATGCGTAGTTGTTCTTCTTTTTTTTTAATTTCAATTTCCATTTATTAAGAAACTTTAGAGAAAATACAAATATATTAGAAATAACAATATGTAACCATTACAAAGAAAAACAACAACCGGACATCTGCAAAAAGTTCACGTCAAGAGAAGCATGTGAAGAAACAGAGGAGCTCACTCAAAATTATAAACTCTTTTTCATACTAGTCTACTACTGATACACTTAATATATCAGGAAATCAGTGAACCCTTGGATTGGAGGAAAGATTCTAATGCCGAGGTCTCCAGAAAAACATACTTAGTGCTCTGAAAGGTAACTAAACACTTGCATGGAAATTTAAGAAAAAAAGTGGCACCAAGAGCTAGGACGCGTGGCTTCAACATCAAAAAGGCCCGGCGACGTAGCTGGGTTTTCCTGGAGACATCGGGAAAGATACTCACCCTCCCCCCACAAAAAACAGATGTCTTATTCAAAAAATATAAACGCATCACAGCATTCTTATCAATTTCTGAGGCAAAGGACACCAGAAGTGTAGCCCTAGTTGAAATATTATCTTGAGACTATTCAATAAACTCTGAAATATTAAGGGACTCCTGCAACCGAGATGAAACAGGCTCACCAGAGCCTCCCGGCTCGGAGACCCCTTTAAAGGGAATATAATACACTTTAGTCAAAGACGGTTTATTATCTTCTCGATAACCCAAAATATCTATCAAATATTTATCAAATAGTATCTGAGGAGATAAAAACCGTGTACAATGAAAATTTAAAGAACGCAAATTTAAAGCACGCAAACTATTCTCCAATAACTCATGCTGAGTATGGAGAATAATGCTATCTTTCATAAAAGACAATGAGGAATTTTGTAATACAACAGATTGGGCTTCCAATTTCTGGCATCTCTCCCCCAGCACATCGATCTGAGAATCATGTTGGGTAAAGTTAGCCACAGAGTCTCTAGTAAAGTCCGACATTTGCACAACGACGGAACTCAACGAAGACTCTATCCTAGTAAGAATGGACCAAACATCGAGAAGGGAGACATCCCTAGGGTCCACAGATGAAGAAACACCGTCCCGTTGCATTAAGGCAGAGCTCCCAGGAACTGAAAGTAACACTCCCGGTAACTACCACAGGACTAGGAGCAGATAAAGCCGATGGTAGGGCTAATTGCAAAGATGCAGCCCTACTCACTGGAGAGGAAGTAACAGGAACAGCGTTACAAACAGCAGCAGAGGGGGAAGAGATACTAACCCCCAAAAAAGATGAGGAATCACAACTGGGGAGCTGAGTCGGAGTCGCAGTAATGGCCTCTCCCTCCTTACCACTCAGAGTCATCAGATGACGATCCATAGGGCCAGAGATTTTAACAGCTTTAGTTGGATTCTCAGTACTCACATTTAGAGGTCGTTTTCGTCGTCTGCCCATACTGCACAACCATAAGCCAGCTCCAAAGCTCCTCGAGCGCCCAAGGAGCGCATAAGGAGCAAGCCCCTTAATAACGCGCCCCTTTAGAACACGACCGCTTCCGCGTACCGCTTAGCGATCAGATTTTAAACCCCCGGTGATGACGTCAGGAGTAGGCGCCGCAGATGAACCGTGCACTCCGACACAGCGCAGGACATCACAATGGGGCACAGTGGTGAGCAACAGCCTCCTCGCCTCACACGCTCCCAACACAGACAGCAAGCTTCCTGGCTTTAAACCCCCGGTGATGACGTCAGGGGTAGACGCCGCAGATGAACCGTGCACTCCGACACAGCGCAGGAGATCACAATGGGGGCACAGTGGTGAGCAACAGCCTCCTTGCCTCACAAGCTCCCAACACAGACAGCAAGCTTCCTGGCTTTAAACCCCCGGTGATGACGTCAAGGGTAGGTGCCGCAGATGAACCGTGCACTCCGACACAGCGCAGGAGATCACAACGGGGCACAGTGGTGAGCAACAGCCTCCTCGCCTCACACGCTCCGAACACAGACAGCAAGCTTCCTGGATTTAAACCCCCGGTGATGACGTCAGGGGTAGGCGCCGCAGATGAACCGTGCACTCCGACACAGCGCAGGAGATCACAACGGGGCACAGTGGTGAGCACCAGCCTCCTCGCCTCACACGTTCCCCGCGTAGATGGTCTTCTCCGCAATACTCCTTGTTGAGAGTAGAGAGGCTAGCATTCTCTTCGAGTGTATCAGTAGTGACTTCATGGCTCTGGAAGAGAGTGTAAAGCAGATAGATACGTAGATGGTGTTCTCCTCAATGTTCCTTGTTGATGGTAAAGACGCTAGCATTCTCTGTGAGTGTATTGGTAGTGACTTCATGGCTCTGGAACAGAGAGTAATATAGATAGATGCACAGATGGTATTCTCCTCAATCCTCCTTGTTGAGGGTAGATACGGTAGCATTCTCTCCGAGTGTATTGGTAGTGACTTCATGGCGCTGGAAAAGAGAGTAAAGCAGATAGATGCGTAGATGGTGTTCTCCTCAATCCTCCTTGTTGAGAGTAGAGACGCTAGCATTTTCTCCGAGTATATCAGTAGTGATTTCATGGCTCTGGAAGAGAGAGTAAAGCAGATAGATGCGTAAATGGTGTCCTCCTCAATCCTCCTTGTTGAGGGTAGAGACACTAGCATTCTCTCTGATTGTTTTGGTAGTGACATCATGGCTCTGGAAGAGAGAGTAAAACAAACAGATGCGCAGATGGTATTCTCCTCAATCCTCCTTGTTGAGAGTAGAGACACTAGAATTCTCTCCTAGTGTATCGGTAGTGACTTCATGGCTCTGGAAGAGAGAGTAAAGCAGATAGAGGCGCAGATGGTGTTCTCCTCAATCCTCCTTGTTGATAGTAGAGACGCTAGCATTCTCTCCGAGTGTATCAGAACTGACTTCAGGGCTCTGGAAGAGAGCGTAAAGCAGATAGATACGTAGATGGTGTTCTCCTCAATCCTCCTTGTTCAGGGTAAAGACACTAGCATTCTCTCAGAGTATATTAGTTGTGACTTCATGTCTCTGGAAGAGAGAGTAAAGCAGATAGATGCGCAGATGGTGTTCTCCTCAATCCTCTTTGTTGATGGTAGAGACGCTAGCATTTTCTCCGAGTATATCAGTAGTGATTTCATGGCTCTGGAAGAGAGAGTAAAGAAGATAGATGCGTAAATGGTGTTCTCCTCAATCCTCCTTTGTCGAGGGTAGAGACACTAGCATTCTCTCTGAGTGTATCAGTAGTGACTTCATGGCTATGGAAGAGAGAATAAAGCAGATAGATGAGCAGATGGTGTTCTCCTCAACACTCCTTGTTGAGGGTAGAGACGCTATAATTCTCTGCCTGTGTATCAGTAGTGACTTCATGTCTCTGGAAGAGAGAGTAAAGCAGATAGATGTGCAGATGGTGTTCTCCTCAATCCTCCTTGTTGATGGTAGAGAAGCTAGCATTATCTCCGAGTATATCAGTAGTGATTTCATGGCTCTGGAAGAGACAGAAAAGCAGACAGATGCGTAAATGGTGTTCTCCTCAATCTTCCTTGTTGAGGGTAGAGACGCTAGCATTCTCTCTGAGTGTATCAGTAATGACTTCATGGCTATGGAAGAGAGAGTAAAGCAGATAGATGAGCAGATGGTGTTCTCCTCAACCCTCCTTGTTGAGGGTAGAGACGCTATAATTCTCTGCCTGTGTATCAGTAGTGACTTCATGTCTCTGGAAGAGAGAGTAAAGCAGATAGATGTGCAGATGGTGTTCTCCTCAATCCTCCTTGTTGATGGTAGAGAAGCTAGCATTATCTCCGAGTATATCAGTAGTGATTTCATGGCTCTGGAAGAGACAGAAAAGCAGACAGATGCGTAAATGGTGTTCTCCTCAATCTTCCTTGTTGAGGGTAGAGACGCTAGCATTCTCTCTGAGTGTATCAGTAATGACTTCATGGCTATGGAAGAGAGTGTAAATAAGATAGATGGGCAGATGGTGTTCCCCTCAATCCTCCTTGTTGAGGGTAGAGACGCTAGGATTCTCTCCAAGTGTATCAGTAGTGACTTCATAGCTCTGGAAGAGAGCGTAAAGCAGATAGACATGTAGATGGTGTTCTCCTCAATCCTCCATGTTGAGGGTAAAGACGCTAGCATTCTCTAAGAGTATATCAGTAGTGACTTCATGTCTCTGGAAGAGAGAGTAAAGCAGATAGATGTGCAGATGGCGTTTTCCTCAATCCTCCTGGTTGAGGGTAGAAATGCTAGCAATCTTTCTAAGTGTATCAGTAGTGACTTCATGGCTCTGGAAGAGAGAGTAAAGCAGATAGATGCACAAATGGTGTATTGGTAGTGACTTACTGGCTCTGGAAGAGAGAGTAATACAGATAGATGCACAGATGGTATTCTCCTCAATCGTCCTTGTTGAGGGTAGAGACACTAGCTTTCGCTCCGAATGTATCGGTAGTGACTTCATGGCTCCGGAAGAGAAAGTAAAGCAGATAGATGTGCAGATGGTGTTCTCCTCAATCCTCCTTGTTGAGGGTAAAGACGCTAGCATTCTCTCTGAGTTTATGACTTCATGTCTTCATATCTTTCTGTATATAGCTTGTATATAGTTTACCATGTTGTCTCCAAGTTACTGACCCTGTTATAATGTAAGCAAAAGACCTTGTTATAATGTAAGCAAAGGACTGTTCTAATGCGAAATTTGTTATCTGTAAACCGCGCTGATACCAAAGAGCGCGGTATATAAAAACTGTAAAATAAATAAATAAAATAAATAAAATAATGTCTCTGGAAGAGAGAGTAAAGCAGATAGATGCGCAGATGGTGTTCTCCTCAATCCTCCTTGTTGAGGGTAGAGATGCTAGCATTCTCTCCGAGTATATCAGTAGTGATTTCATGGCTCTGGAAGATAGAGTAAACCAGATAAATGCGTAGATGGTGTTCTCCTCAATCCTCCTTGTTGAGGGTAGAGACGCTAGCATTTTCTCTGAGTATATCAGTAGTGACTTCATGGCTCTGGAAGAGAGAGAAAAGCAGATAGATGCGTAGAAGGTGTTCCCCCGATCCTCCTTGTTGAGTGTAGAGACACTAGCATTCTTTCTGAGTGTATTGGTAGTGACTTCATGGCTCTGGAAGAGAGAGTAATAGAGATAGATGCACAGATGGTGTTCTCCTCAATCCTCCTTGTTGAGGGTAGAGACGCTAGCATTCTCTCCGAGTGAATCAGTAGTGACTTCATGGCTCTGAAAGAGAGAGTAAACAGATAGATGCATAGATGGTGTTCTCCTCGATCCTCCTTGTTGAGTGTAACGACGCTAGCATTCTCTCTGAGTGTATCAGTAGTGACTTCATGGCTCTGGAAGAGAGAGTAAAACAAACAGATGCACAGACGGTATTCTCCTCAATCCTCCTTGTTGAGACACACTAGCATTCTCTCCGATTGTATCGGTAGTGACTTAAGGTCTCTGGAAGAGAGAGTAAAGCAGATAGATGCTTAGATGGTGTTCTCCTCAATCCTCCTTGTTGAGGGTAGAGACGCTAGCATTCTCTCTGAGTATATCAGTAGTGATTTCATGGCTCTGGAAGAGAGAGTAAAGCAGATAAATGCGTAGATGGGGTTCTCCTCAGTCCTCCTTGTTGAGGGTAGAGACGCTAGCATTCTCTCTGAGTGTATCAGTAGAGACTTCATGGCTCTGGAAGGGAGAGAAAAGCAAATAGATGCGTAGATCGTGTTCTCCTTGATCCTCCTTGTTGAGTGTAGAGACACTAGCATTCTTTCTGAGTGTATTGGTAGTGACTTAATGGCTCTGGAAGAGAGAGTAATACAGATAGATGCACAGATGGTATTCTCCTCAATCATCCTTGTTGAGGGTAGAGACAGTAGCTTTCGCTCCGAATGTATCGGTAGTGACTTCATGGCTCCGGAACAGAAAGTAAAGCAGATAGATGTGCAGATGATGTTCTCCTCAATCCTCCTTGTTGAGGGTAAAGACGCTAGCATTCTCTCAGAGTATATCAGTAGTGACTTCATGTCTCTGGAAGAGAGAGTAAAGCAGATAGATTCTTAGATGGTGTTCTCCTCAATCCTCCTTGTTGAGGGTAGATATGCTAGCATTCTCTCCGAGTGTTTCAGTAGTGACATCATGGCTCTGGAAGAGAGCGTAAAGCAGATAGATACGTAGATGGTGTTCTCCTCAATCCTCCTTGTTGAGGGTAGAGTTGCTAGCATTCTCTCAGAGTGTAACAGTAGTGACTTCATGGCTCTGGAAGAGAGCGTAAAGCAGATTGATGCGCAGATGGTATTCTCCTCAATCCTTCTTGTTGATGGTACAGACGCTAGCATTTTCTCCGAGTATATCAGTAGTGACTTCATGGCTCTGGAAGAGAGAGAAAAGCAGATAGATGCGTAGATGCTGTTCCCCTCGATCCTCCTTGTTGAGTGTAGAGACACTAGCATTCTTTCTGAGTGTATTGGTAGTGACTTCATGGCTCTGGAAGAGAGAGTAATAGAGATAGATGCACAGATGGTGTTCTCCTCAATCCTTCTTGTTGAGGGTAGAGACGCTAGCATTCTCTCCGAGTGTATTAGTAGTGACTTCATGGCTCTGAAAGAGAGAGTAAACAGATAGATGCATAGATGGTGTTCTCCTCGATCCTCCTTGTTGAGGGTAACGACGCTAGCATTCTCTCTGAGTTTATCAGTAGTGACTTCATGGCTCTGGAAGAGAGAGTAAAACAAACAGATGCGCAGACGGTATTCTCCTCAATCCTCCTTGTTGAGAGTAGACACACTAGCATTCTCTCCGATTGTATCGGTAGTGACTTCATGTCTCTGGAAGAGAGAGTAAAGCAGATAGATGCTTAGATGGTGTTCTCCTCAATCCTCCTTGTTGAGGGTAGAGACGCTAGCATTCTCTCTGAGTATATCAGTAATGATTTCATGGCTCTGGAAGAGAGAGTAAAGCAGATAGATGCGTAAATGGTGTCCTCCTCAATCCTCCTTGTTGAGGGTAGAGACGCTAGCATTTTCTCTGAGTGCATCAGTAGTGACTTCATGGCTATGGAAGAGAGAGTAAAGCAGATAGATGGGCAGATGGTGTTCTCCTCAATCCTCCTTGTTGAGGGTAGAGACGCTAGAATTCTCTGCCTGTGTATCAGTAGTGACTTCATGGCTATGGAAGAGAGAGATAAACAAATAGATGCGCAGATGGCATTCTTCTCAATCCTCCTGGTTGAGGGTAGAGACGAGAGCATTCTCTATGAGTGTATCAGTAGTGACTTCATGGCTCTGGAAGAGAGAGTAAAGCAGATAGATGCGTAGGTGGTGTTCTCCTCAATCCTCCTTGTTGAGTGTAGAGACACTAGCATTCTCTCTGAATGTATCATTAGTGAATTCATGGCTCTGGAAGAGAGCGTAAAGCAGATAGATACGTAGATGGTGTTTTCCTCAATCCTCCTTGTTGATGGTATAGAAGCTAGAATTCTCTGTGAGTGTATTGGTAGTGACTTCATGGTTCTGGAACAGAGAGTAATACAGATAGATGCACAGATGGTGTTCTCCTCAATTCTCCTTGTTGAGGGTAGATATGCCAGCATTCTCTCCGAGTGTATTGGTAGTGACTTCATGGTTCTGAAAGAGAGAATAAAGCAGATAGATGTGTAGGTGGTGTTCTCCTCAATCCTCCTTGTTGAGGGTAGAGACACTAGCATTCTCTCTGAGTGTATCGGTAGTGACTTCATGGCACTGGAAAAGAGAGTAAAGCAGATAGATGCGCAGATCGTCTTCTCCTCAATCCTCCTTGTTGAGAGTAGAGACGCTAGCATTATCTCCGAGTGTATCAGTAGTGACTTCATAGCTATGGAAGAGAGCGTAAAGCAGATAGACACGTAGATGGTGTTCTCCTCAATCCTCCATGTTGAGGGTAAAGACGCTAACATTCTCTCAGAGTATATCAGTAGTGACTTCATGTCTCTGGAAGAGAGAGTAAAGCAGATAGATGCGCAGATGGTGTTCTCCTCAATCCTCCTTGTTGAGGGTAGAGACGCTAGCATTCTCTCCGAGTATATCAGTAGTGATTTCATGGCTCTGGAAGAGAGAGTAAAGCAGATAGATGCGTAGATGGTGTTCTCCTCAATCCTCCTTGTTGAGGGTAGAGACGCTAGCATTCTCTTTGACTGTATCAGTAGTGACTTCACGGCCATGGAAAAGAGAGTAAAGCAGATAGATGGGCAGATGTTGTTCTCCTCAATCCTCCTTGTTGAGGGTAGAGACACTAGAATTCTCTGCCTGTGTATCAGTAGTGACTTCATGGCTCTGGAAGACAGAGTTAAACAAATAGATGAGCAGATGGCGGTCTTCTCAATACTCCTGGTTGAGGGTAGAGACGATAGCATTCTCTCTGAGTGTATCAGTAGTGACTTCATGGCTATGGAAGAGAGCGTAAAGCAGATAGATGGGCAGATGGTGTTCTCCTCAAGCCTCCTTGTTCAGGGTAAAGACACTAGCATTCTCTCAGAGTATATTAGTAGTGACTTCATGTCTCTGGAAGAGAGAGTAAAGCAGATAGATGTGCAGATGGTGTTCTCCTCAATCCTCCTTGTTGAGGGTAGAGAGGCTAGCATTCTCTTCGAGTGTATCAGTGGTAACTACATGGCTCTGGAAGAGAGCTTAAAGCAGATAGATACAAAGATGGTGTTCTGTTCAATCCTCCTTGTTGAGAGTAGAAACGCTAGCATTCTCTCCGAGTGTATAAAGTTGTGAGTTTATGGCTCTGGAAGAGAGAGTAAAGCAGATAGATGCGTAGATGGTGTTCCCCTCAATCCTCGTTGTTGAGAGTAGAGACACTAGCATTCTCTGTGAGTGTATTGGTAGAGAATTCATTCCTCTGGAACAGAGAGTAATACAGATAGATGCACAGATTGTGTTCTTCTCAGTCCTCCTTGTTGAGGGTAGATATGCTAGCATTCTCTCCGAGTGTATTGGTAGTGACTTCATGTCTCTGGAAGAGAGAGTAAAGCAGATAGATGTGCAGATGGTGTTCTCCTCAATCCTCCTTGTTGATGGTAGAGAAGCTAGCATTATCTCCGAGTATATCAGTAGTGATTTCATGGCTCTGGAAGAGACAGAAAAGCAGACAGATGCGTAAATGGTGTTCTCCTCAATCTTCCTTGTTGAGGGTAGAGACGCTAGCATTCTCTCTGAGTGTATCAGTAATGACTTCATGGCTATGGAAGAGAGAGTAAAGCAGATAGATGAGCAGATGGTGTTCTCCTCAACCCTCCTTGTTGAGGGTAGAGACGCTATAATTCTCTGCCTGTGTATCAGTAGTGACTTCATGTCTCTGGAAGAGAGAGTAAAGCAGATAGATGTGCAGATGGTGTTCTCCTCAATCCTCCTTGTTGATGGTAGAGAAGCTAGCATTATCTCCGAGTATATCAGTAGTGATTTCATGGCTCTGGAAGAGACAGAAAAGCAGACAGATGCGTAAATGGTGTTCTCCTCAATCTTCCTTGTTGAGGGTAGAGACGCTAGCATTCTCTCTGAGTGTATCAGTAATGACTTCATGGCTATGGAAGAGAGTGTAAATAAGATAGATGGGCAGATGGTGTTCCCCTCAATCCTCCTTGTTGAGGGTAGAGACGCTAGGATTCTCTCCAAGTGTATCAGTAGTGACTTCATAGCTCTGGAAGAGAGCGTAAAGCAGATAGACATGTAGATGGTGTTCTCCTCAATCCTCCATGTTGAGGGTAAAGACGCTAGCATTCTCTAAGAGTATATCAGTAGTGACTTCATGTCTCTGGAAGAGAGAGTAAAGCAGATAGATGTGCAGATGGCGTTTTCCTCAATCCTCCTGGTTGAGGGTAGAAATGCTAGCAATCTTTCTAAGTGTATCAGTAGTGACTTCATGGCTCTGGAAGAGAGAGTAAAGCAGATAGATGCACAAATGGTGTATTGGTAGTGACTTACTGGCTCTGGAAGAGAGAGTAATACAGATAGATGCACAGATGGTATTCTCCTCAATCGTCCTTGTTGAGGGTAGAGACACTAGCTTTCGCTCCGAATGTATCGGTAGTGACTTCATGGCTCCGGAAGAGAAAGTAAAGCAGATAGATGTGCAGATGGTGTTCTCCTCAATCCTCCTTGTTGAGGGTAAAGACGCTAGCATTCTCTCTGAGTTTATGACTTCATGTCTTCATATCTTTCTGTATATAGCTTGTATATAGTTTACCATGTTGTCTCCAAGTTACTGACCCTGTTATAATGTAAGCAAAAGACCTTGTTATAATGTAAGCAAAGGACTGTTCTAATGCGAAATTTGTTATCTGTAAACCGCGCTGATACCAAAGAGCGCGGTATATAAAAACTGTAAAATAAATAAATAAATAAATAAAATAATGTCTCTGGAAGAGAGAGTAAAGCAGATAGATGCGCAGATGGTGTTCTCCTCAATCCTCCTTGTTGAGGGTAGAGATGCTAGCATTCTCTCCGAGTATATCAGTAGTGATTTCATGGCTCTGGAAGATAGAGTAAACCAGATAAATGCGTAGATGGTGTTCTCCTCAATCCTCCTTGTTGAGGGTAGAGACGCTAGCATTTTCTCTGAGTATATCAGGAGTGACTTCATGGCTCTGGAAGAGAGAGAAAAGCAGATAGATGCGTAGAAGGTGTTCCCCCGATCCTCCTTGTTGAGTGTAGAGACACTAGCATTCTTTCTGAGTGTATTGGTAGTGACTTCATGGCTCTGGAAGAGAGAGTAATAGAGATAGATGCACAGATGGTGTTCTCCTCAATCCTCCTTGTTGAGGGTAGAGACGCTAGCATTCTCTCCGAGTGAATCAGTAGTGACTTCATGGCTCTGAAAGAGAGAGTAAACAGATAGATGCATAGATGGTGTTCTCCTCGATCCTCCTTGTTGAGTGTAACGACGCTAGCATTCTCTCTGAGTGTATCAGTAGTGACTTCATGGCTCTGGAAGAGAGAGTAAAACAAACAGATGCACAGACGGTATTCTCCTCAATCCTCCTTGTTGAGACACACTAGCATTCTCTCCGATTGTATCGGTAGTGACTTAAGGTCTCTGGAAGAGAGAGTAAAGCAGATAGATGCTTAGATGGTGTTCTCCTCAATCCTCCTTGTTGAGGGTAGAGACGCTAGCATTCTCTCTGAGTATATCAGTAGTGATTTCATGGCTCTGGAAGAGAGAGTAAAGCAGATAAATGCGTAGATGGTGTTCTCCTCAGTCCTCCTTGTTGAGGGTAGAGACGCTAGCATTCTCTCTGAGTGTATCAGTAGAGACTTCATGGCTCTGGAAGGGAGAGAAAAGCAAATAGATGCGTAGATCGTGTTCTCCTTGATCCTACTTGTTGAGTGTAGAGACACTAGCATTCTTTCTGAGTGTATTGGTAGTGACTTAATGGCTCTGGAAGAGAGAGTAATACAGATAGATGCACAGATGGTATTCTCCTCAATCATCCTTGTTGAGGGTAGAGACAGTAGCTTTCGCTCCGAATGTATCGGTAGTGACTTCATGGCTCCGGAACAGAAAGTAAAGCAGATAGATGTGCAGATGATGTTCTCCTCAATCCTCCTTGTTGAGGGTAAAGACGCTAGCATTCTCTCTGAGTATATCAGTAGTGACTTCATGGCTCTGGAAGAGAGAGAAAAGCAGATAGATGCTCAGATGGTGTTCTCCTGAATCATCATTGTTGAGGATAGAGACACTAACATTCTCTCCGAGTGTATCGATAGTGACTTCACGGCTCTGGAAGAGAGAGTAAAGCAGATAGATGCGTAGATGCTGTTCTCCTCAATCCTCTTTGTTGAGGTTAGAGACGCTAGAATTCTCTCCAAGTGTATCAGTAGTGACTTCATAGCTATGGAGGAGAGCGTAAAGCAGATAGACACGTAGATGGTGTTCTCCTCAATCCTCCATGTTGAGGGTAAAGACGCTAACATTCTCTCAGAGTATATCAGTAGTGACTTCATGTCTCTGGAAGAGAGAGTAAAGCAGATAGATGCGCAGATGGTGTTCTCCTCAATCCTCCTTGTTGAGGGTAGAGACGCTAGCATTCTCTCCGAGTATATCAGTAGAGATTTCATGGCTCTGGAAGATAGAGTAAAGCAGATAAATGCGTAGATGGTGTTCTCCTCAATCCTCCTTGTTGAGGGTAGAGACGCTAGCATTCTCTCTGAGTGTAACAGTAGTGACTTCATGGCTCTGGAAGAGAGAGTAAAGCAGATAGATGCGTAGATGCTGTTCTCCTCAATCCTCTTTGTTGAGGGTAGAGACACTAGCATTCTCTCTGAGTATATCAGTAGTGACTTCATGGCTCTGGAAGAGAGAGAAAAGCAGATAGATGCGTAGATGCTGTTCCCCTCGATCCTCCTTGTTGAGTGTAGAGACACTAGCATTCTTTCTGAGTGTATTGGTAGTGACTTCATGGCTCTGGAAGAGAGAGTAATAGAGATAGATGCACAGATGGTGTTCTCCTCAATCCTTCTTGTTGAGGGTAGAGACGCTAGCATTCTCTCTGAGTGTATTAGTAGTGACTTCATGGCTCTGAAAGAGAGAGTAAACAGATAGATGCATAGATGGTGTTCTCCTCGATCCTCCTTGTTGAGGGTAACGACGCTAGCATTCTCTCTGAGTTTATCAGTAGTGACTTCATGGCTCTGGAAGAGAGAGTAAAACAAACAGATGCGCAGACGGTATTCTCCTCAATCCTCCTTGTTGAGAGTAGACACACTAGCATTCTCTCCGATTGTATCGGTAGTGACTTCATGTCTCTGGAAGAGAGAGTAAAGCAGATAGATGCTTAGATGGTGTTCTCCTCAATCCTCTTTGTTGAGGGTAGAGACGCTAGCATTCTCTCTGAGTATATCAGTAATGATTTCATGGCTCTGGAAGAGAGAGTAAAGCAGATAGATGCGTAAATGGTGTCCTCCTCAATCCTCCTTGTTGAGGGTAGAGACGCTAGCATTTTCTCTGAGTGCATCAGTAGTGACTTCATGGCTATGGAAGAGAGAGTAAAGCAGATAGATGGGCAGATGGTGTTCTCCTCAATCCTCCTTGTTGAGGGTAGAGACGCTAGAATTCTCTGCCTGTGTATCAGTAGTGACTTCATGGCTATGGAAGAGAGAGATAAACAAATAGATGCGCAGATGGCGTTCTTCTCAATCCTCCTGGTTGAGGGTAGAGACGAGAGCATTCTCTATGAGTGTATCAGTAGTGACTTCATGGCTCTGGAAGAGAGAGTAAAGCAGATAGATGCGTAGGTGGTGTTCTCCTCAATCCTCCTTGTTGAGTGTAGAGACACTAGCATTCTCTCTGAATGTATCATTAGTGAATTCATGGCTCTGGAAGAGAGCGTAAAGCAGATAGATACGTAGATGGTGTTTTCCTCAATCCTCCTTGTTGATGGTATAGAAGCTAGAATTCTCTGTGAGTGTATTGGTAGTGACTTCATGGTTCTGGAACAGAGAGTAATACAGATAGATGCACAGATGGTGTTCTCCTCAATTCTCCTTGTTGAGGGTAGATATGCCAGCATTCTCTCCGAGTGTATTGGTAGTGACTTCATGGTTCTGAAAGAGAGAATAAAGCAGATAGATGTGTAGGTGGTGTTCTCCTCAATCCTCCTTGTTGAGGGTAGAGACACTAGCATTCTCTCTGAGTGTATCGGTAGTGACTTCATGGCACTGGAAAAGAGAGTAAAGCAGATAGATGCGCAGATGGTCTTCTCCTCAATCCTCCTTGTTGAGAGTAGAGACGCTAGCATTATCTCCGAGTGTATCAGTAGTGACTTCATAGCTATGGAAGAGAGCGTAAAGCAGATAGACACGTAGATGGTGTTCTCCTCAATCCTCCATGTTGAGGGTAAAGACGCTAACATTCTCTCAGAGTATATCAGTAGTGACTTCATGTCTCTGGAAGAGAGAGTAAAGCAGATAGATGCGCAGATGGTGTTCTCCTCAATCCTCCTTGTTGAGGGTAGAGACGCTAGCATTCTCTCCGAGTATATCAGTAGTGATTTCATGGCTCTGGAAGAGAGAGTAAAGCAGATAGATGCGTAGATGGTGTTCTCCTCAATCCTCCTTGTTGAGGGTAGAGACGCTAGCATTCTCTTTGACTGTATCAGTAGTGACTTCACGGCCATGGAAAAGAGAGTAAAGCAGATAGATGGGCAGATGTTGTTCTCCTCAATCCTCCTTGTTGAGGGTAGAGACACTAGAATTCTCTGCCTGTGTATCAGTAGTGACTTCATGGCTCTGGAAGACAGAGTTAAACAAATAGATGAGCAGATGGCGGTCTTCTCAATACTCCTGGTTGAGGGTAGAGACGATAGCATTCTCTCTGAGTGTATCAGTAGTGACTTCATGGCTATGGAAGAGAGCGTAAAGCAGATAGATGGGCAGATGGTGTTCTCCTCAAGCCTCCTTGTTCAGGGTAAAGACACTAGCATTCTCTCAGAGTATATTAGTAGTGACTTTATGTCTCTGGAAGAGAGAGTAAAGCAGATAGATGTGCAGATGGTGTTCTCCTCAATCCTCCTTGTTGAGGGTAGAGAGGCTAGCATTCTCTTCGAGTGTATCAGTGGTAACTACATGGCTCTGGAAGAGAGCTTAAAGCAGATAGATACGAAGATGGTGTTCTGTTCAATCCTCCTTGTTGAGAGTAGAAACGCTAGCATTCTCTCCGAGTGTATAAAGTTGTGAGTTTATGGCTCTGGAAGAGAGAGTAAAGCAGATAGATGCGTAGATGGTGTTCCCCTCAATCCTCGTTGTTGAGAGTAGAGACACTAGCATTCTCTGTGAGTGTATTGGTAGAGAATTCATTCCTCTGGAACAGAGAGTAATACAGATAGATGCACAGATTGTGTTCTTCTCAGTCCTCCTTGTTGAGGGTAGATATGCTAGCATTCTCTCCGAGTGTATTGGTAGTGACTTCATGGCTCTGGAAGAGAGAGTAATAGAGATAGATGCAAAGATGGTGTTCTCCTCAATCCTCCTTGTTGAGGGTAGAGACGCTAGCATTCTATCCGAGTGTATCAGTAGTGACTTCATGGCTCTGAAAGAGATAGTAAACAGATAGATGCATAGATGGTGTTCTCCTCGATCCTCCTTGTTGAGGGTAACGACGCTAGCATTCTCTCCGAGTGTATCAGTAGTGACTTCATGGCTCTGGAAGAGAGAGTAAAACAAACAGAAGCGGAGATGGTATTCTCCTCAATCCTCCTTGTTGAGAGTAGACACACTAGCATTCTCTCCAATTGTATCGGTAGTGACTTCATGGCTCTGGAAGACAGAGTAAAGCAGATACATGCTTAGATGGTGTTCTCCTCAATCCTCCTTGTTGAGAGTAGAGACGCCAACATTCTCTCCGAGTGTATCAGTAGTGACATCATGGCTCTGGAAGAGAGCGTAAAGCAGATAGATACGTAGATGGTGTTCTCCTCAATCCTCCTTGTTCAGAGTAAAGCTGCTAGCATTCTCTCAGAGTATATCAGTAGTGACTTCATGTCTCTGGAAGAGAGAGTAAAGCAGATAGATGGGCAGATGGTGTTCTCCTCAATCCTCCTTGTTGAGAGTAGAGACGCTAGCATTTTCTCCGAGTATATCAGTAGTGATTTCATGGCTCTGGAAGAGAGAGTAAAGCAGATAGATGCGTAAATGGTGTCCTCCTCAATCCTCCTTGTTGAGGGTAGAGACGCTAGCATTCTCTCTGAGTGTATCTAGTGACTTTATGGCTATGGAAGAGAGAGTAAAGCAGATAGATGGGCAGGTGATGTTCTCCTCAATCCTCCTTGTTGATGGTAGAGACACTAAAATTTTCTGCCTGTGTATCAGTAGTGACTTCATGGCTCTGGAAGAGAGAGATAAACAAATAGATGCACAGATGGCGTTCTTCTCAATCCTCCTGGTTGAGAGTAGAGACGCTCTCTGAGTGTATCAGTAGTGACTTCATGGTTCTGGAAGAGAGTGTAAAGCAGATAGATACGTAGATGGTGTTCTCCTCAATCCTGCTTGTTGAAGGTAGAGACGCTAGCATTCTCTCCGAGTATATCAGTAGTGATTTCATGGCCCTGGAAGAGAGAGTAAAGCAGATAAATGCGTAGATGGTGTTCTCTTCAATCATCCTTGCTGAGGAAAAAAAAGCTAGCATTCTCTCAGAGTATATCAGTAGTGACTTTATGGCTCTGGAAGAGAGAGTAAAGCAGATAGATGCATAGATGGTGTTCTCCTCAATTCTCCTTGTTGAGAGTAGAGACACTAGAATTCTCTCTGAGTGTATTGGTAGTGACTTCATGGCTCTGGAAGTGAGAGTAATAGAGATAGATGCACAGATGATGTTCTCCTTAATCCTACTTGTTGAGGGTAGAGACGCTAGCATTCTCTCCGAGTGTATCAGTAGTGACTTCATGGCTCTGGAAGAGAGAGTAAAACAAACAGATGCGCAGATGGTATCCTCCTCAATCCTCCTTGTTGAGAGTAGACACTCTAGCATTCTCTCCGATTGTATCGGTAGTGACTTCATGGCTCTGGAAGAGAGATTAAAGCAGATAGATGAGCAGATGGTGTTCTCATCAATCCTCCTTGTTGAGAGTAGAGACGCTAGCATTCTCTCCGAGTGTATCAGTAGTGACTTCATGGCTATGGAAGAGAGAGTAAAGCAGATAGATGGGCAGAGGGTGTTCTCCTCAATCCTCCTTGTTGAGGGTAGAGATGCTAGAATTCTCTGCCTGTGTATCAGTAGTGACTTCATGGCTCTGGAAGAGAGAGATAAACAAAAAGATGCACAGATGGCGTTCT
This sequence comes from Ichthyophis bannanicus, assembly GCA_033557465.1. NCBI lineage: Eukaryota > Metazoa > Chordata > Amphibia > Gymnophiona > Ichthyophiidae > Ichthyophis > Ichthyophis bannanicus. Next base: position 248,629,953 of record CM066041.1, on the reverse strand, counting down.
CCTCAATCCTCCTGGTTGAGGGTAGAGGCGATAGAATTTTCTCTGAGTGTATCAGTAGTGACCTCAATGCTCTGGAAGAGAGAGTAAAGCAGATAGATGCGTAGATGGTGTTCTCCTCAATCCTCCTTGTTGAGAGTAGAGACACTAGCATTCTCTCTGAATGTATTGGTACTGACTTCACGGCTCTGGAAGAGAGAGTAATACAGATAGATGCACAGATGGTGTTCTCCTCATTCCTCCTTGTTGAGGGTAGAGAGGCTAGCATTCTCTTCGAGTGTATCAGTGGTGACTTCATGGCTCTGGAAGAGAGCATAAAGCAGATAGATACGTAGATGGTGTTCTGTTCAATCCTCCTTGTTGAGGGTAGAGATGCTAGCATTCTCTCCGAGTGTTTCAGTAGTGACTTCATGGCTCTGGAAGTGAGCATAAAGCACATAGATACGTAGATGGTGTTTTCCTCAATCCTCCTTGTTAATGGTAGAGACGCTAGCATTCTCTGTGAGTGTATTGGTAGTGATTTCATGGCTCTGGAACAGAGAGTAATACAGATAGATGCACAGATGGTGTTCTTCTCAATCCTCCTTGTTGAGGGTAGATACGCTAGCATTCTCTCCGAGTGTATTGGTAGTGACTTCATGGCTCTGAAAGAGAGAGTAAAGCAGATAGATGCATCGATGGTGCTCTCCTCAATCCTGCTTGTTGAGGGTAGACACACAAGCATTCTCTCTGATTGTATTGGTAGTGACATCATGGCTCTGGAAGAGAGAGATAAACAAAAAGATGCACAGATGCCATTCTCCTCAATCCTCCTGGTTGAGGGTAGAGACGATAGCATTCTCTCTGAGTGTATCAGTAGTGACTTCATGGCTCTGGAAGTGAGAGTAATAGAGATAGATGCACAGATAATGTTCTCCTTAATCCTCCTTGTTGAGGGTAGAGACGCTAGCATTCTCTCCGAGTGTATCAGTAGTGACTTCATGGCTCTGGAAGAGAGAGTAAAACAAACAGATGCGCAGATGGTATTCTCCTCAATCCTCCTTGTTGAGAGTAGACACTCTAGCATTCTCTCCGATTGTATCGGTAGTGACTTCATGGCTCTGGAAGAGAGATTAAAGCAGATAGATGAGCAGATGGTGTTCTCATCAATCCTCCTTGTTGAGAGTAGAGACGCTAGCATTCTCTCCGAGTGTATCAGTAGTGACTTCATGGCTATGGAAGAGAGAGTAAAGCAGATAGATGGGCAGAGGGTGTTCTCCTCAATCCTCCTTGTTGAGGGTAGAGATGCTAGAATTCTCTGCCTGTGTATCAGTAGTGACTTCATGGCTCTGGAAGAGAGAGATAAACAAAAAGATGCACAGATGGCGTTCTCCTCAATCCTCCTGGTTGAGGGTAGAGACGATAGAATTTTCTCTGAGTGTATCAGTAGTGACCTCAATGCTCTGGAAGAGAGAGTAAAGCAGATAGATGTGTAGATGGTGTTCTCCTCAATCCTCGTTGAGAGAAGAGACACTAGCATTCTCTCTGAATGTATTGGTACTGACTTCACGGCTCTGGAAGAGAGAGTAATACAGATAGATGCACAGATGGTGTTCTCCTCATTCCTCCTTGTTGAGGGTAGAGAGGCTAGCATTCTCTTCGAGTGTATCAGTGGTGACTTCATGGCTCTGGAAGAGAGCGTAAAGCAGATAGATACGTAGATGGTGTTCTGTTCAATCCTCCTTGTTGAGGGTAGAGATGCTAGCATTCTCTCCGAGTGTCTCAGTAGTGACTTCATGGCTCTGGAAGAGAGCATAAAGCACATAGATACGTAGATGGTGTTTTCCTCAATCCTCCTTGTTGATGGTAGAGACACTAGCATTCTCTGTGAGTGTATTGGTAGTGATTTCATGGCTCTGGAACAGAGAGTAATACAGATAGATGCACAGATGGTGTTCTTCTCAATCCTCCTTGTTGAGGGTAGACACTCTAGCATTCTCTCCGATTGTATCGGTAGTGACTTCATGGCTCTGGAAGAGAGATTAAAGCAGATAGATGAGCAGATGGTGTTCTCATCAATCCTCCTTGTTGAGAGTAGAGACGCTAGCATTCTCTCCGAGTGTATCAGTAGTGACTTCATGGCTATGGAAGAGAGAGTAAAGCAGATAGATGGGCAGAGGGTGTTCTCCTCAATCCTCCTTGTTGAGGGTAGAGATGCTAGAATTCTCTGCCTGTGTATCAGTAGTGACTTCATGGCTCTGGAAGAGAGAGATAAACAAAAAGATGCACAGATGGCGTTCTCCTCAATCCTCCTGGTTGAGGGTAGAGGCGATAGAATTTTCTCTGAGTGTATCAGTAGTGACCTCAATGCTCTGGAAGAGAGAGTAAAGCAGATAGATGCGTAGATGGTGTTCTCCTCAATCCTCCTTGTTGAGAGTAGAGACACTAGCATTCTCTCTGAATGTATTGGTACTGACTTCACGGCTCTGGAAGAGAGAGTAATACAGATAGATGCACAGATGGTGTTCTCCTCATTCCTCCTTGTTGAGGGTAGAGAGGCTAGCATTCTCTTCGAGTGTATCAGTGGTGACTTCATGGCTCTGGAAGAGAGCGTAAAGCAGATAGATACGTAGATGGTGTTCTGTTCAATCCTCCTTGTTGAGGGTAGAGATGCTAGCATTCTCTCCGAGTGTTTCAGTAGTGACTTCATGGCTCTGGAAGAGAGCATAAAGCACATAGATACGTAGATGGTGTTTTCCTCAATCCTCCTTGTTGATGGTAGAGACGCTAGCATTCTCTGTGAGTGTATTGGTAGTGATTTCATGGCTCTGGAACAGAGAGTAATACAGATAGATGCACAGATGGTGTTCTTCTCAATCCTCCTTGTTGAGGGTAGATACGCTAGCATTCTCTCCGAGTGTATTGGTAGTGACTTCATGGCTCTGAAAGAGAGAGTAAAGCAGATAGATGCATCGATGGTGCTCTCCTCAATCCTGCTTGTTGAGGGTAGACACACAAGCATTCTCTCTGATTGTATTGGTAGTGACATCATGGCTCTGGAAGAGAGAGATAAACAAAAAGATGCACAGATGCCATTCTCCTCAATCCTCCTGGTTGAGGGTAGAGACGATAGCATTCTCTCTGAGTGTATCAGTAGTGACTTCATGGCTCTGGAAGAGAGAGTAAAGCAGATAGATGCGTAGATGGTGTTATCCTCAATCCTCCTTGTTGAGGGTAGAGATGCTAGCATTCTCTCCGAGTGTTTCAGTAGTGACTTCATTGCTCTGGAAGAGAGCATAAAGCACATAGATACGTAGATGGTGTTTTCCTCAATCCTCCTTGTCGATGGTAGAAACGCTAGCATTCTCTCAGAGTGTATCAGTAGTGACTTCATGGCTCTGGAACAGAGAGTAAAGTAGATAGATGCAAAGATGGTCTTCTCCTCAATCCTCCTTGTTGAGGCTAGAGATGCTAGCATTCTCTCCGAGTGTATCAGTAATGACTTCATGGCTCTGGAAGAGAGAATAAAACAAACAGATGTGTTGATGGTGTTCTCCTCAATCCTCCTTGTTGAGGGTAGAGACGCTAGCATTCTCTCGGAGTGTATCAGTAGTGACTTCATGGCTCTGAAAGAGAGAGTAAAGCAGATAGATGTGCAGATGGTGTTCTCCTCAATCGTCCTTGTTGAGGGTAAAGACGTGAGCATTCGCTCCGAATGTATCGGTAGTGACTTCATGGCTCCGGAAGAGAAAGTAAAGCAGATAGATGTGCAGATGGTGTTCTCCTCAATCCTCCTTGTTGAGGGTAAAGACAGTAGCATTCTCTCTGAGTGTAACAGTAGTGACTTCATGGTTCTGGAAGAGAGATTAAAGCAGATAGATGCGTAGATGGTGTTCTCTTCAATCATCCTTGCTGAGGGTAAAAAAAGCTAGCATTCTCTCTGAGTGTATGAATAGTGACTTTATAGCTCTGGAAGAGAGAGTAAAGCAGATAGATGCACAGATGGTCTTCTCCTCAATCCTGCTTGTTGAGAGTAGATACGCTAGCATTCTCTCCGAGTGTATCAGTAGTGATGTCATGGCTCTAGAAGAGAGAGTAAAGCAGATAGATGCATAGATGGTGTTCTACTCAATTCTCCTTGTTGAGAGTAGAGACACTAGAATTCTCTCTGAGTGTATTGGTAGTGACTTCATGGCTATGGAAGTGAGAGTAATAGAGATAGATGCACAGATGTTGTTCTCCTCAGTCCTCCTTGTTGAGGGTAGAGACGCTAGCATTCTCTCCGAGTGTATCAGTGGTGACTTCATGGCTCTGAAAGAGAGAGCAAAGCAGATAGATGCATAGATGGTGTTCTCCTTGATCCTCCAAGTTGAGGGTAACAACGCTAGCATTCTCTCCGAGTGTATCAGTAGTGACTTCATGGCTCTGGAATAGAGAGTTAAACAAATAGATGCGCAGACGGCGTTCTTCTCAATACTCCAGGTTGAGGGTAGAGACGATAGCATTCTCTCTGAGTGTATCAGTAGTGACTTCATGGCTCTGGAAGAGAATAAAGCAGATAGATACGTAGATGGTCTTCTCCTCAATCCTCCTTGATGAAGTAGAGATGCTAGCATTCTCTCCGAGTGTATCAGTAGTGACTTCATTGCTCTGGAAGAGAGAGAAAAGCATATAGATGCGTAGATGGTGTTATCTTCAATCCTCCTTATTGAGGGAAGAGATGCTAGCATTCTCTCCGAGTTTATCAGTAGTGACTTCAAGGCTCTGGAAGAGAGAGTAAAGCAGATAGATATGTAGATGGTGTTCTCCTCAATCCTCCTTGTTCAGGGTAAAGACACTAGCATTATCTCAGATTATATCAGTAGTGACTTCATGTCTCTGGAAGAGAGAATAATACAGATAGATGCACAGATGGTATTCTCCTCAACCGTCCATGTTGAGGGTAGTGACGCTAGCATTTACTCCGAATGTATCGGTAGTGACTTCATGGCTCCGGAAGAGAAAGTAAAACAGATAGATGTGCAGATGGTGTTCTCCTCAATCCTCCTTGTTGAGGGTAAAGACACTAGCATTCTCTCTGAGTGTAACAGTAGTGACTTCATGGTTCTGGAAGAGAGATTAAAGCAGATAGATGCGCAGATGGTGTTCTCCTCAATCACCATTGTTGAGGATAGAGACACTAACATTCTCTCCGATTGTATCGGTAGTGACTTCACGGCTCTGGAAGAGAGAGTAAAGCAGATAGATACGTAGATCGTGTTCTCCTCAATCCTCCATGTTGAGGGTAAATACGCTAGCATTCTCTCCAAGTGTATCAGTAATGACTTCATTGCTCTGGAAGAGAGCGTAAAGCAGATAGATACGTAGATCGTGTTCTCCTCAATCCTCCTTGTTGATGGTAGAGACGCTAGCATTCTCTGTGAGTGTATTTGTAGTGACTTCATGGTTCTGGAACAGAAAGTAATACAGATAAATGCACAGATGGTATTCTCCTCAATCCTCCTTGTTGAGGGTAGATACTCTAGCATTCTCTCTGAGTGTATTGGTAGTGACTTCATGGCTCTGGAAGAGAGAGTAAAGAAGATAGATGCGTAGATGTTGTTCTCCTCAATCCTCCTTGTTGAGGGTATAGACACTAGCATTCTCTCTGATTGTATTGGTAGTGACATCATGGCTCTGGAAGAGAGAGTAAAACAAACAGATGCGCAGATGGTATTCTCCTCAATCCTCCTTGTTGAGGGTAGAGACGCTAGCATTCTCTCCAAGTGCATCAGTAATCACTTCATGGCTCTGGAAGAGAGCGTAAAGCAGATAGATACGTAGATGGTGTTCTCCTCAATCCTCATTGTTGATGGTAGAGACTCTAGCATTCTCTGTGAGTGTATTGGTAGTGACTTCATGGCTCTGGAACAGAAAGTAATACAGATAGATGCACAGATGGTGTTCTTCTCAATCCTCCTTGTTGAGGGGAGATACGCTAGCATTCTCTCCGAGTGTATTGGTAGTGACTAAATGGCTCTGAAAGAGAGAGTAAAGCAGATAGATGTGTCGATGGTGTTCTCCTCAATCCTGCTTGTTGAGCGTAGACACACTAGCATTCTCTCTGATTGTATTGGTAGTGACATCATGGCTCTGGAAGAGAGAGTAAAACAAACAGATGCACAGATGGTATTCTCCTCAATCCTCCTTGCTGAGGGTAGAGAGGCTAGCAGTCTCTCCAAGTGTATCAGTAGTGACTTCATGGCTCTGGAAGAGAGCGTAAAACAGATAGATACGTAGATGTTGTTCTCTTCTATCCTCCTTGTTGAGGGCAGAGAGGCTAGCATTCTCTCCAAGTGTATCAGTAGTGACTTCATGGCTCTGGAAGAGAGCGTAAAGCAGATAGATACGTAGATGGTGTTCTCTTCAATCCTCCTTGTTGAGGGCAGGGATGCTAGCATTCTCTCCGAGTGTATCAGTAGTGACTTCATCACTCTGGAAGAGAGCGTAAAGCAGATAGATACGTAGATGGTGTTCTCCTCAATCCTCCTTGTTGATGGTAGAGACGCTAGCATTCTCTGTGAGTGTATTGGTAGTGACTTCATGGCTCTGGAACAGAGAGTAATACAGATAGATGCACAGATGGTCTTCTCCTCAATCCTGCTTGTTGAGAGTAGATACGCTAGCATTCTCTTTGAGTGTATTGGTAGTGACTTCATGGCTCTGGAAGTGAGAGTAATAGAGATAGATGCACAGATGCTGTTCTCCTCAATCCTCCTTGTTGAGGGTAGAGACGCTAGCATTCTCTCCGAGTGTATCAGTAGTGACTTCATGGCTCTGTAAGAGAGAGTAAAGCAAATAGATGCATAGATGGTGTTCTCCTTGATCCTCCAAGTTGAGGGTAAGGACGCTAGCATTCTCTCCGAGTGTATCAGTAGTGACTTCATGGCTCTGGAAGAGAGAGTAAAACAAACAGATGCGCAGATGGTATTCTCCTCAATCCTCCTTGTTGAGAGTAGACATACTAGCATTCTCTCCGATTGTATCGGTAGTGACTTCATTGCTCTGGAAGAAAGAGTAAAGCAGATAGATGCACAGATGGTGTTCTCCTCAATCCTCCTTGTTGAGAGTAGAGACGCTAGCATTCTCTCCGAGTGTATCAGTAGTGACTTCATGGCTATGGAAGAGAGAGTAAAGCAGATAGATGGGCAGATGGTGTTCTCCTCAATCCTCCTTGTTGAGGGTAGAGACGCTAGAATTCTCGGCCTGTGTATCAGTAGTGACTTCATGGCTCTGGAAGAGAGAGATAAACAAAAAGATGCGCAGATGGTGTTCTCCTCAATCCTCCTTGTTCAGGGTAAAGACGCTAGCATTCTCTCTGAGTGTATCAGTGGTGACTTCATGGCTCTGGAAGAGAGAGTAAAGCAGATAGATGCGTAGATGGTGTTCTCAATCCTCCTTGTTGAGAGTAGAGACACTAGCATTCTCTCTGAATGTATTGGTAGAGACTTCATGGCTCTGGAAGAGAAAGTAATACAGATAGATGCACAGATGGTGTTCTCCTCAATCCTCCTTGTTGAGGGTAGAGAGGCTAGCATTCTCTTCGAGTGTATCAGTGGTAACTTCATGGCTCTGGAAGAGAGCGTAAAGCAGATAGATACGTAGATGGTGTTCTGTTCAATCCTCCTTGTTGAGGGTAGAGATGCTAGCATTCTCTCCGAGTGTATCAGTAGAGACATCATGGCTCTGGAAGAGAGCATAAAGCAGATAGATACGTAGATGGTGTTTTCCTCAATCCTCCTTGTTGATGGTAGAGACGCTAGCCTTCTCTGTGAGTGTATTGGTAGTGAATTCATGGCTCTGAAAGAGAGAGTAAAGCAGTTAGATGCGTCGATGGTGTTCTCCTCAATCCTGCTTGTTGAGGGTAGACACACTAGTATTTTCTCTGATTGTATTGGTAGTGACATCATAGCTCTGGAAGAGAAAGTAAAACAAACAGATGCGCAGATGGTATTCTCCTCAATCCTCTTTGTTGAGGGCAGAGACGCTAGCATTCTCTCCGAGTGTATCAGTAGTGACTTCATGGCTCTGGAAGACAGAGTAAAACAAACAAATGCACAGATGGAATTCTCCTCAACTCTCCTTGTTGAGAGTAGAGACACTAGCATTCTCTCTGAGTGTATCGGTAGTGACTTCATGGCTCTCTAAAAGAGAGTAAAGCAGATAGATGCGCAGATGGTGTTCTCCTCAAACCTCCTTGTTGAGAGTAGAGACACTAGCATTCTCTCCGAGTGTATCAGTAGTGACTTCATGGCTCTGGAATAGAGAGTTAAACAAATAGATGCGCAGATGGCGTTCTTCTCAATACTCCAGGTTGAGGGTAGAGTTGATAGCATTCTCTCTGAGTGTATCAGTAGTGAACTCATGGCTCTGGAAGAGAATAAAGCAGATAGATACGTAGATGGTCTTCTCCTCAATCCTCCTTGTTGAAGTAGAGACGCTAGCATTCTCTCCGAGTGTATCAGTAGTGACTTCATTATTTATTTATTTATTTTATTTATTTATTTCAACTTCTTATATACCGCACTCTTTGACATCAGCGCGGTTTACAAATAACAGAAAGGAACCAGAACAACAGGCTGTTTGGTATTACATATAACAGGAGTATCAACTTGGATAACATGGGAGAACTATTTACATGGAGTATATAATCTATTAGCTAGATAGTATGCTCGAACTATTTACATAAAATTAGCAGTGATGCTTGGAACAAGAGGGATATTGTGGATTATACTAGGGTGAGGCTGTTATGTTACGGTTCATGTAGGGTAGTATTTGATGAAAAGGTGCAGTTTAAGGGCCTTTCTGAACTGGGTTAGGTCGGTTATGGCGCGGAGATCAGGTGGGAGAGCATTCCAGTATTTTGGTGCGCTAAACATGAAAGCTCTGTTTGATGTTGATAGGCTGCACGTTGTTATAGCCTTTGGGGTTGTTAGTGAGTTTAATGCTGCATGTCTCCTATTTCTATTTGATGGGACGGATTGGATGTGTTTGGTAAGTGATGTGGACGATAAACCATTTAAGGCCTTAAATGTGAGAAGGAGGGTTTTGAATGTAAGTCTTCCGTGTATAGGGAGCCAATGGAGCTCTTTGAGGATAGGTGTGATGTGTTCACTTCTGGCCGCTCCTAGAAGAACCCTGGCAGCGGTGTTCATTGCGAGTTGCAAGGAGCTTATTGTGGATTGTGGGAGTCCTTGTAGAATGGAATTGGCGAAGTCGAAGTGCGGCAGTATCAGTGCTTGGTAGATGGTTCTGAAGTCTTCGTGGTCTAGTAGGGGACGCAGGTGTCTAAGAGTGCGTATTTTGAAGTATACAGATTTTACGATATTGTTTATGTGTGATTTCATGTCGAGCCTATGGTCTAGTGTGACTCCGAGGTATTTTATTGTATCCTTGGTGCCTAGGTCAGCTCCCTTGACACTTATATGTGGTGGTGGGGTGAAGTTGGGGTCTCTTGTGATAAAGAGAACCTCAGTTTTCTTATGCTGAATGCGGAGGTTCTGTGACAGGAGCCATTGTGATACTGCATCGAAGCAGTTTGTTATAGGCAGTAAGTCCATTTGCATTGTGGAAAATGGCATGTAGAGTAGGATATCGTCGGCGTATATCATACATTTCACATTGAAGGACCTGATGATATCGCAGATAGGCTGCATATAGACGTTGAACAAGAGGGATGAGAGTGAGGACCCCTGCGGAACGCCTTGTCTTTGATGGAAGAGTTTTGATTCTCCTGTTGCAGATTTGACGTATTGCATTCTGGTGTCGAGGTATGATTTACACCATTCAAGTGCTGAGTTGCAGATGCCTTTTCCTTCCAGTCGACCGAGGAGAATCTCGTGATTTACCGAGTCAAACGCTGCTGCTATATCCAAGAAGATTAGCACGACGCCTTGTCGGATGTTGTCTATGGTATTGAGAATATCATTGAAGAGGGTGGTAAGCAGTGTCTCGACGCCGTGGAATTCTCTGAAACCGTGTTGAGAATAGTCTAGAGGGGCTGCGGAGTCGATGTGGTCTTGGATTTGGCGCTGTGCCTCTTTCTCAAAGATCTTTGCTAAGAGGGGGATACTGGCTATTGGCCTGTAGGAGTCTGGTCGTTTTGGATCCAGTTTAGCGTTTTTCAGTAGTGGCCTGATGGATGTGAGTTTTAATGCAGATGGGAAGGCGCCAGTAGTGAAAGAGAGGTTCATGATTCTTGCAATGAAGGTGCTAAAGTTACCCCGCAGGTCCTTTATCCAAAAGGCTGGGCAGGGATCGGTTTGCGCAGTGGTCGTGTTGAGTGAGGAGATGGTGTCTTCAATGTGTTTAGAAGAAGGCGTGTGAAGTGCGGATAGGGATGTTGGGCAGGTCGTTTCTTGTATATTGCTTTTTGAGAGTTCATCTGTCTGTAGGAGTTTTGATTGCAAGTAATCAGCAAATTCTTGCGGGTGGATATCATTATTTTGTTCAGAAGATGGTTCCTTTGATAGTGACTTAACCAGGTTGAAAAGGTCGCGAGGTTTGTTCAATGATCTCTTGAGCATATCTGAGTGGTATTGCTTCTTTCTGGCTGTGATTGCCTCGCGGTGAGTTGAGAGGTGAAGAATGTAGGCTTCGTGGTCGTCGGTAGCTAGTGAGCGGCGCCAGCGTTTTTCTAGCCTTCGTAGGTGCGTAAGAGAGGCCCGTAGTTCCGGGGAAAACCATGGTGCAGAGGTTCTTTTCCCTGATAAGGTCTTTTTGTTTGGTAGTTGAGCAACAGCGTTGAGGCTGTCGTTCCAGGCAGCGATTGACTCGTCGAGGTTGAGTGATGTGTTGTTGAGGATTGGTTGGGTACTTGACAGAATAAGTTCTCTGTTGAAAGGTCGAAAGCCCCGTGTTACTCTGGATGTATTGGCGAGTTTGCTGGTGTTCAAATTATGACTGTTGTTCAGAGGGATTCGTAGGTTTATGAGTTTATGGTCAGACCATGGGACATTGGTGACCGATGTTATAATGTTGCTGTTTTGCTCGGCGACATGGTGTGGGGCAAATACCATGTCAAGAATGTTTCCTTTGGAATGAGTGGGTTCAGTGATCATTTGTTTATAACCAAGATTTTCGATGGCATTGAGGAGTGAGGAGGATTGGTTTTGTTGTAGTGATGGGAGGTTCAAGTCTCCCATAATCCAGTTGGGAGTGTTGGGGTTGCTGGTGTCAGCGGCCAGATCCAATATAGTGGGCAGATCGTCTGGGGAGCTCGAGGGGGCTCTGTAGACCAGGTTTATGGAGCATTGTTTATTGGCTATGGTGATTATGTCCAGATTGTTTGTGCTATGGGAGTTAGTCATGTTGAAGAGGAGTTCAGACTTGGTGAGTATGAGTGCTCCTCCTCCTTTCTTGTTTTCTCTGTGGGTTGTGTGTATAGTGAAGTTTGGTGGAATGAGTTGGTTGATAAGGACATTGTCTTCTTTAGATAACCAGGTTTCAGTGATCATGAGAGCATCAAGATCATAGAGGGTAACTATGTCTAGGATTACAGGCCATTTTTTTCGAATTGATCGAGCATTTATAAGGGCACATTTTAGGTTTTTTGAGGGCGATGGTTTGTGTTGCTTCAGGTTGCTGGATTGCTGTATTGCAATGTGGATCAGGTGGGAGTGTCGGATGTGCGCTTCCCTAGTCGGATACTGAAAAGGGTTGCCTGCCCATTGCTTTCCGTGGTTTTTGAGGATGGGGATAAGACTGTAGGTGGGGGAGTAGGCAATGGTGGCTCCGAGCCAATCTGTGAGGAGATAGAAACTGAGGAGAGTAATGAAGTGGAGAGACATTTTGGTTTCTGGGATATAGTATGAGGTGGTAATTGAGTTTTGGGTGGTAAGAATACACAATACAGTGGTAAGAATACACAATACAGTATACAGGTAATTTCACAGTACAGTATGCAGACTATTAGGTGGTAACAAAGATATCACTGATTAAGGTGTATGTTACAAGGCTAGTAATGACTATAGCAAAATATAGGCTAGTAATGATTAGTAATGACTATAGCAAGGCTAGTAATGACTATAGCAAAATATAACAGATGACGTGTGTGTGCGTGTGTGAATGCTATACAGACAACTATAAGAGTAAGACCAATGGAGAGAGTCAGGTGTGAGGGTATGAGAATGCAATACAGGCAACTGTAAGAGTTAGGCAAATATAACAGGTATCAGGTGTGTGTGTGTGTGAATGCTATACAGACAACTGTAAGAGTAAGACCAATGAAGAGAGTCAGGTGTGCTGTGTGTGCGTGTGTGAATGCTATACAGACAACTGTAAGAGTAAGACCAATGGAGAGAGTCAGGTGTGAGGGTATGAGAATGCAATACAGGCAACTGTAAGAGTTAGGCAAATATAACAGGTATCAGGTGTGTGTGTGTGAATGCTATACAGACAACTGTAAGAGTAAGACCAATGAAGAGAGTCAGGTGTGAGGGTATGTGAGTACAGGTAACTGTAAGAGTCAGGCAAATATAACAGGGTCAGGTGTTTGTGTGAATGCGATACAGACAACTGTAAGAGTCAGGCTGATGAAGACAGTGTTTGTGAGTGGTGTTGCTTGGTGAGGGTGAAGTGGGAGGTCAGTTGGGAGTGAGTACTGACGACAGTATAAGACAGTATATGACAACATAAAACAGCAGAATCTTGATGGTTACTGACAACAGTATGGGACTAGTCAGGAGTATAGGCAGTTCGTTGGATCTTAGGGTGTATATTCAAGGGACAGTCATGAAATGCTATAAGTGGCAGTAAGTGGGATTGCTTTGAACTGCTGAGTGAAATTCTTGGTTAGAGAGCTGAAGTATACTTGGTGTGAGGTCGGACAGTACGCTGGAGACGACTGAGGGTTCAAGTTGGGGGTCGGGTGTGGTTGCAGACTTCTTGGCTTAGCTGTTACTCGGTGACATTTGAGAGTGCCTTTGCCTAAGGGCCTAAGGGCTCCGCCTCCCACAGCCCCGACTGGGCCGGAGGTCTCCTGAGCAGGCTAAGATGGCTGCTGCCTGCTCAGGCGTGCTCTACCCTGATCGGGGAGCACAGAGCCGGTGGGGAGCTGAAGAGGGTTTGGCAAAGACAGTGCAGTCCTTCTAGAGGCCGTGTGCGTGGACTTCTAATCTTGTGTCATTTTGATGTGGTGGTGGTGGTTGGCTTCGGAGCGCTGTTGCTTCCCTGGAGGTCCCCGCCTAAGGGCCACACCAAAGGGCCCTCTGGCGAGGCCCTCAGGCGCGGGCCCGCAAGGCGCGGGTGCGCCCGATGGCGTTCCTTTTAAACTGCAGCTGGCCTGCCCCGATTGGGTGGAGGAAGACTGGAGGGCGTCCTTCTTCTTGCCGGGTGCTCGATCCCTCCTGGGAGAGCCGCGGCCGGGCGGGAAGTGGTGGAGGCAGCAAGAGGGAGCCTGCGCCCGATGGCGCTCTTTTTAAACTGCAGCTGGCCTGCCCCGATTGGGTGGAGGAAGACTGGAGGGCAGAGAAAAGAGAGAAAAGCAGATAGATGAGAAGAGAGAGAAAAGCAGATAGATGCGTAGATGGTGTTCTCTTCAATCCTCCTTATTGAGGGAAGAGATGCTAGCATTCTCTCCGAGTTTATCAGTAGTGACTTCATGGCTCTGGAAGAGAGAGTAAAGCAGATAGATACGTAGATGGTGTTCTCCTTAATCCTCCTTGTTCAGGGTAAACACACTAGCATTATCTCAGATTATATCAGTAGTGACTAAATGTCTCTGGAAGAGAGAGTAATACAGATAGATGCACAGATGGTATTCTCCTCAATCGTCCATGTTGAGGGTAGAGACGCTAGCATTCGCTCCGAATGTATCGGTAGTGACTTCATGGCTCCGGAAGAGAAAGTAAAGCAGATAGATGTGCAGATGGTGTTCTCCTCAATCCTCCTTGTTGAGGGTAAAGACGCTAGCATTCTCTCTGAGTGTAACAGTAGTGACTTCATGGTTCTGGAAGAGAGATTAAAGCAGATAGATGCGCAGATGGTTTTCTCCTCAATCATCATTGTTGAGGATAGAGACACTAACATTCTCTCTGATTGTATCGGTAGTGACTTCACGGCTCTGGAAGAGAGAGTAAAGCAGATAGATACGTAGATGGTGTTCTCCTCAATCCTCCATGTTGAGGGTAAAGAAACTAGTATTCTCTCAGATTATATCCGTAGTGACTTCATGTCTCTGGAAGAGAGAGTAAAGCAGATAGATGCACAGATGGTGTGTTCTCCTCAATCCTCCTTGTTGAGGGTAGAAACACGCTAGCATTCTCTCCGAGTATATCAGTAGTGATTTCATGAGTGTATTGGTAGTGTATTGGTAGTGACTTCATGGCTCTGGAAGAGAGAGTAAAGAAGATAGATGCGTAGATGGTGTTCTTCTCAATCCTCCTTGTTGAGGGTATAGACACTAGCATTCTCTCTGATTGTATTGGTAGTGACATCATGGCTCTGGAAGAGAGAGTAAAACAAACAGATGCGCAGATGGTATTCTCCTCAATCCTCCTTGTTGAGGGTAGAGACGCTAACATTCTCTCCAAGTGTATCAGTAATGACCTCATAGCTCTGGAAGAGAGCATAAAGCAGATAGATACGTAGATGGTGTTCTCCTCAATCCTCATTGTTGATGGTAGAGACTCTAGCATTCTCTGTGAGTGTATTGGTAGTGACTTCATGGCTCTGGAACAGAAAGTAATACAGATAGATGCACAGATGGTGTTCTTCTCAATCCTCCTTGTTGAGGGGAGATACGCTAGCATTCTCTCCGAGTGTATTGGTAGTGACTTCATGGCTCTGAAACAGAGAGTAAAGCAGATAGATGCGTCGATGTTGTTCTCCTCAATCCTGCTTGTTGAGGGTAGACACACTAGCATTCTCTCTGATTGTATTGGTAGTGACATCATGGAAGAGATAGTAAAACAAACAGATGCACAGATGGTATTCTCCTCAATCCTCCTTGTTGAGGGTAGAGAGGCTAGCAGTCTCTCCAAGTGTATCAGTAGTGACTTCATGGCTCTGGAAGAGAGAGTAAAGCAGATAGATACATAGATGGTGTTCTCTTCAATCCTCCTTGTTGAGGGCAGAGAGGCTAGCATTCTCTCCAAGTGTATCATTAGTGACTCCATGGCTCTGGAAGAGAGCGTAAAGCAGATAGATACATAGATGGTGTTCTCCCCAATCCTCTATGTTGAGGGTAAAGACGCTAGCATTCTCTCAGAGTATATCAGTAGTGACTTCATGACTCTGGAAGAGAGAGTAAAGCAGATAGATGCGCAGATGGTTTTCTCCTGAATCCTCCTTGTTGAGGGTAGAGACGCTAGCATTCTCTCTGAGTGTATCAGTAGTGACTTCATGGCTCTGGAAGAGAGAGTAAAGCAGATAGATACATAGATGGTGTTCTCCTCAATCCTCTATGTTGAGGGTAGAGAGGCTAGCAGTCTCTCCAAGTGTATCAGTAGTGACTTCATGGCTCTGGAAGAGAGAGTAAAGCAGATAGATACATAGATGTTGTTCTTCTCAATCCTCTATGTTGAGGGTAAAGACGCTAGCATTCTCTCAGAGTATATCAGTAGTGACTTCATGGCTCTGGACGAGAGAGTAAAGCAGATAGATGCGTAGATGCTGTTCTCCTCAATCCTCTTTGTTGATGATAGAGATGCTAGCATTCTCTCTGAGTGTATCAGTAGTGATTTCATGGCTCTGGAAGAGAGAGAAAAGATGCGTAGATGGTGTTCTCCTCGATCCTCCTTGTTGAGTGTAGAGACACTAGCATTCTTTCTTAGTGTATTGGTAGAGACTTCATGGCTGTAGAAGAGAGAGTAATACAGATAGATGCACAGATGGTGTTCTTCTCAATTGTCCTTGTTGAGGGTAGAGACGTGAGCATTCACTCCGAATGTATCGGTAGTGACTTCATGGCTCTGGAAGAGAGAGTAAAGGAGATAGATGCGTAGATGGTGTTCTCCTCAATCTTCCTTGTTGAGGGTATAGACACTAGCATTCTCTCTGATTGTATTGGTAGTGACATCATGGCTCTGAAAGAGAGAGTAAAACAAACAGATGCGCAGATGGTATTCTCCTCAATCCTCCTTGTTGAGGGTAGAGACGCTAGCATTCTCTCCAAGTGTATCAGTAATGACTTCATGGCTCTGGAAGAGAGCGTAAAGCAGATAGATACGTAGATGGTGTTCTCCTCAATCCTCCTTGTTGATGGTAGAGACGCTAGCATTCTCTGTGAGTGTATTGGTAGTGACTTCATGGCTCTGGAACAGAGAGTAATACAGATAGATGCACAGATGGTATTCTCCTCAATCCTCCTTGTTGAGGGTAGATACGCTAGCATTCTCGCTGAGTGTATTGGTAGTGACTTCATAGCTCTGGAAGAGAGCGTAAAGCAGATAGTTGCGTAGATGCTGTTCTCCTCAATCCTCTTTGTTGAGGATAGAGACGCTAGCATTCTCTCAGAGTATATCAGTAGTGACTTCATGACTCTGGAAGAGAGAGTAAAGCAGATAGATGCGCAGATCGGTTTCTCCTGAATCCTCCTTGTTGAGGGTAGAGACGCTAGCATTCTCTCTGAGTGTATCAGTAGTGACTTAGTGGCTCTGGACGAGAGAGTAAAGCAGATAGATGCGTAGATGCTGTTCTCCTCAATCCTCTTTGTTGAGGATAGAGACGCTAGCATTCTCTCTGAGTGTATCAGTAGTGATTTCATGGCTCTGGAAGAGAGAGAAAAGATGCGTAGATGGTGTTCTCCTCGATCCTCCTTGTTGAGTGTAGAGACACTAGCATTCTTTCTGAGTGTATTGGTAGTGAATTCATGGCTCTGGAAGAGAGAGTAATACAGATAGATGCACGGATGGTGTTCTTCTCAATCGTCCTTGTTGAGGGTAGAGACGTGAGCATTCGCTCCGAATGTATCGGTAGTGACTTCATGGCTCTGGAAGAGAGAGTAAAGAAGATAGATGCGTAGATGGTGTTCTCCTCAATCCTCCCTGTTGAGGGTATAGACACTAGCATTCTCTCTGATTGTATTGGTAGTGACATCATGGCTCTGGAAGAGAGAGTAAAACAAACAGATGCGCAGATGGTATTCTCCTCAATCCTCCTTGTTGAGGGTAGAGACGCTAGCATTCTCTCCAAGTGTATCAGTAATGACTTCATGGCTCTGGACGAGAGAGTAAAGCAGATAGATGTGCAGATGGTGTTCTCCTCAATCCTCCATGTTGAGGGTAAAGACGCTAGCATTCTCTCTGAGTGTAACAGTAGTGACTTCATGGTTCTGGAAGAGAGCGTAAAGCAGATAGATACATAGAAGTTGTTCTCTTCAATCCTCCTTGTTGAGGGTAAAGATGCTAGCATTCTCTCTAAGTGTAACAGTAGTGACTTCATGGTTCTGGAAGAGAGAGTAAAGCAGATAGATGCGCTGATGGTGTTCTCCTCAATCCTCCTTGTTGATGGTAGAGACGCTAGCATTTCCTCCGAGTATATCAGTAGTGATTTCATGGCTCTGGAAGAGAGAGTAAAGCAGATAGATGTGCAGATGGTGTTCTCCTCAATCCTCCTTGTTGAGAGTAGAAACGCTAGCATTCTCTCCGAGTGTATAAAGTAGTGAGTTTATGGCTCTGTGAGAGAGAGTAAAGCAGATAGATGCGTAAATGGTGTTCTCCTCAATCCTCCATGTTGAGGGTAGAGACGCTAGCATTCTCTCTGAGTGTATCAGTAGTGACTTCATGGCTCTGGAAGAGAGAGTAAAGCAGATAGATGGGCAGATGATGTTCTCTTCAATCCTCCTTGTTGAGGGTAGAGACACTAGCATTCTCTGCCTGTGTATCAGTAGTGACTTCATGGCTCTGGAAGAGAGAGTTAAACAAATAGATGAGCAGATGGCGGTCTTCTCAATACTCCTGGTTGAGGGTAGAGACGATAGCATTCTCTCTGAGTGTATCAGTAGTGACTTCATGGCTCTGGAAGAGAGAGTAAAGCAGATAGATGCGTAGATGGTCTTCTCCTCAATCCTCCTTTTTGAGAGTAGAGAGTCTAGCATTCTCTTCGAGTGTATCAGTAGTGACTTCATGGCTCTGGAAGAGAGCGTAAAGCAGATAGATACGTAGATGGTGTTCTCCTCAATGTTCCTTGTTGATGGTAAAGACACTAGCATTCTCTGTGAGTGTATTGGTAGTGACTTCATGGCTCTGGAACAGAGAGTAATACAGATAGATGCACAGATGGTATTCTCCTCAATCCTCCTTGTTGAGGGTAGATACGCTAGCATTCTCTCCGAATGTATTGGTAGTGACTTCATGGCGCTGGAAGAGAGAGTAAAGCAGATAGATGCGTAGATGGTGTTCTTCTCAATCCTCCTTGTTGAGGGTAGAGACACTAGCATTCTCTCTGATTGTATTGGTAGGGACATCATGGCTCTGGAAGAGAGAGTAAAACAAACAGATGCTCAGATGGTATTCTCCTCAATCCTCCTTGTTGAGGGTAGAGACGCTAGCATTCTCTCCAAGTGTATCAGTAGTGACTTCATGGCTCTGGAAGAGAGAGTAAAACAAACAGATGCGCAGATGGTATTCTCCTCAATCCTCCTTGTTGAGAGTAGAGACACTAGCATTCTCTCCGAGTGTATCGGTAGTGACTTCATGGCTCTGGAAGAGAGAGTAAAGCAGATAGAGGCGCAGATGGTGTTCTCCTCAATCCTCCTTGTTGATAGTAGAGACGCTAGCATTCTCTCCGAGTGTATCAGTAGTGACTTCATGGCTCTGGAAGAGAGCGTAAAGCAGATAGATACGTAGATGGTGTTCTCCTCAATCCTCCTTGTTCAGGGTAAAGACACTAGCATTCTCTCAGAGTATATTAGTAGTGACTTCATGTCTCTGGAAGAGAGAGTAAAGCAGATAGATGCGCAGATGGTGTTCTCCTCAATCCTCCTTGTTGATGGTAGAGACGCTAGCATTTTCTCCGAGTATATCAGTAGTGATTTGAAGGGGAAGGTGATGGCAGTGGGGGTGTACTATTGACCGCCTGGCCAGAATGAACAAATGGATGATGAAATGCTCAAAGAAATCAAGGAAGCTAACAAAAGTCACAGCAGAGTAGTAATAATGGGTGATTTCAATTACCCCGTTATCGACTGGGTCAGTGTCATGGCAGGACATGCTAGGGAGATAAAGTTTCTAGATGAAATAAATGACTGCTTCCTGGAGCAGCTGGTTCATGAACCGACCAGAGGGGAAGCCATACTGGACCTAGTCCTTACTGGAACACCAGATCTGGTGCAAGAGATAAGGGTGTTGGGACCACTTGGCAATAGTGATCATAGCATGATCGTGTTTGATTTAATTAGTGGAGGAGGGATAGTAAAGAAATCCACAGTACTACCTTTCAAATTTTGAAAGGGAGACTATGATAAAATGAGGAATATAGTTAAGAAAAAACTAAAAAGAGCGGTTACAAAGGTTAAAGACTTACATCAAGCTTGGGTGTTATTTAAATACTATCCTGGAAGCCCAGACCAGCTGTATTCCACGCATTAAAAAAGGTGGAAGAAAGTCCAAAAAACTGCCAGCATGGTTTAAAGGTGAGATCAGAGAGGCTGTTGCTGCCAAAAATGCATCTTTCAGGAAATGGAAAAAAGAGCCAAAAGACGAAAACTGGAAACAGCACAAGCACTGGCAAGTTAAATACAAAGCATTGATAAGGCAGGCAAAGTGAAAATTTGAGAAGGAACTTGCCACAGAAGCAAAAACATGAAATAAAGACTTTTTCAAGTACATTCGTAGCAAAAGGCCCGTGAGAGAGTCAATTGGACCATTAGATGATAGAGGGGTAAAAGGGGCAGTAAGAGGAGACAAGGCGATAGCGGAGAGACTGAATGAATTCTTTGCTTCGGTCTTTACTGAGGAAGATGTTACCCAAGACCGAAGTGGTATTTAAAGGTGATACTGCAGAGGAATTGAGAGAAATATCGCTACACCGGGAAGATGTATTACAACTATTTGATAAACTGAATAATAGCAAATCACCTGGACCAGATGGTATACATCCAAGAGTGTTGAAAGAACTAAAATATGAGATTGCAGACCTGCTATTAGTAATCTGTGAACTTTCATTAAAATCATCTGAAGATTGGAGGGTCGCCAATGTAATGCCAATTTTTAAAAAGGGTTTCAGGGGTGATCCGGGAAATTACAGACTGGTGAGCCTGATGTCAGTACCGGGGAAGATGGTAGAAACCATCATAAAGAACAAAATTACACAGCATGTAGATAGTCATGGCCTAATGGGAGACAGCCAACAGGGCTTTAGACAAGGAAGATCTTGTCTTACTAATCTGAGATGTTTTTTTGAAGGTGTGAATAAACAGGTAGACAAAGGTGAGTCAGTTGATATAGTGTATCTGGACTTTCAGAAAGCCTTTGACAAGGTCCCTCATCAGAGACTTTTGGAAAAACTAAAAAGTCATGGGATAGGAGGTAATGTACTATTGTGGATCGGGAACTGGTTAAAAGATAGAAAGCAGAGGGTAGGGCTAAATGGCCAATTTTCCCAATGGAAAAAGGTGAATAGTGGAGTACCCCAGGGATCTGTACTGGGTCCGCTACTTTTTGACATATTCATAAATAACCTGGAAAAGTGAATAACTAGTGAGGTTATCAAATTTGCAGATGACACAAAACTGTTTAAAGCTGTAAAACCCAAGAGGACTGTAGAAAACTGCAGGAGGATCTGGATAAATTGGAAGACTGGGCATCCAAATGGCAGATGAAATTCAATGTGGACAAGTGCAAAGTTATGCACCTAGGAAAGAACAACCCACACTATGGTTGCACGATGCAAGGTTCCACATTGGGAACCACCACCCAGGAAAAAGATTTAGGAGTCATTGTGGATAACATGTTAAAACCCTCCGCCCAGTGTGCAGCAGCGGCCAAGAAAGCAAATAGAATGATAGGTATCATAAGGAAAGGAATGGAAAATAAAACAAAGGATATTATAATGCCTCTGTATCGTTCCATGGTACGACCACTCCTTGAATATTGTGTGCAATTCTGGTCGCCGTATCTTAAAAAGGATATAGCGTTATTAGAAAAGGTACAGAGAAGAGCCACAAAATGGTAAAGGGGATGGAAGGCTACTCCTATGAAGACAGGCTACAAAGGTTAGGGCTTTTCAACCTGGAAAAGAGATGGCTGAGGGGAGATATGATAGAGGTCTATAAATTAATGAATGGAGTGGAACGGGTAAATGTAGATCGATTGTTTACGCTATCAGAATATAGAAAGACTAGGGGACATGTAATGAAGCTACAGGGTAATCTATTTAAGACAAATAAGAGAAAATATTTTTTCACTCAATGTGTAATCAAACTCTGGAATTTGTTACCGGAGGATGTAGTAAGAGCTGTTAGTGTAGCTGGGTTTAAAAAAGGTTTGGACAAGTTCCTGGAGGAAAGGTCCATAAACCATTATTAAAAAGGGACCCAGGATATCAATGCTTGACCCAATACAAGCATTGTGGAACCTGTGTCTTTTGGGGACACTATGATTCTTGAAAGAAGTAGCTGAAAAGGTGAAGAGAAAGAAGGTGGCCTTCATAAAACATAGAAAGAGGAAGACAAGCATCAATATTTGGAAAAGCTAGGAACGTAGTCAGGAAAGTAAATATACAAACAGAAGAAAAATAGTCAATACAGTAAAATAGGGGGACAAAATATTTTTCAGATATGTTAGTGAGAGGAGGAAGTGCAAAAATCAGACTCAAGGATGAAGGGGAGGAATAAGTAGAAGCTGATGAGGATAAAGCTGAATATTCTGTATTCACAAATGAAGAATTAGAATCACAGCCTCAGAAAATACCCACAAACAGCAACAGAAGTGAAGAGGATCTTAAACAATTTTCAGAAGACTAGGTTTGTGAGGAGCTAGCTAAACTAAAAATAGACAAAGCAATGGGGTCGGATGGCATACATCTGAGAGTACTGAAGTTCTAGTCGCTCCACTGTCTGATCTTTTCAATGCTTCTTTAGAGTTTGGTGTGGTTGCAGAGGACTGAGTAAGGATAAAGTTGGGAACTACAGGCTGATTAGTCTGACCTCTGTGGTGAATAAATGAATGGAAATGCTGCTATAAAAGAAGAGAATGAAGTTTCTGGAATCCAATAGATTGAGGGATTCGAGGCAGCATGTTTTTTTCCAGAGGCAGGTCTTGTCAGACAAATCTCTTTAATTTCTTTGACTGGATGACCAGAGAGTTGGATCGAGGAGGAGTGCTAGATGTGGTGTACTTAAGAGTATATATCAGTAAAGTTATTCTGGATATTATACATTCATGGAAGACTTGTGAATTGTCAATGTGTTAGGGTTAAACTATCATTTTGTTCTTGTCCAAAGTGTAAAGCTAAACTAAGCTAAGCTTATGGCTCAAAGCTTACTGTTGCCAAAAGCAGCAGCACTATGCTGATGCACTGATAGACACTGATCGCAGCCTTTCTCAGGGGGTTTCCTCACTATCTACCCCTGAGTTCTGAGGAGCTCAGAAATAGTTTCTTCCCCTGCGTAGTGCCCTGATACAGTGATAGGCAAGCACCCTTTTCATTTTTTATTTTTAACTCTCTGTCCCTGAACTCAGAGGAGATTGCAGAAATGCTTCAGCCTTGTCTGAACACGTTCACACAAATAACTAGGTACAACATTATAGCTGTGGTAGCTACTGTTTTATTTTCAGTTTGAAACAAAGTGGGATTGGCTTACTGGAAACTTACTAACAAGGGTTTGGTCCTGCTCTTTTCCACGTCCCTCATCTGGCTCCAGACTCTCTGACATGCAAGGCATTTTCTTATAGACTTTAATGGCACCATAGACTTCAAGAACAAATGAAATGAATATCAAGTGGGGAAAGCATGTAGAGCATGGCTCATGGAATTCTTTCCAACCTCTCTGTAGGTGTGGGTAGGTGTGTGTTTATATGTGTATGCACACACCAGTCTATTTCTATCTGCATTGCCTTTGTCTGTTTGATGTATGTGGTGTGTGTATGCGTATGTGTGTATGTATTTTTTTGGATTTGTATGTCTGCATCTTTGCATGACTGCATGTTTTTGTATGTCATATGTCTGTGGATTATTGAATGTACGTATGTGTGTGTGTATGTTTTTTCTATGTGTGTCTGCGATTGGGAAGATATGAGAGATTCCATTATTGTTATATTACTGTGAATTAGTGTTTCTATTCTGCAGCTAATTGAACTGCTTTTCCTATAGAACTGCACTGAGGCCTTTTTTGGAGGGGGGGTGAATTAATTCTCATCCCTCTCCCATCACAGGCAGAATCTTAACTAGTACAGCACAGGGGCTTCCCTCAGCAGCATTCCAGTGCTCCGCCCCCACAGCCTCCCATTGACTGGATCCTACCCACAGGGGCGGCCCAAGGGGGGTGCGGGGCCATGTGCGGAGATGCGGTGTGGGGCCTCATTTGCATAAGGTACCTCATTTGCATAAATATTTGCATAATGTTACCATACACTAACTTTTAGTAAATATGCCTCTTAACGAGTATATGGATAAAGAAAGACTAAAAGATTTCTATATTGCTATAATCCAGTACCAACCGCCAGGCACATTAGGAACTACTACAAACACTGCCCATTTAGAACCCATAGCAAACCCGCCGTATCCTAACAGCACTACCAGGACTCACAAAGCACCATACCCTACCTATCAAAAGGCAACACTGCAAATATTAAACCAATACATTTCAGAGAATAACAATACATGACCTACTGGGAAAAGAGAACAAGTGGCAATGTCAAATAGGAATTATATAAACAGAATACCTCAGCTCAGTTACACATGCAGAACATAAACATCACCAAACAACGAATCACAATTTAGAAACAGGAAGACAATAATTAAACTGGGAACCCCAAAAGCTAAACTTGGAATGTACAACACTGTAGAAATAAAACCATAAATTAATTTCCTCTTGTACTAAACAAAGCGCAGACGTTAATGATGCACATTTCCCAAAGCTGACAGATTCCAGGTAATACATTCAAAATAAAGAGATATTTTTCTACCTTTTGTGCATTTTTTTTTCAGTGGCAATTGCTCCAGCCACTTTCTTCTGGTTTCTTTGTGTCTTCTGCTAACTCTCCATTGTCTACTGTCCATTTGTCCTTTCTTCTCTCTTCTAGTTTTTTTCCATTCTCTCTCTACATCTGCTTTAACATACTAATCTTTCTCCTTTTGCTCTTTCCTCATTCCTATTTCATCCACTCAAATTTTACCCCTCCATCCTCAATCCCCACTTACTCTCCCAATATCCAGCCAATTGTAGATTTGTCTTCCCTCCCACACAAAATATTTTTCCCTCTCCATTTCACTCTCCCTGCTCCATCCCATTCTAATCCTCCCGCAACATCAGTTCCCTTCTAGTTTCAGCCCCTCCCAGCATCCGCTCCCTTCTAATCCCTGCTCAGCCCATTTCCAGTCCTAGCCCCCCATCAACTCATTTCTAGTCCTTTCCTAGTCCCACCATCAGCCCATGTCAAATCCTAGCTCCCCTCCACTCAGCCCATTTCTAATCCAAGCCCCACTCATGAGCCTACTTCCAATTCTAGCCCCTCCATGAGTCCATTTCAATTTAAGCCCCCACCACAGCTCATTTCCAATCTTAGCACCCCCAACAGCCCATTTCCAGTCCTATCCTAGCCCCTCCATCAGCCCATTTCCTGTCCTAGCCCCCCCACTCAGCCCATTTCCAGTCCTAGCTCCCTCCCCTCACAGCCCATTTCCATTCCAAGCCCCCCTCCCCATCAACTATATGCAGTTCAAGCTCCCCTTCCACTCAGCCCATTTCCAGTCCTAGCAACCCCCCAGCCCATTACCAGTCCTAGCCCCCCCATAGCCCATTACCAGTCCTAAGCCCCCCATCAGTCCACTTCCAGTCCTAACCTCCCATCAGCCCACTTCGTCTTACCCCCCACAGCCCATTACCAGTCCTAACCCCCCATCAGTCCACTTCCAGTCCTAACCCCCCCATCAGACCACTTGTAGTCTTAGCCCCCCATAACCCATTACCAGTCCTAACCCCCCATCAGCCCACTTCCAGTCCTAACCCCCCCATCAGCCCACTTGTAGTCTTAGCCCCCCATAGCCCATTACCAGTCCTAACCCCCCCATCAACCCACTTGTAGTCTTAGCCCCCCATAGTCCATTACCAATCCTAACCCCCTCCCCCCCCATAGCCCACTACCAGTCCTAACCCCCCATAGCACATTACCAGTCCTAACCCCCTCCCCCATAGCCCATTACCAGTCCTAGCCCCCCCCCATAGCCCATTACCAGTCCTAACCCCCCGATAGCCCATTACCAGTCCTAACCCCCTCCCCCCATAGCCCATTACCAGTCCTAACCCCCCATAGCCCATTACCAGTCCAAACCCCCTCCCCCCCATCAGCCCAGCAAGGTTAAAAAAAAACGCAAACTGGCTGCTGCTGCCCCTGCCGCCGTGGCAGCAGCAGAATCGACCATCCCAGGGGCCCCCTGCCCTGCAGAGTCCTCCATGCGGCCTCAGCTCCCTCAGCGCGGGCTTTTCAGAGCCATGCAAAGGGAGAAATCCCATCAGCCCCACGGCGGGATTAACAGAGCTGCGAGAGGAGAAGCTCTCTCTTCGCGCGGCTCTGACAGCCGACGCTGAGACTGCATGGAGAATTCTGCAGGGCAGGGGGGGCCCCGCGGGATGGTCGATTCTGCCGCTGCCACGGCGGCAGCGGCAGTGGCAGCAGCAGCCGGTTTGCATTTTTTTAATCTAGCTGGACTGATGCAAGATGTTTTTTGCGCGGGGCCCCCTGAAACACAGGGCCCTGTGCAAAAAACATTCTTGCTCAATGGACGGGCCGGCCCTGCCTACCCAGAGTCTGTGACTAGAGCAGCATTCCAGTGCTCCGCCCCCACAGAATCCCATTGACTGGATCCTACCAACAGTCTGTGACTAAAGCAGCATTCCAGTGCTCCGCCCCCACAGCCTCCCATTGACTGGATCCTACCCACAGTCTGTGACTAGAGCAGCATTCCAGTGCTCCGCCCCCACAGCCTCCCATTGACTGGATCCTACCCACAGTCTGTGACTAGAGCAGCATTCCAGTGCTCCGCCCCCACAGCCTCTCATTGACTGGATCCTACCCACAGTCTGTGACTAGAGCAGTATTCCAGTGCTCCGCCCCCACAGCCTCCCATTGACTGGACCCTACCCACAGTCTGTGACTAGAGCAGCATTCCAGTGCTCCACCCCACAGCCTCCCATTGACTGGATCCTACCCACAGTCTGTGACTAGAGCAGCATTCCAGTGCTCCACCCCCATAGCCTCCCATTGACTGGATCCTACCCACAAGTCTGTGACTAGAGCAGCATTCCAGTGCTCCGCCCCCACAGTCTTCCCATTGACTGGATCCTACCCACAGTCTGTGACTAGAGCAGCATTCCAGTGCTCCGCCCCCACAGCCTCCCATTGACTGGATCCTACCCACAGTCTGTGACTAGAGTAGCATTCCAGTGCTCTGCCCCCACAGCCTTCCCATTGTCTGGATCCTACACACAGTCTGTGACTAGAGCCGCATTCCAGTGCTCCACCCCCACAGCCTCCCATTGACTGGATCCTACCCACAGTCTGTGACTAGAGCAGCATTCCAGTGCTCCGCCCCCACAGCCTCCCATTGACTGGATCCTACCCACAGTCTGTGACTAGAGCAGCATTCCAGTGCTCTACCCCCACAGTCTACTCATTGCTGCTAATTACACTGGAAGCAGGGAGGGCAGGCTCACTCACACAAAGGGGAGGATTAGAGACCTGCAGATAGAGATTTTAAATCTGAAAAATGTTGAGAAATATTATACTTCCTTCTAGCACCCAGACATTAATGTAAAAATCAGTAGATTCATGAAAACGCAAGACAGTAGTCGTTCCTAAGCTCCTGAGTGCTAGCATATCTGACAGAGCCATTCTAAACTCTGGACCCTTTCCTGTTCTCACTCTCCTTTTGGCTTAAATTCCATACCCACATTTTGAATTCATGCTAATCGCTTTCCATTCTGCCATAGCACTATCAAAGCAAGAGTATTATGTCCATCTGACAAACTCTTTCCTGTGACCCTTGCCGTCTCTTTGCAATGATCAACTCTCTCCTTAAAGTGACTTCTCCCCCGTCTGCTCCTTCACTTTCTGTCCAGACTTTGGCTGACTACATTGATAAGATTCACAAGATTAGCTTTGAGTGATCCACAGGACACCTCCATCGCCCCTTCCTCCTCTTCACTCTCAAATCCTTTCTTCAACCTCTGTCACCCTTTCTTACATAGTAACATAGTATATGACAGCAGATAAAGACCAATATGGTCTATCTAGTCTGCCCAGCAAGGTGGCAAGAGTAGGTGCACCTGCTACTCCATGCCAGTCACCCCTCCACATGCCTTTTTTTTTTTTTTTTTTAACTTTTATTTTCATTTTACAACAAGCAAAAAGAAACAACACACCAAAGGAAACAAATACAAGCATACAATAAGGAAAAAGCAACCCCAATTACCCCCCACCCCTATGCTTCTTCTCTAAGCTGATAAGTATCATCATATAAGCGCTTACAAACAACAGTAATTGTACATCAAAACAAACAGAAATAGTATCTGCGATACAGAATGATCATGTGACAGAGATTTACACAGATTTAAACAGTCAGATGAGAGCATTTAGCAGTTTGAACATAGTCATTGAGCATCTTCCATTTAGACAAGTGGTGGGGGGTCTGAACGGAAGAAGCTAACATACGAGGTATTTGCTCATATTTACTGTAGAGACAGACATGATTCCACCATTCATTGGGGCTCAGATGGGAGCTATTTTTCCAGTATTTCGTAATTAGGGAAATAGCTATGCCCAGCATAAAGTCTAAAAGGAAGTAAGCCGATTTGGGAAGAGAGGGGATCCCCGCAGCTGAGCGGAGTCCCACTATCTTCCAAGAGAGGGGCTCTTGAAAGTGTAAAATAGATTGAATACGACCCCAGACCCGACTCCAGTAATACTGTAATGCGGGGCATTCATACATAACATGAGTTAGTGAACCAATGGCCGCATGGCATGTCCAGCATCTATTGCTCTGGGTGGCGTTCCATTTGGCTAACCTGTCAGGAGTATAGAAACAACGGTGGGCTAGAAAGAAAAGTGTCTGAGTGAGTGAGGCGGATCGAGAGACCCGTGTCACCTTGCTCCAGACTAGGCTCCATTGCTCCGGGGTCAAAGTTACATGCATTTCCCGCTCCCAGGATTTCTGTGCTGTAGGAGTGCCTCTATTTACAGTATTACATAAAGTTTTGTAAAAGTTAGATGCCACACCCGATAAGCTCCCGATAGATCGGATTATCTCCGACAATCCTTGGGTATGGGTTTCCGATGGCGGGAGCACCTTAGCACTCCGAAGACAATGCTGAAGTTGCACCAACTGAAAGTAGTGTTTCGCTGGGAGACCAAATTCAATTTGTAATTCGCTAAAAGTTTTCCAGCGACCATCATAGAACAGCTGGTTAGGGATCCAAATGCCCCTAGTGTACCAGGGGCTCCACGCCATCGGCTTATTTTGTATTTGAAATCGAGCATTGTGCCAAAGCGGGAGTCTATCTAGCGGACAAAGTCGGGGGTCTAGAGATTGCTCAAGGGTATTAAAGGCACCTAAAGTGTCTAAGAGCATTGGTGGATAGTGGGAATCTGATGGGAGAGTCATACCAGGGAGATAAGTAAGAGGAATTGGTTTGCAAAGGTCCTCCTCTATATCTAGCCACACTGGTCTACTCGGTGTTAGGTCTTCCAGCCAACGAGCGCCTTGTTTGAGAAGAAAAGAATGGTGGTATTTCAGGAAATCAGGGAATCTGACACCACCATTTTCTTTATCTGTTTGTAACTTATGTTTCGCTATCCTAGGTGTCTTGTTTTGCCATAAGTATCTAGTCAGAAGACCCTCTAAATCTTTATATGTACGTCGAGGTAGGAGACATGGCAGCATTTCTAAAATGTAGTTCACTTTGGGAACAATCATCATTTTAATGGTTTCTAGGCGGCCCCACCAAGTAAGTGTTAAAGGAGTCCAGCGTTGAGTAAGCGCCCGGACCTTAGAGGTTAAGTCTTTGGCATTAAAGGTGATGGTGTCTTCCAAAGGAGAGCAGTAGTGCACCCCAAGGTATTTGACCATGCGAGGTTGCCATAAAAAGGGAAAGGATTGCATATCTGCCTGATGGATCAGAGGATTTAGTGGAAAGGCTACCGATTTGGTCCAATTTATCTTATAGCCCGAGAGTTGTGAATATTTACCAATTTGCTCTAGGACAGCCGGCACTGAGTCTAGGGAGACAAAGAGCATAAGGTCATCAGCATATGCTGAAATTTTGATTTCCCTATGAGAGAAGGGGACTCCATGAATATCCTTGGATTGCCGGATTAGTAAAGCTAAGGGTTCGAGTGCGAGATCGAAAAGAAGTGGAGACAGTGGGCATCCCTGGCGAGTACCGCGTTGCAGGGGAAATGGCTGAGACTTTAAAGCATTAGCACAGATACTAGCTGTAGGCTGTGCATACATGATTCGGAGATAACGGAGAAAGCCTTCTCCGAATCCGTACCAGCGGAGAGTTGCAAACAAGAAGGGCCATTCTAAGCGGTCGAAGGCCTTCTCAGCATCAAGTGAGAGGCCAACCAATGGTCGATCAAGATTAACTGCGGCAGTCAGTACATGACATAGAGTCCTAGCATTATCAGCAGTTGATCTACCGGGAATGAAACCGCATTGATCTGGGTGTATTAAAGTAGACATCTTGTCAGAGAGCCGGGTGGAGAGAATGGTGGCAAATATTTTATAGTCTGCGTTTAGTAGGGAAATTGGACGATAATTAGCTGTTAGTTGCGGATCTCTCCCCTCTTTCTCAAAAACTACTACATTTGCCATTGAGAAGGATCCAGAAGGAGATCCCTCCTCGGCCAGAGCAGAAAAATAAAGTTTCAAAAACGGAGCTAAGTCAGCGTTAAAAGTTTTGTAGAATTCAGCTGGGAGACCGTCCGGGCCTGCGGCTCGACCTGTGGCACATCTCTTGAGTGCAGATTGAATTTCTGATAAAGTGAATGGTTTGTCCATGGCCTCTCTATCTTCGTCAGATAGGGTCGGCCGTTGTACCCCTGATAGTAATCGTTCAAATGCTTCTGGCTCGAAGTCACATTCAGATTGATAAAGCCGAGTATAAAAATCACGAAAGAGTTCTAATATTTCTGTATCTTTAGTGACCAAGCTCCCCCCCGACGGATGGCGGAGAGCGGTAACACGCTTGGCTTCTTTTTGACCTTTCAGGGCATTGGCTAACAATTTGCCAGCACGGTTATTTTCCCGATAGTACATCCCTTGTTGTGATTCAATATTTTTAGCAGCAGCGGTGTATAAAAGCTGATTGTATTGAAAACGAAGGCGTTGTAAGCGAAGTAAAATACATGGGTCAGTACGGGACGTGAGGAGACGCTCTCCAGCTTGTATCTGTTGTTCTAGAAGCAGTAAATGTTGCTTTCTTTGTTTCCCCTGTCGAATTTGATAGCTAGTTATAGTTGCACGGATAGACGCCTTGAAACCCTCCCACCAAGCCCAGCTCGCAGTGTCATGGGGTGAATTAAAATGAAAGTAGTCTTGGATAGCGGCCTTTATGTCAACCTGAAAATCTTTTTGGTCTAGTAGGGATCTATCAAAAAACCAAGCACGGGGATGTTCACCTTGCGTAGTGACATGTAATGAGAAAGATATGGCAGCATGATCTGAAATATGGAGAGGATGAATCCTAGCCGTGTCCACTTGGGATATCAGTGCTTTGGAGATAAGAAAAAAATCTATTCTAGATTGTGAGTGATGGGGGGCTGAGAAAAAGGTGAACTCTAAGTCGGAGGGGTGAAGCAGCCTCCATATATCTACTAACGCAAGATCTTTCATCAGAGCTGTAAGGGTATCAAGACTCTTGGGTGGACCACTCGTTCTAGGCGGCAGTCTATCTATCAAAGGATCAAGTACTTGGTTGAAATCGCCGCCAAGTATTAATGGAGTATTGGCAGAGGCCTGTGCCAACTGCGCAATACTTGCATAGTAAGCAGGGTTATCCACATTCGGAGCATAAATACAAATACACGTAAATTCACTATCTCTAACCTTAAGGTGTGCACGGGCCCATCTACCCTCCTTATCAGAGCTAGTATCCATTACAGTAGCTTGCAAAGACTTCTTAACCAAGATGGCTACCCCACACCGTTTGGAAACGGCGGGAGAGTAGGCAGCCACCATGTAAGGCTTAGCATTAAGTTTCAGTGTTTCAACGGAGTTTAAATGCGTTTCCTGAAGAAACACTAAATCAGCATGCTCATGATTAAGATAGCTAAGGATTTTCTTTCTTTTGATTGGACTATTGATGCCTTTTACGTTCAGTGATAAGATCTTACATAAGGCCATTCAGAAGGGTTAAAAATTCTGAGAAAGAACATGATAACGCACATAATTTCACAATGTCCCTCATATTAACTGTATATGGCTGTACACATGACATGATAGAAAATAAGCTAATGAAAAACAATGAAGCGCCCCATATAAAAAAATAAGCACCGAAGTGCATTAGAGAAGAAGCAGAACCCCAGAAATTACTGGCGACCATATGTCTGCGGGGAGAAACCCCAGAGAAGGCCTAAATTGAAACATATAACCTGTATAGCTGTGCGTGTTCCGAATCCAACCGAGGTGCACATCATGGAGGGAAAGGAGACCAAGAAAGTTATATATAGAAAGAAAGAAAAGTCCAGGCAGTCTCTGTTCCAGGCTGTGATCACCGCGTCGGGCCATTCAAAATGGCAGGCAGATCCGGCGGATTACAGATCCAAGTTGTTGGATTAGCGCATCTGGTCTGCTTCTTTGGAGTCTAAAAATGTTGCTAGTAGATCAGGATCTTCGAAGGTTCTAGTTTGGTTATGGAGAGTCACTCTGAGCTTCGCTGGATACAATAGGCCAAAGCGAGCCTGTAGCTGTTGAAGTCTAGGGCGAAAAGCAAGGAGTCTCTTCCGACGGTCAACTGTGGGCTTTGCCAAGTCAGGGAAGAAGGAGACTTTATGACTTTCAAACTCCAGATGATGATTCGCCCGGGCAGCATTTAGAATTTGCTCAACTTGCTGATATCTCAGTAATCGAAAGATGATAGGCCGGGGGGTCGTCCGATTGAGCGCCATGTTGGTAGGAACACGATGTGCTCGGTCAATTTCCAGATCTCTGTGAAAAGTGATCTTCAGCAAGGAGGGAAGAGTTTTGACCAGGAATTCTCTTATATCTCCTGCTTCCGCCCCCTCCGGTACTCCAATTAGCCTTACATTGTTGCGACAGGCTCGATTATTGCTATCCTCTAACTCTTTTTGAAGATTCTGTATCTGACGCTCAGCCTTGTCCAGTTTCACCAAGCGCACCGCGTGCGAGTCGAGGACCCCCGCCATGTTGTCCTGCCGTAGTGAAAGACCTTCAAGCCGGTCCTGAAGTAAACCGAAATCTTCTCGCATGGCTCGGAGCGCTTCTCCGTTGGACTGTACCAGTTCCTTCACACCGCGTATTTCCTCCAAGATCTCCTGTTGCATTTCGGGGTTTTCCCGAAGTGGAACTATCTTTTGTGGGGAAGACAACTCTGTTTTGGAGCGTTTTCCGTGTGAAGAAGAGGGAGACCCGAAGTCTAAGCGCGCTGGTTTGTGGGCCGCCATCCCCCCCAAGGTACCCCGGTAAGTTCGGAGCAAAATATTAAGTTTATGTAGGTATTAAGTCAGGATTCTGAGTAGGCCTCTCGGGAGCTTCAGCGCGAAGCGTCTAACCCGCTGGACATCAGGCTCCGCCCCCCCCACATGCCTTTTTTTAGCGGTGTACCCACCGCACCGTGCAGGCCACCCCTATTTGTTGAGATATAAGAGATAGTTAAGTTTATTTAGATTTTATCCTGTTGCTATAAATGGATCCACTGTGTCTGCCCCATGCCATTTTGAATTCAGTCACTGTATTTGCCCCCACCACTTCAATCGGCAGGGCATTCCATGAATCCACCACCCTTTCAGTGAAAAAGTATTTCCTGACATTGTCTTTCAGTTTACACCCTTGCAGTTTCATGTTATGCCCTGTAGTTTTACAGCTTCCCCGTCTTTGAAAAAGGTTATTTGTTCATTAATACTCTTTAAGTATTTATTTATTTTATTTATTTGCAAAACTTTTATATACCGCCAATTCCCAGGATCAGTGGCGGTTTACATCGAACAATGTTAAAGTACATAGAACAATGTGCAACTATATAACATACATGGAACTGTAGATAACTATGTACAAGAAGTAAAGGTCTGAATCATATGTCCCCTGTCCCTCCTCTCCTCTAGCGTTTACATATTTAGGTCTTCAAGTCTCTTCTCATACATCTTCTTGCGCAGGCTCCAAATCATTTTGGTCGCCTTTCTCTGAACCATTTCCAGTCATTTTATATCCTTTGTGAGATATGATCTCATCAGTGACTTGTACAGTGACATCAGTACCTTCTCCTTTCTGCTGGTAATTCCTCTCTGTATGCAATCCAGCATCCTTCTGGCTTTGGACACCGCCTTGTCACACTATTTTGCCACCTTGAGATCCTCAGAAACAATCACTTCAAGGTCCTTCTCCTGGTTCATGCACACCAATTTCTTGCCCCCTATTGCATATAATTCCCTTGGATTTCTGCATCCCAAGTGCATGACACCGCACTTCTTCACATTAAATTTTAACTGGCATACACTGGACCATTCTTCCAGAGATTTTAGATCTTTCTTCATGTTATCCACTCCCTCAGAAATGTCCACTCTTTTGCAAATTTTTGTGTCACCTGTAAAAAGGCAGACTTTTCCATTCAGTCCTTCAGTATCTTTCACCAATGCATTGAATAGTACCGGTCCCAGGACCGATCCCTGGGGCACACCATTAATCACCTTCTTTTCATCCGGGTGAGTTCTGTTTACCATCACCTTCTATCATCTGTCAGTCAACCAATTCCTGATCCAGTTCACCACCTTGGGACCCATCCCCAGGCTGTTCAGTTTACTGATAAGCCTCCTATGGGGAACAGTATCAAAAGCTTTGCTGAAATCTAGATAGGTCATATCCATTGCATGCCCTTGATCTAGTTCTCTGGTCACCCAGTCAAAGAACTCAATCAGATTTGTTTGGCATGATCGTCCTTTGGTAAAACCATATTGCCTTGGATCATGCAACCTATTGGTTTTGGGAAAATCCACTATTTTCTTTTTCAGGAGCGCCTCCATTACTTTTCCTGCCACCGAGGTAAGGCTTACCATCCTATAGTTTGTCACTTCTTTCCTATTATCACTTTTTTGAAGAGGTACCACATTGGTCCTTTTCCAATCCTGCGGAACATCTCCTGTCTTCAAGGATCTATTAAAAGCATCCTTTAAAGACCCTGCACCTCTCTGAGGTCTTTCAGTATCCTGGGATGTAGCCCATCTGGTCCCATGGTCTTGTCCACTTTCAGTTTTGCAAGCTATTCAAACACATCAACCTCTGTGAATGGTGTAGCATCTACTCCATTCCCATTTGTATATTTGTCAATCACAGGTAGTCCTTCTTCAGGATTTTCTTGAGTAAAAATGGAATAGAAGTATTTGTTTAGCATATTCACTTTTCCAATATCACTTTCCACAAATCCGTTCTTGGTACTTTT
Source organism: Ichthyophis bannanicus (assembly GCA_033557465.1). NCBI lineage: Eukaryota > Metazoa > Chordata > Amphibia > Gymnophiona > Ichthyophiidae > Ichthyophis > Ichthyophis bannanicus. The sequence continues at coordinate 248,595,167 of CM066041.1, read as the reverse complement.
GAGTCTTGTGATTCCAGCTCTGATTTTCCTCTTCTCCTGAATATAATATACCTGAAAAAGGTTTTGTCTCCATGCTTCAGAAATTTAGCCATCTTTTCTTCTGTCTTTGATTTTGCTATCCTTATTTCTCTTTTTGTCTCTTTTAGCTTCTATCCTGTATTCTGTTCTGTGTTCCTCTGTTTGCAAACTTCTGAATTGTGAGAAAGTTGTGTTTTTTGTCTTTATTTGTGCAGATTTTCGTATTCCTGCTGGCTGAAGAGCCTGGGAGGCATTTGACCATCTTCTCTTTTTTGAACTGTGTTACCAAGTTGGTGCCATTCCCATTCCCACCTGTCTACTAAGCTCTGTCTCTTATGTTGTTTCCTCTTCCCTCTGTCATATCCTGAACCTATCGATTTCCATTGCAACTGTTCCTACTCTCTTCAAACATGCTGTGGTCACACTTCTCCTTAAAATTCTTCACTAGATCCTACCTGCTCTTCTGATTATTGGCTCGTCTCCCTCTTCCTTTCACATCCAAACTACCTGAACGTGCGGTTCACCACCTCTGATTACTTTCAAATTTACCTTTCTGCATCTGAAATCTCTTCAGGAATCCATGCCCATATATAAGCTGGTGTAAAAAAGTAAATAAGATGCTAATTGTTTTTTTAAGTTTAATTACCTGAGTCTGGAGTGTTCCTGCAGCGATCAGGAGTTGGTAGGGCTGCAACTGTGACCCCTACACTGCAGGGACATGTGTGACAAGCCTGAGCCATTGCAGACGCAGTCTGAGGAAGCATCCTGGCTTGGCGCAGAAGCAGACACAGGAAATAGCAGGGTGGTGATTTGCAGGTGATCCGCGAAACTCAGGGCTGCAGCAAGTTTTAAAAAAATGTTTTTAATTAAAAAAAGAATAGGGCAGGACCGCGGGGACTGTCAGCCACAAGCTGCAGCTAATCGGTAAGTTAAGAGTGCTAGTTAGGGCCTAAGGGAACTGCGAGTATAGGGGCACCCTAGTGCAGAGGCCAGCAATGAATGCAGGCCGTGGCACAGAGAACAAAACATCTGAGGTTTGAAATTTAAAGGGCTCATGTCCAATTTTCAAAAGAAAATGTTTAAAAAGCAGCAAGTTGCAGATTACAGCCAGGGAACAGGTGGGGGACTAGAACACCCTTGTGCTCAGCTGTTAGTTTTAAATTTAAAGAGACCACACTCCCACAAATTGTAAATGTATGTTTGGAGGTCAATCCAGGGTGAGATTGGATGCCTGGGAGTGGGGAACAGAGTAGGATCTAGAAAAGGATAACACGGGGTCGGCTTTCTGAAAATTTAAAGAGATAGTGCTGTGGCAAAGTGCAATCAATGAATAAGTCCAGGAGTCGATTGACAGGGTCCAAGTCAGTTTATTGTGCACAAGGCCCAGTCAGTCAAAGCTTCAAAAGGAACTGAGTCGATTGACAGGGTCCAAGTCAGTTTATTGTGCACAAGGCCCAGTCAGTCAAAGCTTCAAAAGGAACTGAGCAAAAGTTTATACAGAGACATAACCATTTATACCTCTTTTTCAGTTTGATACATGAGAACTTTCTATTGGTTCCAACTCGATACATGCAAACTTTTCATTGGTTATACATTCCCTTCATTTGTCCAATTAGAAATCCCTCCGGAGCCTAGCAACCGGCCCCCTCCTTTAGGATTGCTTGAACAATGGTACAGTTCTGAATCTCGTTACTTTTCTACTGCAAGATTAACTTCGGCTTCTGGAATGCATATACTGAAACATTTCTGTTCTTTCACACAAGAGAATAATAGAAGACTTATGAATTCATGAAAACTTCTTATTAAGCATTTTAAAACAGTTTTCTTATTTTTCACAGACTTTTGGTTCTTTTCTAGCTATATTGGGAGTTAGGATCCAGGCCTAACTTACAGGCCTTTCATAGTAGCAGGCCATGCTAGGCCATAGCCTACCACATTCCCCCCTTTGATTATTCTCACCCGCAAGTGAGGAAGGGTGAGAATTAAATCACTCATTAGTCAATTAATACATTAGACTGGTGTAATAGCATCATCATCGTGGGGTATAGGGTAATATTGCCACATAGCTAATACTTTCGCAGCTGCCTTCCGCTCTATAGTGTTATCAATTGATGATGTTACCATGCGTAAGCAAAGGGTAGGAGACAAGGGAGCAATAAGCACATGGCTAATATGAATAGTACGATAAACATAAGGGATTTCAGACCACCAATCCAAGAAAACAATGAACCAAACCACCCATCCATCTTTAAACTGTGCCAAGTCTGAACAGGCACAAATGTCTGCTCTCTCATCTGGGTGGCTAAATCTTCGACTACATGCCCATTATTATCAATCTGCAAACAACAATTACTTAGATTCAACTTCCCACATACCGCACCTTCAGCTGCTAACAAATAATCTAAAGCTAAATGATTTTGATAAATGGCTGTGCGCATTTGCGTACTTTGCTTTGCCAGAAGGGTTAGTGCTTTACTAGTTTCATTGGTTATTATTTCAGCAACAGCTTGTAAATGTATTATTCGATTAATCATATAAATAGGATTACGATATCCCCAAGTCCCATCCTGCTCCCAAGTAGCAGGTCCATAGTATGAGATGATTCTTTCTGGTGGCCATTCTTCAGATGACGCATCCCATTTGTCCCATTGGCCTATTTTCAAGGCCTCCTTCAGCTGTCGACTTCTGTACACAGGATATCCCAGCTGCTCTCCCTGGGATGTTGGCAGAAGGAAAAAGGAAGGTCGTATGGTTCCCAATACACATGCGCCTCCCCAATGGTGAGGAAGTCTGGCATATGCTCGGGTTCCGCAAATCCAGTACAGTCCAGGTGGTGCTTGCCAAGAATTATATGCTGCTAAGTTAGTCCAGATACTGGCAAGTTTGGGGAACTGAACTAGAGGATTGGAAGGTTCAGTAGTGTTGACTCTGGACCACCAAGAGGTCTTCTTAGTGGTACTGTTGTAGAATTTATGATTGAGACAGACCAGCTGCCCCACTTCCATATTAAACATTGGTCCATAACGAGAAAAACATAAGTTACCCACAATGGAGTGGGCCAATACCCATTCACTTGTGGTATTGTGTATATTAGTCTGATTATACGGAACAGAATAGTTCAGTTCTTGTGCCTCCCAAGGCCATTGGTCTCCCATTGTTGTTCCTCCACAAAACAAACAGTCTGAAACATGGAGACTAGATGCGACTGCTCCCGCTAATTCAAGAAATAAGTTCTGGGAGGCAGGAGGAATTTCAAACTCTGATTTCATGGCTTCATATAAGGAGTGATGTATGCGATAGGGTGAGGATACATGGGTTTTGGTGTTTAATTGCAGATATAAGATAGTCCCAGGATCTACACCTCCTCCTGCAATACGCAACCCAAACTTGTATCCTTGCTTCCAGTGGCTGGGGTTGGCTATGAAGAGTTGTACAGGATTACAGGCTCCTTTCTGGCATTTCTTGGGTTTTGGTAGTCTGATTTTTGTTAGACTGCCTTTGCGATGATCCCCATCTCGTCCCGTCGGTGCATTCTTCCAGGTAGCAAAATATACACATTCCCATTTTGGGCAAAAGTAATCATGTCTCGATGAAGTGGTGTAGATGGTGGCTGCTGTACTCTTTCCTGTACACCGTCCCCATCCATAGGCTCCTTCTGGACACATGTATTTATCATCATGGTAGTATGCTCGCTCCCATGACCCACATCTGTGGTAAGCATTTCTGGTGATTGCATCGCAAGCATCAAAGTTCAGGATGATAGGTTTTATGGGGTTGGTGAGGGGTTTTGTCGCATTCAGGATGGCTCCATCTTCATCATTCCAGCGTATCTCAAATGTATAGTATGATGGGTTCTGTTGAGGGTTATAACAAGTCTTACTTTTCCCCTTAGTGCAAATGTTCAGTTCAGTGCCATTATAAACACACCGGCTAACTGTACCAGTGCAAGTATAGTAGGAATGAAAGAGCAAAGTCTGAGTAATCTTTTGTCCTGTTCGGGTGGTGGTTATGAAAGCTGCATAAGGGGGTAGGGCAAAAGTCTTTTCCAGGATTCCCAGGATCACCACTCCCACAAGGCAATAGTGGAAGAACATTGTGATTACAGTCTCTGGAGGTTAACTGGAAAGTTGAGGATAATAAACTGTGCTGAGTTTTCTTTCGTTTCTGCTGTGATGGTCACTTTCGCGTGACATAAGTGGATTCTGAAGATTCTCTATAAAGCTGGCTGTCTCCTCAAGGTGAGTAGCAATGGAGTCTCGGGATCATTCACTGATGTCCATTGGCCAGGATCAGGAGCAGCTGCCGGCTTCACTCGACTGTGATGGATCCAGGGTTCGAATTCTGCAACTTTCACTGTGGTGGGGGTTGACAGGATGACAACGTAGGGTCCCTTCCAATGCGGCGCCAACGGGGTCTTTCTCCACTCTTTCACCCACACAGACGTTCCTGGCTTGAAGGGATGCAGAGGCTCAGTCAGGTTGATGGGTAGTCGGTCTTGCACCCACGTTTGGAGTTTCTGCAAAACAGAACCTAAAGCTAATAGTTCTTGTTTAGTTATTTCAGATCCTATCTGTCTCATGTCTCCCTTTATTCCCTGCACTATGGGTGGAGGTTGCCCATATAAAATCTCAAAAGGGGAGACACCTAAGGATCTGGTGGGAGCTGAACGTATCCTAAGAAGGGCTATGGGTAGAACTTGGAGCCACTTCAGGTGGGTCTCTTGACAAAGCTTGGATAACTGAGTTTTCAGGGTTCTATTCATTCGTTCTACTTTCCCTGAGCTCTGGGGTCTGTAAGCAGTGTGTAACTTCCATTTTATTTGCAAAGCTTGAGCTAACTGTTGGGTCACTTGGGATACAAATGATGGACCATTGTCTGACCCTATAGTTGATGGTATTCCAAATCGGGGAATGATCTCATGAAGCAATACCTTAGTGACTTCTCGGGCTTTCTCAGTTCGGGTGGGGTAGGCTTCTACCCACCCTGAAAATGTGCAGACTAACACTAACATATAGTGATATCCATTTGCATGGGGCATTTCAGCAAAGTCTATCTGTATATCACTCATGGGGGTCACCCCTACTGACTGAACTCTTTGGGGTGGAACAGGACCTTGCTTGGCATTATTTTTGGCACATATCAGGCATTGCTGTGCCACCGAGGCGGTCAGGGATCCTAGCAATGAAATACAGAAATGGGGTCTCAGGGCTTTCTTCATGGCTGTTTTTCCATAATGTGTGGCTTGATGAAAAGCTTGGACAAAGGCTGGCCCTAGTGCTTCAGGGATGACTGTAGGACCTGGAGGTGGACTACATTCTGGGGGTGGCAGCACTATCCAACCTTGTTCTGTTAAGACTCCTCCCTCCTTTTCACAATAATAGTATAACTCTCTCGTAGTATATCGGGGTGCCCAGGAACTAAGGGGCACCGGGAATAGGGCTGCTTGCATTACAGTATCTTGGGTCCTAACTTGTCCTGTGGTGGCTGCCTTTCGGGCTGTGTTATCTGCAAATCTATTCCCTCGGGTGACTTCTCCTGCTCCTGCCTGATGACCTCGGCAGTGCATGACTGCCACTTGTTTGGGGGCCCATACAGCATCTAATAACATCAACATCTCGGGCCCATACCTAATGTCCTTACCCCCTGAGGTGATCAACCCTCGCTCTTTATACAAGGCTCCATGTGCATGCAAAGTAGTAAAGCAGAATTTTTACAAGAATCACTAAATATCACCTCATTACTTTCATATTTTTGTCGAAGCTATGCTGTAGGAGGGACAGTAGTGTCAACTGTCCCACACCAAGCAGCTAGCTGCCTTTTTTTCTTTTATATGTGATCCTGTGTCACTTCTCAAATTATTTTTTTTATAACCACAAAATTGCACTTAGCTGAAGCCTCTTAATTTTCACTCATCCTTCCGTTGATCCTGAAGAGGAAGATGGAACATGACACGCGCGTTTCGAGCCCTAAGGCTCTGTATCAAATGTTGAACTCTTCTTCAATTCAAAAAACGGAATCCCAACAAGACGCCGTCGTCGCGGCTGAGGCATACGTCTCTCCTCTATGGCTGCACCATTAGACTATTCGATTTTTTAAACAGGAGCACAACCTATCAGAAAGGGAATTCTGATAGGTTGTGCTCCTGTTTAAAAAATCGAATAGTCTAATGGTGCAGCCATAGAGGAGAGACGTATGCCTCAGCCGCGACGACGGCGTCTTGTTGGGATTCCGTTTTTTGAATTGAAGAAGAGTTCAACATTTGATACAGAGCCTTAGGGCTCGAAACGCGCGCGTCATGTTCCATCTTCCTCTTCAGGATCAACGGAAGGATGAGTGAAAATTAAGAGGCTTCAGCTAAGTGCAATTTTGTGGTTATAAAAAAAATAATTTGAGAAGTGACACAGGATCACATATAAAAGAAAAAAAGGCAGCTAGCTGCTTGGTGTGGGACAGTTGACACTACTGTCCCTCCTACAGCATAGCTTCGACAAAAATATGAAAGTAATGAGGTGATATTTAGTGATTCTTGTAAAAATTCTGCTTTATGTGTTTCACTTTTTGGGGGTGGTGATAATTTTGTTTATAAGTACCCACTATGGCGGCAGACACATTTGCCTATTCCGAGGAGCATTTAGAAAAACTACGTCAACGTCCTTGCCTTTTTGATAGTAGTTCTAAAGAAGACACAACTGGCAACAATGTAGCAGCCTACAAAGCCCTTCGTAAACGCCTAGTTAGAGCTCAGTTACATGGAGCAAGTATGACCCAATATTTAAAAAACAGGATCATACCACGTGGCTTACGTATGACAAGAGCTCCTAAGATGTTTAAATGGGACGACACATTTATTACTAATTGGAACAAAATATTGAATAAATGTAGCTTTGACTTGATAGCGCTGATTTTAGAACGCACAATTCAAGAGGAGGAAGTTCTACAGAAACAGATTGACACGGCTCAAATTGCTTTAAAGGATTCTTTAGGAGTAGAAGTCTTTAATGGCAAATTGGAGGAGGTTAATAGACAGATAAAAAGTTTTTTTGAATATCTAAAATCTTTGAAAACCAAGAAATTTGCTAGGGATAAATCTGACTACGATGCTGAGAAAATATATTTCTGGATGTATGAATCTAATGAACAAGAACGGGGTGGACGTAAAACGGTATCTTTTGATAGATCTTCTGATGATACAGATGACAGTACTACAGAATCTACTACACATTCTTCTAGGAGAGGACGACAGGATTTTCGTTTAGGTCGGGGACGCCGATCCAGGGGGGCATATCACGACGATACGTGGGAACCTCCGAATACGCGACAACGGTCACGTCAGGCCAATCTATCATAGTGAATTTGACAGATAAATCGCTTTCACGGTCTCAAGAACAAGTATTAAATTTTGGCCTGTCTTTTGTACCCACAGCCCGTTTTGATGCATTCTCTATGACATTATATTTACAACGATTTTTTCGTAAGTTACATATTATTCAATATTTTCAAGGAAAGGTTTGCAACCCCGATTCATCGGTAGTAAAGCCTTCTTCCCATTGGATTCCCCCTGGTCCATTGGATCCTGTGTTATCAACGTATCAATCCTTAGTGTTGAGGGATGTTAAACAACTAGCAAGTACCTCTTTACACCATTCCTCTAACTTAGATTCTAATAGTTGGAAAGCTCTTGCAGAATTGCAATCTGATCCTTCAGTAATAGTACGGAGAGCTGATAAGGGAGGGGCTCTGGTGTTATGGTCTGCAGAAGAATATCGACTGACACTGTCTCAACATTTAGGAGATATTCATACTTATCGAGTATTGTCTGCGAACCCTACTACGGATCTTTTGATGGAAGTTAAGCTTTTAATGGGTGAAGCCTTACAACAGGGTTGGATTACCTCTAAAGAACATTGATTTTTGGTTAATACACATCCTCGAGTCCCTTTACTTTATCTGGTGCCAAAAATTCATAAAACTCTATCAAGACCTCCTGGACGCCCTATTGTGTCCTGTAGGGATTCTGTCCTTGAACCGCTTTCAAAGTTTTGCGATGTATTTCTCAAACAGGAGGCTTGTCAGGTGCCCTCCTTTCTTCGTGATACAACCCATCTATTACAGCTGTTGTCAACACTAAAGGTCCCTCCAGGAGCTTTTCTAGTCACTCTTGATGTAGTCTCGCTTTATACGAAGATAGATCAACAGGAGGCTCTCATGTTGTTGGCAGATAGTTTTCAGACTGCTCCATCTCGACTTCCACGATCTTTTTTATTAAAAATGATGCAATTGATTCTCACAAAAAACTATTTTGTCTCAGAGGGTGTCTACTACCAGCAAATTTCCGGTATAGCGATGGGGGCCACATGTGCCCCCTCCATAGCTACTTTGTATATGGGTCACATGGAGTCATCTCAAATACAACAATTTTCTGGTTTTTCAAATGTTTTATTCTGGAAAAGATTCCTCGATGATATTCTGTTTATCTGGGTTTCAGATTTGCCGGCGCTCACTGAGTTTTTGAATTGGCTAAACACTGTACGGACCAATATACAGTTCACAGCACATGTCCATTCTACTACGATCGAATTTTTGGATTTGCAAATTACATTATTGGATGGTAGTTTACATACCACTCTTTATCGAAAAAATGTACAAAGAAACAGCTTGTTACATTTTCGCAGCTACCACCCTGGCCCACTTAAACGTGGATTGCCTTTTGGCCAATTTCTTAGATTACGGCAGAATTGCAACACACTTGAGGATTATATGACCCATGCTTCTGAATTGAGTCATCGTTTAATTAATCGTGGTTATCCCAGTCACATCATTCAAAAAGCAATGAAACGAGCACGTTTCGTTCATCGCGAATGGTTGCTTGATCCTAATTATGTCAATTCGGGTCAGAGTTCAGAAGATTCCATAGTGGGTATTCTTCCATTTACTGAGGGTAGCTCTGCAGTTTTAAAGATTTTAAAACAACATTGGCCAATGTTGCAATTAATTGATTGTTTTAATAAACCTCTTCAGATAGCATTTTCTCGGGGGCGGAATCTTGGCGATATGTTGATGAAGACAGCATTACCATCTGATAGACTCGATCGACTTCCTGCTAAGACTGGACATTTAACATGTGGATCATGTCAATTCTGTGCATTATCTATGCTTGGGCTACAATGGACACATCCAAAAACAAAACAACTGTTTACACGACGCTGGGATACGAACTGTCTCTCTAGCTATGTAGTCTACTTACTGCTGTGCCCGTGTTTATTGCTCTACATAGGTAGGACTAGTCGTGCTGTGAAGATACGTTTAATGGAACACGCTTCCCGATTGCGAAATAGAGTCTTGACAGCACCGATGGTAACCCACTGTTTACAATTCAATCATTCATTTACTGATTTACGATGGACAGTTATTGACCACATTCCAGCTGATCCCAGAGGAGGAGATCGTCTCTATCAACTTCAACTATCAGAACAAAGATGGATTTTTTCCTTGGATACAGTAGAACCGGCAGGTTTAAATCGGGAGGTTGAATGGTATTCGATAGTCTGATTTCATCTTAAGAGAACCAATCCGAATTGGGATTCCCCTTCATGTGGGGCGTTCCCTTTCTGATAGGTTGTGCTCCTGTTTAAAAATCAAATAGTCTAATGGTGCAGCCATAGAGGAGAGACGTATGCCTCAGCCGCGACGACGGCGTCTTGTTGGGATTCCGTTTTTTGAATTGAAGAAGAGTTCAACATTTGATACAGAGCCTTAGGGCTCAAAACGCGTGCGTCATGTTCCATCTTCCTCTTCAGGATCAACGGAAGGATGAGTGAAAATTAAGAGGCTTCAGCTAAGTGCAATTTTGTGGTTATAAAAAAAATAATTTGAGAAGTGACACAGGATCACATATAAAAGAAAAAAAGGCAGCTAGCTGCTTGGTGTGGGACAGTTGACACTACTGTCCCTCCTACAGCATAGCTTCGACAAAAATATGAAAGTAATGAGGTGATATTTAGTGATTCTTGTAAAAATTCTGCTTTATGTGTTTCACTTTTTGGGGGTGGTGATAATTTTGCAAAGTAGTAAAGGCATTTTTGGAATCTGTGTACACATTTATGCGGAGTCCTTCTCCTAATGTCAAGGCTCTGGTGAGGGCTATCAATTCAGCTTTCTGTGCAGAGGTTCCTGGGGTCAGGGCTGAGGACTCAACTACCAGATCAAGGGTCACCACTGCATATCCAGCACAATGATGTCCATTGATGACCAGACTGCTTCCATCTAAAAAGAAAGTCCGTTCTGGGTCCTCTAGAGGGACATCGGTCAAATCAGGGTGACTTGAGAATACAGTGTCCATGTTTTCTAAGCAATTATGATCAGGTGGCCCAGGACCAATTGGAAACAATGTAGCAGGGTTCAGAGCTTGACTAACTTTCAACTGTATCCGAGGGTTTTCACACAACATTGCTATTGCTGTAACAGCTCTCAGACAAGGGGGCCATCCTTTTGCCACTATATCCAATTGTTTTGACAGATAAGCTACTGGCCGTTGCCAGGAACCAAGAGATTGGGTCAATACTCCCAATGCGTTTCCTTGTGACTCATGAACAAAAAGATGGAAAGGCTTCTGAACATCTGGAAGACCTAAAACTGGAGATGACATCAGGGCCTTTTTCAAAGTTTGGAATGCTACATCTTGTTCAGGTCCCCAGTCTAATGGGGATTTTCCATTCCTTTGGTGACTTGGTATAGTGGTTTTGCAATCAGGGCAAAGTTGGGGATCCATATGCGACAATATCCCGCAGCCCCCAGGAAGGCTCTTACTTGCCTCCTAGTGGTTGGTGTGGGGATATTACATACAGCTTCCTTGCGTTCTGGTCCTAAACGTCGGATCCCACTGGACAATTGGAATCCTAAATACTTGACTTCAGTTTGGCATAGTTGTGCTTTGGCTCTTGAAACTTTGTATCCAGCATCTTTGAGAAGGTACAAAAGTTCACTAGTAGCTTGTAGGCATTCACTTTCTGAGTTGGTGGCTATAAGCAAGTCATCTACATACTGAAGGAGAACCCTTCAATCCTGGGTCCACTGGGTAACTTGAGAGATCTTGATTCAGGGCAGCACTGAAGAGAGTAGGTGAATTCTTGAATCCTTGGGGTAATCTGGTCCAGGTGAGCTGCCCCCGTCTTCCTGTTGTGGGGTCTTGCCATTCAAAAGCGAATAAAAGTTGACTGGTGGGTGCTAGGCGCACACAGAAAAAGGCATCTTTCAGGTCCAGGATGGTGAAGTGAGTAGCCTCAGCGGGGATCAGTCCCAAGAGAGTATAAGGGTTTGGTACTACTGGGTGTATAGTTTCAACTGCATCATTTACTCGCCTTAGATCTTGTACTGGGCGGTAGTCCCCTGTCCCAGGCTTCTTTACTGGGAGAAGGGGGGTGTTCCAAGGTGACTGGCATTCCTTGAGAAGTCCGTACTTCAGAAGTTTCATTTAATGGCAGTGAATTCCTTCTATGGCTGGTCGAGGGAGAGGATACTGCTTCACATGCACTGGTTCCACTCCTGGCTTGAGGGTGACAATGACAGGGGCTATGTTCTTCGCTAGGCCAGGTGGATTATCTTCTGCCCATACTTCAGGTGGGGCTATAAGGTTGGTAGGTATACAGGGACTGGTTGACTTTATTGAAGGTGCACTATAGAACCGCCATTCTTCTTCTCAGGGAACAGTAAGCACCATCAATCCAGCAGGCTTTGGGTTCACAATTTATTTATTTATTTACATTCTCTTATATACCGCGCTATTCTGCATCAGTGCGGTTTACATTAAACAAACTGAAATTACATTGAACAGGGCATTATAACTTGGAGATAACTATTTTACAGGGAACATGGGCTATGGAGGGTTAAGTGGCTTGCCAAGACCACAAGGAGCACCTGTGGGACTAGAAACCCCAGTCCTTCCGGCCCAAGGTTGCTGTCCTCTAGTGGGATTTGAACCCCCGACCTTCCGGCCTGAAGTACCTTGCCCCAACCACTAGGCCACTCCTCCACAATCATTTTCATTTCTCCCCCTTCAGCAAAGGATATTTGGGCCTGGAGCTTGGCAAGCATGTCTCGGCCCAGTAGTGGAATAGGGCACTCAGGCATATACAAGAACTGGTGCGTTATTTTCTGTCCCCCTAGTTCACAAATGCGGTTCTGCAAGAATGGTTTTGTGGCTTTATTTCCAGTGGCTCCCACAATGGTGACAGATCGTGAGGACAGAGGAGCTACTGGCTTGGCTACTACTGAATGTTCTGCTCCTGTATCTACCATGAATTCCATGTATTGGTCCCCTATCTTTAAACTGACCATAGGCTCCTGGGGACCCAGGGTGAACTTGGAGCCCGGTCTGGCCTAGTCTTCATCTATGTCATCCAGGTCATAGCCCATTGCTACTGCCACTCCCTCAATGGCTTCTTCCCTCTCCTGCTGGAACTGTGTTCGATTCATTCCTCCTCTCCTTCGAAATCATCCTCCTGGCCTCCAGGGACTCCCTCCTCCCCTTGCAAGGGCGGAGTCCAGATGCGGGCACTCATTTCTCCAATGTCCTTCTTCCTTGCAGTAGGCACACTGATTTGCACCTAATGGAGGCCTCTCGCTTCCGCGGCCTCTTCCATGTCCTCTGGTCCTTTGATTAGGAATACCCCCTCCACGTCGTTCGGTTATAGCAGCAGCAAGAAGATCTGCCTTCTTCTTCATCTTTTGTTCACTTTCTCTGTCTCGTTCATTTTCACGATTCACAAATATTTTCTGAGCGACTTCCATTAACTGAGCTGTGCTCATGCCCGCAAATCCATCCAATTTCTGTAATTTTCGCTTTATGTCTCTCTGGGACAGACTAATAAAGGCCGCATTTACCATGTGTAAATTTTCCTGAGCGGCAGGATCATATGGGGTATACAATCTATAAGCTTCAGACAACCGCTCATAAAAGGCCGCTGGGATCTCATCTGGACCCTGGAGAACTTCCGATACTTTCCCGATATTCATGGCCCTCTGGCCTCCCTTCTTCAGGCCCTGCAATAAGGCCTGGCGAAATCTGGTTAGGGCCGCCGCCCCCCTTTCCTCATTCGGGTCCCACCTGGGATCTTCATTGGGGTATTCTGCAGCTGCTGCTTGTGGGAGATTTATTCCTCCCCTTTCTACAGGGTTCTCTTCTAACCATCGGAGGGCTGCTTGCCCGATTCGGCCTCGCTCCTCAGTAGTGAAGAGAGTGGACAGGAGCTGGCGACAATCGGCCCAGGTAGGCTGATGGGTTTGCATAATGCTAGACATTAATTCTGTTAATTCCTGGGGCTTGGCTGTGTAGGAAGCATAATGCGTTTTCCAGTTTAATAAATCTGTGGTAGAAAAGGGTACATAAACTAAGCTAGTTGGTCCTGGCGCCATCTGGCCCTGATCATTTAAAACAGGAATTCCAGGCACTTGGCGTAATGGCATTAGGTGCCCTGCTTTCTCTTTCTTCTTGGGAGTTACGCTTCTTAAATCATAAGGCTCCCGGGCACTAGTCTCCTTGGTGGGTGACCCTGAACTGGCAGGAGAGCTTCCGCTTTCTATCTCATCAGAGGACTCGAGTCCCCCTGCTGTGCTTGTGCCTGACTCTGGGTTTTCACTCGGGGTAGGGCACGTCTTAGGCTGTTGCTTTGGTATTTGCTGGGGCTCCTCTTCGGGCTCTACTTCAAGTCGCGGGGCTGTGGGGACTAACTTCTGTGGGTGCCGGGGCAAACTATCCAGAATATCTGAGGACTCTGGGTCAGAATACACAGGCGGCTTTGCTTCCTTAGCCTTTTTGGTTCCCCTAGTAGTAGCTACAAATATTTTACAGTGCTCCTCATAACAGCGCTTCATCCATGAGGGCTGCTGTTCACATACACTTAACCAGGAATCTATATAGGGGAACTGGTCAGGATACGCTCTCAGTATAAGCTGATGGATTCGTATAACTGTCTCAAAATCAAAGGTGCCCCCTTGGGGCCATGTAGCAGCTAATGCGGGCCACTCCCTTTCACATAACATTTTTAATCTGGATGGAGTCATTTTTGTTCCATAATCGCCCAAAAATCCTTTAGGGAAATTCTTGATCATACATGCCAACGGAGTTTGCGTGGACTCCGTCCCTCCCATAATCTAAACGTACCTACGTACACTACTACCTACATACTCAACGTACCTGCGTACATTACGTACCCTACGTCCCTACGTACATGTAATGACGTACAAGACAACGAACAATAAGGATAGGTAGTATGGCTGTAGAACACTGGGGGGGACAAACACCACTCGCTTCCTCCTGTTCGCGACCTGGGCGCGGTCGCCCGGCCAGGAACTGCGCTACTTAGGAGTCCGCTCTCGCTCGGTCTGTATTTCAAGACCTCTCACTCACACACGCAAGAATATTTCAACAAGATATCATATTTCAATATTTCAAGTGCCCAGGTTTTCTGACTAACTGACTATTCCAAACAAGAAGGGTCGATGGCTTCAGCTTCCGCTTTCCTTATGCGGAGCTTACTAGGACCGCCCTTATGGGAGGTGATCAGGCTCCCTTGTCTCGCGCATACTCATGCGAGATTTCCCAGTTAGTCTATACCAAATATACCAAATCAGTTTTGCGCACGCAAGACGCTGTCCCAGGCTGTTCTTTCTGACTATCAAATCACGAAAATGTCTACTCACCGGATCCGGTCCCCGATACCACACCAGCTTCTGAGTTGGAACCTGGACTCCTAAAATTTAAATGTACCTAAAGCTGTTTAAAAGCAGTAAAACGAGTACCAATTTATTAAGGAGGTTTATCTAGCAATAGTGAAGATGGCCTTATTCAAAACTAGCTGGCAACGCTCAGGGGAAAAGTGTAAAATATGAAAATGCAGAAGAATAGAGAAATGTAAAAAAGGATTTTATTAGGGAATATTAAAGGAATTATTAGTTTAGTGGAAAACCTAAATGAGGACAATTATCGTTGATGATTTTGGGAAGGTGCAAAGTTTGAATTGATGTCTCAGGAGGAAGAGAGTGAGGACCACTAGAGGGGTATCTCATATATTCTCTGGGGTTTCGGCTGGCCAAGCTGCACTGCCACTAATCTGGACTGGTCTAGCAGGACTCCAGGAAAGGAAATTAATGGTAAGTAAAATTTCTCCATTTATTTTCCATAGAAAGTGATGGCTCTCATAGGAAATAATGAATCCCATTAAAGTCTATGGGCGCTTCCCTAGCAACGGCTGAAAATGTCAAACATTCTAGTGAAAGCAGTTGTAGAATGCCAGGTTGGCGGGGACTCTTTTACTCGAGACCCCACTGGTCACTCCGTGATGATGCCAGCAAAACACCAATTGGAGCACGGCAGAATCCTTTAGTTTACCAGGGAATCCTGATAATGTAGAGGAGATCACCAGGAACTGTTTAAGAGGACAGACCTATGTAGCTGAGCTGAGAGAGACTGATTGATTTGAGGAAAAGAGGAGTGGCAATGTCACAAGGTCACTTGTTAAATGAATATTTGTGAATGAACGTATGTGATAGTGTTGCAGTGAAGTTAATCAATGAATAAATCCAGGAGTCAATTTACAGGGTCCAAGCCAGTTTATTGTGCACAAGGCCCAGTTAGTCAAAGCTTCAAAATGGACTGAGCAAAGTTTTTACAGAAACATATTCATTTATACCTTTTCTTCAGTTTGATACATGCAAACTTTCTATTGGTTCCAACGCCCCCTGCACCTGTCCAATCAGAAATCCCTCTTGGGCCTAGCACCCAGCTCCCTCCCTTAGGACTGTTCTAACAATGGTGCAGTTTCTAGGTTTTGATACTTCTCTACTGCAAGGTCGTTTCTAGCTCCAGGAATGCATGTATTGAAACATTTCTATCTTTTGCACACAAGAGAATAATGAAAGACTTATGAATTCATGTAAAACTTCTTGTTAAGCAGTTTAAAACAGTTTTCTCATTTTTCACAGATTTTTGGTTCTTTTCTAGCTATGATGGGGGTTGGAATCAGGGCCTAACTTACAGGCCTTTCATATTTGCAGACTATTATAGGCCATAGCCTGCCACAATAGAACAGTAGTGTTCCGTGTTTCATTCCACTCAGAGTGAATGTGAGTGTGTTATTTGAGTAGAGGGCTGAAGAGAAAGCATTATCAGGTGGAGTAAAAAGAAAAAGATTGAAGCATTGAGTTATTTAATAAGACCAGTGTAATACAAATGAAAGAAGGTCCCAAGAATGCTGAAGTAGGCTATATTGTATTCTGTTTCCCAAAGGAGTGGGTTCAGTCAAATAGCAAAGTGCCTATACGTCAGAAAGCCCTAAAGCAGTCATAGAACTGCAGGTGTTGACTGAGAGTGAGTGAATTTTTATTTATTTATTTATTTATTTATTTAATTATTTCTTTTATACCGCCCCTTCCAGAGATCAAGGGCGGTTTACATATAACAGATTAACAGTCTTGTACACATTTGTATACAATTTATTTTTCTTTAATTTATTTATTTTTAATTTATTTATTTTTCTTTAATTAGATTAAGTAGCAGTAATAATTCTTAACTGATTTGAGGACCAACAGAAGTATATTCTCAGTGTGAAGATTTTTCTTTATTGAGTTTTTAAAATTAGGTAGTAGGTCTCTTAATTGTATGTATACAGCGCTGAGTATGCCTTATACAGCTATACAAATGGTAAGTAGCAGTGGGTCCCTAGGTATGTTCCTAGCTTGTCAGTCCAAGGCCTGCACATGGCAATTTTGTCACACTATGTGTAATATCAAAAACATTTACCAAACCTAATACAGATCCTGGTCGTTCAATTAGTGATCATCACAAAATGGACAATCAGGATCTGGAGTTTGCTTGGTAAATGTATCTAACAGTACACTTAAGAGGACCCAAACTGGAGTGAGAAGTTTTTATTCAAGGAAAGACAGGGGTACAAACAGCTGTACCCGACACGGCCGCAGCACTTTGAAGTTCACTGCACAGATCGGAAGGTTGTGATTTGAATGTTAAGATACATTGTTTCCCTTGAGACTTAAGATCAAGAGTGTAGTCTACAATACTGGTTGTCGATACACCCCTGAGGAAGGCAGGTGCTGAAACACAGCTGTGTCAAGTGTAGCTGTTTGTACTCTTGTGTATCCTTGAATAAAGACTACTTTTTTCTGACTTCTTGCTCCATTTTGGTCCCAGTGTTGGTCTTGCGAGTGTCTGGTTTGCTTCCTTGTTTGACTTCCTCTAACACTATACTTAGGGGTATGTTTACTAAAGGGCATTAAGCTAACAGGCATTAACGGCAGCAATAAAGGGTGCTACATGCATAAAGGGTGCTGGGAGGGTAGGAGGCATTCCAGCATAAAGGACGCTATGGGCTATTTAATGTGCATTAACAGGACATCGGGCGTTAAGGTGACAAGCATGCACCTTAACATCTGAAAACAGCTGTAATCCTAATGCTGGATAAAGGGGCACCAAGGAAAGTCAATGGAGTATGTTTACTAAAGGGTGTTAAGGTAACAGGCATTAATGGCAGTGGTAAGGGGTGCTGCATGCATAAAGGGCGCTGGGAGGGTAAGAGGTGTTCTAGCGTAAAGGGTGCTATGAGCCATTTAACGTGTGTTAACAGGACATTGGGTATTAAGGTGACAAGCATGCACCTTAACGTCTGAAAACGGCTGTAACCATAATGCTGGATAAAGGAGTACCAAGGTAAGTCAATGTAAAGGTGATGGATGGAAGGGCAGGTGGGAGCTGATGGACCTGACATATTTGTGGGCACCCTATGTGGCAGCCAGTAAAGTGTATGAGTATGTGGGAGGCAGCTGTACTGATGCACAGGGGGGTGCCAATGTAAAATGGTGCAATATCAGTATGTGGCATAGGATGGGAAAGAAGTGCCTTCCAGCAGAGCCAGAAGCGGCAGGATGTGTGCAGCAACCGGAGGACAGAGTAGGAGTGGTGATGTGCAGATCAGGCACAGGAGAGGCGTGCTTGAAGAGCCAAATTGCGGAAAAGAGTACCAGTGTAGGCCATGGTGTAGCAACCTGCACAAGAAGACATGACTGCACACAGCCGACAAAGGCGGATGGATGGGCTGAAGGAAGGATGGTGGCTAAGGAGAGGGTGGTATGGACTGGCAGCACTGATGTGCCGTAGGTGCCATCCCCAACGTATTTGTACTGTGCGTGAAAATGTGCGCCAGTGCACTTGGAAGGCCTGATACCAGATGTGTGGGACTCCCAGCTCTCCCAGTCACACAGCCACCATACAATGGCTCAGACAAATGTGCAGATAACAACTGCACAGGTGTCATCCAAACTGGGCCAATGGGGCAGGTACAGACATGAGGTGATACCTGCAGGTGACTATCTGAGGGGTAGGATGTGTCCACATGTAATGCAGAGATGTAATGGAGCCAAAGCTGTACAGTAACAGTAATGATGTCATACATATAGATAGTTTCCCCTGTTATCCAAGTTAATTATTCCTGTTCATTGTAATGACCTGACTTTTGTTTATTGTCGGATACTGTTTGTTTTATGTAAACCACGCTGATCGCAAATAGTGCGGTATATAAGAAATATAAATAAAATAAATAAATAAAAATAAATAAATAAAATGTTGCCCAAGTAGGTTACAGCTGTATGCATGTAACTATCAAAAAAGATTGTGGAGATGAAATTGAGTCTTAAAACTACATTTGAGGAAGATATATACCAAACCAAACTTGAGGATATGGATCGCCAGATAAAAGGTTATTTTGAGTATATTAAATCTTTGAAACAGAGAAAGTTTACGAGGGATAAGACCGATTATGATAATGAAAAAGTGTATTATTGGATGTATAACTCTACTAATAATTCTGATCCAAAGCGGGTTTCCTTTGAAGATTCTTCAGATGATACTGATAAGAGTGGTGGGTTCTCTGATGCCTCTAAGTCTAGAAAACATCCTCAGGTTTTTCAGAGGGGACAAGGGAGAGCAGGCCGAGCCCGACGAGTATATCATGCCGAGGGATGGGAACCTCCCACGACACGACAACGGTCCCGCCAACAGAATCAATAGTGATTAATCTGTCAGCCTCTGAACTTTCCCCAGAACAGGAGTATATACTTAATCTGGGTCTGTCTTTTGTGCCTACAGTTCATCATGATTCTTTTCTAATACGGCAGGCTCTATATAAATTTTTTCGTAAGTTGCGAGTCATACATTATTTTGCAGATAAACCAGCGAATCCTGATATTTCTGTTGTACGCCCAGAATCTACGTGGATGCTGCATGGGAATGTGGATCCTTCTATTATAACCTACCAGAATTTAGTATTACGTGATTTGGATCGGTTAGAACAATCCTTCCGGTCCAAATGGGTGAATTTAGACAGAAGGGGGTGGGACTCTTTACAACAATTAAGACGGGATCCTACGCTGACTATCCGTAGGGCTGATAAAGGGGGAGCCGTTGTGGTTCAATCCACTTCGGATTATATGCGGCTCTTGCAAATCCATTTATCAGATGTCTCCACTTATCGCTTATTACCTGGTGATCCCACAAAAGATTTACAGATCGATATAAAATCTGTGGTGGATATAACTTTTACGAACGGCTGGCTAACTAAAAAGGAACATCAATTCTTAACTCCTAAATGTCCTAAGATCCCAATAATATATTTGGTACCGAAGGTACATAAGTCGTTGACATCACCTCCGGGACAACCAATAGTGTCCTGTAGGGGATCGCTTTTGGAGCCATTATCTAAATACTGTGATGTCTTTTTACGTAAAGAAGCTGCTTTAGTTGAGTCTTACATACGAAATACAGCCCATTTTCTTCAACAACTGTCATCGTTTGAGTCATCTTTTGATTTACCAAGTTGGGAGTTCCAGATGATTACCTTGGACGTCACTGTCGTATACACAAATATAAATCAGAGGGAAGCCTTGGATATGTTGCAAAAAAAGTTTGAATATGCTCCTTCGAGACTTCCACGACAATTTTTATTGGAAATGATTTCTTTAGTGCTAACACGTAATTATTTTTTGTCACAGGGGTTGTTTTACCAACAAATATTTGGGATCGCCATGGGGGCGACAGCAGCGCCCTCTATTGCTACATTGTATATGGCGGAGTTTGAAGAAACATATTTATATGTAGCTCCTTACTTTCAATATATCCCCTTGTGGAAGCGCTTTTTAGATGACATTTTCTTTTTATGGACAGGTACGTCTGTGATGTTACAAGAATTTTTACAGTGGCTTAATGCTCTTAAACCCAATCTAACTTTCACAGCGTCAATAGACGATCATCATATTGATTTTCTAGATGTTACCATTATAAAAGAAACTAATTATTTTCGTACAGTTTTGTACCGAAAATCGGTCCAACGAAATAGCCTGCTAACTTTTCAAAGTTTTCATCCTACTTCATTGAAAAAAGGTCTCCCCTATGGACAATTCTTGCGGATACGAAGGATTTGCTCTTCTGTGGCTGATTTTAAGGTCCATTCAGCAGAGCTTATTATGAGGCTTCGAGTTAGAGGTTATCCAGAAAAAATAATAAAACGTGCTTATTGTCGAGATTTATACATGCATCGAGATTGGCTTTTGCTTGATCGCCAACCTAATACTGAAGATGGTTCTTCTTCCGTTATTGTGGGAGTTTTACCATACATGACGTCCAGCACTGAGGTTATTAATATTCTTAAAAATCACTGGTCAATTTTAGAATTACATCCTTGTTTCCACAGACCTTTTATGGCAGCATTCTCTCGGGGAGCAAACTTAGGTGATTATGTGACTCAAACGTCGGTACCATTAGATAGACCTGTTGCACCACCTAAGCAAGCCGGTGGACATAAAATCTGTGGTAATTGTATCTACTGTGCTTCCTCTCTAATGGGGATTGATTGGATTCATCCTTTGACAGGTTATGTTATATCACGGCGGTGGGAAACGGACTGTAATAGTTCCTATGTGGTGTATATAATTCAATGTCCCTGTCCTATGGTTTATGTGGGAAGAACAATCCGTACGATAAAACTTAGAATTGGAGAACATGCTTCACGTCTTCGGCAAAAATCAGAAACAGCCCCAATAGTTGAACATTGTCTTGCATTTAACCACGAATTCTCAGATCTACGTTGGTCGGTCATAGACCATATCCCGTTGGATCCTCGAGGGGGAGATCGGACCCGAAAACTCCAGCGGAGTGAACAACATTGGATATTCCATTTACAAACGGTACACCCAACCGGCCTTAACAGAGAAATTGATTGGTCTTGTATTATCTAATATCCTCCTATAGGAAACGGGTTTTCCCTGATTCAGTGGGTTACTCCGGTAC
The DNA here is from genome assembly GCA_033557465.1 of Ichthyophis bannanicus. NCBI lineage: Eukaryota > Metazoa > Chordata > Amphibia > Gymnophiona > Ichthyophiidae > Ichthyophis > Ichthyophis bannanicus. The sequence goes on along the minus strand of CM066041.1, from coordinate 248,573,800 downwards.
ACCTATTGGAGGATTGTTTTGAGTGATGGCAAATTTTGACCATTCTACAACAACATGACCCTTTGAATGAATCATCTGTTCCTCAGCGTTGTGGTCAGTTAAGAAATGATATATGATGATAGCACTTGAGACAGGGTGATAACCCGAAACGTGCATGTCGTGCCTGGTTCTTCAGGATTTGGGATCTTGAAAACAGCTAAGTAGCTGGGATTTTACTATATGGTGTTTATTAGGGATTTACACAATTTTGATTAAAAGGATGAAACTGAGTGGAGGACAGTACTTTTAATGTCTGTTCCTTTCCGGTAACATCCGACATTTATAAGTTGAGTTTCACAAAGGGGATATAGTGATTTAGTATCTTTTGGAGTATGCATGTAACTGCCTGTTAGTAAACTGCTGTAGCAGTGCATTAATATTGGGGTACATTTTACCATCAATTGGTAATGTCTGATGATAAACAGGGACTGTACAGACTTGCAGTTAGCTGAGCCATTAGTGGGTTAAGTGATCAGCTCAACGTCACAAGGAGGTGTTGTCAGTCCATGAGGGTTGTGGCAGATATGCAAGGCATTGATAAGGCAGGCAAAGAAACAATTTGAGAAGACGCTTGCTATGGAAGCAAAAAAAGACTTTTTCAAGTACATTCATAGCAAAAAACCTGTGCGAGAGTCAGCTGGACCATTAGATGATAGAGAGGTAAAAGGGGCACTAAGAGGGGACAAGGCCATAGCAGAGAGACTGAATGAATTCTTTATACTTCGGTCTTTATTGAGGAAGATGTAGGGATGTTCCCCATGACTGAAATGGTTTTTAAAGGTGATGCAGTAGAAGAATTGAAAGAAATATCGATACACCGGGAAGATGTATTATAACTATTTGATAAACTAGCAAATCACCTAGACTGGATGGTATACATCCAAGGGTGTTGAAAGAACTGAAATATGAGATTGCAGACCTACTATTAGTAATCTGTGAACTATCACTAAAATCATCTGTAATACCCGAAGACTGGAGGATGGCCAATGTAATGCCAATTTTTAAAAAGGGTTCTAGGGGTGATCTGGGAAACTACAGACTGGTGAGCCTTATGTCAGTATGGGGAAAAATGGTGGAAACCATTATAAAGAACAAAATTACTGAACATGTAGACAGTCATGGCTTAATGGGAGACAACCAACGTGGCTTTAGCCAATGAAGGAAAACAGGTAGACAAAGGTGAGTCAGCTGGATTTTCAGTAATCCTTTGACAAGGTCCTTTATGAGAGGCTCTTGGTGAAATTAAAAAGTCATGGGATAGGAGGCAGTGCACGATTGTGGATCAGGAACTGGATAAAAGATAGAAAGCAGAGGGTAAGGCTAAATGGCCAATATTTCCAATGCAGAAAGGTGAATAGTAGAATATCCCAGGGATCTGTGCTGGGTCCACTGCTTTTTAAGCTATTTGTAAATGACCTGGAAATGGGAATAATGAGTGAGGTAATCAAATTTGCAGATGACACAAAATTATTCAAAGTTGTTAAAACCCAAGAGAATTGTGGAAAATTGCAAGAGGACATTGATAAATTGGAAGACTGGATGTTGAAATGGCAGATAAAATCAATGTGGACAAGTGCAAAGTTATGCACCTAGGAAAGAACAACCCAAATTGTGGTTACATGATGCAAGGTTCCATATTAGGAACCACCACCCAGGAAAAAGATTTAGGCATCATCATGGATAACACATTGAAACCCTCCACCAGTGTGCAGCGGTGGCCAAGAATGTAAATAGAATGCTAGGAATCATAAGGAAAGGAATGGAGAACAAAATAAAAGATATTATAATGCCTCTGTATCGTTCCATGCTTCGACCGCACCTTGATATTGTGTGCGATTCTGGTCGCCATATCTTAGAAAGGATATAGCATTATTAGAAAAGGTACAGAGAAGAGCCACCAAAATGGTAAAGGGGATGGAAGGATACCCCTATGAGGAGAGGATAAAAAGGTTAGGACTCTTCAACCTGGAAAAGAAACCGCTGAGAGGAGATATGATAGAGATCTATAAATTAATGAATGGAGTAGAACAAATAAATGTAGATCAATTGTTTACGCCATCAAAATATAGAAAGACTAGGGGATAATAAAGAAGAAACTTGCAAGAACTGTAATGAAATACAAAGCAGTCAGTGAACGCTTAATCTTTATTCGTCTACGAGGAATGCCTATCAACACAACTATAATTCAAGTATATGCCCCAGCAACAGCTGCAGAAGAGAATGAAATTGAAGAGTTCTATGAACAAGTACAAGCTGAAATTGACAGAACATGCAAACAGGATATCCTGATAGTCATGGGTGACTGGAACGCAAAAGTTGGCAACAAAGAAGAAGACAAAGTAGTTGGAAAATATGGACTTGGCAACAGAAACGAAGCTGGAGAAAGTCTGATAGAATTCTGCAAGACCAACGATCTATTCATCTCAAACACCTTCTTCCAGCAACATAAGCGGTGACTGTACACATGGACTTAACCCAATTGATTGTATAAAAATCAAATTGACTACATCTGTGGAAGTCAAAAATGGAAAATCTCTATAACATCAACAAAAACAAAACCTGGAGCTGACTGTGGTACAGATCATCAACTACTAGTATGAAAACTCAAGCTAAAGTTGAAAAAGAGCAAACCACTCATGAATGCAGCAAAATATGACCTTGAGAATATACCACTGGAATTTAAAGACTGCCTGCAAAATCGATTTGCTGTTTTAGATACAAATGACAGAGCTCCAGAAGAGTTATGGAATGACATCAAGAAGGTTGTGTGGAAGAAAGCGAGAAGTCTCTACAAAAGGTGAAAAAGAAAAAACGGCCAAAATGGATGACGGAAGAAACTCTGAAAATTGCCCAGAAACGCAGAGAAGCTAAAGCCAGAGGAGAAAGAAAGACAATCAAAGAACTCAACAGAGATTTCCAATGTGCAGCAAGACAGGACAAGGAAAAGTACTACAATGATGCATGCAAAGAAATAGAAGAAGAAACTATTAGAGGTAGAACAAGATCGGCTTTCCTAAAGCTACGAGAGTTAAAGAAAAAGTTCCAGCCTTGAATTGGAATGTTACAAGATGCTCAAGGTTCTATGTTGAATGATGCTGAGAAAAACAAGAAAAGATGGAAGGAATATACAGAGTATTTATATGATAAAGATCAAGTGGACCAACAGCTGTTTCAACTTGTACCTTATGATCGGGAACCATTGGTGATGAAAGAAAAAGTTGAAGCAGCATTGAAAGCCTTATCAAAGAACAAAGCACCAGGCATTGATAGCATTTCCAAAAAAGTATTACAGCAATCTGATGCAGCTGTTACCGTACTTACAAGGCTTTGCCAAGAAATATGGAAAACAAAATCATGACAAACTGACTGGAAAAGATCTGTGTTTATACCAATACTAAAGAAAGGTGATCCAACTGACTGTGGAAATTATCGCACAATCTCTCTGATCCCACATGCCAGCAAGATTCTACTGAAGATTATTCAAAAGAGACAACAACCATACCTGGAACAAGAACTACCTGAACTGCAAGCAGGGTTCAGGAAAGAGCGAGGAACAAGAGACAGTCGCCCAAGAGCGGATGGTTCGGAAGAATGTATCCTTGAAGGATACTACCAAAAGCAGAGAGGTTCCACAAAAGAGTAAAGTAGCCCAAATGCCCTCAAGTATGGAGCAGACAGAGCTTAAAGATCCCAATTTACCCATGTCTAACAATAGCCAAATTAACATGAATAAAATACATTCTCTAAAATGCTTGTATGCAAATGCTAGAAGTCTAAAGAATAAGATGGGAGAGTTAGAATATATAGCACTAAATGAAAGGTTAGATATGATTGGAATATCAGAGACATGGTGGAAGGAGGACAACCAGTAGGACACTGTGATACCTGGGTACAAACTATATCGTAATGATAGAGCTGATCAAATTGGTGGAGGGGTTGCGCTCTATGTTAGAGAGGGCATTGACTCAGAAAGGATTAAAGTTTTGCAGGAAACAAAATCTGCTGTAGAATCTATATGGATTGAAATTCCATATAAAAGGGGGAAGTCAATGGCAGTGGGGGTGTACTATCGAGCACCTGGCCAGAATGAAGAAAATGGATGATGAAATGCTCAAAGAAATCAAGGAAGCTAACAAAAGTTACAGCACAGTAATAATAATGGGTGATTTCAATTACCCCGGTATCGACTGGGTCAGTGTCACGTCAGGACATGCTAGGGAGATAAAGTTCCTAGATGAAATAAATGACTGCTTCTTGGAGCAGCTGTTTCATGAACCAACCAGAGGGGAAGCCATATTAGACCTAGTCCTTAGTGGAACACCAGATCTAGTGCAAGAGATAAGGGTGTTGGCGCCACTTGGCAATAGTGATCATAGCATGATCGCCTTTGATTTAATTAGTGGAGGAGGGATAGTAAGGAAATCCACAGTACTACCTTTTAACTTTCGAAAGGGAGACTATGATAAAATGAGGAAAACAGTTAAGAAAAAACTAAAAGGAGCAGTTGCGAAGGTTAAAGACGTACATCAAGCTTGGGTGTTGTTGAAAAATACTATCTTGGAAGCCCAGACCAGCTGTATCCCATGCTTTAAAAGAAGTGGAAGGAAGTCCAAAAAACTGCCAGCATGGTTTAAAGGTGAGGTCAGAGAGGCTGTTGTTGCCAAAAAAGCATCTTTCAGGAAGTGGAAAAAAGAACCAAACAACGAAACCTGGAAACAGCACAAACACTGGCAAGTCAAATGCAAGGCATTGATAAGGCAGGCAAAGAGAGAATTTGAGAAGAAGCTTGCTGCAGAAGCAAAAACGCTAAATAAAGACCTTTTCAAGTACATTCGTAGCAAAAAACCTGTGAGAGAGTCAGTTGGTCCATTAGATGATAAAGGGGTTAAAGGAGCACTAAGAGGCGACAACGCGATAGCGGAGAGACTGAATGAATTCTTTGCTTCGGTCTTTACTGAGGAAGATGTAGGGATGTTACCCATGACTGAAGTGGTATTTAAAGGTGCAGAAGAATTGAAGGAAATATCGATACATCGCGAAGATGTCTTACAACTATTAGATAAACTGAAGAGTAGCAAATCACCTGGGCCGGATGGTATACATCCAAGGGTGTTGAAAGAACTGAAATATGAGATTGCAGAACTGCTATCAGTAATCTGTGAACTATCATTAAAATCATCTCTAATACCTGAAGATTGGAGGATCGCCAATGTAACACCAATTTTTAAAAAGGGTTCCAGGGGTGATCCGGGAAACTACAGACCGGTGAGCCTGACGTCAGTACCAGGAAAAATGGTAGAAACCATCATAAAGAATAAAATTACTCAGCATGTAGATAGTCACAACCTAATGAGAGACAGCCAACATGGCTTTAGACAAGGAAGATCTTGTCTTACTAATCTGTTATGTTTTTTTGAAGGAGTGAATAAACAGGTGGACAAAGGTGAGTCGGTTGATATTGTGTATCTGGACTTTCAGAAAGCCTTTGACAAGGTCCCTCATCAGAGACTTTTGGCAAAACTAAAGAGTCATGGGATAGGAGGCAGTGGATTGTGGATCAGGAACTGGTTAAAAGATAGAAAGCAGAGGGTAGGGCTAAATGGCCAATTTTCCCAATGGAGAAAGGTGAATAGTGGTGTACCCCAGGGATCTGTGCTGGGTCTGCTGCTTTTTGACATATTCATAAATGACCTGGAAAGTGGAATAACAAGTGAGGTTATCAAATTTGCAGATGACACAAAACTATTTAAAGTTGTTAAAATCCAAGAGGATTGTGAAAAATTGCAAGAGGATCTTGATAAATTGGAAGACTGGGCATCAAAATGGCAGATGAAATTTAATGTGGACAAATGCAAGGTTATGCACCTAGGTAAGAACAACCCAAACTATGGTTACACGATGCAAGGTTCCACATTAGGAACCACCACCCAGGAAAAAGATTTAGGAGTCATTGTGGATACCATGTTAAAACCCTCGGCCCAGTGTGCAGCGGCGGCCAAGAGAGCAAATAGAATGCTAGGTATGATAAGGAAAGGAATGGAAAATAAAACAAAAGATATTATAATGCCTCTATATCGTTCCATGGTGAGACCGCACCTTGAATATTGTGTGCAATTCTGGTCGCCGTATCTTAAAAAGGATATAGCGATTTTAGAAAAGGTACAGAGAAGAGCCACCAAAATGGTAAAGGGGATGGAAGGATACTCCTATGAAGAAAGGCTAAAAAGGTTAGGGCTCTTTAACCTGGAAAAGAGACGGCTGAGGGGAGATATGATAGAAGTCTATAAATTAATGAACGGAGTGGAACGGGTAAACGTAGATCGATTGTTTACCTTATCAGAATATAGAAAGACTAGGGGACATGCAATGAAGCTACAGGGTAAACTATTTAAGACTAATAAAAGAAAATATTTTTTCACTCAACGTGTAATCAAACTCTGGAATTTGTTACCGGAGGATGTAGTAAAGGCTGTTAGTGTAGCTGGGTTTAAAAAAGGTTTGGACAAGTTCCTGGAGGAAAGGTCCATAAACCATTATTAAGAAGTGACCGAAGATATCAATGCTTGACCCAGTACAAGCATTGTGGAACTTGTGTCTCTTGGGGAAACTGCTAGGTACATATGACCTAGATTGGCCACTGTTGGAAACAGAATACTGGGCTTGATGGACCTTGGTCTGACCCAGTATGGCATATCTTATGTTCTTATGTTATGTTCTTATGACATCATTGCGGATGTGAGATGGATCCTAGAAAAGACTAAAGAATACCAAAAGGATATCTATTTGTGCTTTATCGACTATAGCAAAGCTTTTGACTGTGTAAACCACGAGAAACTCTGGGCCACATTAAGAAACATGAGTATACCAGAACACCTGATCGTACTCTTGCACAATCTGTACATTGATCAAGAAGCAACAGTTCGAACGGAACAATGAGAAACAGAATGGTTTAAAATAAGCAAAGGTGTAAGACAAGGCTGCATACTTTCCCCCTACCTGTTTAATTTATATGCAGAACAAATCATCAGAGAAGCAGGATTGTATGAAGACAACAGAGGTGTGAAGATTGGTGGAAGACTCTTCAACAACCTTCACTATGCTGATGATACCACATTATTGGCTGAAAGTGATGATCTGAAACATGTGCTTCTCACAATCACAGAACATAGTCTCAAAATGGGCCTGCACTTGAATGTAAAGAAGACAAAGATCATGACAACTGGCATAATGAAGAGGTTCATCATTGAAGGAGAAGAAATTGAAATTGTGAACAACTTTAACCTACTTAGATCAACTATCAATAAAGAAGCAACAAGCAGTCAAGAAATCAGACGACACATTGCTCTTGGCAGAATAGCTATGAAAGACCTAGATAAGATTCTCAAGAGCAGAGATGTCTCTCTCCATACAAAGATTTGATTTGTTCAAGCCATAATATTTTTAATAACATCATATGGATGTGAAAGCTGGACAGTGAAAAAGATAGGAAGAAAACTGATGTCTTTGAATTATGGTGCTGGCGGCGAATACTGTGCATACCATGGACTGCCCGAAGAACAAACCAGTCGGTAGTAGAGGAGATCAAACCTAAGCTTTATTTAGAAGCTCAGATGACAAGACTAGCATAACTAGCCACAGGTGGCAGGTTTTTCTCTTTCAAAAAGTTGGCAACCCTATGCATAAAAGGCTCCAGAGCCCTGCCCTGTTGAGGCATTCCTAACAGGGGCTCTACAGGTCAAACAACGGTAAGGGTTTGGGGTTTTTTTAAAATTAAATTGATAGCTCTCTGACTGGGAGCTCTTAAAAGGGTTTTTGTATATTTTTAAAGCAAAGTTACTTACTTTTTGGTGCTTTAGTAGAAATCTCCTTGAGCAGAGTAGGTTGTTCAACTCTAGTAACCTTCTCAGCTTTGGGAACTGCTGACACCTAATCAGGAGTTAGTGGGCATGATTACCTGAGAGCAACTGAGGCCTACATAAAACACTCCAGAGCCCTGCCCTGTTGAGGCATTCCTAACAGGGGCGCTACAGGTTTAACAACGGTAAGGATTTGAGGTTTTATTTTTATTAAATTGCTAGCTCCCTGACTGGGAGCCCTTAAAAGGGTTTCTGTATATTTTTAAAGCAAAGTTTCCTTGAGCAGAGTAGGTTGTTGAACTCTAGTAACCTTCTCAGCTTTTGGGAACTTCTGACACCTAGTCAGGAGTTAGTTCCCTCCCTTCCCACCCCGACTCCCACCCACCCCTAGTGAGCAGTCTTGCTTTATAGGGTACCTCCCCATTTAACAAAGCACAGAGACTTGGAGCAGCACATTTTGAATAAAATTGAAGAGATTTAACTGCTTTTTCTCTGAAAGGACAGCTGGGAAACCGGCTGGTACTTGGTAGACTTCTCTCTTTTGCTTTAACAGATACCTAAGCTCCATGAACAGAACAATGGCTGGGAAAAATTGTATCGCTAAAGCTGTTGCCCCCGTTACAGCTTCTGCCTCTGTCCAGACAGAGGTCCTAATGCCAGTTGAAGGACCGGTTCCATGTGCAGGGTGCCTGCATGCTGAAGCTCTGAGGAAACAAGTGGAGGAACTCAGAGAGGAGGTGGCGAGGCTGAGGCACATTCAAGACAGCGAGAAGTACATTGATGAGATGCTTCTTGCAGCAACCAAGCTCTCCAGCAGAGGAGAACATGGGTGCCAACAGAATGTCGATGGTTGGACACAAGTCACCAGGGCCTGCAGAATCAGCAATCCAACTTCTCCAGCCCTTGAATTGAAGAACCATTATGCAGCCCTGGAAGTGGAGGAGGTGAAAGCATCCCTGGAAAGGGAAGAACCAGAACTCAAGTACCCCAAAGTTGCAGAATCAGTGACCACAAAGAAACGAAGGGTAGTGGTGGTTGGAGACTCTCTTCTGAGGGGTACTGAGGTGTCCATCTGCCGACCAGACTTGATGTCCAGAGAGGTATGCTGTCTGCCTGGTGCCAAAATCCAAGATGTTATGGAGAGTTTGCCGAGACTCATCAAGCCCACTGACTATTACCCAATGTTGCTAATCCATGTTGGAACAAATGATACTACCAGGTATCCCTTGGAACATATCAAAAGTGATTTCATTGCTCTGGGCAGAGAGTGAAGCAGTTAGGTGCACAGGTGGTGTTGAGTTTATTTCCAGAATATTTATTTATATTCTCTTATATACCGTGCTATTCTGCATCAGTGCGGTTTACATTGAACAAACTGAAATTACATTGAACAGGGCATTATAACTTGGAGTTAACTATTTTACAGGGAACATGGGCTATGGAGGGTTAAGTGGCTTGCCCAAGACCACAAGGAGCACCTGTGGGACTAGAAACCCCAGTCCTTCCGGCCCAAGGTTGCTGTCCTCTAGTGGGATTTGAACCCCCGACCTTCCAGCCTGAAGTACCTTGCCCCAACCACTAGTCCATTCCTCCACTCCTTCTGTGTTCTCTTCAATCCTCCTTGTTGAGGGTAAAGGCCAAAGCAGAGAGGCTCGCATCCTGGAGATGAATGCATGGCTGCGTGGATGGTGTCATCGAGAGCGTTTTGGTTTCCTAGACCATGGGATGCTATTCCAAGGGTTGCAGAGTAGAGATGGCATCCATCTGTCCAAGAAAGTTCAACGCGTCTTCGGTAGTAGACTGGCTAATCTACTGAAGAGGGCTTTAAACTAGATTCGTTGGGAATGGGTGAAGAAAGCCCCCAGGTAGGTGAAAGCCCCCAGGTAGATGATAAATTAAATATCTTTATGGAAATGGGTAACAGGGGTAACATATGGAAAGCAGTGTGTATAAATGCCCGTAGCATGGGAAATAAGATCCCTGATGTTGAAGCTTTGGTGGGAGTGGCTGACTTGGATTTAGTAGCAGTTACAGAAACATGGTTTTACAGAAAACCATGATTGGGATGTAACTATACCTGGCTATACTTTATTCAGAAAGGACAGGGTAGAAAGAAGGGGAGGAGGAGTGACACTATATGTAAAAACTACTATTAAAGTTTTGGAATTACAGAGCTTAAAAAGGAGAATGAAGGCATTGAGGGTTAAACTAGAAAGAGGGAAAGAGAAATCTATTTGCATTGATGTGATATACAGACCTCCCTCACAAGAGGGAGGTCTGTATATCATACTACAAATGGCTCAAAATGTGGCAGCCAGGGTTATCATGAAGAAGAAAATCACTGAGCATATCACACCAATATTCATCGAACTACACTGGCTACCCATAACTGCCCATATAAAATACAAAGTTCTAGTAACAACAGTCAAACTCATGCATAACATAGCGCCATCATACCTCAACAGCCTCATCAACATGCAACCCCCTACCAGAAATAGAAGAACCTATAACGCAAACACCCTCTACGTCCCAACTAACATCTGATCTGTCAAAGTGTGCACAAGCAATAGAGCATTTACGTACTCAGCACCTACATTATGGAACCAGCTACCAGTCGATCTGAGGACAATCAGCGACCTAAAAGACTTTAGAAATAAGCTAAAAACACACCTCTTTCAGGAACAATATGACCTAACTTAACCAATAAACAAGAGCCAAAAGAACCCATTCCTCGGACTATAAATGTAAATACATGACTATGAAATTACTCTCAAGTGCAATTACAAGACTCATCCCATGTAAAAATTGTATACATGTATACTCTTATCCTGAAATCAAAATGTAAATAATACTGACTCCTAGCCTGAAATCAAAATGTAAATAATACCGATTCCTAGCATATGTATTGTCGTGCACCGCCCTGGTGGCCAGTGGTCGTAAGCGTAGGTGGGACACAAAAATTATTTTATTATGAGAGGAGGGTCTTTTAAGAGCCAGGTGTAACTTGGTCTTAGCAGTTCAGCTCCTAACTAAGAAAAATTGTGAATGCAGAGTAGAGGGTTAACAAGGCATTTATTTCCCTTTACGCATAAGATTCAGCTGGGTTACAACCTAAAGAAAAAGTCATTAACTTCAGGAATGAAATCAACTCAGGTTAACGGAAAAACTGTTATGCTTCACAGTTGTAACAATGCTTAGTTAAGCTTTCCAGAGTAAAGCAAAATGTTTCAGCACTCTTCTTCAATTTAGCAAATGAATAACATTCTGAAGATAACATATATCATTCATAGGCTTAACAGTGACTCTGCACTGCCTGAAATACACAAAGAACAGTCCATCTCTTCCTGAGATAAAAGGCTTGGCTCTACAAGTTCCACTTGCATCGGCTCAGAATTATCTCTGTCTGTATTGGTGGTTTCACTGGCTATAATTTCTGGCCAGGCCCTAGTCCTGTTCTCTGGATGTTTAAAGAGTTCCTCTAATGTTTGCCAATGAGCATGGACTACCCTCGGGCGTTGGCTACTTGGCTTATGAGAGGTAGCTTTGCTTTCCTTTCTCACAGGTTTAGCATTACTTTCAAAAGGCTTTTTATAAGGTAAGGTTTTCTTCATAGAAACAGAGTCAGCATACCTTGGCTTCCAGCAGCATATAGAACTGGGATTTCCTCCTTCCCACAGTTCTTCAGGAACACACTCCCTGTGCCATTCTCCTCTCTGAAAGCTTCTGTTACCTTTCGGTTTAGCCCCAGGTTCCCCTGGTACAAGCAGGCTTCTTTCTTTCACTCTGCTTTGCCTCCAAAGGTGATTGTTCCTTTGCCCAGCACTAGTTTCCCAAGTGCTTCTTTCTGCTTGGTCCTTGCTTGTGGTGCTTCTCTCTCATAAACCTTCAGCTTTACCTCCCGCTCCACACCTGCAAACACTGCTCTGCTCTTTCCAGTCTCCAGTCCTGCAAGCACTGCTCTGCCCTCTCCAGTCTCCAGTCTTCCGTTTATAAAGCTCTCCTGTGTTTGAGCTTTCTGGGCTGACTGTCAGGTGCTCTCGATTAGCTAAGTGTGTCCACTCAGGCTCTGTGAGTGCACGCCTGCTCCCTCTAGCTGTTCTGTGCGAATATTGCATCTTGTGCACATCTTTTTCTTCATGAAAAACAGCTTCTTCTCCTGCATTTTTGCTTTCATCAGCCCCTGCTGCATGACAGTATATAAGTTTGTCGTTCAAAGTAATCTGCTTCTGATCGCTGGAAGTAGCGGTATACAAATGAAAACCAAATAAATAAATTAATAAAATAAATAAATAAAGAGGAAGAGGTGAACAGAGAGTTAATTGAAGATATACGCATGAGCTACACGCGACCGCGTGTAAATATGCATATACAGATCACTTATAAAGTTTTTAACAGTTAGTCAATTGTAAATATGTATATAACAATCAATTGTGAATATGTATATAACAATCAACTATAAGCCTGTAACCTGTATTTTGCTGTGCCCCCCCCCCCCAAATCAGAGTGTATTCAACCTAATTTCTGGCCAGTACAGCCAACCTCACCATGTGTTACAACCGCTGCTGATCACTGGAAGCAGCGGGATATAAATGTACGCTAAATAAATAAAATAAATAAATAAATAAATACGCAGCATTGCTAGGAAAGGGGAAGTGCTACTGATAGATTTCAATATGCCAGATGTTGATTGGCACATTCCTGCTGCAGTATCATCTAAAAGTAAGGAGATCCTGGATTCTCTAAAGGGAGAACTATTCAGACAATTGGTAACAGACCCACACACGTGAAGGGGCCATACTGGACTTGGTGCTTACCAAGGGTGAAAGTGTTTCTGATGTTGTAGTGGGAGATCATTTTGTATCCAGTGATCACCAGATGGTGTGGTTCAGTATTAGGACTAGGGCTGTTATAATCCATTCAAAGGTGAGGATCTTAGACTTTAGGAAGACTAAATTTGCCAAGATGGGCCAATACCTCAGGGAGTAGTTAGTGGGATGGGAACAGCTGGGGGATGTAGAAAAACAGTGGGCAAAACTGAAAGGGGATATTTTAAGGGCAACCAACCTTTTTTTTAAATAGTAAATAAAGGTAAAAGGAAAAGGAGACCGCTATGGCTTTCAAAAAAAGTAGCTGAAAAAGTGAAGAAAAAGAGGGAGGCCTTCATGAAATACAAGAGATCACAGAGAGAGGAAGACAGGCATCTGTATTTGGAAAAACTTAGAGAAGCTAGCAAAGTAGTCAAGAAGACAAAGATTCAAAAGGAGTAGGAAATAGCCAATACAATAAAATGGGGGAATCAGACATTTTTCAGATATGTTAGTGAGAAGAGGAAGGGCAAAAGTGGTATTGTCAGACTCAAGGGTGCAGGGGAGGAATATTTATTTTTATTTTATTTAACCCTTCTTATATACCGCCTTTCATGATATCAAGGCGGTTTACATTGAACAAACTGAAATTACATTGAACGGGGCATCATAACTTGGAGATAACTATTTTACAGGGAACATGGGCTATGGAGGGTTAAGCTGATAAGGATAAAGCGGAATTGCTTAACAGATATTTCTGTTCTGTGTTCACAGAAGAAGAACCAGGAGCAGGACCTCAGAAAACACCCACAAACAGGAACAGAAGCAAGGGACATCTTGAACAATTTTCAGAAGACTGTGTTCGTGAGTAACTAGCTCAACTTAAAGTAGACAAAGCGATGGGACAGGATGGGATACACCCTAGAATACTGAGGGAACTTGGGGACGTTCTAGCAGCTCCACTGACTGACTTTTCAATGCCTCGTTGGAGTCAGGAGTGGTGCCAAAGGAATGGAGAGAGGCTGATGTGGTGCCTTTACCCAAAAGCGGAAGTAAGGATGTGGTTGAAAACTACAGGCCGGTTAGTTTAACTTCGGTGGTGAGTAAATTATTGGAAACGTTGCTGAAAGAGAAAATTGTGAGATTTCTGGAGTCCAGTGGATTACAGGATCCGAGGCAGCATGGATTCACCAGAGGCAGGTCTTGTCAGACAAATCTGATTGATTTCTTTGACTGGGTGACCAGGGAGTTGGACAGAGGGAGAGCCCTAGGTGTGGTGTATTTAGATTTTAATAAAGCCTTTGATACTGTTCCTCACAGGCGATTTATAAACAAACTGAGCACGCTAGGGATGGATCCTAAAGTTACTGCTTGGGTTAGAAATTGGTTGGGTGGGAGGTGACAAAGAGTACAGGTAAATGGAGCTCACTCTGAGGAGAAGGATGTTAGCAGTGGTGTGCCCCATGGATCTGTCCTTGGTCCGATTCTTTTTAACATCTTTGTTAGTGATATAGCGGAAGGGCTGTTGGGTAAGTTTTGCCTCTCTGCGGATGATACCAAAATCTGCAATAGAGTAGACACCCAGGATGGTGTAGCTAGCATGAGGAGGGATCTAGCTAAGCTTGAAGAATGGTCTAGAATTTGGCAGCTGGGATTTAATGTTAAAAAATGTAAGGTCATGCATTTTGGCTGCAGCACTCCAAGGGAGCAATATAGTATAGGGGGTGAAGTACTTTTGTCCACTAAAGAAGAGCGGGACCTAGGCGTGGCTGTGTCTGATGATCTTAAAGTAGCTAAACAGGTAGAAAAAGGTGACAGCAAAAGCTAGAAGGATGCTTGGGTGCATACAGAGAGGAATGGCTATCAGAAAAAAGGAGGTGATAATGCCTCTGTATAAGTCTTTGGTGCGAACTCATTTGGAGTATAGTGTGCAATTCTGGAGACTGCACCTTCAAAAGAATGTGAACAGGATGGAGTCGGTGCAGAGGGTGGCTACTAAAATGATTAGTGGCCTTCATTATAAAGCATATGAGGACAGACTTAAGGATCTTAATATGTACACCTTAGAAGAAAGGCGGGATAGAGGTGATATGATTGGGATGTTTAAATACCTCCGTGGCATAAATGTTCAGGGAGAGAGCCTCTTTCAATTGAAAGCAAGTTCTGCTACGAGGGGACATGGGATGAGGGTGAAGGGAGATAGATTCAGGAGTGATATGCGGAAATATTTCTTTACGGAAAGAGTAGTGGATCCATGGAATAGTCTTCCAGTGGAGGTGGTAGAGGTGAGGACAGTAACTGAATTCAAAAAAGCATGGGACAAACACAGAGGATCTCTAAAGGAAAAAAGGGGACTGTTGTAGTTGTTGATTTGGAAGGACAGACTAGATAGGCCATGTGGTCTTTTTCTGTCATCATATTTCTATGTTTCTATGAAGGACATCACAGATGGTAATACGGATGGCAGCAGAGGATAAAAAGGTTAGGGCTTTTCAACCTGGGGAAGAGACGGCTGAGGGGAGATATGATAGAGGTCTATAAATTAATGATTGGAGTGGAACGGGTAAATGTAGATCAATTACCATTACCATCAAATGTAGAAAGACTAGGGGACATGAAATGAGGCTACAATATAACCCATTTAAGACTGCTAAGAGAAAATATTTTTTCAGTCAATGCGTAATCATATTCTGGAATTCATTACTGGAGGATGTAGTAAAAGCTGTTAGTGTAGCTGGGTTTAAACATTGTTTGGACAGGTTCCTGGGGAAAGGTCCATAAATCATTATTAAATATTCCAGAGATATCCACTGCTTGTCCCAATACAAGCATTGTGGACCCTGTGTGTCTTTTGGAGCAACTATTACAGTAGGTACTTGTGACCTAGATTGGCCACTGTTGGTCTGACACAGTATGTCATATTTTATGATCTTGCTCTTATGTGCCACCTGGGCAGTTGCCTGGTCTGCCCTGTGCACCAGCAACTCCCACTACATGACCCACGTGCCACCTACTTTGCCCCATTCGCACCATCAACATAGTGCCATTTCATACTTGGGCACACTGTTCCCTCTAAGCTGTGCGCGTGTGCGCGCGCACACACCTTGCCGAGCGAGCGCACATACTTTACAACAGAGCGCATAAAAATTATGGTTCTGATTCTGATAGCAAACAACACAGATGTCTTTAAATTTAAAACTTGTGATTGTAATTACTAGAAATTTTCCGCTTCATTTAGTAATCATCTATTTTATTTATTTATTTATTTAGCAATCATTTGTATCCCGCTCCTTCCAGCGATCAGAAGCGGTCCGATTATATAGAGGGAGCTGTCAAATCAAAACAGTAAACATTTATGGTATATACATAATTGATTCGGGAGGGGGGCGGTACACGGCAAATTATCTACTTCTAGTCTATGGGGGAAAAGATTATATATGTACATTTTTACATAGAAGGTCCGCTGGGTCTTTGGGCAGATAGATTCCCTTTGTGTGGAATTATGGCAGGTTGTAATGACTTTGAAATAGGTGCGTCTTGAGGTTTTTTCTAAAATCTGCCAGATTTTTGCTGGCTCTTAGTGTGGGTGGTAGTTGGTTCCATAGTGTAGGAGCTGTGTAGGCGAATGCCCTATTACTAGTGTTGACTTTGATAGATCTTATATCTGTAGGGGTGAGGAGGGTATTAGAGTTTGTCAGATGGCTGCCTGGGTGAGAATCTTCACAGTCTTGGCAAGTGCATATATCTATATGATTTGCAAGGGATTGTGGGCAATGCAGTTCATTCACACCAGACACAGCTGCTCACAATAATTAGTTGTGCTTTTGGGTAAAGCCAATAAGATATTTATTTATGGGGTTATTTCTCCCAACACAGATATGTTTGGTAGCACATAAATCAGGTTACTTGCTTTCAGTGTTAAACTTGAAAAAACAAAATCAGGAAAACAACATTATAACTTGTCAGGCAATCAAAGCAAAAGAAATAAGACCTGGTTGATAACAAACTGGTCTTTTCTGTAGGCTTAGCTAATATTTTCTTAGCATGTATCAAACAACAAACCAAAAGCTACAAAGAAAGAAAAAACCTGTTCTTTTCAGGTTAACTTCTTATATCTTCCCACATAGATGCAGAAGTGATTCTCTCAGAGCTCACAAGCAATTAGGTAAGGCTCAATTGCTAGCAGTTATCCAGCTGAAACCCCTTAGCTGGCTTGCTTTCTACTGTGTGGCTAGAAATCCTACACAGGAACTTTTCTGAGTAGATTAAAGAACAAGTTTGTATTTCTTTGTGATGGTTGCTGTACTTTATAACAGAAAATCACCAAAGGAGTTTAGACAGAGAGCAGTCCATGTAAACAGATTCTTCATCTGCTATCACCCCCTCTTCTTCAACAAGCATGGGTTCAATGTCATGGATTGGCATAGATGAATCTCCCAATGGAGCACTTTCAGGAGAATACTTGTTTCCCTGCTGTCTTTCAAGGTTATAGCTAGGGCATAGATCAGTGTTCATACCTGAGCTTCCATTGCTGTTAGAGTTCCTCTCTATATAGCCTGGCCAGTATGTAGTCCAGTTCTTATGTCCAGCCTTCCAAACCAGATCCCTGGACACTGGATCTCTCTTCACATACCTTCTGGCACGGGTCTTAGGTTCCCTTCCACGTGCAGCCGTCTCTCTCACAGGTACCGTCTGGAGATTCCTAGCTCTGCAGCACCATTCCTCTGGCTTTCCCCAGTCCAATGGTGTATGCTGGCCCTTGGAATGCCTCCCAGTATACGTACTGCTCTGGACTCTTCTAGACCTCTCAAAGGCTTTTCTCCTCTTTCTTCCAAAGGGTTTCTTTCCCTCTCTGTCCGTCCGGTTTGGCTTCTGCCTCTGATGATCCTCCTGATGATGAAGATGATCAAGCTCAAGCTGATTCTCAGGATACTGATTCTCTGTAGAATAAACTCTACCTTTATTCTGCCTAGATGAGTGCTCCCCCCTAATACAGCGCAGCTGTGCTGAATCAGGCCCTGCCCTTTGAGATGAGTGCTTAGGGATTACCTCATAGCCCTCCTGATTGAACACACGTTTCCCCACTTCAGCTCCTCTAATGGCTGTAGGAAACCTGGTGCATTCTGGGACTGGTAGTCTTTTATGGGAAAATTCTGTTTCCTTATTTCTACCAGAACTGACAGGTTGCTTGTTCAGAGTCACTTCACCTTTTCTATAGCTCCTTCCTGAGCTATGATAAGCTTCCTTATCACATACCCCCCTGCTTAAGTTATTACGGACTGGTGTCACTGGTGAAACTTCTTCTCTACAGTCCGTAATACGGGAAAGGGCATCCGCATTCTTGTGTAACTTCCCAGCACGATGTTCAACTTGAAAATCAAATGCCTGTAAGGCCATGTACCAGCGTGTCAACCTGGCATTGTGGTTCTTCATTTGCTGCAACCACTTAAGTGGGGCATGGTCTGTGACCAACTGGAACTTTCTCCCTGTAAGGTAAAACCTTAACGCCTCCACTGACCACTTAATAGCTAAACATTCTTTTTCTATTGTGGAATACTTTTGTTCAGCCGGTGACAACTTCCTGCTCAGGTACATCACAGGATGCTCCTCCCCTTCATGACACTGGGATGGAACCGCTCCTAGCCCTACATCCGATGCATCTGTTTGAACCAGAAAGGGTTTCTTGAAGTCCACCCCTTTCAGTACCGGTCCTGTACACAATTTTCCTTTTAGGACTGAAAAAGCTTTTTCAGTTTCAGGTGTCCACTTTAGCTGGTTTGGACAATTCTTCCGCAGCATATCCGTGAAAATTGCACTTTTCTCTGCAAATTGCGGTATAAATCTGCGGTAGTATCCAATAAGTCCCAAGAAACTTCTTAGTTGTTTCTTTGTTGTTGGAGGAGGAAAATTCCTGATGCTATCTACTTTACTCATTAGAGGTTTAATTTTTCCTCTTCCCACTAGGTGGCTCAGGTATTTTACCTCCCTATTTGCAAAGGCACACTTCTTCGGGTTTAAAGTGATTCCCGCTTGCTTCATGGAGCACAAGACTGCCCTGATCCTCTTTAGATGCTCCGCCCAGGTGTTACTATGGATTATGACATCATCCATATATGCAAAAGCATAATTTTGGTGGGGTCGAAGTACCTGATCCACTAACCTTTGGCAGGTAGCCGCTGCTCCATGCAGTCCGAAAGGCATCCTCTTGAACTGGAAAAGGCCAACGGGGGTGCTGAACGTAGTCTTCGGCTTCGACTCCCTGGTGAGAGGGATTTGCCAATATCCTTTTGTCATATCAAGGGTGGTTAAATATTGAGCCTGTCCCAGCTGGTCCAACAGCTCTTCAATTCTTGGCATTGGATATGCATCAAAAACTGATTTGGCGTTTACCTGCCGGAAGTCAATACAAAATCTTAAAGATCCATCAGGCTTCGGCACCAGGACTATGGGGCTATTCCAGGGACTCTTTGACTCCTCTATTACTCCCATGTCCAACATCTCCTGGACTTGTGCCACTACTTCCTGTCTCTTGGCTTCAGGCAAGCGGTATGGCCTTTGACGAACTAATTTCCCAGGTGGAGTTATTATTTCATGGGCAACCAAATGTGTCTCCCCAGGTATGGGTGTCAACACATCTGGGAATTCTTTAAGCAACTTCCTAATTTCTTCCTGTTGTACCACTGTCAGGTCCTCACCTATTTGGGGCTCTGATTTTTCTTTACAATCAGATACCTGGGGTCCCAAATCTTCCTCTTCATTCACCTCCCTCTCTCGGGCACAGGTGGCAGCTAGGCTTTTATCCCCTTTGACATCAGTAGAACCAAAGACTTTGGTTCCACGTTCAGAATTCTCCAGGGATGTGACCTCCTCCACAGGTGGAAAACCCAGCCTCTCACAGATCAATTGGGAAATTCTGTCTCCTGTCTTCACGTGATAATCATTCTGTCCAAAATTAAATAACAGAACTTTAATATTGCCCCTGTAATCGGGATCAATTACTCCCGCACCCACATCGATGAAATATTTAAGGGCTAATACGGACCTTGGGGCTACTCTCCCATAGCATCCAATAGGTATTTCCACTTGGAGACTGGTGTCAACCAGGGCTCTCCCTTGGCTAGGTACAGTCACATTTTCTATGCTGCACAGGTCAAACCCAGCAGATTGAGGGGTTGCCCGCTTAGGAGCTTGGGCCTTCTCTGTGACCCTATGGTACTTTAGGACGAATGTCTGCTTTGGGGTAGCTTGGTCTTCTGGACGCTTAACCATCTTTTTAGCTGGGGTCTGAGGACTTCCAAATAAAGGCCCGGGAGCTATTACCATTAAACCTTCTCCCTCCTTCTTTCCTAGTCCTTCCACTAGACCCTGCTTAAATCTTGGCCAGTCTCTTCCTAGAACCAAATCAAAGGGTAGCCTAGGCACCACTGCTAACAGGACTTCCTCTTGTTCCCCCAGGCACTTAACCTTTAGCCTATAGGTGAGATATGATGTTGCAGCACCATGAATGCATCTGATGTGAACTTGGCTTTCAGGGGTTCTAGGCACAAATCCTTCTTGGGCCTCTATCCTCTTCCAAAGCCTTTTTGACATCATACTCTGGTCTGCCCAGAGTCTAACAAAGCATTTGTGGTAATTCCTTGCACATCAACCATCAAAAGAAATCCTTCTTTGGGCTGTTTTAAATCCACACCCACTAAGCTAGTGTGTGTCTGGCATCTCTTTTCTAAATGTCCCCATTTTCCACACTTGAAACATTTCTTTCTATTCCACTGTGTCATCTGGTTTGATACAGTACATTCATTTTCAGAAACATTTTTAATTATTTTATTTTCTGATACAGCACATCTTGCCTCAGCACCAATCTTCAGAGGGCCACCCATTCTATGGTAAGCCTGCGTGGCTTCCAAGAATCTCTCTGCTAGCATGGTTGCCTCTCCAAGATTTTGGCAATTTTGCTGTATAAGGAAAGTGTGCAAATCTTTAGGGACCGCAGACATAAATTGTTCAAGCATTATAATGTCTAATAACATTTCTACCGTCTTTTGCTCAGGCTCCAATCATTTTACAGCTAAACCTCTGATTCTCTGACTCAGAGCCCTGGGTGTTTCACCCACTCTCAATGTAGTAGCTCTAAACATTCGCCTATACTCTGAAATAGACAACCCTAGGCGATCTCTAATAGCAGCCTTTACATCCTTATAATTCAAAGCCTGGGCTGCTGGCATTGCTCTGTAAGCTGCAAGCGCCTCTCCAGTTAATGAGGCTGCCAGCCTTACTGCCCACTGGGTCTCTGGCCATGCTAATGCTTGTTCCACTCTTTCAAGAGACTCTAGAAAATCATCAACATTATCATCTGGAGTTAGCTTCCCAAAACTAAATGCCCCAATCCCCTGATTGAGTCCCACACTGTCCACATGTGGTGTACCAGTATTTACTGCTGGTCTTGCATCTGGTCCACTTTGGTTCTGCAGCTTAACTAGGGCTTGCACCAAATCAAGCACTGGCTTCTGCTGGTCCATTATGGCTTTCATAGCAGTGTCCTGAGCCTGCTGTGCTAGCTCCTGTTGCCTGCTAAACTGGGCTGCCATCCAGCTAGCCATCTCCCTTGGATCCATCTTGATCCCTGCAAGAAACAAAGAAAAAAACAAAGTGCACCACCTTCCAAACAGGTGTGTTTTTTTTTTTTTTTACTTTTTTTTTTTCAATTACCCCTGTGCCTTACTCCCATCCACCACTAGACATGCCCAGGTACTTATTAACTTGTGTCAGTGATGAATCCAGCTCTGCACAGGGTCTTTTCCTCCTGGGACAGCTGCCTGGAACATCCACTTCTCCTCCAAAGTGCAGTTGAGGGAAAATCTTTTTTTCCAGCTTTAAACTTGAACTTTAGTTGTAATCCTCAGCAAGTAAATCACCTTTGTGCAAAAGCAATCCGAAAAACTACGCCATTTGTCAGACGGCTGCCTGGGTGAGAATCTTCACAGTCTTGGCAAGTGCATATATCTATATGATTTGCAAGGGATTGTGGGAAATGCAGTTCATTCACACCAGACACAGCTGCTCACAATAATTAGTTGTGCTTTTGGGTAAAGCCAATAAGATATTTATTTATGGGGTTATTTCTCCCAACACAGATATGCTTGGTAGCACATAAATCAGGTTACTTGCTTTCAGTGTTAAACTTGAAAAAAAAAATCAGGAAAACATCATTTTAACTTGTCAGGCAATCAAAGCAAAAGAAATAAGACCTGGTTGATAACAAACTGGTCTTTTCTGTAGGCTTAGCTAATATTTTCTTAGCATGTATCAAACAACAAACCAAAAGCTACAAAGAAAGAAAAAACTGTTCTTTTCAGGTTAACTTCTTATATCTTCCCACATAGATGCAGAAGTGATTCTCTCCTAGCTCACAAGCAATTAGGTAAGGCTCAATTGCTAGCAGTTATCCAGCTGAAACCCCTTAGCTGGCTTGCTTTCTACTGCGTGGCTTGAAATCCTACACAGGAACTTTTCTGAGTAGATTAAAGAACAAGTTTATATTTCTTTGTGATGGTTGCTGTACTTTATAACAGAAAATCACCAAAGGAGTTTAGACAGAGAGCAGTCCATGTAAACAGATTCTTCATCTGCTATCACCCCCTCTTCTTCAACAAGCATGGGTTCAATGTCATGGATTGGCATAGATGAATCTCCCAATGGAGCACTTTCAGGAGAATACTTGTTTCCCTGCTGTCTTTCAAGGTTATAGCTAGGGCATAGATCAGTGTTCATACCTGAGCTTCCATTGCTGTTAGAGTTCCTCTCTATATAGCCTGGCCAGTATGTAGTCCAGTTCTTATGTCCAGCCTTCCAAACCAGATCCCTGGACACTGGATCTCTCTTCACATACCTTCTGGCACGGGTCTTAGGGTCCCTTCCACGTGCAGCCGTCTCTCTCACAGGTACCGTCTGGAGATTCTTAGCTCTGCAGCACCATTCCTCTGGCTTTCCCCAGTCCAATGGTGTATGCTGGCCCTTGGAATGCCTCCCAGTATACGTACTGCTCTGGACTCTTCTAGACCTCTCAAAGGCTTTTCTCCTCTTTCTTCCAAAGGGTTTCTTTCCCTCTCTGTCCGTCCGGTTTGGCTTCTGCCTCTGATGATCCTCCTGATGATGAAGATGATCAAGCTCAAGCTGATTCTCAGGATACTGATTCTCTGTAGAATAAACTCTACCTTTATTCTGCCTAGATGAGTGCTCCCCCCTAATACAGCGCAGCTGTGCTGAATCAGGCCCTGCCCTTTGAGATGAGTGCTTAGGGATTACCTCATAGCCCTCCTGATTAAACACACGTTTCCCCACTTCAGCTCCTCTAATGGCTGTAGGAAACCTGGTGCATTCTGGGACTGGTAGTCTTTTATGGGAAAATTCTGTTTCCTTATTTCTACCAGAACTGACAGGTTGCTTGTTCAGAGTCACTTCACCTTTTCTATAGCTCCTTCCTGAGCTATGATAAGCTTCCTTATCACAAGTTGAAGGTTCTTCTGTTTCTGTTGGGGGGTTGCATGGCAATTAGGGTGGATAGAAAGGATGGAGCGATGCCGTGGATGAGCTTGAATGTGGTTGTCAGTATTTTGTACTTTGAGCGGGCTGTAATGGGGAGCCAGTGCAACTCAATTAGTACTGGTGTGATGTGGTCAGTGAGATTTTTCCTCATAATGATCCTGGCTGCTACATTCTGTGCCATTTGCAGGATGTTGAAGGTTTTTTTAGGTAGTCCATGAAGGATGGCGTTGCAGCATTCGAAATGTGGCATGATGAGTGCTTGGGCGACGGATCTGAAGTCGTGGGGGTCAATGATGTTCCGTATAGGTTGTAGCACTCTCAGTTTGTGGAAAACTGCTCTGTTTGTTTTGCGGAGGTGTTTTTCCATTTTTAGGTCACAGTCGAATGTTACTCCAAGGTATTTTATTTCTGTCTTCGTTTGGTAGGTATTGTTGCATAAGGTTATTGTTGTTGGGGGGTCAAAATTTGCTTTCCTGGAGATATACATCACCTCAGTTTTCTTATGGTTGATTGCCATGCTGCTTTGTTTTAGCCAGTGTTGCATCTCGCTAAGGCATGATTCGAGTGGGCTGTAGTCCGGGTTGTTAGTGTCAAGTTGTGTGTACAACATAATATCATCGGCATATATGTGGTAGTTGATTTTATGCCGCGTGAAAATTTTGCATAGTGGTTGCATATATATGTTAAAGAGGAGTGCTGAGAGCGCAGATCCTTGTGGTATACCTTGTGTTTGGGGGAAAGCTTCAGCTTCCTCGCCATTGAACTGTACTTGTTGCATTCTGTTCGAGATGTATGATGTGAACCATTTTAGGGGAGTTCCTGCAATTCCTATTGACTTGATCCTGTTTATGAGGGTTCCATGGTTAACTGTATCGAAGGCAGCTGAGATGTCGATGAATAGGAGTATGAACATTTTCTTTTTGTTTTCTATGCCTTTGAGTAAGTTGTTAAGCAGGACTAGCAATAGGGTTTCAACCCCGTGATGTTGTCTAAATCCGTATTGCTGGGCATCAAGGGGAGCATTGTCATTCAAGTGATCCTGGAGTTGTAGTAGGACAGCCTTTTCTATAATCTTTGCTAGGAATGATATGCTCGATATTGGGCGATAGGATGCTGGGTCTTCTCTGTTGAGTGTACTGTTTTTCAGAATCGGTCTTATAATAGATTTTTTTAGTTCAGTAGGCATGATTCCTTGTCGCAATGAGAGGTTTACTATGTGGGAGACGTATTGGGCTATGTCTTGTTTTAGTGCCTTGACCCAGGCTGCTGGGCAGGGATCGAGAGGGGATGTGGTGCTGTTTATGTTTGTGATTATGGTTACAATTTGTTGGTCTCCGATTTTGTGTAAGTTGTTCCATACCTGGTTTTGGGAGGTGTTTGTCACAATGTTGAGTGGGGGTGTTGGCAGTGTTGTGTCTAGGCGGGGCGCTGTGGCCGTCAGTTTGCTCACGTAGTGGTTTGCTAGAGTTTGCGCCTTGATTGCGTTGTTTAGGTTGTCAGTCTGAGATGTTTTAGTTAGCGATTTGACGAGCTCAAATAACTCACGTGGTCTATTGATGGCTTTGTTCAATAGGTTGGTGTGATGTTTTCTCTTTACGGCGTTGATGTCATCTTTGTATTTTGCAAGAAGCGTCATGTATTTGGTTTTGTGTTCGGTAGATTTGGTTTGCCTCCATTTTTTCTCTATTCTACGGAGTTCTCTCTTCGCTTTTGTTAGTGTTTCTGTGTACCAGGGTTCTGAGCTGGGCTTGCTTGCCTTTTCTGAGAATTTAAATGTTGGGTTCGATGCACTTTGTATGCCTGTGTTCCATCTGCTTGTTAGTTCATTGAGGTCTGTGTAATCCAGATTAATATTGGATGAAATGGTGGTTATGAGGTGTTCCTTGTTGAATTTGCTGAACTTCCTGAGTGTCTGTAGTATTCTTGCGTCTTTCGCGTTTTTGGGAGTGGATGGTAATTTTAATTTGATGTTGATTTGGTGGTGGTCCGACCATGGGACTTGAGTTATCCTTGTCGTCGGTGGGTCTTCGCTTGGTTGGTGTATGGTGGGTACGAACACCATATCTAGGGTATTCCCCCTATCGTGGGTGGCGCCGCTTACTATTTGCTGGTAGCCAAGTTGGTCCATGGCTTCAATGAAGGTGTTTTTATTTAATTTGATTAAAATAAATGCGGTGTACATACTGTATTCTGACGTGTAGTCAAATTTTAAAGTATATAACTCCGAGTGTCGTTATGTGGCGCACAAAAATGTAACCTTCCTTCAAAAGCTGCACAGCTGATATTTTATGCGCACACAGCCTACAGAACATTAGAGGGAACATTGCTTGGGCACTATGCTGTTGCTGCTAATGGAGCACTACTATCACTAACTTGGGTTTACTTTTCTGTGCATCACATTGCAGACGTTAAAATAGGCTGTCTCTCCTCAAAATACACCCTTTCCACGAAGTTTTACTTTGTGTTAGGGTTTCCAGCATAAAGGCCTTAAACACATGTTAGCGCACCAGGCGTTAAGGGAACACTCATTGCTAACACCCTCTCTCCGCCCTGGTAACGCCCACTCTCCACCTACTGTGGTCTTTATGCTGCTGGAGTATTTAATGTCTCTTAAACATAAGAACATAAGATATGCCATACTGGGTCAGACCAAGGTCCATCAAGCCCAGTATCCTGTTTCCAACAGTGGTCAATCTAGGTCATAAGTATCTAGCAGTCTCCCCAAAAGAAACAGGTTCCTCAATGCTTGTACTGGGTCAAGCAGTGATATCCTGAGTCCCTTTTAATAATGGTTTATGGACCTTTCCTCCAGGAACTTGTCCAAACCTTTTTTAAACCCAGCTACACTAACAGCTTTTACTACATCCTCTGGAAACAAATTCCAGAGTTTGATTACACGTTGAGTGAAAAAATATTTTCTCTTATTAGTCTTAAATAGTTTACCCTGTAGCTTCATTGCATGTCCCCTAGTCTTTCTATATTCTGATGATGTAAACAATTGATCTACGTTTACCCGTTCCACTCCATTCATTAATTTATAGACCTCTATCATATCTCCCCTCAGCCATCTCTTTTCCAGGTTAAAGAGCACTAACCTTTTTAGTCTCTCTTCATTGGAGTATCCTTCTATCCCCTTTATCATTTTGGTGGCTCTTCTCTGTACCTTTTCTAATAACGCTATATGCATTTTAAGATACGGCGACCAGAATTGCACACAAAATTCAAGGTGTGGTCGCACCATGGAACGATACAGAGGCATTATAATATCCTTTGTTTTATTTTTCATTCCTTTCTTTATGATACCTAGCATTCTATTTGCTCTCTTGGCTGCTGCTGCACACTGGGTGGAGGGTTTGAACATGTTATCCATGATGATATCAAAATCTTTTTCCTGGGTGGTGGTTCCCAATGTAGAACCTTGCATTGTGTAACCATAGTTTGGGTTGTTTTTTCCTAGGTGCATAACTTTTAACTTGTTCACATTAAATTTCATCTGCCATTTGGATGCCCAGTCTTCCAATTTATCAAGATCCTCTTGCAATTTTCCACAATCCTCTTGGGTTTTAACAATTTTAAATAGTTTTGTGTCATCTGCAAATTTGATAACCTCACTTGTTATTCACTTTTCCAGGTCATTTATGAATATGTCAAAAAGCAGCTGTCCCAGTACAGATTCCTGTGGTACACCACCTTTTTCCATTGGGAAAATTGGCCATTTAGCCCTGCCCTCTGCTTTCTATCTTTTAACGAGTTCCTGATCCACAATAGTACACTGTCTCCTATCCCATGACTTTTTAGTTTTGCCAAAGGTCTCTCATGAAAGACCTTGTCAAAGGCTTCCTGAAAGTCTAGATACACTATATCATCCGACTTACCTTTGTCTACCTGTTTATTCACACCTTCAAAAAAACATAAAAGATTAGTAAGACAAGATCTTCCTTGTCTAAAGCCATGTTGGCTGTCTCCCATTAAGCCATGACTATCTACATGTGGAGTAATTTTGCTCTTTATAATGTTTTCTACCATTTTTCCTGGTACTGAAGTCAGGCTCAACGGTCTGTAGTTTCCCAGATCATCCCTAGGACCCTTTTTAAACATCCGAGTATTATCTTCTCCTAAACATACATGCTTTTTTTTTTTTATTTAGAATTTGTAAACCAAGCAAACAGGCTACATCACTCATTATCCAACGTTATACATTATCTAAACAATAATGCCAACAGCCTCAAACAAGCATTCCTGAACAGGCTACACAATGCTTCAATAATTTCCCCCCCCTTTTCCCCCGCACACCCACCCCCCTACTCCCCCACCCCTCCCCCCCTTTCCCACCCCCCCTCCCACCCCCCCCTTACCCCCCTTCAGCTCCCCCTTCCCCCCCACCCCTTCCCCACACCTTCTACTCCCCCCTCCCCTCCCCTCTCCCACCCCACCCCCCTTCCCCCCCTTCTCCCCCCCCCCCCCCGCCTACCCGGATCACTTCTTTGAATCTGCTCGAAGGTACGCCAGCACCTTGCTCCATTGCTTCTCAAACTGGTCAATCTTTTGTCTCCTCGCAGCTGTTAACTTTTCCATTAAATATACCTGCCTCAATCGCTCCACACAATGGGCCACTTGTGGGGCGTCCTTCTGCTTCCATCTATAGGCCACCTCACACCGGGCAGCACTAAGGCAGGCCACTATCTGCCTCTTCTCCCGTTCCGGCCCCCCCTCCCTCCACCACCCCATCAAATACCCACTGGGGTCGAGGGTCACCTCTCCGCCACCCACCACCTCCTGAATCCATATTTGAATCTCCCCCCAAAAGCCCTGTATCTTTGGGCAACTCCACCATATGTGGAAGAAGGTCCCCTCCCCCCCCACAGTCCCTCCAACATCCCTTAGACACGTTTGGGAACATCTTATTCAAATGCGTGGGCG
This sequence comes from Ichthyophis bannanicus, assembly GCA_033557465.1. Taxonomy (NCBI): domain Eukaryota; kingdom Metazoa; phylum Chordata; class Amphibia; order Gymnophiona; family Ichthyophiidae; genus Ichthyophis; species Ichthyophis bannanicus. The sequence goes on along the minus strand of CM066041.1, from coordinate 248,545,635 downwards.
TATAGTACCATTGCATCACCACCTTGTACCAATTCTCCCTGATGGCCACCGACAGGGGCAGGTGCCGCATCTGGTCCAGTAGACTTCTCCACTGCCCCTCCTCCAGCTCCCTCCCTAAGTCCCTTTCCCACTCACACATGTACCGATGCTTACCAGCCCCCGGCCCCTGTATCGCCCGGTATAACGCCGAGGTGAGGCCCGCCGAAAGCTTCTTCCCATACCACACTACCTCCAGTGGTGTATAGTCGCGATCCAGCCCATCCCGCCCTAATTTCTTCCGAAGAAAATGCACCACCTGCCCATAATAGAACCTATCTGCTTCGCGCAGGCCATACGCCTCTCTCAAATCTGCAAAAGGGACCCACTCCCCCCCATCAACAAACTGATAAAAATACTTCAGTCCCCCCCGCGCCCACCTGCGATATCCCCCCCTCCCGCCCCGGGCAGAACTCTGCTGTGTGGCACAACTCCCTCATCAGTTAAAACGAAGCCCCTTCCCCCTTCCGCTCTTCGCCCCTAATTTTATCCCACTCCCGTAAGACATGCAAGACGTAGGGACTATCCCCCTCCGTTAGTCCCCACTGCCCCTTCTCCATCCAAGGGAAGCAGGCCAGCCGCTGCCCTGGTCCACTCCCCTTTTCCATTTCCACGTAGTTCTTCTGCTCCCACCCTTCCCTCCAGTCCATCACATGGCAAGCCTGCGCCGCCCAATAGTACCCCTGTAGGCTCGGCACACCCAGCCCCCCTTCCTCCCTACGCCTATACATCACTGCCCGCGCTATCCGGGGCGGTCTCTTCCTCCAAATATACTGATTAACCTTCCGCTGTATCCCTCGTAGATGTGCCCCCGGGATGGACACAGGCAAAGCCTGAAAGTAGTACAGCAATCTCGGGAGGACATTCATTTTAATCGCCGCTATTCTTCCCAGCCATGAAATCTCCATTTGCTCCCAACGTTGCAGGTCCCGCTCTACCTCCCTCCATAGGGCACTATAATTTGCCTCGTACAACCCCCGTGGCGTAGCCGTAATATTGACCCCCAGATACCGAATAGCTTTCCCAGCCCATTTAAAGGGGTATCGTGCCCGCAGTCTCTCCGCCATCGGCGTAGGCAGGCTAATACGCAAGGCTTCCGTCTTATCGGGGTTCACTTTGAAACCGGAAACTGCTCCATACCTTCCCAGATGTGCCATAATCTCCGGTAGGGACTCCTCCGGCTTTGTCACAACCAGCAGGACATCGTCCGCAAATAAAGAGATCTTATGGTGAAGCCCCCCCCCCCCCGCAACCCCCATATCTTCCCATCACTCCGGATGGCCTGGGCTAGGGGCTCAATAGCTATAGCAAACAGCAACGGCGACAGGGGGCACCCCTGACGTGTCCCCCTCTCCAGCTCCAAGGCCGCCGTATACCGCCCGTTAATCCGCACCCGCGCTTGGGGTCCCTGGTATAAGGCTTGCACCCATCGTAGGTACCTTGGACCCACCCCCATTTTCCTCATTACCCCAAACAGGAACCCCCAGTCCACCCTATCAAACGCTTTCTCAGCGTCGATGGAAAGCAGCATGGCCGGCTCCCTCTGCTCCCTCGCTCCCCAGATGGCCTCCAGCACCCTTTTAATGTTATCAGATGCCTGCCGCCCCATGATGAATCCGGTTTGATCCAGCCCTATCAACCCTGGGAGCAGTCCAGCCAGTTGCCTGGCCAACACCTTCGCTATAATCTTCACATCTACATTCAGCAATGAAATTGGGCGATAGGATCCACACTGCATCGGGTCCCGCCCCCCCTTCAATATAACAGTAATCCCTGCTGTCAGCATTTCCGAGGACAGGTGCCCCCCCCTCCTGCTGTATCCCATTGGCTACATTCACCAGCTCGTCTAACACTTCTTCCCGGAACGTTTTATAAAATGCTCCCGTTAGGCCATCAAGCCCCGGAGCCTTCCCCTGCGGAAGCTCCCCCAAGGCCTGCTCCACCTCGGCCCTAGTGATATCCCCCTCCAAACCCTGGATGTCTGCCTCCCCCAACTGAGCCAACTCAATCCCTTCCAAATATTCCTCACCCCGCTCTGTCCCCCCTCCCTCCTTCTGGTATAGCTTCCGGTAGAATCTACAAAATTGCTCCCCTATATCCTTTTCTGCCCGTAATATCTCCCCCTTATCCCCTTTTATCCCATCGATGGCCATCTGCATCTCCCTTTTCCGTAGTTTGTTGGCCAGCATTCTGCCTGCTCGATCCCCCCACTCATAGTAGCGCTGCTTTACCCTCTCTAGCTTGAACCCTCCCTCCCTACCCTCCCTTCCCCCCTCTCCCTCCCCTCCCCCCCCTCCTCCCCTCATCACCACTCCCTCCGGAGCCATCCCCAATGCTCCCGATGACTCTCTCCGTGGCGTTCGCTCATGGCACCCCACCATCTCACACCCCCCTCTCCCCCACTCACCCCCCTCCCCCTATACCCCCTATAACGTGTAGCAGCAACACTCCTGCCCGCCCAACTTCTTCCCACACTTTACCAATCCCTGTCCCCAGCCTCCCTTCAAGTATCCCCCCTCCTTCCCCATTCCCACCTAACCCCCCCTTAGACATGCCTGCACAGTCCCACTCATACAACCCAACAGCAAACAGATACTTAAACAAACCAGTCCCAAGAACCAAGGAGCCTTGAACAGGTTCCTCCAAACACAGTAAATTCCTTCCGCAGGTCTCCTCTCCCCTCAGTCCCCTGCAGCCTCCTCCACCGCTCTCGGCGAAGCCTGCTCTCTGGACAGTCTAGTGAGCCGCCTGCTCTTGCTCTCCACACGTTGCCACTTCGTCCCCTCACTCCTGTGCTGGGCTCTCTGTTCCCGCGGCTGCCCTCGCAGCTGGCTCTCCGGGATGTTCTTCACTCCCAACTCTTTCAACACCTGCCAGGCCCCCTCTGCCTTCTGAATTTTGCGCGAGGTGCCCTGCACTGTCACCATTAGTCCAAAGGGATACAGCCATTTGTACCGCCATCCTTCCCTGCGAAGCAGTGCTGTGATCCCTCTCAGCTCCCACCGCCGCTGCAGCGTGCCTGCAGACAAATCCTGATACAGTTCAATCGTGGCACCCTCCCACTTAAAGGGCCCTGCCTTCCATGCTGCTGCCATTAGCTTCTCCTTCGCCTTGAAGGAGCTCAGACAGGCAATGATGTCTCTGGGTTTATTGTCCCGAGCGGGGCCAAGGCTTCGGTGGGCCCTCTCTATGCTCAACTGCAATCTCTCCCCCTCTCCCGCTGGCTCAACCGCCTGCAGGAGGGCTCCAAACAGCTGTAGTAAGGTCTCCTCACAGTTCTTGAATCGTTGTTCCTCTGGCACTCCTCTCACCCGCACATTATTCCGCCGCGATCTGTCCTCCAGGTCCTCAGCCTTTGCCTTCAGGACTTCTTGCACTTGGGCCAGCTCAGCCCATCCCGCTTGCAAATCTCCCAGCGTGGCCGCGTGATGATCTAGCGTCTCCTCCGCCCCTTCCACTCTGGCCACCTCCTGTCGCAATGGGCCCAGAGTCTCCTTCAGCTCCTTCTGGTACCGACTCATTTCGGCCTTCAGCTCCTCCTTAAAGTCAGTCAGCCATGCCTTCAGGCCTCCTAGAGAAGCTGGGTCCAGGCTCTGCTCGCCCTCCGAGTCGGAGCGCTCTCCTCCCTCCTCCGCCATCTTGCCAGCATGGTCTGCACTCTCCGTATCCCCCGACATCGCGTAGGGGGAACGGTATTCCGCAAGGTGCTGCTTCACCGACTTGCGCTCCGACGCCTTGGTCATCTGCCTTCTCCGCCCGTCTCACAGTACCAGGTTAGGGTCGCTTTATTTTTAGCTTTCGCTCCGAACGCTGCGGAGCTCGCTCAGAAAGCCGCCATCCTGCTTCCTGACGTCACCGGAAGTCACCAAACATACATGCTTTTTAACTCAAAAGGTAAGTGGTTTGGAAGCTAGCCTGTGATGTGGAATAAACATGTGTTTTTCAGTTTGCCTGAAACCTTTTGTAACCTTTCAGCTTTTTTTTATGTTTGGGCAACAGTCACAGCCTAGGAAATAATGTCCTTGAAATGAAATGTTATAAAAACAAAAAAACCCCATAAAACTTTATCGAAAAAAAAATCAAAATAAATCTGTAAACTACATAGGAAAGTAAACAAATCATTTTTTTTATTGTACATCCCTAATGACAACAAACACTAGTTGACAGTACAAGTAGCCACCAATTAAGAAAACAATTAACTGCGGTCAGTAGCTTTCACAGTAGAAATAAAAGCAAAGGGAATGAAAATCCAGTCACATAAACAATTAGCACCTCAATAACTCCTAGCTAAGAATGATCCAACCACTCACTGGACTACACTATTCGTGGCTCAGAATGACCCCCATTATGTCTGTGGTGGGGTAGCTGAGGGTGGTGGGGCATTTTTGGAGAACATACTTTTGGGAGTTGGTGACGATTGTGGGAAGATAGTTTGCAGAATGGCGGGGTAGTTATAGTGGGGAGTCAGGTGGCTAATTGTTGATAGAGTGGAATCCATAGCTGCTGTTATTGCATAAATCCATTGCATTGCTGGCCTTCCTCTTTTGTGTAGATCTTCAACCTTGCCAAGCATGATATTTTTCTCTTTGTATAACGTGGGTCATTTTTTAAGCCTTATTCATGTTTTAGACATCCAAAAATTGGCTTAGAGATGTCCAGAGCACCAAGATGTCTCCAGAGGCATTTTAGAAGTCGGCTCTGAGGATGTGGAGGAGGCATGGCTGGGGCATTCCCAGGATGTATTCGCCTGATCACAGAAACGTCAAGGACATCCAGCGTTGCGTCAAATGTTAGAACTGCTCCAGGCATGACCAAGCATCCGAAAAATGCTTATTTTAACCGAAAAACATCCAGAGGGTGTAAAGAAAAAATACTCCATTCTCTCAGTACTCAGCACAATGTCAGCCATTAGGCTATCTGAGATGTCCAGGTTCTAGATTATGTTCTGGGGATGTCTAAATAGATGCCCCTGAAGATGTCCATATCGAGCACGTCTATGTTCGTGAAATCACACCTGCACTTGAACGTGCATGCTTTTTTTTCAGACGTTCTGGCTTAGACATCCCAGATTGTATGTGGACAGCTCTTCTAAAATTCCCCTCAATATGTCCACAATATGAAACTTGAAATCTTGTCATTTGAGCTTCTAAAGAAAGTTTAGGTTTGATTTCATCTAGTACCAACTGATTTGTTCTTCAGAGAGTCAATGTTATACCCAGTATTCCTCACCAGCATCATAATTCAAAGACATTGATTTTCCTCCTCTTTCTTCTTCACCATCCAACTTTCACATCAATATGATATTATTGAAAATATCATGGCTTGGACAAGTTTAATCTTTGCATGCAGGGATACATTTCTGCTCGTGAGAATCTTGTTTAAGTACTTCATAGCCGTTCTGCCAAGAGCAATGCATCATCGGATTTCTTGACTGCTTGTCATTTCTTTATTGATCCAAGTAGGTTAAAGTTGTCCACTCTTTCTATTTCTTCTCCATCAAAAATGAAGTTTATTGATTTTGGCAGTTGTCAGGATCTTTGTCTTTTCATATTAAGGTTCAGGCCCATGTTAATACCATTTTCCTTCATCTTGATAAGCAGATGTTTCAGATTGTCTTCACTTTTAGCAAGTTACATTGTATATCATGAGGTGTTAAGGTGTTGATGAGTCTTTCACTATCTTCACACCTACATTATCTTCATACAGTCCTGCTTCTCTGACTATTTGTTCTGCATATAAATTAAACAGGTGTGGGGAGAGCATGCAGCCTTGCTGAACACCTTGGCTGACTTTAAACCATTCTGTAAGTATTAGTGTATGTGTCTCATATCCCCACGTGTTAAATGTATCCCCCAATTGTGTTGTGACCGCTTTGATTGAAGGATAAAGCGGTATACAAAAACTGTCTAAATAAATAAATAAATAAATTCTATTTCTCCTTGTTCTGTTTGGACTATTGCTTCCTGATCAATATAAAGTTTGTACAAGAGAACTTTCATTTGTTCTGGTATACCCATGCTTCTTAATGTGGACCAGAGTTTTTCATGAGTTATACAATCAAATGCCTTGCTATAGTGAATAGAACACATATAGATATCTTTTTGGTATTCTTTTGTCTTTTCAAGGATCCATCTCACATCCGTAATGATGTCTGTTGTCCCTAGCCTTTTCCTGAATCCTCCTTGCACTTCAGGCAGTTCTCATTACAGGTTCTCTATGGACAAGCAGGATGCACCAGCCACACCTGGTGACGTCCTCCGGGCGGCGCCATAGATTCGGAAGTGCTCTCCAGAGCTCAGAAAGGTGAACTTTTCTTAGCATGCACAGGTAGACCTCACCTCACCGGCCCACCCTTAGCCCAGCCTGTCTTTTTTCTTCCGCCTTGCCAGCAAGACGGATCTAGCTCTCCAGCTTCAATCAAGATCATCAGGCTAAAATGCCCAAACCGGGTTTTAAAAAATGCCCCCTCTGCAACAGAAAGATGAACAGCATGTACACACAAGACCTGTGTGTCCAATGCTTGGGAACTGGGCACAAAGTGGAGAACTGCACCCATTGTGCTAAGATGTCTCCTTGAGCCAGAAAATATAGAGGCCATGCCCTAAAGGACTACCTGGCAGCATCCGTTGAACCTCGTGAAGGTAACCAGCTGTCCTCAAAAGAGCCGACGCTTCCTCCTGCCCGGACTCTGGCATGGGATGCGCCTGACAGGGCCTCCATCCCCAGCCGTGCTGCTATAACATCTATGGCTCCTCCGGTGGCTCCCGCGGCGAATCCTGTCACTTCCAGAGGTTCCTCCAGCATCCGGGACCCTCCAGACTCTGCAGCTCTCCATCACACTCTCTCGGCCTCCTCAAAGCATGATCGTGCGATCCGCCATCATGGCGCCGCCAACGTGGCTATTAGCTCCTCCCCTCGCCTCTCGATTGGACAGGAGCAGGGCAGTCCAGGTAGCTGATGTCACCGTGCCGACATCAGAAACTGCTCCGGCTCAGAGAGCCCCTGGTGCCATGCCGTCAACACCGCTTGCCTCAGAGCCTCCTCTCCCCTCAGCGCTGAGCAGCAGGAACAGTGTGTGGCCATTCAAAGTGCCGATCACACCCATTTTTGGCACTGACTTAGCAACAGTAGCAGCAGCAATGGGAGAGGTAAGAGGCCACCACATAACACCAGCATCAGTGCCAGGAGCAGCCGCGAACCATGCAAAGACAAGAGACACACGGCCAGCAGCGGATCCAGCGTCAGACATCCCAAAAGATGCACCAGACATGACCACTATGGCTGACACCATACTTCTCGATGAGAGGGTAGGAGCAAAAGGCAATCCAAGTGCAAACGGCATCCCGGCTCCCCCTCCTCCAGCTCCAGCCCACTCTCCAGGTGCAGAAGGCATAACCACCGAGAAAGGACTGCAGGCAACTCCATGGCCATTCTCCGACTCCTCACGCAGCTAGTGGAGCAGACGGCCCCTCCACCTCCCATGACCGCACTCGGCAATTCAAGCCCTTCGTCCCCGGTGTACAGCATCCCAGACCGCGCACAATCCGCCTCACTGTCCCCTGAAGCACGGTCTCTGGACAGTACAGCTGAAGGACAAGATATTGAGGCGGTTGTCGTCGGCTCTGCATCCACCAATCATACCCCCTCGGAGAAGGGACCCTCCCTGGATGCTGAAAATCAACCGCCTCCCACTGAGGACCTTATCTATCCCAAGTTTATAAGGAAGGTGGCAACCACTTTGGCTCTAGCGGTACCGGACGCATCAGCGGAACCAGAACCAGAGGTCTTGAAATACCTTAACTCTCCAAAGCCCTCCTTTGCGCTGCCAATCCACCAGAAATTGCAGGACAATCAAATGAGACTATGGCAGACCCCTGCTTCGGGGTGACCCTTCTCAAGAAGGCTCGACACCAAGTACCAGGTTCAACCCATACCAGGATTCTGTGGTGGCGAAAGCATATCTGAGCCCTGAGAATTAGGTGAAATAAAAACATTTACCTTTCAGCAGAGGGATAGCCCTGAGAGCAGTGAGGGTCAAACTGCAGCAAAAGAAAAAAAACTACATTCAGTTGCTGAGTGTAGACCACGCCCAAGCTCCAAGGCAACCAGGGAAGGTAATGGGAAACACCTGAGGGAGGAGTTGGAAGGGATAGTGCAACCACTCTCTTTTAAACCCCAGAGAACAGAAAGAAGAGAGCACTGTAGGGAAGCAGAGCACCCGAGGAAAGCAGAGCACCCAGAAAGAAAGGAGCACTGGGAAAGGGGAGAGCTCCAAGGAAAGGAGACCTCCAGGGAAACTGAGGGGAGTGAGTCCAGCAAGAAAGAGGAAGAAAGAACCTTCAGGAAGCCTGAAGGTAGGAAATCTTCCAGGGACAGCCTCAGGGGGGATCCCCAAAGGTCTCAGCATACGGGAAGCCACAGCCCAGGTGGATGCCAGTGCTGTAAAAGAAGTATAGCCAGGTTTGGAGACGGGAAGGCTTTACCAAGGAAAGCTGTTGACCAGGAAAAAGGTACAACGGCTGTAGTACAGAAATCTGCCAGGAAGTTACCAGCTCTGAAAAGGTCTGTGCATAAAGCTTTTACTGAGAATAATTTAAAACTGTTAGAGTCTCTGAAATGTTTACTACCAGCCAAGGATCGGTATATCTCTGCTAGGATCCCTGAGGGTGGAAACAGGTCACGCTGGAAGGCACTCTTAGAATTGTTAGAAGAGATTAACCCTTTGCCTGCTCAAGCTGAGCCAAGCCAGGAGACAAGAGAACAGGAATATGAGGACATGCAAACAGACCCTTGCCCTTCTGATCAAGAGTCCATAGAATCTTGCATGGATTGCTCTTTTTGTAAGAAGGCAGTATAAGGGCAGTTCTGGGTTTTTAAAGGAAGAAAAACCAGGACCGGATTAGCTGGACAACAAGTACGTTAATTGCTGCAAAAGTTTGTGAGTGAGAGTCAAGTGTGTTTAAAGTAAACCAGTAACATTGAAAGCTGTGTTTAAAGGCTGGACACTTTGAATGAAGCAGACGCCAGGCTCAAAAGTGAGCAGGAACCTTTAGGCTTTATTGTAGAACACTGAGACTATGAAAGAGACATATGCCTATGGTTAAAAGCTGCCAGAAACAGTGTTATGTTTAAGTTGCTGTGGAAGCGTTGTTATAAAACTTCTTTTTGTGTTGGAGAAGCATCCTAATTTTGTTTAACATGCGCTGAGCTACTAAATGGGCAAGCCACTTAACCCTCCATTGCCCATGTTCCCTGTAAGTATTAGTGTATGTGTCTCATATCCCTGCGTGTTAAATGTATCCCCCAATTGTGTTGTGACCGCTTTGATTGAAGGATAAGGCGGTATACAAAACTGTCTAAATAAATAAATAAATGCTCTATTTTGGAGGAAGTAAAAATAAATTCCTGTGATTTGCCTTCCAACCCCTCGGACTCAGTTTATTATACACAACTACATTTCCCAGAAGCCACGGCTCTGGATCCTCTTGATAACAAGGGAGAACAAAAGGCACGCCTCTACTTCCAGGCAACTGCCTAGGCGATAGTAGGGCGCCACAGGTGGCGTAGTTTTAAGGATTACTACCTTCATATACGCACGTACAAGATTTATGCAAAACCCACACGGAAAAGGAGAACATCTACAGAAGCCAGTGGCAAAGTACAGAGCCCTGCTGAGGACTGAGAAAACCCGGAGTGGCAGCAGAAGGTTGGAGCTGGATTGGAAGGACCAACTGGTGACCTGCTTTTCTGATAAATCTGAGATTACACTGGTACCAGGTAACCTGTAAATAGAAGGGGTTATTCGAGGATACTGGTACTGGGGTATAGCGTGCTCAAGAAGAGCTTAGGCAGCAGTGCTTGTAATTTGTGAGCCGCACTTGGTTTTTTTTTTCGTCTGTTTTTCTTGTTGCAGCTCAGACCCAAGATGGAGCGTGGTGACCTTCTCAACTGGATGGCTGAGCAATTCCAGAAGCAACAGGAAATGTCTGCCCGAACCCAAGAACATACTGCAGTCATGTTTCAAGCGCAGCAGAAGCCGCTCCTGGCGATGATGGGGGCATGGCTGTCGGCGCAGGAAAAAGCAAAGGAGTCCACAAGGACAATGCCAGGTTCCTTGGGAGCTTTACAAGGGCTGGGATTATCTTTTAATGGGACATTTACATTTGGACAATTAACCAAAGATGACGATGTAGATGATTTTATGGAAGCCTTCGAGAGGGTAGCACTCCTAATTGGATGGCCAAAAGACCAGTGGGCGGTGGACCTAGCTGCTTCTCTTACTGGGGAAGCGCTAGCAGCATATAGGGCCATGCCCGCTGCCTTAGCCTCCAAATATGAGGAGCTCAAAACGGCTATAAAGGACCATCTAGGGCTAACGCCTATGGTCTATCGCCGCCTCTGGAGAAATTGCAGATTGAAACAGGGTGAAACACCACGAGCACTTTGCCAACATATTAAAGGGTTGGTAATGAAGTGGCTAACGCCCGAGGTTAAGACAATAGATTCCATCCTAGACTGTATTGCCTTGGAACGATTTATGGAGGCAGTTCCCAAAGACCTCCAAACTTTTCTGATCCTACAGAACTGCCGTAACACCAATGAGGCTACCTCACTGGCAGAGCGCTTTTTCAAAGCAGAATTGGTGGGCCAGGTGAAGGGTGGTGTTGCTAAACGAGCAGAGGTCATAACATCAGAAAGGAAGGGAAGGCCAATGTTGGGGGAAACAACTAAGTCTGTACCCGTGGAAAAAACTTGTTATGTAAGAAGGAAATGCTTTTCATGTGGGGAGGAGGGCCATCTTAAAAGAGAGTGTAAAGCAAGGACAGCCCTAATTGTCACCCGTTCTAGAGAGACTAGGGAGGGATTTTTGTTGGTGGTAGATGTAGAAGGTATTGCCACGGAGGCCTTGCTTGACTCTGGAGCCGATCAGTCTATGATCTCCAGAAGACTCTGGAAAAAGATAGAATCCCGGGATAGCCAGATTCTACAGCCATCTGAAGGCAGCGTAAAAATAAGATGTATCCATGGGGCAGCATCGCTTTACCCAGTGTATAATATCATGGTAAAGGGTCTAGGGACAAGGAAGAGAATACCGGTAGCTGTCGTACCTAGGCTACCGCACGCCTTAGTATTGGGGAGGAATTGGCCCCAATTCAGGCGCGGGTTGAAGGAAGAGTTGCAACAGAAGACAGGCATGATATCTACCCGGGCATGCTCACAGGCCCTGGAGGGGGGAAAAGACCCACTGGACGACCCCGCGTATGGGTTGCCCTCTCATGATGATTTGGTAACTCCCTCTAGGGGTAACCGCAAGAAGGGAAGGGCTGAAAAACGCCGGGAAAGGCAAATTAGGTCGCGAAATAGAGCCGAACTGGCAGCTGGACGGGACTTGCCCTGGGTCTCGGCTGAATTAGTCAAGAAATTTCCCTCCTTCCCCAGAGAACAGCAGGTGGATCCCACCCTAGCCCGGTCATTTGAGTATGCCCAGAAAGGGTCGGAAACCCTACCTCGATTTATTTTAGACAACAATGTGTTGTACCGTGAAAGCCTAGATCCTAAGATAGAAAGTACACGGAAGCAACTAGTAGTTCCCAATACTTTCCGGGCTCTAGTCTTAAGACTCGCCCATGACCATCCGGTGGGGGGTCATAAAGGAATGCATGGTACCTTGGACCAAATTCTAGCTCCCTTCTATTGGCCCGGGGTTTTTAAGGAGACCTCTAGATTCTGTGAGGCATGCCCTTCCTGCCAGCGCGTCACCGCGAGCCACCCCCCAGAGGTACCGTTGTTACCCATACCTGTTATATCGAAGCCTATACATAGACTTGCCATGGACATAGTGGGGCCCCTGATAAGGACACCCCGGGGGTTCCAATATATACTTGTCATCATAGACCAGGCCACAAGGTTTCCATGGGCTGTTCCACTTCGAAATATGTCAGCGCACACTATAGCCTCCGAAATAGTGAAATTGTTCTGTGAAGTGGGGTTCCCACGTGAAATCCTAATGGATCGGGGAAGTAACTTTATGTCCCGGTACCTGGCTCAGGTTTGGGATGCCTTTGGTATCCGACACGTTAAAACAGCCGCATACCATCCGCAGTCAAACGGCCTAGTAGAAAGGCAGAACCAAACGTTAAAAAAAATGCTAAAGAGAAGTCTTGACGGTAACATGGCAGAGTGGGACACGATGCTCCCTTTCATACTGTATGCATGTAGGGAGTGGAAACAGACCTCTATGGGCATTTCCCCGTAAGAACTAATGTATTTGCGACCTCCACGGGGAATTTTAGACATCCTACGGGAACAGTGGGTTGAGCCGGTGGGGGACGAGGTAGGAGTACCCCAATTCTTAACGGATCTGAAGGGGCGGTTGTATCGTACATCCCAGGTTGCAGAAGAGAACCTAACAGCCAGCCAGATACGCCAGAAGGCCTATTATGATCGCCACACGAAACCGCGCCAGCTAGAGATAGGGGAAAAAGTAATCGTAATGGTGGCGGGAGCCGCTCCCAAATCTGAAAGTAGATGGAAGGGGTCCTATAGAGTAATACAGCAGGTAGGTCCTGTTACATATGCAGTGGAAACCAGAAGTGGGCGACAGCAAGTGCACCATATCAACGATTTGCGAGCTTGGCATGAGCGGGTAGCAATGGCTCAGTTTGCTACAAGAAGAGATAAGCCAGATAGAGGCCAGATAGACCTCAACATCCTATCAAGGATTACGGGCTGGGCGGGGGTTGGTAAACCAGCCCGTAATATCTTAAGGGGGGGATGTGTGGTGGCGAAAGCATATCTGAGCCCTGAGAATTAGGTGAAATAAAAACATTTACCTTTCAGCAGAGGGATAGCCCTGAGAGCAGTGAGGGTCAAACTGCAGCAAAAGAAAAAAAACTACATTCAGTTGCTGAGTGTAGGCCACGCCCAAGCTCCAAGGCAACCAGGGAAGGTAATGGGAAACACCTGAGGGAGGAGTTGGAAGGGATAGTGCAACCACTCTCTTTTAAACCCCAGAGAACAGAAAGAAGAGAGCACTGGAGGGAAGCAGAGCACCCGAGGAAAGCAGAGCACCCAGAAAGAAAGGAGCACTGGGAAAGGGGAGAGCTCCAAGGAAAGGAGACCTCCAGGGAAACTGAGGGGAGTGAGTCCAGCGAGGAAGAGGAAGAAAGAACCTTCAGGAAGCCTGAAGGTAGGAAATCTTCCAGGGACAGCTTCAGGGGGGATCCCCAAAGGTCTCAGCATACGGGAAGCCACAGCCCAGGTGGATGCCAGTGCTGTAGACAGGAAGGCTTTACCAAGGAAAGCTGTTGACCAGGAACAAGGTACAATGGCTGTAGTACAGAAATCTGCCAGGAAGTTACCAGCTCTGAAAAGGTCTGTGCATAAAGCTTTTACTGAGAATAATTTAAAACTGTTAGAGTCTCTGAAATGTTTACTACCAGCCAAGGATCGGTATAGCTCTGCTAGGATCCCTGAGGGTGGAAACAGGTCATGCTGGAAGGCACTCTTAGAATTGTTAGAAGAGATTAACCCTTCGCCTGCTCAAGCTGAGCCAAGCCAGGAGACAAGAGAACAGGAATATGAGGACATGCAAACAGACCCTTGCCCTTCTGATCAAGAGTCCATAGAATCTTGCATGGATTGCTCTTTTTGTAAGAAGGCAGTATAAGGGCAGTTCTGGGTTTTTAAAGGAAGAAAAACCAGGACCGGATTAGCTGGACAACAAGTACTTTAATTGCTGCAAAAGTTTGTGAGTGAGAGTCAGGTGTGTTTAAAGTAAACCAGTAACATTGAAAGCTGTGTTTAAAGGCTGGACACTTTGAATGAAGCAGACGCCAGGCTCAAAAGTGAGCAGGAACCTTTATGCTTTATTGTAGAACACTGAGACTGTGAAAGAAACACATGCCTATGGTTAAAAGCTGCCAGAAACAGTGTTATGTTTAAGTTGCTGTGGAAGCGTTGTTATAAAACTTCTTTTTGTGTTGAAGAAGCATCCTAATTTTGTTTAACATGCGCTGAGCTACTAAATGCTCTATTTTGGAGGAAGTAAAAATAAATTCCTGTGATTTGCCTTCCAACCCCTCGGACTCAGTTTATTATACACAGCTACATTTCCCAGAAGCCACAGCTCTGGATACTCTTGATAACAAGGGACAACAAAAAGCACGCCTCTACTTCCAGGCAACCGCCTAGGCGGTAGTAGGGCTCCACAATTCATAAAACCTCAACTGGCCCACCAGTCTATCATTGTGACTTCCACTCTGAAAAGGGTGAAATCCTCATGCACCCACTCCAACACCCACCTGGCCGAGATCACAAGCTCTTAGATGACATCGGGAAGAAAGTCTTTCAAGGGGCCATGCTTAGCGCCAGAATCGCTGTGCACCAGTTCCAGCACATCCTCTTCCAAGATGCTCTCATGGCCGGTGTTAAAAGCACCATTGCATCATTCCCTAAGGAAACACAGGCTTCGATCTCCAGCACCATCACCAATATAGCTGAATGCAGCAAACATCTAGCTAGCACAGCTTTCGGTGCCTTCAACACATCCATCAGAACCACGGCAATTTCCGCCAGGCAATGGGCATGGCTGAGAGCCTCTGGCCTGCGCAATGACATGCATGACAGGATCGCTGATGCACCCTGTACAGGAGAATCTCACTTTGGCAACAAAGTAACGGACGCAGTGAATGACATGAATCAACACTGTACTACCCTTTGGAACTTAGCGGAGGATGGGCTCGAGTGCCACAGCAGCACCCAAAAGAGCAGCTACCAACTCAAGCCCTACTACCCAACCAACAAAAGATACACCACCTACACCTACAACCGGAAGTGGCAGGGTCCCAGATACAAGCACAATGCTTACCACGGCCCTTCTCATCAATGACAGAGCCAAAGGGAGTGCAAGCAGAAGAAACTTGCCAATCCCCAAGTCGGTAAAAGTGGATCCTCCTTTTGACAGCCAGCTGCAGGCACTCCCCCAAGTCGGGGGACGCCTGTCGAAATTTCTGGAAGCGTGGGAAGCAATTACCACCGACAACTGAGTCCTCCAGATCATCCAGGAAGGATAACATATATGCTTCTTTGCTCCACCCCTTCAGCAGTCCAGACCTGTCAGCAACATGCCACCCCACCTGATAGCCTCCATGGCAACGGAGCTATTACACCTTTTGACTTCCCGAGCCATAGAGGAGGTGCCCTCCAACGAGACCTACACTGGATTCTACTTCAGATACTTCCTCATTCCCAAAAGATCAGGCGGAGTAAGCCCCATCCTAGATCTTTGCAAGCTAAACAAGTTTATCATCAAAGAGAAGTTCAGGATGTACTCCCTCAGCTCTATCCTGCCACTGATACAACCCTGCGATTGGATGACGTCCCTGGACCTTCAGGAGGCCTACACCCATGTCTGCATACACAAGTCCCACAGAAAATACCTCCGCTTCCACGTTCTGGGACAACACTACCTGTACAGAGTACTCCCCTTCAGTCTATCACCAGAACCATGGGTCTTCACAAAGTGCATGGCCGTAGCAGCAGCGCACCTCCACAGACAAGGTGTCAACGTCTTCCCCTACCTGGACGACTGGCTCCTCACTGCGCTCTCAGTTTGAGAGCTGCAGGACTCACTGCAGAAAACCACAACCCTACTATCCACCCTGGATTTCATCATCAACTGCGACAAGTCACAGTTGCAGCCCTCTCAGCGTCTGATCGACACCCGCACTTCGAAAGCCTACCTCCCAGACTGCAAAGTGTGTGCGATAACCTCACTAGCGAAAGAGGTATCTGCAGTGAAACAAACCTCCGCACGCTTCATCTTGCGCCTTTTAGGCCATATGGCAGCGACGACATCGGTCCTCCCATTCGCAAGAATGCACATGCACAAACTCCAGTGGCACTTATGCACTCTCTGGAACCAAACCTCCCAAGCTCTCTCCGCGCATATCCCGGTTTCCCCGTGTGTCAAGAGACAGCTCCGTTGGTGGACCTCACCAGCGAACCTCTCGGGGGCAAGGACATCCGTCAGCACGAGCACCATCTGGATCACACTCCCTCTGCAGGGAAGTGCTAATGATATGGTCCCTAGTGCTTGCATACAACTGCAGGATACAGGCTTCCTATCTCCCGGGAGATCAGAACACCCTGACAGACAGGCTAAGCAGACAATTACAACCTCACGAGTGGGCCCTACTCCCAGAAGTTGCCGACGACATCTTTGGGCAATGGGGAACATCACAAATTGACCTCTTTGCCACGGAACAGAATGCCAAGTGCCCCCTGTTCTGCTCCAAGCATCCATCAGCCCAAAGACTAGCAGTGAATGCATTCGACATGTGCTGGGGTGAGTGGTCTCTGCTGTATACTTTCCCCCCTGATTTCAGCAACTCTGCAGTGGGTCATTCAGGACAAAGCGAACGTCATCCTAGTGGTGCCCCGCTGGCCTCATCAGATGTGGTTTGCGCTCCTTCTACGCCTGGCCCGTGGCCCTCCAATACGACTCCCCCTCAGACCGGACCTGCTCACTCAGAATGCAGGCAGAACGAGACACGTCAACCTCCAAGTCCTCGCTCTCACAGTCTGGAGGTTGAGAGGCTGAACCTCTCTGCACTCCACCTACCGGCAGAAGTGCAGGACATGGTCCTGGTGGCCAGGAGACCATCAACAAGGAAATCTTATGGCCTCAAATGGAAGAGGTTCAACATCTGGTGCTCGGCCCGCCGCCTTGACCCAACTACATGTCCAGTCACCAACATCCTACAGTACCTCGCCTCTCTCTCTGAGCTCGGCCTCGAGACCCAGTCCATCAGGGTCCACCTCTCGGCGATAGCGGCACATCATATCCCTGCGGAGGGAACCACAAACAATTCAATCGCGACACTGCCCCTTGTCACATGATTCATGAAGGGACTGTCAAACCTAAAACCCCCATTCAGGCCGCCGTTACCACCCTGGGACCGCAACGTTATCCTCCAGCAGCAGACACAAGACTCTTCGAACTGCTCCAGTCTGCAGATCTAAATTCGCATCCTGGAAGATGATTTTTCTGATAGCGATAACCTCCACCAGGAGAATCAGCGTACAGGCACTCATGGCACACCCGCCATACACTCAGCTACACCAGGGGCACACATCTCTGCGCACCCATCCTAAGTTTGTGCCCAAAGTACCATCTGCATTTCACGTTAACCAAACCATTGAACTCCCCACGTTCCTCCCAAAGCCTCACACCTCCGCAGAGGAGCTGCAGCTACATACCTTGGACTGTGTGAGAGCCCTCTGCATCTAGCCCCATAGAACGGAATCTTTCTGACAGGGAGAACAACTCTTCGTATCTTTCGACCCAAACAGGCCTGGCAAGCCCGTCACGAAGAGGAGACTCTCGCACTGGGTGTCCGCCTGCGTCGCCTACTGCCTCGATCCGACCGGCACACAGAAGGCCCCGAGAGTGAGGCCACACCAACTCAGGGCGTTGGCCACCTCCCTGGCCAACCTACACTCGGTCCCAGTGAGTGACATCTGCAAGGCCGCAATGTGGTCTTCGCTACACACCTTCCAGAAGCACTACTGCCTTGACCTCAGATCGCAGAATGACTGCGCTTTTGGCAAAGCTGTACTCTCCACTGCGGTGGATGGCGCCCGGACAGCGCACTTCCAGGCTGACTTATCTGGGCACTACGGGAGCCGATGTATAAGGTCAGACTCTTAAACGCTTAGAGACATTGACTGTCATTGCACTGCGTGCTCTAGGACTGCTCCAAGTTGCACGATTGTTATTGCACTGTTGTTACTGCACTTGCACACTTGTTATGCACTTTGATCAGCTTCACTACCTATTAAATAATCCTGCATACTCTTTGTGATCCAGTAGTCTTCCTAATGTTCATGCCTCCTTCCTCCACCTCAGCACATGCCCCGCAAACAAGGGAGGCACCAGGTGTGGCTGTCGCATCCTGCTTGTCCATGGAGAAAGCAAGGTTACTTACCTGTAACGGGGGTTTTCCATGGACATCAGGATAAGTCAGCCACACAATCCCGCCCACCTCCCCTGGAAGAGGTTGGCCTGAACCGGCACGCATCCTAGCCGGAAAGAGCCTAGCTGGTAACACAGTGGCCGGGCGAGGGGCGGGCCGGTGAGGTGGAGTCTACCTGTGCATGCTCAGAAAGGTTCTAGGTTAGTCAATAACAGAAGGCATTTTCACAGACAACAGATCTGATTGGTGTGTAAAAATGTCTATGTCATGCAGATAAACTTTATGCATATGACTTCTCCCAAACCTAAGTGCAAACTAGTAACCTCTCTCCATCTAAAACATCTTCCCATTAAAAAACTAAGCACCCACCTTTATCAAAGGGCAGTACACTATTCTATCAATTGCTTATGCAAAGGTCAAATAAATTTCTTGAGGGAATAATAAAGATCTGGGAGGCCAATCTCCAAATTAGTATTATTTCACAACGATGGGTATTTCACAATACTGGGGTGAAAGCGTCTCCCTCTCAGTTCCAATTACTGTGAAGATGGTTAAAAATAGGTCTGAGTATGACTTTGGAGCCATATGCACATGTCAGAATACTCAATACTGTTGCTTTTCCGGGGCATGTCCATGCCGGAGTTACGCGTTTTGACATGATTACACGCACAATCATATCTAACCTCTCATTTGCTATATATTCTAACTCTCCCATCTTATTTTTTAGAGTTCTAGCATTTGCATACAAGCATTTTAGAGACTGAATTTTATTCATATTAATCTGGTTATCGGTAGGCAGGGGTAATTTTTACACCTCACTGAGTCTTGCAGTGCCTAAGCTAGGAGTGGCCAACTCCGGTCCTGGTGCACCACAATTCAGCCTGTTTTTTGCGATGTCCCTAATGAATATTCATGAGATATATTTAGATCCACCGCCTCCCCTTGTATGCAAATATACCATGGATATTTATTGGGGACATCTTGAAAACCAGGCTAGATTGTGATGCACCAGGACTGGAGTTGGCCACCCCTGACCTAAACTGTTTCAGTGTTAGCTTGCAAATGTGCATGATGAGGGGCAAGATATTTTGGGTATGGACTGATACAGGGTGGATTGGCCAGGATGTGTCTGCTTCGGGGGTGGGCAATGGCTGGGACATCATAGTGCCCAGCTGCCACCTGCAGGGACTGGGTGGCCACTGCATGTCATGCTGGGATGGCACTCTCACTCTGACCATGACACAGCTATGTATCCACATAGTGCTATATAGTGTCTAGTTCTAGTGATGTGGGTGCATATCTTGTCCTTTGGGCCCAATCACTTGACCAACTGCTGGGTGCACACAATCGCTCTGCACATGCAATGTGTACTGACTAGCTGACTGTCTGCAGTTGGTATGTGCATGGCTGGCAGGCAGCAGGTACAGTGTGACTGTGCTTGCTGTTGGGGAATGTTAGACCTTGGTGGTTGGGACAGGGGGTGTTCCAGGTGTACTCCCAGTTTCATTGTTAGGGCCATGGTAACAACCCCATGCAGGTCTAAACAGACCACCCCTCCCCCTTCTGATAGTTGGCATCAGCATTGTAACACTAGGTATCAACATGCATTGTTCTAAGTGGGTCCCTGTCAGACAAGGCATATCACACTGCAGGCAACACCTGCCACACACTGGCAGTGATGGGGATCTACAGCATAGGCAGCAGGTATACTGTTGATGTGGAATCACTATTTTAAAAGACTGGATTTATATCAGGCAATTGGTAGGTGTATTGCAGAGCCATTGCTTTGGGGAGGATCAGGCCTGGTTTGAAGTTAACTGTTACCACTGCCCCTAACTCCTTGGATTCTGAGGCTCTATTCTCCTTCCATATCCACTGTTTACCTGATGTGCTGTGTGACATATGGTAGAGTGATATACCTTGCAGTACTCATATGATTTACATTCTAGAGGTGACCTTTTAGGGCTTCTGCATGCTGTCCTCCACATTGGCATGAGTTGGAGGTAGTAGGGTTTATATTCAGGTGTCATATGCAGGGCTGTTTCTTTGTGGACACAGTGGTGGCTGCATGGGACTGTTTCCCATTGGAGATGTTGCTGTTGTGGACAGTATCAGACGTCATGGGGCATGGGGCGGGCACAGGGTTCTCTCAGGGGACTGGTTTAGTGGTTGGTAGAGGGGGCGGACTAGGTCAGCCATGTGTTGTGTGCATAGTAAGCAGTACCCCCGATGAAGCAGAGTTCCCGCAAAACAGAGATCTTCATAGGTAGAGGGTAGAGTGATATGCCCTCAGGAGAGACCTTCCAGGTTGATATATCATTTGGAGACACCCCGCAACTCTGGATTTTTATCTTCAGCTTGGAAGCTACGTCTAAAGGGGTGGGCTGGATTGTTGTTGAAGGTGTGTGTCTGGCTGAGTTCTACTATATTTTGTTTCAAATGATGGTGGGAAGCTCACTATGAGGCATGACGTCTATGCAGTTCATTTGATTTTAATGCTGGGGAGTCTGTGTATCTGAGGCTGTGTATTAAGATGTTTAAGTGAAGTTGGGATTTGTGCCGTTCCAGGGTTTCAATATTTTGTAATGCAATAAAAAGATTTCATAAATATGATTTATGAAAAAGAGGGGTGTGTTAGACCTATGATGGTGTGATAAGGCATATCCCCTTCAGGCAAGTCTTCTTCTTGCTGTATAGAGGGAGAAATAGCTTTACTGGGGCCTTTTCTCCTCTGCTTAGAACCTTTGTGAAGGGACTGGTGTTGGAATCTCTTGAGGGTTTTGTACTGTTTTCATTACATAAGTTAGATACCAGTGTGTTCTTTTGATTGGATAGTTGTCTTTACTAGCATCATGTCTCTATGTTTCCACTGTGCTGTGTTTTAGGCCATGTTGCTCCACTATTACAGTAGGATTTTTTAACTGTGTTCAGCTTTGTCCATTCTGCCTTTTTTCCACCTTGCCATTATGTTTCTGTTTGCATGTTTCCTGTGTGGGCCCTGTTTTGTGTGTTCACTGTGTTGTGTTGTTACCCAGTTTGCCCCCTGCTCCTTTTCCCATTTCACTTTGCCGCTACCTCCTGGCTCTTTGCACTGTTGTTTTCCCCCACATGCTTCTCCCCTGCCTCCTCCCATTCCTGCTTTGCCCTACTTACTGTGCCAGGATGGTCCTTATTCTTTCCCAGTCTCCTCCTCCAGCACCATCCTGCAGAGCAGGTGAAGTTCAGCCTTCGAGAAGTTGATGCTTCGGGTGGCCATCTTCCAGAGCTCTGGCAGTGGCAGGGGCTTCCTGTTTCCTGTCGCACGAGAACAACTGTGCAGTTGGACATGTTTTCGGCATGTCACGAGTTACACGTGTTACTTAAACGTGACTGTAACCGTCCACGCAGCTGGACACGTTTTTGTCATGTTGTGGTTTAGACGTGCTACTTAAACATAGGTGGAACACCGCTAAACGGGAGTTGCATGTTTTCCGGCTGGACGTATAATGCCATATTCCATTCCGTGGTTACACATCTAACCTCGCACATTCAGAATCGCGTCTACGTTTTGGATGTACACGTTTTAACCGTATGCATCCGCTCTGCACGTCTTGATCAGAATAGGGTCCAGAGGAGGTTGGAAAATTCCTTGAGCTTTGCTCTCATGCTTTCCCCACTTCTTGTATTTTTCATTTCATTTTCAAAGGTACATCCCCAGCTTGAGCAACATGATGAAGAAGGGAGAAAAATCCTGCAACATTGGAGCAGTCCACCTTATCAGGAAACCACCAGCTTAGCAGCCCCAATATATGTAAAGTAGTTGTCCACGTTTTGCACATACTGGACAAAAATGCAGAGTTATACAACTATTATAATCGGGATATCAGCAGAAAGTAGAGCTCTGTTTTCAGTTTCAGTGATAAGGTTCCAGATAATTCTGGGAACTATACTGGACCATGATTGTTTAGCTTGGTAGAGAGAGGAAAGGGGAAAATTAGTGGACCTATATAACAAAAAAAGATTACAACTATAGTAAATCAGAAATGGATATAAAATATTTTATCATACAAACACTGTAGAAAACATATGTTTATTTTATTTATTAGTATTTATCTCATGCCTTTCCAGTAGTAGTTCAAGGTGAGTTACATATAGGTATAGTAGGTATTTCCCTGTCCCCAGAGGCCTCACAATCTAAGCTTGTACCTTAGGTAGTAGAGGGTTAAGTGACTTGCTGAGGCCACAAGGAGTACCAGTGGCCAACATGGACATTTTTATGTACATTTTCTAAAATGGTTGTATAATAAAAGATTTTTATATCTATTTCTGGTTTTATAAAGACATGCTTACTAAAATGTGTCTAGTGTAGCATGCTTAGGGCCCAAAATGTAGCATGGGTGTGCCATATCCATGCTAACTACTGGGGGTGTGCCCAGCAGTTCCCCATGCAGTTAGTGTGGCTTGGGGGTATGTTTACTAAACGGCGCTAACGTCACAGCTGCGATGTTATCGCGTGATACGTGACGTTATCGCGCGATAATGGTGCATTACCGTGCGAGAACGTCACATATCGTGCAATAACGTCTCCGGCGGTGTTAAGGTGCTCAGAGGGTGGAGTAAGGCTCCCCAGAGGGCAGAGTAAGGTTCCCCAGGGGCGGAGATAAAGGGTCAATGGGCAGAGAGTGAGCAGGGAGAGGCTCCATGCACACTAACGCCGTGAAATAAAGGTCTGAAAATTAGCGCCAGTGAAAACTTTGCGCTAGAGGCACATTTACAGGAGAGAGAAACCATTTCAGTCAGCAATGTCATGCAAAGCAAGGGAGACCAAGAAAAGTGATAGTGGTGATACATGTGCAGCATAGTGGCCAAGTACAAAGGGCACAACGGCGAGGCTGCAAATAGGGTACAGGGGGCTGAAGGTGGGACATGCAGTGGGGCAGCTGAGGGATAGGGTGGACTAGGCAGATGCCTAGGTGGCACATAGGAACACAGAAACTGCAAATAAGCAAGCCAGCAACTAACCAAGGTCAAACATGCCCACGAGTGTGTGTCTCACAGTGTCCCAGGGGACATCACCCAGCAGGTACCCCAAAGGGCACAAAACAGTGACAGGCGGTGCCGGGGGGAAGCACAGATATCTATGTAGGCACCCCTACCCCAGATCCCGCATCATAGGCAGCCGCCTACCGGCACACTGGATGGCCTGGGACTGAGCACCACCAGCATAAGGGCATGTCAGCATGGTGGCGGAGGGGTGCTGGTGGTGGAGGGGGCAGTGGCATCTGCCCACAACACATCAAGGCCAAGCCCTGTTCAGGTGGGTGGCATGCAATGCAACAGACAAGGTCTGTCTGATGAACAGTAATGGTATCCCCAGGGAATTACTTGCTTCTGTGGCAACAGTTTGGTGCAGTACACACAGCTAGCATGTTCAGGAGCAGAAGGTCATAGGTTCAAGTCCCAGCTGTGGCTCCTGCAGACCATGCCCCTATATTTTACCCTACAGCACACATACACCATAAACATGTGCAGTCCCTAGAGCAGAGGTTCCCAACTGCAGTCCTGGAGGGCCAAACACCATTCAGGTTTTCATGCTCTCCCTAATAAATATGCATTAGATGCATTTGTATACACTGCCCCCATTGTATGAAAATGTATCTCATGCATATTCATTAGGGACTGCCTGAAAACCTGAATCATGTTTGGCCCACCAAGACTGGAGTTGGGGACCTCTGCCCTAGAGAAGCAGCCAACAGGGACACAAACACCCACACCCACAGGCTCCACTATCCAGCGGCTCATGGAGAGGCAGGCTGGTGCGCCCTGCGCGGAGCAGCATCTGTCAATACTAGCACCTGCATACCTTAGCAATGCAGTCTTAAATGTGGAAACACGTTCCACATATATCAAAAGGTTGCTATGAATAATGTCAGATAACAAATCCTAAGTTAAACACAATTTGCTGACAGAGATACATCATAGCAACCTTTCTGATATCTGTGTAGTGTGTTTCAGGTTTTGTTTCTGACACTGTTTAACCCCCGGGGAGTGACCCTAACAGTACTGAGTACCATAGCAATGCCTGCACTGTGCACAGGACTGGTGTGGCGGCCAGGGCTGCCAACCACCTCTATATTTATACAATGCTGAAATAGATGTGGGAGTGTGCGTATGTCTATCCAGTGTTATGTGTCTGCCTACAGCTTACTGAGCCCACAATGCTTGCACTGTTTCCAGTGTTAGCCTGCCAATGTGCATAATGAGAAGCAAGGTACTGTGGGTATGGCACGGACACGGCGGCCTGAGCAGGATGCATCTGCACAGGGCATAGGGCAATGGCTGGGATATTGTAGTGCCCGGCCACCACCTGCACAAACAGGGTGGCCACAGCATGTCATGCTGGGAGGTCACTCTCACCCTGACTGAGCAGTGACCATGGCATGGCTAGGTTCCCCCATAGTGCTATACAGTATTTCTCTCAAGTGATATCTATGGGTTCTCCTTTCTGGGGCCCAATCACTGACATACCTGCTTGGTTTGTGTGCGCTCACGTCCCATTTTTGGGTGCACACAGTTCCTCCAGGAACATGCACTATGTACTAGCTAGCTGACTGTCTGTAGTTAGCATGTGTATGGTTAGAGCACCTTGCAGGGTGCAGTAGGTGGAGACTGATTGTGCCCTCTGCTGGTGAATGTCAGGTGGGGGGGGGATCTGAGCTTTTCCAAGCCTACTGCCCTATGTGATGTGTACAGATCTGCATTGACTGCCCTGTAGGGTGCCCATTCCCCAGTAGGACTGAGGTTGATGGTCCACTCTGCTGCCACCATTGCAAAGATGTTAAATGTGGATCTGTTGGTGGGGGTTCCTGTCCCCCACCCTGACCCACAGAGGGCAGGTTGGGTGGTGCTACATAATCCACTTTGGGGTCCAAACACCACCCTTCACTTATAACATGTGACCACTGTTCCCTCTAAGCTGTGCGCGTGTGCGTGCGCACACACCTCGCCGAGCGAGCGCACATACTTTAAAACAGAGCGCACAAAAATTACAGCTCCGATTCTGATAGAAAACAACACAGACGTCTTAAAATTTAAAAGTTATGATTGTAATTACTAGAAATTTCCCACTTCATTTAGTAATCGTCTATTTTCATTTAATTTGATTAAAATCAATGTGGTGTACATACTGTATTCTGACGTGTAGTCAAAGTTTAAAGTATATAACTCCGAGTGTCGTTATGTGGCGCACAAAAATTTAACCTTCCTTCAAAAGCTGCACACAGCTGATATTTTATGCGCACACAGCCTACAGAAAATTAGAGGGAACATTGCATGTGACCATGGCACTCACACAGGATATGCACTAGTCTGGGTGCATCATAGTCCACAAGGGCTAAACGTGACTGGGAAATACAGATGGACACAGGTGTATCCTAGATGTGCCTGCAGGGACTACCCATCACACACTGGCACTGATGGGGACCTGCAGTACAGTCTACCTCAGCTAAGCCAGGTGCTGTGGACCTGGTGCTGGGTGCCCCACCTCACCCTCAGGGTGAGCACAGGAACCGCACGATGTCACGGTCTGTAGCTACTCTGTGCCAGCAACACACACGCTCATTTCCCCGTACCAGGCCGGGGTGCTATAGAGGCGCATACCCCATCTTGTGATCAGATGTAGGCTGCTGATCTTCATGTGCAGTGCATCATGGGTACGGGTGGGTTTACCCTATCTTGGTAACAACAGCAGACAGGTTGTGTGGTGACCTGCAGTCTTTCTGTAGCCAGCCAGAGGTGTGTTAGACTTTATAGAGATGTAGCCCACTGGTTGCTTCAATGACTGCAGAGGCAGAGGTCATGGGTTTGATCCTACAGTGGTGTTATTTAATAAGGCTGTCTGAGGCATTTCCTTTTAATTTAAATCAGTGCTGCCAGCAAAAACACCCTTACAGTGCCGTAGCCTAAAGTGCCTCATAAGGCGCCCTATCGGGCGCCCTATAGGGCACATTATAAGGTGCCTTGACGGACAAGGCACTTTATAATGTGCCCTATGGAGTGCCTTATAGGGCGCCTTATGTGGCACCTTAGGTTACCGCACTGTGAGGGTGTTTTTGCTGGCAGCACTGATTTAAATTATAAAAAGGAAATGCCTCAGACAGCACTGATTTAAATTAAAAGGAAATGCCTCAGACAGCCTTCTTACATAACACCACTACAGAATCAAACCCATGACCCCTGTCTCCACAGTCATTGCAGTAACCAGTGGGCTACATCTTTGTTGCTTCTAACACTGCGCTGGCATGAACTTAGGGTTAATGCATGTTAACGTGCCACTGCGCCCACAATCATGCGATACAGATTCTTACTACCTTGCCGCCGGAACGCCCACTCCTTATATGGCATTCTTCACATTATCGCTGCAACCAGCGCCGGTAACATTAAGACGGTTTAGTAAACATACCCCTTGGAGTACCATGACATATGAAGATGACCGCTGTAGTTAATGCAGGTGCACCTATCTCCACCCATTGAAGTAGGATTAAGTGTACTCATGGGGTTCAGAAAAGGCTTAAAAAAAGTTTGGACAAGTTCCTGGAGGAAAGGTCCATAAACCATTATTAAAGAGGACCCGGAAAAGCCAGTGGAACCTGTGTCTTTTGGGGAAACTGCTAGGTATTTATGACCTAGATTAGCCACTGTTGGAAACAGGATACTGGGCTTGATGGACCTTGGTCTGACTCAATATGGAATATCTTATATTCTTAGTATTGACAGTGAGCATGTGCTAATGATGCTTGTGCAATGTCCACACTTTGTCCCTACTTAACCAGTCTCCGCTAAGCAATTAGTGCAGGATTATTGCGGCCGCATTTTTATCATGAAGTTATGATTACGTAGCATGCTTAGCATGTGTGTAAACCCTGTGCAGTTAGAGCAATTTTGTAAACATGCCCCATAGTTTGGAAAACTTTGCCTTTCTTTTGTCTTCCTGTATAACAAAAAGAATTAAATTCTAGAGAGTATTAAAAGAAATGTAACTGGTTTATGTGATTTACTTGTGTAAGTTATCTTTCCTGCAGGGATAGCTGCTAAGAATTTGCCCTGTTCGTCAAGGCTATATGAATTAATCTTTACTTTTATTATTAACATTTTCCCCAGAGGAAGTGATCGCTTACATTTTAAATAACATTCCCTTTGCATTGCATTTAAAATCAGCAGTACAAATTATTGCCCTGCAGGAAGAGGTGAGAGGAATGGTATAATGATAAGTGCTTAAATCAAGACAACAGTGTTTATCTAATGTTAAGAATGGGAAATAACAAATTGATTTTAAGTATTAAAATAACAGTGCTGTTTATTTTCTTTTAGATATGTTGTAAAGAACAAAACTTCCAGTCTCCAAATTATCAGATACCCATTTTTACGATTCAACTCTGTTGCTTTCCATTCGATCTCTGTTTTTCTGTGCAACATATCTGCTTCAACAAAAATCACCAGCATTTGCTTCACCAAGGTAAATCTAACCAAAATAAATTATTTTTTCTGCATGGATTTAGCTTTTAGTCATTAAACTCTTACTAACATTTGTCACTTATCCTTGAAGCAACGATAGCAACTTTCTTGCGGTGGGCATCTTGGTCTTGGTGATGTTATCTGTCATCATCTGCTGAACTTCAGGAATCTGATCCTGCTATCCTGATTTTATGTAAACCAATAACAAAGGACTAGCCCTATAACTTGCCTTGCCTAGTAAAATAAAATGGTAATTGCCACAGCCGTAGCTAAATATTTTCAAACCTCTTTCACTTGTTTCTTACTCATGACATCTCACTCAACCTTGGCACTGTGCCAGCTCTCACTATATTTCTGGCGCAAGAAATCCTGATCCTAAATCAGATTTGTTCAGATTCTTATCGTAGGGTGGCTGATCGAATGCTGCAGAAGTCACCCTTTCTTTCCCTCACAAACTCTCATTCAATAGACTCACAACCTTGCGTCTTTCCAGCTCATTCTCCCACGCAGACAAGCCCAGCTGCAGCACCAGAGTAAGTCACTGTTTTTTTGTTTTTCTTTACCTTTGTTACACTGTGATTTAAATCTATAAGAGAAATAAACAATATAAATGTGCATTCATTTTAAAACAAAAAATATGATGCATGAGGCCATTTTTATTTCAGGCACCTTTAAATGAACCAAATCACTAGAGCCACAGTGGATGTTTGGAATGCCCTCCCAATGAAAATGAAGGGGGCAAATACAATGACAGAATTCAAAATACCATGGGACAGACACAGAGGATCCCTTTATAGCAATAGGATAAAATCAAAATAAAAACTCTCTCTTATATCTCAACAAATAGGAGTGACCTACACGGAGCGGTGGGTACATGCCTAAAAAAAGGCATGGGGAGAGGTGACCTGCACGGAGCGGCAGATGCACCTACTCTTACTGCCTTGCTGGGCAGACTAGATGGACCATACTGGTCTTTATCTGCCGTCATTTACTATGTTACTATGTATGTTACCATATTAGAGGAAGAACAAAATCGACTTTCCGAAAGCTATGAGAGTTAAAAAAAAAATTCCAGCCTCAAATTGCTCAAGGATCTGTGTTGAATGATGCTGAGAAGATCAAGAAAAAGTGGAAAGAATATACAGAGGGCCCAAATTTCGGTTGGGCAGTGTCTACATCCCACCTAACTTGCATTTTCCAAGCCGGGGTCATATGTGGCCCCTGCATCGAAAATCCGGGTGTCGCTGCAGAGCCAGGTAGCTGCAGGAGCTAACTGTGTAGCATTGATTATCAATGCTATACAGTTAGCCCCAGCGCCTTAAAGATAGGGGAGGTTTTCCCACGCCTATCTTTAAGTCACAGAGTGCTAACCTTGTAGCATCGACAATCGGTGCTACACGGGTAGCGCCACGGCCTGCCTCTGCTCTGCCCTGGAACGCCCCCAATACGCCTTGATGCTATGCAGATAGCATCTGGGCACGTTAGGGACATATCCAGGATTTTTGAAGGGCATTACCTATGTAGGTCCTCTTCAAAAATCCCGGATAAGGCCTTTACACAGGTAATTAGGGAAGTTACTCACGTAAAGGCCTTCGAAAATCGGGCCCAGAGCCATTACACCATAAAGATCAGGTGGATCAACAGCCGTTTTAACTTGTACCTTATAATCAGGAATCATTGATGATGAAAAAAAAGTCCAAGCAGTATTGAAAGCCTTATCAAAGAACAAAGCACCGGGCATTGGTGGAATTCCTATAGAAGTATTACAGTGATCAGATGCAGCTGTTACCATACTTACAAGGCTCTGCCAGGAAATTTGGAAGTCAATATCATGGCCAACTGAATGGAAAAAATATGTGTTTGTACCAATACTAAAGAAAAGTGATCCAACTGACTGTGGAAATTATCGCATAATTGCTCTGATCCCACATGCCAGCAAGATCTACTCAAAATTATTCAGCAGAGACTATAGCCATACCTGTAACAAGAACTGCCTGAAGTGCAAACAGGGTTCAAGAAAGGGCGAGGAACAAGAGATACCATCACGGATGTGAGATGGATCCTTTTAAAGACAAAAGAATACCAAAAGGATATCTCTATGTGTTTTATCGACTACAGCAAGGCTTTTGACTGTGTAAATCATGACAAATTCTGGGCCACATTAAGAAGCATGGGTATACCAGACCACCTGATAGTTCTCTTGCATAACCTTTACATTGATCAAGAAGCAACAGTTTGAATGGAACAAAGAGAAACAGAATGATTTAAAATCTGAAAGGTGCATGACAAGGCTGCATACTTTCCCCCTACCTGTTTAATTTATATACAGAACAAATCATCAGAGAAGCAGGTCTGTATGAAGACAACCAAGGTGTGAAGACTGGTGTAAGATGATACCACATTACTGGCTGAAAGTGAAGATGATCGGAAACGTTTACCTCTCAAGATCAAGGAACTTAGTCTTAAAATTGGTCTGCTCCTTAATGTAAGGAAAACAAAGATCCTGACAACTGGCAAAATCATCATTGATGGAGAAGAAATTGAAACAGTTGAGAAATTTAACCTACTCGGATCAACAATAAAGAAACAATAAGCAGTCAAGAAATCAGACAACGCATTGCTCTTGGCAGAATGACTATGAAGGACCTAGACAAGATTCTCAAGAGCAGAGATGTCTCTCTCCATAATAAGATTGGACTTGTCCAAGCCATGGTATTTTCAATAACCTCAAATGGATGTGAAAGTTGGATAGTGAAAAAGATAGACAGGAAGAAAATCGATGCCTTTGAATTATGGTGCTGGCGAAGAATACTGTGTATACCACGGACTGCCTGAAAAACAAACCAGTCAGTATTAGAGGAAAAACAAACCAGTCAGTATTAGAGGAGATCAAACCTAAGCTTTCTTTAGAAGCTCAGATGACAAGACTCTCATACTTTGGACACATTATGCGAAGAGAGAAATCATTAGACAAAGACATCATGCTTGGCAAGGTAGAAGGTCAATGCAAAAGAGGAAGGCCAGCAATGAGTTAGATCGATACAATAACAGCAGCTATGGGTGTCACTCTATCAACAATGAGCTGTCTGACTAAAGATTGAACACAGTTTAGGGCAACAATTCGACTCTACGGCATTTAACAACAAAAACAACAACAGTACAGCTGAAACTCAGTGGAAGAATTCACAGGCCTGTAAACCTGAGCAGTCACCTGTAATCCTTCCTCAGCTAGGCCACAGCACTTTCTTTTATTAGGAAAAAAAATGCCACATTATACAATTTTGTCTTAGCACTCTACGTCATGCTTCTTGCTTTGCCTTTTTGTTTATCTACATGCTACAGATCAAACTAAACACTACATGTTTCAGGTCAAGCTGCTTCTGCAAAATATGACCTTGACTTCTCTCACACATATTCTACCAGGCTTCAGGCTGTTCTCATTCTTTACATTGTTAACCCTTTCAGAAAACCCTGGTGCCCCACTTTGAGTTCCTTTCTACAGTATGCATAATCTTATACTTCTGAAACTACACTGAAAAGTCTCACTCATTGGTACAATAAATTTCACGGACCATGGTTTCACTATTCTGGCTTCATCAGGGAACATCAAATCCTCCAAACAGGTTCACCATATGCAACTCACTTCACCGCAAGAAAAACGGTTGGCCGGAATGGCGAAATCATGGTCTATGGTCTTGGTATAGTAGTGCAATATCTAATCAACACCTTATAAATAATTGTCCAGAGTAAAGTTTATAATAAATGTAGTATGTATGAAAAAGAGTATGTTTTTAACCTTTCAAGGTGAATAGATTGCATTGTATTTCAGGGTGATTCAAAAGTCAGCCTGATTTTAAAAGTCAGTAAAAGGGGCTGACAGTCAGTGGCTGGTTACCTGAGCTTATCTGACTGCTTTAACCACAGCTTTAAAATAAATTTCTTTTGGCTGGAAACAGAACTGCTCTTAAAAGCAAACTTTTATTTACTTGACAGCCTTTGATGGTGCTTGGGGTTTGCCACAGCTTGGCTGGCATACAGAAGCTGTATGGGTATGTGTGAGTGAGCGTGAAAGGGTGAGGGGGATTTACTTATGGCTGACTAATTATCTTTTTATTTGAGGGTAGTTATGGTAAATTACTACATAAAGTGAAAAGTCTTTAACAACTCAGCTGTTGCCTTGCTACTTGAGAGTTGTAGAGTGAGGTCTGCTTTGTTTATTTGTTAAAGGTAGGGAGTAGGTTCCCCAGGACCAGAATCGGACTGGAACCAGCTCTGAGATGGGCCCCTTCTGAAGAAAGACTTTTTTGGATGGAAGTATACTTTTTTTTGAGTGCATTTACATTTTTTAGTTTTATTATTTGAGCTCAAATAGTTTTTAATTGTTTTTTAAAAGAAGAACCTGAGAACGGATATATTTACCTGAGAGATTCTCATAGGAACCTGTGAGGGAGAGAATGGAATAAACTTAGCAAACTTAAATTGTTTAGAGAAATTATTACAGTTTTACACGTACTTGCCTGAAACCATGAGAAGAATTAATCCTGAAAAGGGAAAAATATAATTTTAAGAGTCTTGTTTCATGTTTATGTTTGTTTGTTATATTTGCTTAACCGCCTTTCAGAGAGACCAGCAAGGCGGTGTAAAATTAAAACCAGTATAAATAAAATAAGAAGAGGAAAAGAACTTCATAAATCATAGGACATAAAAGGCAGGCATACAAGGAGTCATGCAAGCAGAAAATGGGACATAGGGGACACTAAGGAATAGATAATTCAAAGGCAGCATTGAAGAGATGGGTCTTTAGAAGTGATTTTCATTTGATGAATACAGGTTCAAGTCTAAGGACATGGGGAAGTGAATTCCAGGATGTAGGGGCAATAACATAAACGGCTGATGATCGTGTGGAGGCTAAATGGGCTTGAGAAGCTGAGGGAAGGTGCAGATGATTGCTATGGATGCTACGGAGGACATAGTTGAGAGAGTGAAGGAGTTACGAGCCATAGAGATAACAGGGGGAACCAGAGTGCAGTGCATGATGTACCAAAGTGAGAAGTTTGTACTGAATGTGAAATTTTACAGGAAGCCAATGGTAACGGATGAGGAGAGGTGCAATATGTTTGAACTGAGAAGGAAAGGACACAGGAGGCAGTACTTTGAATACATTGAAGATGGTGTAACTGGTATCGAGGAAGACCAAGGTAAACATTAAAGACCAAGGTAAATGGTATTGCAATAGTCTAACTTTGAAATAATGAGAGTAAGAAGCAAGGTAGACAGGGAGGAGAAGGTGAGTAAAGGGTGAACTGCACGAACTTTGCAAAGGGAGCAGAAACAGCGAATCCAGAATAACACCAAGATAGCACAGTCAACAAGTAGGATAGAAGAAGCAGAGAGCAAAGGAGCCATAGTGGGGACAGGTCTACCAAAGGCAACGCAGAGAGCTGCAGATTTTTTAGGGTTGAGGTGGAGGTAATTCTCAAATAACCAAGCAGAGATGCTAAAAAGACAAGAATTAAGAAGGGAAAGATCCGGAGTAAGTGTGCTAGTGTGATGGAGTAGTACAACGTCATCTGCATAAAAATAGGCAGAAATTCCATGTTGTTGTATAAGGAGAACCAGGGGATAAGGAATATATTAAACAGAAAGTTTATTTCAAAAATGAAACAGAAGGGGGCAAGGACAGAGCCTTGAGGGACATCATAAGAAAGGTAAGGTTGAAGAAGAAGAGGCATTGACTGAGACAGAGAATGACCGTTACATTAGAAAAGAATGAAACCAATTAAGAACAATACCCTGAAGACCAAAATCATATAACCAAGTAAGTAATTTGGCATAGTCAACAAGGTGAAAAGCTGATGAGAGATCAAGAGAGACCACCACCAAATATCACCCGGGTCGTGCGATTGATGAAGTTCACTAAGAAAAGCAAGAAGTTTCTGTGCTGTGACCGGGGTGGAATCCAGATTGATGGAAGTGAAGGGCATTAATAGAATCAAGATGAGAAGAAAACTGAGCAAAAACCAATTTCTCAAGTAATTTGAAAAGAAATGGAAAAGTGGAAACCAGACGATAATGGACTGGAGGGTCAAGGGAAAGGAACTTCAGAATGGGTCAAACAATGGCATGCTTCCAAACTGAGGGGAAAACCCCAAAAGATAAACTGTTGTTAAGAATGGAGACCATTGGAGAAAGAAGACCTAGGGAAGGAACAGCAAGCCAAGAGGAAGGGATGGGATCAACAGGAGATGTAGTCTTGTGAGAGGATTTTAGGAAGTTGATGGCCTCTGGAGAGGAGACAATTGCAAAGGAAGACCATGAGTGGAAAAGAGAGGAATTAGAGGGGGAGTCAGGGTTGACAGGGTTTGGAGGAGAGTCCTGAGATGATGGCGATTAAGGGAGGAGGGCAATTCTGAGAGGTAGCCCTAAGAGACCAAACTTTATCATAAAAGAAGTCCACAAGATCCTGAAGAGGAGGGCGCAGGGGTTCGGAAAGAGAATTAATAGAGGTGGATGGCTTAGATTAGGTCACGTTTCTTCCACAGACGCTCTGATTGGTGAAGCTGCTGGCAAAGTGTCAGGAGACCCCAGTGGAACCATGGGTGACGGGTCTTAGCAGAGTGCCTGCGAGGTCGGAGTGGAGCAATCGAACCAAGGGTTGAAGACAATGACTGAAACCAAAGACTAGCCTGTACTTCTACTGGGAGGGAGTAAAAATCCGATGGGAGAACATCCTTAGCCAAGGAGAAACATTCCAGGTGTGTGCGGAAATGTCACGCGTATAGAAGGGTAAAAGAGGACATTGGGTAGAAACAGGTAGTGTCATGGTCAGTGGAAAGTATTGAAAACAGAATCTAATACAAAGGTGATCGGACCAGGGGAGTGGAAATGAGGAAAATGATGAGAGAGTCAAAGTGAGAGAAAAAGAAGAGAGAATAAAATCAAGAATATGACCAGCATAATGCGTGGGAAAAGATATGTGTTGCAGGAGTGAAACATCAGCACCACACTCCAGGCCAACACCTAAACCCATGCACTCCACATTCTTAATCTGCAGAACTGTAATCTCACTTGCACCTCCTCTCACCAAGAGAAATTTACTTAGTTTCACGTAACTCTACATATAGCTGCATTTAGTTGCTTTGTACATAGTTCTCATGTTCACTGTTTCACTGTTCAAGAAACCTGTTTAATGTATATCCAAGTTTATTTTACCTGTTAATTGTAAGCACAGATCAATTTGTGACGTGTGGTTTTTATGTTCATTGTAAACTGCACTGATGTCGAATAGCGCGGTATAAAAGAAACTGTAAATAAATAAAATTAAATAAAATCAGAAAGTAAGTGCAAAAGGGAAGTGTTACAAGAGGACTGAAAAGAAGCATAATGTGCATTAAAATCACCCAGGATTATAAGATGTTGATACTGCAGACAAGCTTCTGAGAGTGTAAGAAGAAATGAGTCCAAAAGCTAGGGATGTATAGATGGGGGTGCATAAAGCAACAGGCAGTAGAGGGGAGGGGAACCCTCAATACAGAATAATAAAGATTCAGGGTAAGATAAATAGGGATTGTTGATTACTGTCACTGGGACGTGAAGCGGAAGAGGGCGGCCACACCTCCACCCACGCAACCCACCCTTGGCGTTGAAAAGACCACATAGTTAGGGGGAAGGCACTGGTGGAGAAGCAGCTCCTCCCCCTCTTTTAACCATGTTTCAGTTATAGACAAAACATCTAAAGAATGCTGCACTATGAGGTCGTGAACGAGAAGTGTCTTAGCACGAAGTGATCTGCTGTTTAATAATGCAGCTGTCAAAGTATTAGCCGATGTAGGTGTTAACGATGGTGAGGAGCCAGTGATAATAGGCACAGGGATCAAACCAGGACATTCATAAATGGAGGCCAGATTAGAGGGATAAGGAGAGGCTACTGGGAGTCTATCCCAAATAACGGGAATGGTGGACATCAGGGCACAGATAAGTGCCCAGATATACAAAGGAGAAATACTATGGTATCCGTGAAAAGGAACATCGGAACATGGCATGGTAGTGATAATACCGAGGTGCAAGTTATTAACTCGCCTAAGCAGCTTCTAATATTGCAGTCAGTGCCTGCAAAACAGGGGAACTGAAACACAACAATGTATACACAGCAAGAATAGCAGTAGGAGGGGCAAAATGCAGAAGACAAACGCTGCAGATGTTGTCATTTTGTGGCGCCTCAGTTACATCTTCAGCTACGTGACCATGAAGAGTTCTTGTAATTGGTGATCAGTGCCTCAGTGATAGTGTGCCCCCCGTCTGACGATGAAGTTGACAATTGATGAATATCTCCTCTATGATATCTGAAAAGGAGCAGCTTTAGCAGAAATTAAGGAGGTCCGAAGAACAGCAAAGTCTCTGACAACCAGACCAGAGCAGCACAGCCCAGCACAGTTGGTAGAGAATGACCGGTTGCAGGAGCTATTGTATAGTTATTGGTCAGCATTATACTGCTGTTTCCTCCGTGCTGAGCATATGGATGATTTTATATTTTCTATGGTGCTGTAGTTGGTCCCTGTCTAAGGGCCCTCTGGCAAGGCCCTCAGGCACAGGCCCACCAGGTGTGGGTGCATTGAGGGCACTTAGCTTTAAGTGTTCTGCAGAGAGAGGTGATTGTCAGCTAATGGGAGCAGGGAGGAGTTAACTCCCTTGCTCCTAAGGTAGATAGTGAGCCTGTTGGTTCCTCCACACACCGAGGGCACTTAGATTTAAAAGTGTTCATTATTATTATTATTATTTATATATTATTATTTAGCAGCATTTTAATACTTTTGCATCTACAAGCCACGGCGGTTTTCATGGAACAATCAACTAAACGATTTACAATGAACATTTGTTAAAGGTTAAATTAATTGAACACATCTTAACTATTTACAACAAACTTAGCTGACTGTGACATGAGTATATGAAGAGATATGTTGGTGCTATGGAGATTTTCGGTGTGGATCTGATGGATGGGGGGTTAGTTCAGAGTCTGTGCTGAAGTGTTCCAAGAAGAGGGTGGTTTTTAACTTACGCTGGAATCTGGTGAGGTCAGTGAGGGCCCGTATTTCTGGAGTGAGGGCATTCCAGATGAGTGGGACATAGAATGAGAAGGCTCTGTTGGAAGTTGTATTGTTGGATTGAGTAAAAGTAACTGGACCCAAGAGGAGGTTGTTATTGGTGGAATGTGTTGATCTCTTGTGGAGTGGTTGTTGAAGAAAGGGACAGAGGATGTTTGCAGAGAGTTGGTGGATGATCTTGAATATGGTTAGAGCTACTTTGTACTTGATTCTCACTTTATTTATTTATTTAATGTTTTTTCTATACTGCGCTATTTGTCATCAGTGCGATTCACAAGTAACAAAATCGTTCAGTGTAGGACGTCTACAATGAGCTTACAATAAACGGGGCACTTAACAGGGATAACAGGGATAACATGGAAACTATATACAATCGTCGGCCAAGATCGTAATTGCAGCCCGGAATTATTTACAGGTTAAGCAACAACATGATTATATACAATCTAGGTGCGAGTCGCATAGTGGGGACAATGCATCATTATATAGGTTATTGTCAGATATCAGAATTAGGTAACACATGACTAGATACATTCTAATTGCATGTCGCAAAGTAAGAGTATATCATCGTAACATAGGTTTGTGTCATATATCACAGGGATGGCTACGGAATAGGGTTAGGCTAGTTGATCTGAATGGGGTGTGAGATGGGTGCTCTGGGAGTGCTGGTTTGGGCAAGTGGTATGGATGGTTTTGTGGAGTCGTCTGAATTGATAAAGTACTGAAGAAACAGATGGTGCTTCAGTGCTTTTCGAAACTGGGGGAGGTTGTTGATGGCACGGATGTCTGGTGGCAGGGCATTCCAGCAGGAAGGTGCATAGAGTGCAAAGGCGCGGTTACGCATGGATTTGGAGCATTTGGTAAGTGCTTTTGTTAGAAGTAGAGTGTTGGTGGCTGCTGATCTCATCCTATTGGGGGGGGGTAGGGTGGATGAGGTCTGAAAGGGAGATGGACGTGCACTTGTAGATAGCTTTAAAGGACATGCACTTGGACATGCACTTGGATGGGGAGCCAATTTGGGGCTTTTAGAGTAGGAGTGATGTGCTCTCGTGGGCCTATGCCAGTGATTATTCTAGCTGCGGAGTTTTGGGCAAGATAGTACAGGATGGGAGTGATGGGGGCTTGGCATACGTTCCTGAAATTATTGGGTCCAGAAGTGGGCGGAGGTATCGTAGAGTTCTCATTTTAAAGTATGCTGTCTTGGTAACTTGTTTAATGTGGTGTTAGAAGTTGAAGTGATAGTCCAGTGTGACACCTAGGTATTTTATGAATTGTTTGACCTGTAGGGTGAGGTTGGCCAGCTTGATGGTAGATGGTGGGATGGAGGATGATGTTTGGAGATGAGGAGGACTTCTGCTTTGCTGGAGTTGATATGCATGTTGTGGTCATTGAGCCATTGAATGGATTCTTCTAGACAATTGCTGATTGTGGAATAGTCCGGGATGGTGATGGAGATTGGGGCATATATCAGGATGTCACCTGTGTACAGATGACAGTGGGTTTTATGTTGTTTTATGAGCATGCATAAGGGTTGAATGAAAATGTTAAATAGCAGTGAGGATAAGGCTGAGCCTTAAGGTAAGTCTTGCAGCAGCTGGAAGGGTTTGGAAGTGTCAGATCTGATTCTTACTTGTGATCAGTTGAAGAGGTATGATGTGAATCACTGCAGAGCTGTATCTCTGATTCTGATTGAGTGTAGGTGGCAGCATAGTTGGGCATGGGTGACTGAGTCAAAAGCTGCTGAGATGTTGAAAAAGATGAGAACGAAAGATGGGGTCAGAAGGGTTTCAGTGCTGTGGTGTGGTCTGAAGCTATGTTGGTGTTCATCGAGTGGCGCGTGGGTGTCTATGAAATCTTGTAGCTGAAGCTACACTGCCTTTTCTATAATTTTGGCCAGGGATGGGATGCTTGATATAGGTCTGTATGAGGCTGGAGCTGAGGGGTCCGCTGTGTGATTCTTGAGGGGTCTGATTGAGGCTTGTTTGAGGGGAGTTGGTACGTGGCCGAGCATCAGAGATGTATTGATTAGGTGTATAATGCAAGGTTATGTTTTGCTATCTTGATCCAGGTGATGGGGCATGGGTTGAGGTGGTACAGTTAAGATTTGTTATGAGGTTGATGATCTCTCTGGGTTGATTACTGCCTGAAAGATGACCATGTTTTGTTGACTGGAGGGTTAGTGGAGTAAGTGACAGGCAGATGATGCAGTAGGTTGTCTGATTTGAAGGAATTGTGCCATGGTGTAGGGCGCTAAGTTGGAGTTAGATTTCATCCGTTGGAGCTTTTGGTAAGTTCAGAGCTATTTTGAATAGCTCTCTGGGGAGGTTAAGAGAGACATTTAGAAGCTCGGCATAATATTCTTTTTTTGAACGGAACGTGAACGCACAGTAGTCTGCCCGAGTGCTTAAGTAGGCTGAGAGGGAGGTAGGGCATTTTAGTTTTTTTCCATCTATACTCAAGTTTTCTGAGATTATTTTTTAGTTTTCTAAGTTGAGGCGTGAACCATGACACTTTGTGAAGTCACTTTGCATTGGGGGTGTTGTCGGGTAGAGTTGCGTAGGTGGAAATGTTTAGTGTTCCATTCGGATTTGAAGGAATCAGTACTGGATGTGATTATCTGGAGGAATGGTGGAAAGATGCTTGTGAAATTGTCTTTATGAGTTGAAAGTTACAATTGTAAAAGTTAAACAATTATATCAGCAGAAATACTTACCTGTTGTACTGTGGATACTGTAAGAAGGTATCGTGAAAAACAAGAAAAGGAACTAGTTGTAACAGAGTAAATAATTGCCAGTTGTGAATAATTGCTGCTATTAGATTTTTCCATTTCGGACAAGTTGTCTTTTAACTAGTAAGGTTAAATTAGACTTACTTGCTAATTCTAGTTCCTGGAGGAACTCCAGTCTAGTCCCGGAATCTCTGGGGGTGTGAACCTCCTCTAGCAGCTTTGGAGACTGAGAAACGTCACTCTTGTGATGTCACTGGTATATAAGCACCAGAACCGCCTCCTCACACCAGTAACCTATTGACAAAGCAGACTCACCGGAGCAACAACTAAGTAGTGAATTGCACCACAAAATCTAACCAACTAACTGAACTCTTAAGGACCCTAAGTCCAACTATGTACACAATCTCTGAAACGTTTCCTACGAGCTGAGGTCCACTTTCCCATCTTATGAAGAATGTCGACCCGATAACCACCCCCACGTTACACCCTGCGCTACTGTGAACTATGCCTCAATACCTCCAAAGGTGACGCTTACCTGTAAACTCGATCCTGCTTCAGGCTACAGTCCACCAACATATCAGGGCGGGATACGGGACTAGACTGGAGTTCCTCCAGGAACTACAATTAGCAGGTAAGTCTAATTTAACCTTCCTGATCGTCCCTCCAGTCTAGTCCCAGAATCTCTGGGGATGTAAAAGAGCAGTGAACATATTCAACGGGAGGGCCCTGCTAGACCAGCCTGAAGCACAGCCGATCCAAAACAGGTGTCCCTTTCCACCTGAATATCTAGACGGTAATGATTCACAAAAGAGTGCAAAGAAGACCAGGTCACCGCTTTACAGATTTCCACCGCCGGCACCAAACTGCACTCCACCCAAGACGCCGCTTGCGCCCTAGTGGAATGAGCTCTCAGTCCTTCCAGAACCACCCGGCCTTTCAACAGATACGCTGAAGCGATTGCCTCCTTCAACCACCAGGCAATCGACGCTTTAGAAGCCGCTTCCCCCTGTCTTGCTCCTGCAAACAGCACAAACAGTCTATCCGACTTACGGAAACTAGCCGTCCTACGGATATACTTCTTTAATGCTCGCCGAATATCTAACCGATGTAGCTGCCCCGTGGAGTGACCCTCTCTCTCCGCCGCAAGAACCGGCAAACATACCACTTGATTCATATGAAAAGCCGACACCACCTTGGGCAAAAAAGACGATAGGCCGCAATACCACCTTAGACTCGAAGAAAGACAGAAAGGGCTTCCTACAGGATAACGCTTGCAATTCTGAGATTCGCCTAGCCAACACAATCGCCACCAAGAATACCACCTTAAGAGTGAGATCCTTTAGAGACGCCCTCGCCAATGGCTCAAAAGGCGCTTTCCCCAACGCCCTCAAGACCAAAGGGAGATCCCACGTCAGAACTATTTGCTTACGCGGCAGCCACAATAGAGCTACTGCCCTCAAAAAACATTTAACATCCGCATGTCCTCTGAGCGCCTCGCCCTGCACCTTACCCCTATAACAGGACAGCGCCGCCAACTGAACTCTCAACGAAGCGGCCACCAGGCCCTTCTGAAACCCGTCTTGCAAGAAAGACAGAACCTGCGGTACTGACGCTCTTAAGGGAACAAAATCCCTGTCTGCACACCATGCCTCTAAGATACACCATACTCTAACATAAACCAACGAGGTAGACTTTCGCCGATCTTTCAGCAAGGTAGAAATCACCTCCACCAAATAACCCCTTGCTCTCATCCTAGCCCTCTCAATAGTAAGCGAGAATCGATCCACCTGAGGCATGCACAGGGGTCTGTGAGTTAGAAGGTCCCTGTGAATGGGAAGCTTTCAGGGCTTCCCTACCAAGAGTCACACCAAGTCCGCATACCACGGTCTCCTTGGCCAATCTGGCGCTATTAGAATCACCTGTCCTTTGTGGAGCTCTATGCTCTGCAACACCCAACTGATCAACACCCAAGGTGGAAACATGTACAGGAGCTGCTCTTTCAGCCAGGCCTGTATAAGCGCGTCCAGGCCTTCTGCCATTCTCTCTCTTCTTCTGCTGAAGAAGCGATCGAGCTTCGCTGACTGGAAACTTGCCATGAGATCCATTACCGGTGACCCCCAGTGACTCACTTAATTGTGATTGCTTCCTATGATACAAGTTTGTTTCCGGTTAATTGTAAACTCAGGCACATGTTTTCCTGTCTGATTTTATGTTCTATGTAAACCGCGCTGATGCCGAATAGTGCGGTATATAAGAAAATGTAAATAAATAAATAATAACATTGCGAACACTTCTGGGTGTAGGACCCACTCCCCTGGATCTACCTTTATGCGACTCAAGAAGTCGGCCTCCACATTGTCCACCCCTGCGACATGCGCTGCCGACAAGGCCACCAGATTCTCCTCGGCCCACTCGAACAAACTCTTGGCCTCGGCTTCCAGTGCCACACTGCTGGGGCCTCCTTGACGGTTGATATAAGCCACCGCGGTCGCGTTGTCGGAGAATACTCGAATGGCCTTTCCCTGGAGATACAGTCGAAACACCTGTAGAGCCAGCGCTACCGCCTTCAACTCCAACCTGTTGATTGACCAACTCTTCTCTAGTACGGACCACTGCCCCTGTGCAAATCGTCCTTGATAATGGGCTCCCCAGCCCCCAAGACTAACATCCGTCGTCAGAGATATCCATGCAGGCATCTCTAAGGGCATCCCTCTTTCCAGACACCCCGGACGTAGCCACCACTGAAGTGCCTTGCAAGTCTGCGGCGGACAAGTCAGCCTCTGAGACAGCGGATCCTTTTGATGCGACCACCTTCTCAACAGCGCTCTTTGCAGTGGCCTCATGTGGGCCCGTGCCCACTGAACCAACTCTAGGGTCGCTGCCATGGTCCCTAATAACCGAAGATAATCCCAGGCCGTGGGACCCTGCTTGCTGAGAAACTGTCAGACCAACTGCCTGAGCCCCAGCACCCGCTGATGAGGCAGAAAAATTCATCCCATGCTCGTATCGAAGCGAGCCCCCAGATACTCCAGACTCTGAGAAGGCTGCAACTTGCTCTTTGCCACGTTGACCACCAACTGAGACTCTGCAGGAAAGTCACCACTTTGGCCATAGCCGACACACTTTCTGCTCGGGACTTTGCTCTGATCAACCAATCATTCAGATAAGGGTGTACCAACACTCTGTCCTTTCGCAAGGCCGCAGCCACCACCACCATCACCTTGGTGAACGTCCATGGCGCTGTTGCTAGGCCAAAGGGAAGCGCCTGAAACTGGAAATGTCCCATAGGCACCGCAAACCTGAGAAATTTCTGATGCTCCTGCCGAATCGAAATGTGAAGATACGCTTCCGACAGGTCTAGGGACATAAGAAACTCCCCCTTTGTTACCGCCACGATAACCGACCTGAGGGTCTCCATCCGAAAATGAGATACTCGGAGACAGCGATTTACTCTTTTGAGATCTAAAATGGGTCGACAAGTTCTTTCCTTCTTTGGAACAGCGAAGTAAATGGAGTATTGACCGCATCCTCACTGGTAGGAAGGAACTGGTAGTATTGCTTTGAAGGACAGCAATCTTTGCACCGTCTGCCGCACTGCCTTGCGCTTTGCACGGAGACTGAATGAAAGAATCGCTCACCGGTCACTGAAACTACAACGCATAACCTTCCCGAATAACCTCTAAGACCCACTGATCTGAAGTGATTTGGACCCAGGCAGGGTAAAACTCCCGCAACCGACCCCTACGGGAAATAGCCACATCTGGGCCCTCCTGACTTCATTGTGATTTTCTGAAATTTGAGGAAGCAGCGGAAGCCGCAAAGCCCCTGCCCGCTCCTCGAAATCTACGAAACCCTTGGGTTCTACCTGGAAAACGCCCCCGCTGACTTTGCCCAAACCTCGGGGAACGGAAACGACAAAAGTTCCTTTGCTGTCCCTGAGGCATGGGGATGGAGCATCCTTGCTTTTGCTTGTCCTCTGGCAACCTACCGCCCTTGGACTCTCCTAAATCCTTTACCAGTTTATCTAACTCTTCTCCAAACAGTAGCTTACCCCGGAAGGGAAGCTTACTTAATCTCACCTTGGATGAGCCAT
Organism: Ichthyophis bannanicus; assembly: GCA_033557465.1. NCBI lineage: Eukaryota > Metazoa > Chordata > Amphibia > Gymnophiona > Ichthyophiidae > Ichthyophis > Ichthyophis bannanicus. The sequence continues at coordinate 248,502,210 of CM066041.1, read as the reverse complement.
CTGCTGCCCAATTGCGCAGCCAAAGACATCGCCTTCCCACGATTACCGAAGCCATACTCTTTGATAACCCCTGGATAAGGTTATAATGAATATCAGCCAGATAGGCTGCTCTGGATTCCAGCCTGGACGCCTCCTCGGTCGCCTCCACCGAGTGCTCCCCTTGAATCCGCTGCACCCAGTGTAAGCAGGCCCTCGTCACCCGGGCTCCACAAACAGAAGCCTGTAAAGAAAGCACATTCGCTTCAAAGACCTGCTTCAATGAGGTCTCTAACTTACGATCCTGAGCATCCTTGAGCGCCGCAGATCCCTCTATTGGAATGGTAGTCTTCTTGGTAACCGACACGGCTGCATCTACCCTCAGAGACTTCAACAGCTCCCAATCTTGGTCTATTAGAGGGTAAAGATGCGCCATAACTCTAGACCCTTAAGCGTGGCCTCGGGCATGTCCCATTCTTCCTGAATCATCTCCTTAAATACTCTGTGTACTGGGAAAGCCCTCTGAGTCTTTCAAAATGCCTGCAGTAAAGGATCTTCCAGCGTAGAATCCTCTGCAGGTCCTCCAGACGGCATATTAAGCGTCTTGAGAGACTCAGCAATGAGTTTCGATAGTTCTTCTCTACGAAACACACGCACCACCTTCACTTGATCTTCCTTTTCCGTAATATCGCCTTCCTCCAGAACTTCATCCAGGCCCATGTCCGGATCAGGTTCCTCAGAGCGTAGGTCCTCTGATATGACCGTCTGTTCCAACCGATCCCTATCTCCCCTGGGCCTTTTCGCACCGACGCCGGTCACTCCCGCCATCAAAGGCATCCTCGGCCTCTTCTCTCCCAGCTCCGCCTCTGAGGAACTAGCCGTCAGCCTACTCTGAGAGCTGCTCAAGGCCTGATGGAGCAGAGCCACAAAATATGGCGAAAAGATCGCCGCCAAACCTCCAGGTAAAGGTGGCTGCGAATTCGGGGGGTCCGGAGCCGACGATGTACTGGGCACTGGCTCTGGAGTAGGCAATGAGGATAATAGCGGCTCCAGAAGAGCCCCAGATGTCCCCTCTTGAGCCCCTACTCCTGCTTCAGAGTCCTGCTCCATAGCCGCAGATTCCTGACTGCAGCCCCTGCACACACCGTCCTGTGACACGGAGCCCCTTCTAGCACTGCACAGCAAACAGTGCGGTCTAGAAGGCATCCTATCTTCCCAGATCCCCGCAGTGTGTTTACTTGTAAGCCTAAACTGAGCCAAGTACACCCCCACGGATTGCCTTTTATTTTTTTAACTGCGGAACCCATAGAAACGCTTCCCTAGTCAAAATCTGAGGAAAGCTGTCAAAAACTAGGCTCCCCCGCTGAATTAGAAGGCTTTCTAGCCCGCCAAATGCAAACAGCGATTCCCACACGTCTAACACGTGGTCTGGCCTGCACCACCGAAAGCTTCGCTGCTCCGGCGTTTCCTGCTGCTGTTCCCGCCTAAAACAGCTCCTTACCTTGTCTGCCACCAGCACTGTGTCTAGTGCCTCCTCCCCCGTGCTCTACCGCTTAGCGGGAGCTGCCATCATCGTCTCAGAAAGCCGGTGCCAAACGCTGCAGCAAGCAGCTGAAGTTGCACCCGATGGCTCAAACGCGCTGGCAGGCAAATACTTCTGCATGCGCTGAGCTCTGCCCTCCACCGGTTCCTCCCCCAACTTGGTGGGATCGGTAACCAGCTGCGGTCCTCTCTCCAGCCTGTCTCAGCTACATGGAAGGCACCAGGCTGCCCCCAGGCAGGGAAGGGGAGGGAAGAGGGTAGGGAAAACGAGGACCCCAGGCCAACGGGAGGGAAAGAGCACCTGAGCAATCAGACACCTAATCAAGGGAAACCCCTTTGACTTAATTTTTTTTTAATAGGAATAAATCCCTCCTAACTCCATCTCTCAGCCTGCTATCCTAAACTCTCCTTAATTGTTCCTCTAGTGAGCCCCGAACTCCTGGGCTCACCAATCCTCCAGCTGCTTGGAGACTGAGATAACTGGTGTGAGGAGGCGGTTCCGGTGCTTATATACCAGTGACATCACAAGAGTGACGTTTCTCAGTCTCCAAAGCTGCTGGAGGAGATTCACAACCCCAGAGATTCCGGAACTAGACTGGAGGGAGGATCAGGAACATTTAATTACCAACTTGAACAGGATATCCTGATTTTAAAAATAATTTATATTAGCAAATTATATTATGCCAGACAGACAAGACTGGCCCACCCTCTTGCACCGTGGAACCACCAAAAGCAGCGACATTAGCAATGTTCACCATCCCATCCAATGAGCAAATCATCGACACAATCTCTACAATCAACACCACTACCGCTCAGACTGACCCCTGTCCTGCCTTCTGGATAAGGGAACTACGGACAGAATTTAGTCCATTCATAGCTAGGCTTCTTGACGCATCTTTCACATCAGGCTATTTCCCACTGAATCTCAAGCACACATCCATCAGACCCCTGCTAAAGAACAACAAATTGGAATCCCAGAAAGTAGAATCGTATAGACCAATTGCCAACATTCCACTACTAGCAAAGATAATCGAAAAAGAAGTCCTTTACCAGATTCAACAACACATCAACAATACCTCTCCGTTAGACCACTGCCAACACGGATTCAGAGAATCCCATGGTGTGGAGACGCTACTTACCACCCTCTTCAACAATATACTTTATGCAATTGATAACATCCGTCAGGGAGTTGCCCTGATATTCCTGGATATAGCTGCAGCGTTCGACTCAGTATGCCACGAAACTCTCCTGAGCCGGCTCAAAGAGAAGGGCATCTGTGACCTAGCACAAACCTGGTGTAAGTCGTACTTGTCCGATAGATGGCAACACGTGCAGACGGGGTCCTCCACCTCCAAACCATTCCACCAGAAACAGGGCGTTCCACAAGGCTCCTCCCTCTCAGCCTTGATGTTCAACATCTATATGCAGCCAATTTGTGACATCATACGATCATTCAACGTCGAATGCATGATTTATGCCGATGAAGTTCTCATGTACATGCCATTCCAGACTGACCAAATTGACCTCACACCTCTAACTAACTGTTTTAGCTCAGTGAAAAAATGGCTTCTAAACCAGAATCTTTGAATACAACACAAAAAGACTGAAGTACTGTTCTTCTCCAGAAACCTCAACTTTTCCCCTCCTGCCTGCCTAAAAATTGGAAAAATCAAACTGCAAACCAAACCTTCAATCCGCTACCTGGGTGTCACATTGGATCAAAGACTGGATATGAAGACACACGTGAGCAACTTGGTAAAATCAACGTACCATAAGATCAAGACACTTAAACATCTACGCCCCCTCCTGCAACCAGTTGATTTCAGAACAATCTTCCAAGCACTAACCATCCCACATCTCGACTACGCCAACGCTATCCTGCAAGGACTCCCACAATCCACCCTGAGTCCGCTCCAGCTCGCCATGAACGCTGCAGCCAGAGTCCTACATAGCGCCTCCAGGACAGACCATATAACACCCATCCTCAAAAGTCTCCACTGGCTCCCAATCCACAGCAGAATCACCTTCAAGACCCTACTACTAACCTTCAAGACCATCAATGGACTCGCCCCCTCCTCTCTCGCGGACCTCACTCACATTACACCCCCAAATAGAGCCAGACGATCTACTGCTATAAACACTTTGGTAATCCCCAAAGCAATGACCCACAGTGCTCAGACAACCATAAACAGGGCTTTCAGTCTCTGTGCTCCCAGATGCTGGAACGCTCTTCCACCCGATATCCGAGCAATCCCGGAACTAACTAAATTCAGGAGAGAATTGAAACACTATCTCTTCCACAAATGCTACCCGGAGGAATGTTCACCAACTCCTCCACTCACAACATAGCCCCGACCACATGCATCCCCATCTCATGTATTTATATATAAGTGTGAATATCATTCTGTTATTACAAATGTAAATAGTTAATACTGTTACCCAAGTTGAGCTACCTGTTATATGCAACACGGTGTTAACCCCCACCGTAAATACCTCATGTTCTATGTAAACCGCACTGATGTTGAAGAGCGCGGTATATAAGCGATTTAAATAAAAATAAATAAAATATTTCATTTCTGAATACTTTATTAAAAGTTTTGTGGTGAAAGATTGTGTCATCTCACCTAGGATAAGAGGTCTTTACCATCCATATAGAATCCTGAATTTAGCTTTCTTAATGCTTCAGTAATCTAATTTTCAGTCTTCTGGGGAAAGGATTCTGGACGCTAGTATCTTTTCCTCTGTGCTCCCTCTGTAGGTGAGTCCAGCCTGAGTTATCGGCTCGACGACTACAGAAACATCTACCAGGGGAACTGTAAGGCTGGCTTGCTTGGAGGATGAAAGTCTTCTGCAATTGCCAGTTCTCTCGACCTAGGTATAAAAGGAGGTACCAGAGAGGTCCTAGCACTTCTTTTACAGAAAAAGCTAATGGATGTATACAGTGGATTCCAGTTGAGATTGTAGAGAAATGGTACCCGAATTCAGGAAACTACAGGACAAGCATAGAGGATCTCAGAGAGAGAGAAAAGGCTTCTAGAGCTCAGCAATTGGTGCTGATGGGCAGATTAGATAGACTCTATGGTTTTTGTTTTGTTTATTTCTATGTAACAAGCAGCTTTGTCCCATTAAACCATGAATATGCCCAGCAATTGTTTTCTTAATATGAGCTTCTGGGCTACAGCCTTCACCACCCTGTAGGTGCCTGATTTTGGAAGCTAAAGAAGGTCAGGCCTGGTTAATACTTAGATAGGAGACCACCTTGGAATACCAGGTGCTGTAGGTTTACTGTGAGCCAAAAAGGCCTGGCAATCTACTTGTGGTTGCACCTTACCAAGAAAACCAAGGGAACAGTTACAACATTGACAACTATCCACAGGGTCACAAGAACTAGGCCTGGACTCAAAGGCACTCAACAACCACAAACAGCATAGCTGGAGGAGAGAAATCAAAGTGAAGAAGCAAGTTAGAGAAGGCTCTGGCTCTGAATGCAGTGCTGATATTGCTGTTGACATCTAGTGGCCAGAAGAGAGTATTGCAGGCATTCTATGGTATTGCTCATGATTCACCAGATCTGAGAGGTATGTCTGCAGCATGTTATTTGTGCTAAGGTATTTTATATACTAATTGTAATCATTTTTATTTTTGAACTCATAAAACCTATTTAAGCTATTGTATTTGTATTTATTTTTATCTATTTACCTCCTTCATAAATCTTTGCCAGCCCTTATACTCCCCAGACAACATATTCAGGTGTATTGGTGGAAAATATTTACCGATCCAAGGACTAGGGCTGGCTGAACCATTAGGCAAGATCAGGAGATTGCCTAGGGCAGCAGTTTTCTGAGGGATGCCAAAGAGCAGAAGCAGTCATAAGAACATAAGAACATAAGATATGCCATACTGGGTCAGACCAAGGTCCATCAAGCCCAGTATTCTGTTTCCAACAGTGGCCAATCTAGGTCATATGTACCTAGCAGTTTCCCCAAGAGACACAAGTTCCACAATGCTTGTACTGGGTCAAGCATTGATATCTTCGGTCACTTCTTAATAATGGTTTATGGACCTTTCCTCCAGGAACTTGTCCAAACCTTTTTTAAACCCAGCTACACTAACAGCCTTTACTACATCCTCCAGTAACAAATTCCAGAGTTTGATTACACGTTGAGTGAAAAAATATTTTCTTTTATTAGTTTTAAATAGTTTACCCTGTAGCTTCATTGCATGTCCCCTAGTCTTTCTATATTCTGATAACGTAAACAATCGATCTACGTTTACCCGTTCCACTCTGTTCATTAATTTATAGACTTCTATCATATCTCCCCTCAGCCGTCTCTTTTCCAGGTTAAAGAGCCCTAACCTTTTTAGCCTTTCCTCATAGGAGTATCCTTCCATCCCCTTTACCATTTTGGTGGCTCTTCTCTGAACCTTTTCTAAAATCGCTATATCCTTTTTAAGATACGGCGACCAGAATTGCACACAATATTCAAGGTGCGGTCTCACCATGGAACGATATAGAGGCATTATAGTATCTTTTGTTTTATTTTCCATTCCTTTCCTTATCATACCTAGCATTCTATTTGCTCTCTTGGCTGCCGCTGCACACTGGGCCGAGGGTTTTAACATGGTATCCACAATGACGCCTAAATCTTTTTCCTGGGTGGTGGTTCCTAATGTGGAACCTTGCATCGTGTAACCATAGTTTGGGTTGTTCTTCCCTAGGTGCATAACCTTGCACTTGTCCACATTAAATTTCATCTGCCATTTTGATGCCCAGTCTTCCAATTTAACAAGATCCTCTTGCAATTTTTCACAATCCTCTTGGGTTTTAACAACTTTAAATAGTTTTGTGTCATCTGCAAATTTGATAACCTCACTCGTTATTCCACTTTCCAGGTCATTTATGAATATGTCAAAAAGCAGCGGACCCAGCACAGATCCCTGGGGTACACCACTATTCACCTTTCTCCATTGGGAAAATTGGCCATTTAGCCCTACCCTCTGCTTTCTATCTTTTAACCAGTTCCTGATCCACAATAGTACACTGCCTCCTATCCCATGACTCTTTAGTTTTGCCAAAAGTCTCTGATGAGGGACCTTGCCAAAGGCTTTCTGAAAGTCCAGAAACACAATATCAACCGACTCACCTTTGTCCACCTGTTTATTCACTCCTTCAAAAAAACATAACAGATTAGTAAGACAAGATCTTCCTTGTCTAAAGCCATGTTGGCTGTCTCCCATTAGGTCGTGACTATCTACATGCTGAGTAATTTTATTCTTTATGATGGTTTCTACCATTTTTCCCGGTACTGACGTCAGGCTCACCGGTCTGTAGTTTCCCGGATCACCCCTGGAACCCTTTTTAAAAATTGATGTTACATTGGCGATCCTCCAATCTTCAGGTATTAGAGATGATTTTAATGATAGTTCACAGATTACTAATAGCAGGTCTGCAATCTCATATTTCAGTTCTTTCAACACCCTTGGATGTATACCATCCGGCCCAGGTGATTTGCTACTCTTCAGTTTATCTAATAGTTGTAAGACATCTTCCCGATGTATCGATATTTCCTTCAATTCTTCCGCACCTTTAAATACCACTTCAGTCATGGGTAACATCCCTACATCTTCCTCAGTAAAGACCGAAGCAAAGAATTCATTCAGTCTCTCCGCTATCGCCTTGTCGCCTCTTAGTGCTCCTTTAACCCCTTTATCATCTAATGGACCAACTGACTCTCTCACAGGTTTTTTGCTACGAATGTACTTGAAAAGGTCTTTATTTCGTGTTTTTGCTTCCGCAGCAAGCTTCTTCTCAAATTCTCTCTTTGCCTGCCTTATTAATGCCTTGCATTTGACTTGCCAGTGCTTGTGCTGTTTCCAGGTTTCGTCATTTGGCTCTTTTTTTCCATTTCCTGAAAGATGCTTTTTTGGCAACAACAGCCTCTCTGACCTCACCTTTAAACCATGCTGGCAGTTTTTTGGACTTCCTTCCACTTTTCTTAAAGCGTGGAATACAGCTGGTCTGGGCTTCCAAGATAGTATTTTTCAACAACATCCAAGCTTGATGTACGTCTTTAACCTTTGCAACTGCTCCTTTTAGTTTTTTCTTAACTGTTTTCCTCATTTTATCATAGTCTCCCTTTCGAAAGTTAAAGGGTAGTACTGTGGATTTCCTTACTATCCCTCCTCCACTAATTAAATCAAAGGCAATCATGCTATGATCACTATTGCCAAGTGGCCCCAACACCCTTATCTCTTGCACTAGATCTGGTGTTCCACTAAGGACTAGGTCTAATATGGCTTCCCCTCTGGTCGGTTCATGAACCAGCTGCTCCAAGAAGCAGTCATTTATTTCATCTAGGAACTTTATCTCCCTAGCATGTCCTGCTGTGACACTGACCCAGTCGATGCCGGGGTAATTGAAATCACCCATTATTATTACTGCACTGTAACTTTTGCTAGCTTCCTTGATTTCATTGAGCATTTCATCATCCATTTGTTCATTCTGGCCAGGCGGACGATAGTACACCCCCACTGCCATCGCCTTCCCCTTTTTACATGGAATTTCAATCCATAGAGATTCTACAGCAAATTTTGTTTCTTGCAAAACTTTAATCCTTTCTGACTCAATGCCCTCTCTAACATAGAGCGCAACCCCTCCACCAATTTGATCAGCTCTATCATTACGATATAGTTTGTACCCAGGTATCACAGTTTCTCTGATATTCCAATCATATCTAACCTCTCGTTTAGTGCTATATATTCTAACTCTCCCATCTTGTTTTTTAGACTTCTAGCATTTGCATACAAGCATTTTAGAGACTGTATTTTATTCATATTAATTTGGCTATTGGTAGACATGGGTAATTTGGGATCTTTAAGCTCTGTCTTCTCCATACTCGAGGGCATTTGGGCTACTTTACTCTTTTTTGGAACTTCTCTGCTTTTTGTAGTATCCTTCAAGGATACATTCTTCCGAACCATGCGCTCTTGGGCGACTGTCGGCTTTCCCCTATTATCTAGTTTAAAAGCTGCTCTATCTCCTTTTTAAAGGTTAATGCCAGCAGCCTGGTTCCATCCCGGTTAAGGTGAAGCCCATCCCTTCGGAAGAGCCCCTCCTTTCCCCAGAATGTTCCCCAGTTCCTAACAAATCCAAATCCCTCATCTCTGCACCATTGTCTCATCCACGCATTGAGACTCCGGAGCTCTGCCTGCCTTTTGGGTCCTGCACGTGGAACGGGAAGCATTTCGGAGAATGCTACCCTGGAAGTTCTGGTTTTCAACTTCCTACCTAAAAGCCTAAATTTAGCTTCCAGAACCTCCCTACCACATTTTCCTATGTCATTGGTACCGACATGTACCAAGACAGCAGACTCCTCCCCAGCACTATCTAAGACCTTATCTAGGTGGCGCGTGAGGTCCGCTACCTTCGCACCAGGCAGGCATGTTACCAGGCGATCCTCACGTCCACCAGCCACCCAGCTATCTACATGCCTAATGATCGAATCACCAACTATAACTGCTGTCCTAACCCTTCCCTCATGGGCACTTGGCCCTGGAGAAACCTCCTCGGTGCGAGAGGGGTTTACATCACCTGGAGGACAGGTCCTAGTTACAGGATCACTTCCTGCCACACCAGGGTGATGCTCTCCTGTCACGTGACCTCTCTCCTCCATGGCAACAGGGATGCTGCCAGACTGGAGGTGGGACTTCAGGACTATATCCCTGTAGGTCTCGTCTATGTACCTCTCTGTCTGTCTTATGCTTTCCAAGTCTGCTACTTTAGCCTCTAGAGAACGGACTTGTTCCCTGAGAGCAAAGAGCTCCTTGCACCTAGTGCACACGTAAGACCTCTCACCAGCTGGGAGAAAATCATACATGTGACACTCAATGCAAAAGACTGGAAAGCCCACATCCCACTGCTGGACTGCTGTCTGCATCTTAGTTTTAAGTTTGTGTTTAGATCTTTAAGTTCTTTACGTACTAAAGGGTGCTATGGATATTTATACCACTAAAACTGTACCTAATAAGTTTAATATACCTTGTTCACCTGAAGCTTAATTAATCTCAGGTCCTTAGTGTATGACTGATTTGGGTAATGAGCTTCACCTGAGAGCACCTCCTGTCTTTTAAGTTGTGCAAGTACCTATAAAGCTGTGATTATCCCAGGGGAGGGTGGGTGTGGGGAGGGAGGGAGGGATATAACACTTATTAAAAGAGGGCTGCTACACAGTACCCTGTCCTGTGCTGCTGAGGTAAGCTATATTCTGATTTGATTTAAATTATAGCTCTTTGCTGCTGCTAGGCTCTAACCTATTATGAAATTTAAACTACAAGCTCTCTGCTGGATTCTAAAGTTAACCAGAAAGCTCTCTTCTGTGTTTTAATTTGAAACTAAAAGTACTTTGCTGATGCTAGGCCCTAACCTATTATGAAATTTAAACTACAAGCTCTCTGCTGGATTCTAAATTTAACCAGAAAGCTCTCTTCTGTGTTTTAATTTGAAAACAAAACAATAGTTCTGATAGTCACATAAACTCTTTAACCTGAAGAGAGAGTGAGCACAACTTCCATACAAAGCAAAGTTTAACATTTAAAAGTATGATGTTCAGCTATGCATTTTTCTAGATTGTTGTAGAAGGGTGATGCTGGAATGATGATGAATGTTGTGCTTAATTATCAAACTGGGGGTTGGGCAGCATAAGGCTGAAGGTTTGCTTAGTGCGCTCAGTACCCTTGTACTGGCTGGGCTAAAGGCCGGGGTCTCCTCTTCTTCAAGATGTACTTTGGTGCAGCCCAGTTAGCTCCTGCACTTTAAAGATAGGCGAGGGCTTTCCTCACCTATCTTTAAGGCTCTGATCGCTAACCAGGCAGCATGTAATATCACTGCAGCCTGACTAGCACTTGTCACCACCTCTGCTCCACCACGGAACGCCCCGAACACGCCCCAGTGCTAACTGGATAGCAGTGGGGCACGGAGGGGAGTTAGAAGGGGATCTTCAACGGCACTAACCATGTAAGTGCCGTTGAAGATCCCCCTTTAAGGCATTTACACGGCTTACTGGGCTGTAAACTGTGTAAATGCCTTTTGAATATTGGGCCCTGTATGTATAATCTTCCAAGTTCATTGCCACTGTTCTATGTAAAGTTCTGTTGTTATAATGTAAACCGCCTTGAATTTTAAGATGGGGCGGTATAGAAAACCTGTTAAAAAAATAAATGCACGCCCTTAGTGGCTACAACTGAAGCCATCTCTATGGGATCCTCTGCCACACAGCACAAAAGACTGTGACCAGAGCCACAAACTTGCTCTCCTTGCCACTAGATTTATTAAAAGTAGAAATTGTTTCAATATTTACTACCCTTTCTAATGTTGTTTTCCAGAGCTGTGTGTATTTTTGGTCCAAGTTGTCTTTTTTTCTTGCCAATGTGCAGTTCTTTTTATTTATTCATTCTGTTTAAAAATGGATTTAATCTATAACATATATTATTTCATGGATTCATTTTAGTTATTTACAGTGTAGTATGACAAGTCCTGCTGCTGCTGAGTGCGGCTTCAGCATACATAAACTTGTCTATTCAGAAAGAGGAAGAGAAGTAGCTCAAGAAAATGTAGAATGGTCACGCTGAATTTTCTTTAGTTAAATGCAAAAGTGGCATTTCACAATTAAAATCTCTAAGTTATTGCAGAGTTTCATGCTAAAGAGAATTTTAATGGGGTAAATGTTCAAAGACTTGGGAAGCTTTCACACATATAAAAATAGAGCTAGCCTTCTTAGCTGCAGAGTGATGGAGTAGTCTAATGGCTAGAGGAGCAGGTTGCGAACAGGGAAGGCTGGCTACTCCCTGTGATCTTCGGCAAGTCACTTAACCCTCCATTGCCTGAAGTATACAATAGGAAAAAATGCCTAGCATATCTAGATTTATTTTATTTATTTAGTAGTATCTAGCTCACATCGTTCCAGTAGTAGGCAAAGTGAGTTACATTCAAGTACAGTAGGCTATTCCCTGTGATCTGGTCAGTGTTTCAGAGATGTGTTTGGAAACTATACGCAAATACAAAGAGGTGAATTTTATAAGCCATCTAGGTTTGAAGCCTAGTAGACATGTATTTTGAGGCCATTTTATAAAGACCCAAGACCTCAAAAGCTACAACAATCACAGCTAAGATGTTACTGGAAACATTTAGACCAGCTCGGGAGATTCAGTACATGCGCAAGTGAGACTTTTATAACCTATGCACACACATTGTGACTCAGCCTGGGCTCTGCCCAAACTCCTCCTCCAAACACACCTAAGATCCAGTTAAAGGTATCACCTTCGTGTCACAGCATGTACTTTTACATGTGGGGTAAGTTTAAAAAAAGCCTTTTTTGTTTGTACAACAAGGTCGATCTGTATAAAGTCCTTTAAAATATTACCTCCAAAGAGGCTAATTTTGTATAGGGTATCTTGGTAGGAAAAGATGTTTAGGTCAATGCAAGTAAAAACAGGCTTGGCGAACAGCGAGTCTTCTAAAAAATACATATAGTGCCACCAAAGAACAACATACACTTGCTGCCAAGCATCACAAGGAAAGGATTTTATAAATAATGGGCCCGATTTTCATTTCGGCAGTTCTATGTGCCACGTCAGTGCATAGCCCACCCACCATTTGTCTAACCTGGATTTTCAATGCCGGGGTCATATGTGACCCCGGCATTGAAAATATGGTAATCTCCGCACAACCCAGAAGCCGCAGGAGCTGGCCGGGTAGCACAAATTTTCGATGCTACCCGGTTAGCTCCATTGATAGGCAAGGGTTTTCCACACCTATCTTTAAGGTGCCGAGGGCTAACCGGGTAGCATCGAAAATCGGTGCTACTCAGCCACTTCCTCCACCCCCGTTCTGCCCCCGAGCACTTCGATGCTAACCGCATAGCATGGGGGCATGTAAGGGACAAACCAGGGAATTTTCAAAGGCACTATCCATGTAGCTGCCTTCGAAAATTCCACACAATATCTTTAAAAAAAAAGAGCTCCACCTCTAGTGGGTTTATATAGATAAGTAGCACAACATACATGTCGATTTTCTAAACCTGCATGCTAATAAGTGATTATTTAGGCAGTCATCTTCTGAAACTCTAACTTTCTCCCGAGGGAAATGGTCCTCGACACCGGAAAGGTAAGTAAAAGGCATGTGCATTCATTTTTTGACAAATGGAAAAATGTATGATAATCTAATTTTTGGTTTGTTCCAGAGTCAACTAACTGAGCCTGCATGCTTGGGATTTCCACATGAATCGCTGTTCATAAACTTCATTTTCCTTGTCTGTGCATGCACCGCCAGATGCACCAAAGATAATCTGGGAGGGGGAGAAGGTCAATGAGGCATGAGGCACGAGCTGATCATGCTGCATATCCTTGACAGGCAGCCAGAGAAACATATCCATGCCTGAGTTCTGCAAAATCCAGGCTGATGAGGTTGCTGCAGGGCTGCAATACATAGCCCAACCCAAGCCGTAGAGAACCATTTTGTCTTCGATTGCTATAGCAAGGGGTCTAAGGACTTAGCATTGGAAAAGAAGTAAAAAGGAGTGAAAGAAACCAGCACCTTCATGTCTGCCTTTGAGGGTATAGGGAAGGGCTCCTTGGGGCTTAGGATTGGAAAGGAAGAAAGGAGTGGAAAAAAAAGTACCTTCAAGTCTGTTTTTGAGGAAGTAGGGAAGGGCTCTTTGGGGTTTAGGATTTCAAAGCAGAGAGAGCTCAAAGGCTGACATAGGGCCACTATTCCTGAGGTTTTCTAGTGCTAAACACAAAAAAGCAATTGATTAAAAAAAACAGCTTGAAGGGAGCACAGTGTTCTTCTTGCTTGCCTCCCTTAGTACTATCATTTTTTAATGTCTGCTTTTACAACCAAGCTGTTGAAAGTTTTGATAGGCACAGGCGGGAGTGTGTCTCTGGAGTAGGGGAGATTAGAAAAGTCAGAGATAATGAGGAAAATTCTGCCTTTGGTTTCCTAATTCAATTGCTTTTACTGTCCTAAGCATTGGTGGAAGAAGGTGTGTTGTACACTTTATTTGTTCAACACAGCCAGTGGCACTGGTAGAAGGTCAGGTTGCTATATCTAATCTATTCTATTCTATTCTATTCTATACTATATCTAGCATGCCAACAGATGAGGAAGTAGAAAGTGATCCTGGCAGCACCAAGGCCAAGAACACCACACAAGCAGAGGGGACAATAGAGAGTGGGTCCAGTAGCAGCACCAAGAGCAGCAGCACCCCTCCCCCCTCCCCCTGTCCAGCCCCAAAGGAAGTACAGGGAATGTTTCATACAAGCTCACACATGTGGAGGCATTTTCAAGTACTTGACGGCCCGCAGTATGCAGAATGCAATTACTGTAGAAAGCACATTAGTAGAGGGAAGCTGATGGCCATCTTATGAACAGTGGCATGCTACGTCATTTGGAAAAACAGTACCCCTTCCAGCTCAGTACCAAGTAGGGCACAGATCCTAGGTTGGGGACTCCATATAGAAGTGGAAATAGCAGTGAAGGAAAAAAACCCAGGAAAAACAAAATCCCTTTCCTAAGCAGAGCTCCTATTCTCTTCCGGAGCAGGCTCGACATGTGTCAAAGCAATCCACCATGGAAGAGATGGGATGGTGTGCGGCAGCAGGCAGCTTTGAGGCTAGTTTATAGGGGAAATGATAGTCCTTGATGACCATCCCCTGAAGATGGCTGAGAAAGTGGGGTTTAAGAGGCAGCTGCATCTCTTAGCTCCCAATTCCTGAGTGCCCTGCAGGTTATCTTTTACTAGGCGGGTGATCCGCAGCATGTATACTCACTGGCATTTCCAGCTGAAGGCAAAGCTGGCAAAAGCAGAGTCTGGTAGTAGCACATATTTCACCATTGACGTCTGGACTACGCCGAAAGTTACACACACCTACATCTTCCTGACAGCACACTGGTGGCAGCCAGAAGAGGCTTTATCTACAGCTCTTCCCTTCTCAAATAAATGATTCCAGTCCAGATTTTGTGTTCTGAACCAAGGATTTACTTAAAATTTAGGGTCACTGATACAGTAAAAATAGCAATTGGCAGACAGGAGAAAAAGAACCATGTTATAGAAATGAACTCCTTCTCTTTCCTCCACTGGCTACAATCAGATTACTTCTTTCTTCCCTTTACTCTGGAATAGGGCGGCACTCTACTTTGGATACTCTGTATCTGATGCTGAAAGTTAAATTCAAGTTTCTCCAATCCTAATACTTATTGTGCTAATCCCTGAGTGGGAACTCCTCTCCTCCTTTATTACTTTTTACCAGTGTAACTGTAGCTGATACAAGCACAGGACTCCCAAAACTGTCCTGGGGTTACTCCTGGCTCTGAAGTCGCTATACAATGAAGAACCCTTGGATTCCTTCTTTCTATAGAGCTAGTGGCTTATACAGATTCACGACCCTGGAACTGCTCTACAGATGTTTCTGGATCAGTGAGATTTCTTCTTTTTGGAGTTTCTTCAGTGTCTGTGAGCAGATGGTTTCTCAGTCAGTTATTTAGGCAGGACTTCACTCCATTTGATCCAGGAAGGTGCTGGCAGGTCTTGTGCAGTCACTCCTTTGTCCTTGCTCTCTGCGTCTATGCCTGTGGTTCCTCCTACAAGGGGATGAGGAGCTAGGGATTGGTCACCCTCATCTGGTCCCCCAAGGGGCATACACCTTACTCCTGCATTGTGGAGTGACTTTGGGAATGGTTTAAATAAGTCTTGCATTTTCCCTCCCAGAGGAATCTTCTCCCATCAGGATATGACTGGCAGATACTATATTACTGTATAGCATTCTGGTAGGGACACTGGATGGTGCTGCTGCTCGAAGTAGTGACATCAAGTAGTTTCCACAGGTATATAATAACAGAAGTGTGGGACCGATATGCCTTGGTGGCTTGTTGGGGGTTCACTTCCTGTGTATGTTTTTTAAATTTTTATTCATTTCTGCCAGCAAAACACTGTGCTATGAAAACTTGCCACTTAGACCATTGTAGTTACAGGGCATTCTGTAGGAAAATTACTTTAAATTTTTAACTTATTCTCACTTTCCTGATTCCTAATCAGTCATGACATTAGGTTGCAGCAATCTATTAATGGGGCATTTTGCTTTCAGTGAAAATCTGGCGCAGGGTTTCCCTTTGAAACAGTAAGATGGCCGAGAAGGTGGCTGAATGGGCCCAGAGTTAGGCATAGACAATACAGGCAACTGCTATTTGAAAGCGCCAAATCTCCAGGTCAGTGATGAGCCTGCTCTTGCTTATTTTAGGTACTGCTTCAAAGGGGCACCACTGTGGCACTATGGCTTTTTCTGCTCCTCTTCTGTCTCTCCAATTTTTGGGGTAACAGACCAGCCCACTACTCTTCTGTAGCTCTCAAGATGGCAAAACAGTGCGACAAGGCGATGGCAAAAGCCAGGAGGATGTTGGGCTGCATACAAAGAGGAATTACCAGCAGAAAGGAAGAGGTACTAATGCCACTGTATAAGTCACTGGTGAGGCCTCACTTGGAATGTTGTGTTCAGTTTTGGAGACCGTATCTTGCAAAGGATGTGAAAAGACTGGAAACTGTTCAGAGGAAGGTGACCAAAATGATTTGGAGCCTGCGTCAGAAGCCTTATGAGAAGGGACTTGAAGACCTAAATATGTACACTTTGGAGGAGAGGAGGGATAGGGGAGATATGATTCAGACCTTTAAATACTTAAAGAGAAATAATGAACAAACAGACCTCTTCCAAAGACGGGGAAGCTGTAAAACTAGAGGGCATAACATGAAGCTACAAAGTGGTAAATTGAAAGGCAATGTCAGGAAATACTTTTTCACTGAAAGGGTGGTGGATGCTTGGAATGCCCTCCTGATGGAGGTGGTGGGGGCAAACACAGTGACGGAGTTCAAAGTGGCATGGGACAGACACAGTGGGTCCCTTTACAGCAACAGGATAAAATCAAAATAAACTGAACCATCTAATTTCTCAACAAATAGGGGTGTCCTACACGGAGCGGCGGGTTCACCCCTAAAACAAAGACATGGGGAGGGGTGGCCTGCACAGAGTGGCAGGTGCATCTACTCCTGCCATCTTACTGGGCAGACTAGATGGACCATACTGGTCTTTATCTGCCGTCATTTACTATGTTACTATGTTACTCCCCATTCTTTGGAATCTGCTGTCTGATCTTGTTTGTGGGCACCAAAATCTTAAATCCACCAGTGGGCTCACTCTGCCCTTCTCACAATAGCACACTCTGAAATGTTTCAAAAAGAGAGGCCCACCTCATTACAGCTAAATGACACCACCCACTCCTCATCTCCCCAGACCCCTCCCCACCCACAATCATAAGAATCCAAAGAGAGCAGGATTGATCCCTAATCACTCCTACCCTTCCCCACTCTTATTATGAAATTGCACTGTTGCAGGGAAAGTTGACCTATTGCAAAAGAAACAAAGGGGAACATATTCAAACCATTTTAGGTGGTTCGAAATCTGGGTAACTGGCTAAAAGAAGTTTGATGGTTTCCCTAACTTTAATCGCTTACCGCTATCCAGATTGTAACTGAATATCGCCACTGACCGGATATCGAGGCGCTGACCATTGCAATGGGATATTCCGCACTGGATGCCCTAAGTTCCAAAGCTGAATATCCTTGTTTTTCTAAATGAATATGGGGAATCTTATTTATTTATTTATTGTTAAAACTTAATATTCCACCTACATGTCTTAAAGAAGATTATAGAAAGCCACAATTCCCACGGAATTGCACAAATAAAGAATTAGTACATTTTATCAAGATTTCCTATTTCATTTCACGTGATAGCACATCCCTACTCACTGCTATGGCCACTTCCACAGGTGGTGCTGCAGCCTCAACCCTCATGAAGCATTCCACCTCCTCTTCTCTCTGGTGCAGCTTGTAGAGAAGGTGCGGGCTGCCTGTCAAAATCCAAAACCCAATCTGAGATTTTGAGAGATGGGAGGGATGAGCACTGTTGCTAAGGAAAAGGGTCAGGTTACCAGATGTCTGGTTTTCAAGGATTGTCACCAATTTATTTATTTATTTAACATCTCTTCTATACCGCGCTATTAAAATCAGCGCGGTGTACATCGAACAAAATATACTGCAATGCATACAGGTAACATTGAGTTTACAGAGAACAAGGGAATATATAACATGGAATAACAGGGATAACTATGTACAGTCAACATTATACTATATAAATGCTTTTACTATATACCATATTTAAACTCGAGTGGATATTGTACGTGTATTCATGTAGGTGGCACGGGTCAACAGTGGTAATGTGAGCTGTCGTGGAGTCTAACCATTTTCTGGTTGTATTAAGGTGCTAAGGTGTTTGGTGTAAGTGGGAGGCCTGTTGGTTGTGTGAGTGTCCATGATCACTTCTGGGTAGTATTTTGTGAATAAGTGATGCTTCACGGCTTTTCGGAATTGTAATAGGCTTTTGAATATGCAGACTTCTACCTCTCCCCTGCCTTGTGGATTCACTGAGAGAAAGAGACAAATGGAAGTGAAGTGGAAAACGGATACACCAGAAAGAGACAAGAAAGAGCAGGCAAAAGCAATGCAGAAAATGAAACCAGAAACATCAAAGTTTGGAAAAATATTTTACTTTCTGAAGGGTGATAAAAATGAACTCATTGATAAAAAAAAAACAACTAGTGGGGCATGATTCAAAGCATTATGGCAATGTTTCTCCTGGAAGCACACCTAGGCAGGCAGGTCTTCAGGATTACGCATGCAAGAGATGGGGTTGCACACCCTGAATCTCCAATGTATGCAGAGTTATCGCATGCATATTCATTGCGATAATCTTAAAAACCTGCCTGGCTAGGTGTGCCTCTAGGAGAGAGTTGAGAAGCAGTGCATTAGGGTTTGGGTGTCTATTCCACATAGAGCATTTGTACATATCCCAGATAATTTGGGTCACTAATATTCTTGGGTAAAGAAATTTAAAGCATGCTCTTAGATAGTTAGGGCCTGCTAATCAGAAGCATTTACATGATTTGTAGACCTGAAAACGGTGTAAATGCTGCTGAGCTAACCGGTTAGCATTGAGGTGTTTTGGGGGAAGCACCTGGGGATAACCGGTCAGTGGCAATATTTAGCTGCTGACCGGCTATTCCTCAGTGGTGAGAGTTAGGAGGCACAGAAAAGGCTGTCCTAACTTTTGCTGCTGCCTGGTTAGCTTCCTGCTTTGGCAACAAACCCGAATATTCAATGCCGGTGGCTGGATATGGCCCTGGCATTCAATTTCTGGGGTTAATGTTCAGCGGTGGCAGCTGGCTGCTGTAATTGCACTAGCCACTGCCTCTGAATATCGAGCCCTTAGAAATTGTATATTTTGAGGCTAGCGCCTGTTTTGTCAGACATAAGAAAAAAATCCTTGGTAAAGCAGACCCTAATTTGCTAAAATATTTTCTGAGGACTATTACCCTGTATCTCCTATAAACAGCCCCTTTCATTTTACTCACTACTCACACCACAATGAAATATGTCTCCAGTTTGCCCTTCAAAAATGTGGTAACCTTGACACAGAGAGGACATATCCCCAGACTTTCTATAGAAATGCACTTTACCTATCCAGTTTTAATATCTCGCCAGCCACTGCTGCATATTAGGAATAGATGTTGGTGCTCCATCTATGACAGTTAATCAGCTTTCACATTCTACTGGATTTCTTCAATTTTATTTGACTTTTCCTCACTTTTCTTTCATCCACGGGTGATGTGGTTACTTCCCTGCAAGCACTGTACATTAACTGTGAGCTATCAGTCAGCATCAAGGTCTGAGCAATAAACCCTCCAAAATTTCCGCAATGCAAACATTTCTTTTATGATATGCTGGAAGGTCCTGGCAGGGAGAGCACAGCAAAGAGTTTGGCTCAGATGTGGTCCCAAGGGCTCACTTAGCTATCAAGCTCAGGAGTACAAAATAAATGCTTTCAGAGGAATGATTTATTGTATTTTATTTTTGTCTCATTTGCTACCATCAGCTGGATGAAAGAGCTGATTGCTCACACTGAATGTAAAATAAATGTTAAAAAGGCAGACCGGTCTCCACTGCATTTAAAACAAGCCAAATGTGTAAGCCATGGACACTAAGGAGGTCATTCTGAAACACGAATAAGTCATGGACGTGCACAGGAGACGGATGTCATATGAACACATCTACATACATATGCTGGAAAGTGGCCCTGTGTACGTATACGCCATGATGATGGGCATCTCAGACATGCATGTCAGGGGTGGAACAGGGGCATGGAATGTGGCGGAGACATATAAAGGCCATACAGGTTGTACCCGTGTACATCCGGCATCTCCCCATAGATGTCTAAAGTAGACCAGCAGAAGCATGGTATAAGGGCAGGACTTAGAAAAAAAACAAGTTCGGCACATGTAGCCACTGTGACTGGAATAGGAGAAACTGGCATGGCTGTAGCCAGGAAAGCACATCCAGATGGGAGCAGCTGCCAAGCCTATGTCACCCTGTGGCAGTACAAAGGATGCAAACATGAGCACGCCGCCGACAAAGATCAAAGGGCAGGTGGCCCTTTAAAAGCAGCGTGCTCCATCGGGAGACCCAGAGCATGCCACTGACGAAGATCAAAGGGCAGGCGACCCTTTAGAAGCAGCGTGCTCCATCGGGAGACCCAGAGCACGCCGCCGCCGAAGATCAAAGGGCAGGCGGCCCTTTAAAAGCAGCGTGCTCCATTGGGCGTGCCTGTGCCTGGCGGGCCCGCACCTGAGGCCTCGCCAGAGGACCCTTTGGCGTGGCCCTTAGGCGCGGGCCCGGGGGCACCCTGGTGTGAGCCATGAACCCTGCTCCTTCTAATCACCATAGCTGCCTGGAGCTGGCCCTGGAACCGATTAGGCACGATCGCTCCTCCACACTTCTCCTCCTGACCCCAACCATCTTGCCAACACCACCTTGTTTGCCTAGATCTGTGGCCCACTGCCTGCATTGAACTGCTACCCAGTATTTGCACAGAGCTGCTGCTCACTGCCTGCATCCCAACAGAACTGCTACCCATTGCTGCACAAAACTGCTACCCAGTGTTGCATAAAACTGATACCTATTGCTGCACAGAACTGCTACCCAGTGTTGCTTAGAACTGCTACCTATTGTTGCATAGAACTGCTACCTATTGTTGCATAGAATTGCTACCTATTGCTGCACAGAACTGCTACCCAGTGTTGCATAGAACTGCTACCTATTGTTGCATAGAATTGCTATCTATTGCTGCACAGAACTGCTACCCAGTGTTGCTGCACAGAACTACTACCCAGTGTTGCTTAGAACTGCTACCCATTGTTGCATAGAACTGCTACCTATTGCTGCACAGAACTGCTACCCAGTGTCGCTTAGAACTGCTACCCGTTGTTGCTCAGACCTTGCTGCCCACTCCCATGGCCCCACATCTCATTGTCCTTCTCTCCCTCATCCTCCCCAACTGCCTCTCCTCCTATCAATACCCTCCCTCTTTTCCCCCTACCCTCCCCTACCTTCCTCACTTCTCCCTCCACTCTTCCCCCTAGCCTAGCATCTACCTTCCTCACTTCTCCCTCCACTCTTCCACCTAGCCTAGCATCTGCTCTTGAGCTTCTCCACACAATCCCCTGCACTCATCCAGACCCCCTCTCCACCTTCCTCACTTCTCCCTCCATTCTGCCCCCTAACCTAGCACCTGCTCTTGAGCTTCTTCACACCATCCCCCACATTCAACCTGCCCCCTCTCTCTAAGGCAACCCCACCCTCGCTTCTGCCGTACTATCTCCATTTTACCTCGCTCTCTAATACTCATTCTCCTTCTCTCATCAGGTAATATCAACCCCAACACTGGTGCTCCCCCCCCCCCCCGATTTCTCTCCCACTCTAAAGAAAGTTCCTTACGTACCCTATCTAATCTCATCCATATCCCACTTCTCCCTCCTTCCACCCTCTCCGTCATCCCACATTCACTCACCCATAGATATCAACTCTAACCCTACCCCCAAAAATAATCCCTCACATAACCTACCTGATACCATCAATTTATCCCTCATTTTACCCCCCCCCCTCATATCCCTCTCGGGAAGCACATATACCCAAACATATCCACCCACACCCTAATCCCTCTAAAGCTCGGTACTACCCTAGAAATAGACCCCCATGCTATTCTAATAAGAAATCCACACGCAACTTATCCAACCTTATCCATATCCCTCTCCTCCCCCCTCCACTTTCCCGTTCACTTGCGTCCTATGGAACACATGCTCAATCATTAAAAAGAAACCTCTTTTATTCACAATCTTTTCATCTCGAATGCCCTACACATTCTTGCACTGACGGAGACCTGGCTCCCCCCTGACGACACTGCATCCATTGCCTCTCTCTGCTATGGGGGCTACCAATTCTCCCATACACCTTGATCTACTGGTCGTGGTGGTGGCATTGGCCTCCTACTCTCTCCTTCTTGCCAATTCCAACCCCTCCTGCCACCCCTATCACACTCCTCCCTCTCCTTCGAAGTCCACTCCATTCGCCTCCTCACACCACTTCCTCTCCGAGTAGCTGTTATTTATCGCCCACCCGTCAACTCCAAATCAACCTTCCTCACCAACTTCGACTCCTGGCTCTCTGCCTTTATGGATCCCTCCTCTCCTACTCTTATTCTGGGCGAGTTCAACATTCGCATCGACAACCCCTCCGACCCCCATGCCTCAAAGTTCCTCGCTCTTACCTCCTCATTTGAACTCCAACTTTGCTCCACTGCCCCCACACACCTACACGGCCACTGCCTTGACCTAATACTCTTCTCCAATTCCTCTCCCTCTAACTTCCGCAAATCAATCCTTCCCTTATCTGACCATCACCTCTTAACATTTACTCTTCAGCTCCCGCCATCCCAACCTCGTCCTGTCTCCTCTGGCCTATTTAGAAATCTTCATATTATTGATCCCCTGACTCTCTCCTCCACCATTTCTCCATCTCTTTCCTCCATTTTGTCCTCCAAGTCCGTCGACGAGGCATTATCCTCATACAATACTACACTATCTTCAGCCCTTGACACTCTTGCCCCTCCCACCCCACGTCCTGTTAAACGATCTACTCCCCAACCCTGGCTTTCACCCACAATCCGTTACTTACGCATCTGTGCCTGTTTTGCCGAACGAGCCTGGTCCAAATCCCGCTCCCAAGAAGACCTTCTACACTTCAAATTCATGCTTGGGTCCTTCCAGTCAGCCTTAGCACTTGCCAAACAAGATTACTACAGTCATCTGACTAATTCCCTTGCCTCTGATCCTTGCCGTCTCTTTAACACCCTCAATTCTCTCCTCAAGGCCCCCCACCCCGATCCCACCTTCCCTCTCTGCCCAAACCCTAGCTGACTACTTCCATGACAAAATCCTCAAAATTACCCTCCAATTCTCTACCCCCTCATCTACCTCCCCTCCTCCCCATTTCTCCTCCCTCATCCATACTCCCCCTGCCACCCTCTCCTCCTTCCCTCAGATCTCTGAGGAGGAAACCACACTCATTCTTTCTTCCTCCAAACCCACCACCTCAGACCCTATCCCCACCCATCTCTTACACCATCTCCCTCACCATTGTCCCCTCCATCACTCATATCCTCAACCTTTCACTCTCCACTGCAACTGTCCCCGCTGACTTCAAACACGCTGTTGTCACACCTCTCCTCAAGAAACCCTCACTTGATCCCACATGCCCTTCTAACTATTAACCCATCTCCCTCCTTCCCTTCATATCCAAACTACTAGAACGAGCAGTCCACCATCGCTGCCTCGACTTCCTCACCTCCCAGACCCTCCTGGACCCACTTCAATCTGGCTTCCGTCCCCTACACTCCACTGAAACGGCACTCACAAGAGTCACAAACAACCTGTTCCTGGCTAAATCCAAGGGCCTCTACTCTATCCTCATCCTTCTTGACCTTTCTGCTGCCTTTGACACCATTGACCACGACCTTCTCCTCATCACCCTCTCCTCGCTTGGCTTCAAGGATTCCATACTATCCTGGTTCTCCTCGTACCTCTCCCATCGCTCATTCAGTGTATGCTCTAGTGGCTCCTCCTCCTCCCCCACCCTCCATGTAGGAGTACCCCAGGGATCTGTCTTGGGCCCCCTCCTCTTCTCTCTCTCTACCCAAGGCCTTGGCGCGCTTATCTCCTCCCATGGCTTTCAGTACCATCTCTATGCCGATGACTCCCAAATCTACCTCTCTACACCTGATATTTCTCCAGCAACCCAGTCCAAGATCTCTGCCTGTCTTTCAGGCATCGCTGCCTGGATGTCTCATCGACGATTAAAACTGAACATGGCCAAGACTGAACTCCTTGTCTTTCCACCTAACTCCTCCCCCCACTTCCCCCTCTCTCAATCCATGTGGATGGATCTACTATCCTCCCTGTTCCCTCAGCCCGCAATCTAGGGGTTATCTTTGACACCTCTCTCTCCTTTTCCGCTCATATCCAGCTAGTAGCTAAGACCTGCTGCTTCTTTCTCTACAACATCAGCAAAATCTGTCCCTTCCTCTCTGAACACACTACCAGGATGCTTATCCACTCCTTAGTCTCCTCTCGCCTTGATTACTGCAACCTACTCCTCGCTGGTCTTCCCGTGAGCCACCTCCTTCCCCTCCAATCTATACAAAATCACGCCGCTCGACTAATCTGCCAACCTCACCATGCCCACATTACTCCTCTTCTCAAGTCGCTTCACTGACTCCCTATCCAATTCTGCATCCAATTCAAGCTTCTCCTGCTAACCTATAAATGCATCCACTCCAAGGCCCCTCAATACCTCTTATCTCTTATCTCTCCCTACATCCCCTCTCGAAATCTGTGCTCCGCTAACAAATTACTTCTATCAATGCCTTTCACATGCACCACAAACTCCCGACTGCTCTCCTTTCACCTTGCTGCACCTTACGCCTGGAACAGCCTACCTGCGTCTGTGCGCCAAGCATCCTCCTTGGCCCTCTTCAAATCCAGATTGAAGACCCATCTCTTCACCATTGCATTCAGATCCTGACTCCTTCCTCATCTTACCCTAACCCCCGCCATCATTATGGCCAAACTACAGACCAAACTGTACCATGCGCAGAACTGACTAATGTTCTTCCTTGCGCAGAACTGACTAATGCTCTATACTGTTCTAACTTATGTACTGCTCTAACTAGATTGTAAGCTCCGATGAGCCTGCCTCTGATGGGCAGGGGCTGTCTCTTGTATGTTGGCTACCTCTTGTAGGTTAGCTGTGCAGCGCTGCGTGCGTGGTGCTTTACAAGTGCTGAATAGTAGTAGTAATAAGGAGACATGGAGACAGGTAGGTGTGATGCAAACCCATTTATTCATGGCATAAGCAGAGGTACAGCCCCCCCCCAAGACATGATAACACAAATGCCTGCCCCTGCCCACCCACCACACCCCACAGTCACACCTATGTGCAAACAGAGATCACAAGTGTGCCCATATCACAATGCCCCTTCACATATCCCACCGCACATCACCCACAACTATCCCCACACCCCCACATGCACCAACAAAACAGCAACCTCCCTACCCCAAGCACACATACCAGGCCCCCCATGTGAAAGATACTTTGGCCCCCCCCAACCCCTTCCCCTCCCAGAGGGCACCTGCTCAAATGAAGGCGCGCTGGCTCACACAGGTGTGGATGGTGGTGTGTCATCAGAACTTGAACTGTTGCTGTCCCCACACTCCTCCACCAGACCCTCATGGAAGGTTGGGAAGATCAATGGAAGCCCCATGCTCCAAGGAACAGGGCCCAAAATATCAGAGGCTGCAGTGGTGGCTGAGTCTGCTGCCAAGGCAGCCCTTACACGGGCGCATGTGGAGACCTTACTAGAGGATGGCACAGACCCTGGTGCAGGAGCGCTTGTGGCGGAAGGGGCACCAGCAACAGGAGACCCACCATAGGATGGGAGCTGGACCTAGGGCCACTGTAAGGGAGGTGTCACCTCCCAGCACAGGGATAGAGACGGGCACAGGGACAGCCTGTGTCTGGGCCAAATAAAGCCAGCAGGAGATCAATGACTGCATTGAGGCAGCACATGGATACATCCAGGTTTTCAGTAGCAGCCAGCTGGCGCTTCTTCAGGGCCATACTATGGCACAAAAGTTCCAGTTTTGCCTTTCCCCATCAGCATGTGACTCATTCAGGGCCAGCAGATGCTCAGGACATAGTAACAGCTGCTCCAATGTGTGCTGGTGGCGGCGATGGTGACGTTGAGCCACACCCTGCCTTTCAGGGGGCTTAGGTAAGGGTGCGAGCCGGTCCTCATCAACACTCGAACCCATATCCTCCTGCTGCACAGCAATGTAGGCTAATGGGCTGTTGTCAGCCAGTGCCACAGGTTGCAGATCCCCACCCTCGGGTGGCTCAACAGAGGTGGCAGTCTGTGTTTTATTCTGCACTGTGGGAGGATCCGCAGGAGAGGTGGCAGGAAATAGGGGCATTGCTTGGTCCTGCAGCTGCATCTGCACCTGTGGACAGAAGGAACAAAGATGTGTCCTATGCCAATTGATGTGCCCATCACATACACCCATGAATGACAGTGTAGCAGAGGACACCAAACACCAGAAACCACTGAAATAGGAGAAAGTGTTAGATGTGGACTGATGTCCCAGTGTACCATGCAACAGTGTGAAACAGGGAACCACCACAACACAACATGCCAGAAC
The DNA here is from genome assembly GCA_033557465.1 of Ichthyophis bannanicus. Classification (NCBI taxonomy): domain Eukaryota; kingdom Metazoa; phylum Chordata; class Amphibia; order Gymnophiona; family Ichthyophiidae; genus Ichthyophis; species Ichthyophis bannanicus. Next base: position 248,475,947 of record CM066041.1, on the reverse strand, counting down.
CACAACTACAGAGCCCCCCAAATTGCAGCTGAGCTCCACATGCACGAGCAGCATGCCCTCAGCATGCACCTACCCCACACACTCAGATATCAGTGCATACCCCCTGTAACGTGCACCACTGTAGATGCCCACCCTGATACCCCCAAACCTCTGTGACTGGGAATCCTTGTTGAGCCTGCATAGATGTGGCAGCAGGGGATCCCACAGAACACACAAAGCTGCAGCAGCCAGTCAACATAAGGGATATAGAACATCACAGCAGCAACAACAAACACCTTACACAAGAAAAGACTATTCCCCACAATGATGACAGAAGAATGAAATATGGGGAAAGAGGTGTCCAATGGCAATGATGTTGTAGAAACCTGGACACCCTGTACCCCAGGTGTGCGTGGCTGTTCTATAGAATGTGTGTATTGTATTGGTCAGCAGTAATCCCTGCAAGTGGGCAGGAGGTATGGGGAGACCAGAGTAATAGGGATGGAAATCATTTGCTGAGGATGATGGTGGGTGGAAGTGTGGCCAGAAACAGAGACACAGGTGTGGAACAGAACCTGCATATGAAGGGGGAGGACATATAGCTACCACTTACCCTAGTCCAGGGAAGACTATGATGTGTCCAGGCAGCGGCAGGGTCCACAGTGGCCAGGGCCCACTGTTCAAGGTCAATCAAGGGCTCAGCCAGCCCATCAAGTCCCACACACCTGGCCTTCTTGCATGTATCCCCTCGCACCTGCCACCACTTCCACTTCACATCTTTGATTTCTCTGTTACTGTGGAATATGACATTAAGTTTGAGGCATATGGCTAGCCACCTCTTCTGGCCCTCATAGGCGCCCACTTTTGTCTCCTCTGTATCCATGAGGATTCAAAGTCCCCAAGGATCTCCTCTATCAAGTGTCAGCTCCCCATCTGTGAAATTCAGCTTGCGTGAGGCCACCTTAGGAGCCATTTCCGTGACAATTTAAAGGGTAAAGAGATGAACGCATAAACCATGGGGGCGGGGCCATCAATGGCATCCATGTTTTATAGTGTTTAGATGGGCATGCGCATCGACGTAGAATCACCAGAATATGTTACATGCGTGTACTTCTAGACATGCATACATATATAATACATAGGCACCTGCACCTGCGTTTCCAAGTGAAGAGCTCTATTCATGCCCATACCTGAGCTGACACACCTGTGGAGGAGCCCCCAACAATGGTGGTATAGACAAGATGGGTGGCAATTGAGTCATGTAGAAAACGTGTAGGTCTGAGAGGCAGTGCATGGGCACCATAGCACAAACTGCTAGTTATGCAGTGCAGGTGCCTCTGTGGGCAACTGGAGTGAGCAACAGTGCCAGGGCAGGAACAATGTGCTTTGCACCATCCCACACCAAATGTCAGGCAGAATATATCAGGTGGATGACTGAGCCTGGCAGTGCTTGTCAGTGAGCTGCATGGGGCAGGGCCAGCTGCTGAATGCACCCCCTGACCCATTGCGGACCCCAAGTATTTGCAGATCTGAGGACCCTGTGGAGTGGTGCTCCCTGTGCAGAATACTTTGCCAATGGCAGTAGTATTTGGACCAATGGAGAAGTGCGGTAGCACAGTGGTTAAAGCCAAAGCTCACCCCCTAGCTGACCAGGGTTTGAATCCCACTAGTTGCTCCATTTGATTGTGGTATGGATGTAGTACCCAGCACAGCACAAGAGCACAGGTCTTCCCATAGCAGCTGTGTGGAACAGGAGTGTACTGCAGGATCCTACCTTGTCAGTGGACAGGCCAGAGGCATGACTGGTGATGCACATGTCCATATGCAGGCACGTGCATTGTGGGTGGTGGTGCCTGTACATGGGCATGTGCAGTGTGACCAGTGATATGCATGTCTGTACACAAGCATGTGTGTTGTAGGTGTGTGATGCTTGTGCTAGCCTGTTAGAGGGTAGTTCTATTTGTTGTGGATAATATGTTTTTGAAGATTCTGTTCCCTTGATGCAAGTAAGTGTAATTGTTACTTATCAGAATGTAATATTGTGTCGGGTAGCATTTTGTAACATGTTGCAAAGTTTATATGAAAGGCTAATGACTGACTGATGATGAAAAGTTAGCACACTAGTACAGGCCTTTGGGACTGATATGCTGGAAGGTCGAAATTTGATCTATTGTAGTTCATATTTTTATTTGAGGTCTTGTCATGGTAATTTAATATGTTTTAGGCCTTGTTTTAGAATATAGATTTATTCATCTTTTTGTAGATTATGTTATAAGGGTTGAAGGATTTTTTTTAAATATATTATTGGATGTTAGGTACCTTCATATTTGGTATTTATGTGTTTCATGTCAGCACAAGAGCATGGCCATGCCTGCTGATGTGCACAACTATACACCCATCTTCACACAAAGGTTTTTCACAATTCCATGCAGGTAGGAGTGGCTGTGGTGTCCTGAAGAGGACATGAGCATAGAGGAGATCAACTCATGGTCTGCTATGGCCCTGCTGCAGAGTGATGACTGAGAATGGAGGAGGGCATCACGTAAGCATCTATATCCAAGTGTGCCCAGGCTGAGAAGTCAGTATCTGGACTTGACTGATGAACTGTGTGACCAGGTACCAGTTTAACTTTGCAGCCATCCATGACCTTTGCCAGGAGCTTGAGCCCCACTTTACTACCCTCTTCCATAGATAGGGAGCTGCGCCTGTCCATGTGAAGATGCTCACAACCATTGTTTCCATCAGTGCTGACAACAGCAGCAAGTCTCAGCCAGGCAGCTGTGTCAAGATGCATCATGCAGTTCCTGGGTGCCTTTGTGGGACATGCTGCAAACTATATTGCCCCAGAGGGGGCAGGCAATGATGCAGTTCAACCAGGTGACTGGGTTTCTGTCAGTACTAGAGGTCATAGACCCACAACATCATGAGTTCACATACCACAACTGGAAGACTTTTTTTTTCCAGTGCCATCAAGTCAGTGTTGACTCCTGGCAACCCAGCTACTTCTGGGTTTTCTTGGCAAGGTTGGTTAGATTGCCAGGCCTTTTCTTCTGAGACAATGGAGGGTAAAATGACTTGCTCAAATTCACAAGTGACAGTGGGAATCAAACCCTTGAGCTGCTGTATACTAGACAGTTGCTCTAATTACTAGGCTAGATATGCAGGTTGTCTGTAATGACACATGTAATGTAACACATATAATGTAATGGGACTCAAAAATATAATACCTTAAGATTTATTATTATTGTATCTCTAGTAAATGTTTATATAATATTGCACAATTCCTTTATAATTTACAAAATATAAAACAGGAACTCAAACTGTGGACTTTACTGGCAGAAATAAATTTCAAGCCACACTACCTGGTCTCACTCATCATCGTTCCATGGGTATAAATCTTCTTTAAATATTGCACACAAAAACACAGAAATCCATGTTCAGAAGCAAACATTGGGAGAAGCTCTATGTCAGAGAAGTGCACAGTATCAGAAAAGATCACAATCACCCGAGCTCTATAGCTGCATGTTGTTGTTGTTAAGTGCCGTCGAGTCGGAGTCGACTCATGGTGACCCTCTGGATAGCTATCCTAAATTGTGTTTGGTCTTCAGTCAGGCGGCTCATTGTTGACAGACTGGTACCCGAAGCTGCTGTTACTATACTCGGGTATGACCAAACACCCCCTTTATAGTGGAAAATCTACAAAACAGGGGTCTCATTAAACTGTTCAAACTTTTATGTGGCAGTTTAATCAAACCTGACCCCAACCATTGGTTTTGCCATCAATCGGCAGCTTTATCAAAAGATATTGCAGTCCCCGCCATATGTAGGTTACTATCAAAACAACAAAACATTGATTAGATAGATCAATAAATAACATGGACATGTTACTGAAACATTATTTTAAAATGTATGTAATTAATCCTCTAGTACTACTATTGGTACAAATATTAAACTTACCCCAGCTGAACCAGCACACTCCTCCTTTCCCAATGCAGATGCCCGCTTGCCAAATCACAGCTCCTAAATATGCTGGCAAACCAACCAATCAGGCTTCAACACCTCATACACACTCACCAACATTACCAACACATCATACACCCTCATCAATTCATTCATTTATAACTTATAAGTTTTATAGGTAGTTAATTGTTGGCATGTTGTTTTTAAGGCTGGAGTGAATGGATTTGATGAAAACATGTGATCTGGCCACAATACCACGGCTCTTTTGGTCTCTGGTCCCTCAAGCGGTGAGAAATAAGCAGAGAGTAACACAGAACACAATCACACACAAAGTGCCACTTTCTTTGAGCTCAGAGGGAAAGCAACAGAAGGTCCATGGACACAGCACGGTTCCACCTCTGTTGGATTCCAAGTCTTCCTCCCTTGAAGCCCTTTTTATTAAAGAAAAAGGGGAAGTAACACAGTCATTAATCATAAACATGAAATAAAAACAAGGTGTCGCTAGAATTCTTTTACAGAGTAAGAGCTGATTACAGTGTATTAGATGAAATTTACTTGATCAGGGTTCGGTCTTGGGCCCGTCACTGTTCAGTTTATTTGTGAGGGATATTTCTGAAGGACTGAATGGAAAAGTCTGTCTTTTTGCAGATGGCACAAAAATTTGCAACAGAGTGGACTCCCCCGAGGGAGTGGATAACATGAGGAAAGATCTACAAAAGCTGGAAGAATGGTCTAATGCTTGGCAATTACGATTTAATGTGAAAAAGTGCAGTGTCATGCAGAAATCCAAGGGAAATGTACGCAATAATGGGTGAGACGTTGGTGTGCATGGTTCAGGAGAAATACCTTGATGTGATTATCTCTGATGATCTCAAGGTGGCAAAACAGTGTGACAAGGCAGTGGCAAAAGCCAGGAGGATGTTGGGCTGCATACAAAGAGGGATTACCAGCAGAAAGGAAGAGGAACTTATGCCACTGTACAGGTCGCTGGTGAGGCCTCACTTGGAATTCTGTGTTCAGTTTTGGAGACCATATCTTGCAAAAGATGTAAAAAGACTGGAAACTGTTCAGAGGAAGGTGACCAAAATGATTTGGAGCCTGAGTAAGAAACCCTATGAGAAGAGACTTAAAGACCTAAATATGGAGGAGAGGAGGGATAGGGGAGATATGATTCAGACCTTTAAATACTTAAAGAGGAAAGATGAACAAACAAACCTATTCCAAAGATGGGGAAGCTGCAAAACTAGAGGGCATAACATGAAGCTGCAAGGTGGAAAATTGAAAGGCAATGTCAGGAAATATTTTTTCCCTGAAAGGGTGGTGGATGCTTGGAATGCTCTCCCTGATGGAAGTGGTGGGGGCAAACACGGTGACGGAATTCAAAACAGCATGGGACAAGCACTGCGGATCCCTTTATAGCAACGGGATAAAAACAAAATAAACTGAACAATCTAACTTCTCAACAAATAGGGGTGTCCTACATGGAGTGGTGGGTCCACCCCTAAACAAAAACATGGGGAGGGGTGGCCTGCACGGAGCAACGGGTGCACTTACTCTTGCCGTATATTTGCTGGGCAGACTAGATGGACCATGCTGGTCTTTATCTGCCGTCATTTAATTTAATTTAATTTTAATTTAATTTAATTAATTTAATTTAATTTACAGATTTTTTATATACCGCTCCTTCCATTGATCAGGTGCGGTTTACATGGAACAACAATAAAACAGTGAACTGTTTTTACAGATAACAAGTTGTAACTTACATTTAACAATTTGTGAACTATGTACAGAGTAACAGAGTTAAAAACTATATACAGGCTTAAATATTATTCGTTAGTCTTTGAATACATTGTTTTCAGGCTTTATTGGTTCGACCTTTTTTGGAATAGTTGTATTTGGCTGAAATATGACTATCCTTTCTCTATCTGTGGGGTGGGAGGTGAGTTCGCCAAGGGTGCATAGTACATTGTGAATAAGTGTGTTTTGAGTTTTTTCCTAAACTCCATGATTTTGGGTAAGGATCTTAATTCTGATGGGATAGTGTTCCAAAGTATGGGGGCAGCATGGGAGAAGGCTTTCTTGTTTGTGGTCTTTTTGGCCTTAATAAATTCTTTTGGTGTAGTTAATTTGTTTAGCTGGTCTCTCCTTTGAAGGTTATGAGTAGGCTCAGTTTTAATGAGGTTATTTATAGACAGGGGTGCTGTTTTATTTAGAGCTTTGTAGGTGGTTAAAATAGTTTTATATTCTATTCGACTTTGAATCGGGAGCCAGTGTAGATATTCTAAAATCGGGGTTATATGTTGAAAAGGTGGGGCCTTTGTAATGGTCTTAGCTGCCGCATTTTGTGCCAATTGGAGCTTTTTCAAGGTCTGTTTTGTTACACCTAGTAGGATTTGATTTGCGAAATCGAAGTGGGGGGTTATTATCGCTTGTATAATTCGTTGAAAATCTTGTAGGTGCATTAGTGGGCGGAGTTGCTTTAATATTTTGAGTTTGAAATAAACCTTTTTTGTTATATTTCTTACATGTGTGTCCATGCAGAGGTGTTTGTCTAGTATTACGCCTAAATAACGTACTTCAGTTTTTAGTTTGATATCGTTATTCTGCAGTGTGATATGTGAGGGGGGAATGAATGTTGTGTTTTTTGTTACTATTAGGGCTTCTGTTTTTGATTGATTGATGTATAGGTTGTTCTCATTTAGCCAGGTGTTTATTTCATTGAGGCAATCGTTAATAAGTTGTAAAGGGATATTTGGTATTTTGAAAGGGACATACATCATAATGTCGTCCGCATAAAGGTGATAGTGGACATTGAATTTTTTGAAGATTTTACAGATGTGTTTTAAGTATATGTTAAATAGTAGCGCTGACAGTGCTGAACCTTGGGGGAGGCCTAGTTCTTGGTTATATGTATTTGAAGTAAGATTACCGATTTGTACCGTTTGAATTCTGTCCGTTAGGTAGGAGGTAAACCATTCTAGTACTGTAGATTTTATTCCTATTTGCCTAAGTTTATTGATCATTGTTGAGTGGTGAACACTGTCAAAGGCTGCGGAGACATCAATGAATATAAGTAGGAATGCTTGTTTTGAGTTGTCTATTCCTCTTACAAGTGTATCAATTAGAACTGTTAGAAGAGACTCAACTCCATGTCTGGGTCGAAACCCATACTGCTGATCATCAAGGGGGGCTGAGCTGTCAATGTAGTCCTGGGTTTGGATTTGTACTGCTTTTTCAATTAATTTAGCCATAAACGGAATACTTGATATGGGTCTGTAAGATTTAGGTGATGATTTGTCAAGGGTAGTGTTTTTTAAGATTGGGCGGATCTGGGCATGTTTTAGTGTAGGGGGTAAGTATCCGTTTTTTAGGGAAAGATTTATTATTATTTACTATGTTACTATGATTATGACAGAATTATTTATAATTGCAGAGTTGCAGAAATTATGCTGTGCCAGCAGGGACCTATAGTTGACTGTACAATGAACTATGGTTGCTCAGTTCATAGCCTATGTTTACTCTTTATGCTTGCATTAACAATGTTCTCAAATTATTTTAAAGACAGTTACACAGAACTCATGATCATAATATCCTATCCTATTTAAGTGGAAGTAGGTGAAAGGACAAACCCGCGAGTGACGGCCACCACCAGCGAAGTTCCTCCATCAGCACAACCCAGAGATCTGCATCAAGAAATTCATCCATCTTCAATTACATATTGGGGATTCTGGTGTCCCTTTTATCTGTCCATTCCTACAGGATTAATGGGTGACGTAATGTTGGTGAGTGTGTGTGATGTGTTGAAGCCTGATTGGTTAGTGAGCACACTTCTCTGACAGAGTGGTAGCCCTGGGGGAGAGGGAGGAGGGGGAGGTTAGGGGGGTTCATCATACCATGGCCCTCCCATGTCTGCCCCACTGGCCCACAGCTCCTCACTCAGCTCTCCCTCCTCCATCATGGTGGCACCGCCTCCCCCTCCAGTGTCCCCTCCTGGTGGGGCTTGGACTCTGCCACCTCTGCCCAGCCCTCCTGTGCCATGGCCTCCTCCAAGGCACCTTCCTCACAAGGTGGGCCCTCCATTGAAGGGGCCACTCCCCTATCTGCACACTTCTATTGGGCCCTCCCCCTTCGACAGGACCGGGCATCTCCGTTAGCATGAGAACCACCTCCTCATCCTCCCCACTCTCCTCCGAAGGGGAGGAGCTCAATACACAATGGGGCTGGATGTATTAGTGGTGGCTTCAATGCTGGCCCAGCTGCTGGTGCTGCCCTGTTCCCTGTCACGCTGCCTGTCACAGGGAAGTGGCTGCGGCTGCTCCTCCTCATCCTCTGCCTCCTCCTTCTCCTCCTGACTAATGCTCTGTATTGTCTCGACTAGATTGTAAGCTCTGACGAGCAAGGACTGTCTCTTACATGTATGTCTGTACAGCGCTGCGTGCGTAGCACTATATAAATGCTGAATAGTAGTAGTAGTAGTACTTTTCTTCCTCCTCCCCCTTCTGGTGGCCTCCTCTGGTGCAGGGGTGGTGATTCATCCTCCGGGATAACTGCATGTGGGATACAAAGGTGTGAGCATTAGGTATAGCATGGAGGATGGGTTGCTGTCATGTGCCAGTTGTCAAACCCTGCCTGAACATGCTGCCTGCTGACATCCGTACATTGCCCTGCAGCTTCAGTATCAGGTACCAATGTGTCCTGGCTGCGATTTGATTGGCCATGTGTTCCCTGTTTACACGGCTGGCAGTGAAGGATGTGTGCAGCTCTGAAGCCACTACTATTTCTGTCCTGAGGGTCTGTTAGTGGTTGCACACTCATGGGTATTGGCCTTTGGGGCTAGCAGGGTCCCATGTGGACATGGGATGTGAGGTGCCCTCTGATCATGCCTGTATGGTGTGGCTTTGAACAGCTGAGCTTGCAGGATCTGGGCATGGGTTGGGTGCAGCTGACTGGGATTGGTAGGTGTCAGCTGTCATGATCCCCTCATGTTGGTACTCCCTGTGGCAATGTGCCCATCTAATGTGATCTGGCCATCTGGTACTCGGGGCAGCTGCTCCAAATGGGTTAGTTTTGTGCATACCATGACAGTCATGAACCTCACTTCTAAGCCAGGGTATGTGGAATATTTTCTCAGTCTCTCAAATTTACTGCTAATGCTTGGTGTAGTACCTGCATCGTGCCAAAGAGAGCCTCCTGCTGGAGTTTGTAAGATGTAACATGTATGGGTAGTTTGTCAAGATGTGCTTGGAAATTCTTCTTTATCAAGCCTGTGGCTCCCAGTACAATGGGAAATGTTTCTGTATCTTTCTGCCACATTTTCTTGGTCTCTGACTGCATTTCTTGGTACTGTGGGGATTGGCTGGTCCTGCCGGTGGGGTAGCCATTTGGGGGAAGTGGTGCCCTGTGAGGCTGGATGCTGTCTCTGGGCCTGTGTTTGCGTTCATGACCGCTGACCTCTAGGAAGATGTTGGCCTGGGGAGCATCTTGTGATGACATCTGCACCCTCTCAGGTAACATTTTGGCCCTATGGCCCTCTGTTCTGATCATTGATGCCCAATGTACAGACAACTGTCAGGCACCCACACCTGTTGCACCCTCTGTGCACATCCTGCTGCTCATGCCCTTAATACATGGCAGGTACCTGCACTGCTGCTGGCCAACAAATGCTGTACCCATGTGCGTGGGATGGTTGTTCTCAGACAAGGGGGCTCTCTGACTATATCTATGACTCCCAAAACAGAGTGACTGTGCTATCTTTGCGTCATTCACATCTCCCACAAACACATTTTAACAACTCTCACATAATCACAAATATATTTGTGTTTTGTATACATGTGGCAGCTCAGTGCTGATTCCTGGTGAACCATACCTCTGGGATTTATAGCAAGGAATGATCAAATATTGCTTGCCAGGCCTTTTCTTCTGGGACAATGGGGGGCATAGCAGCCCACCTATGGTCACAAGGAGTACCAGTTGGAGTCAAATCCTTGATCCTGTGGGTACTAGGCAGTTGCTTTAAACATTAGGCCACTCCTCCACCACTCACATTCATTTTTATATTTTATGAGGCCACCAGACATGTCAACTATAGCAGTGTTCAGGACATATAATTCATGCACATAGCACCATCATCTAGAATTTCCACCCTTTGTTCTATTGTTTTACATGTGTGTCTTTCGTTCACATTTCATTTCCATTACACATATGTGATATTGATCCACAATGGATGTGGAGGGACCGATACTACTCATCCCCATGACATCCTGTGATATGGCTGGTGGTGGGGATCTGGCCTCCCACCTTTCCCCCTGCATCTGCTACCACATGGTATGCCTCACATTCCCACCAGCATCCTGCACTTTCACTGGGATCCAGTCCCACCTGCAGACCACTGCTCCTGCCCTGCCACTTTCCAGCTGCTGTCGGCTGACACTGCTTCCATCTCTGACCAGTGCACCATGCATATGTCTCTTTTCACAATTTCACCACAAATGTTCATGTGTCATTGGTCTGGATCAGATGGACCAATGACACAAACACAGACACATACAGCAGTGCTTCTGCCTTGAGGGGCTGTGATACACATTGTGGCTCAGGGTCATGGCTGAGGAAATGTCTGGTGAGGAACTGGTGATCTGACAACTGTCCTGACATTCTTTATAGACACGTACCTTCCTCCTGCTGCAGCTGCTGTCAGATTCACTGAAGCAGCCTGCGACGCGTGTGGAGTATGCTCCTAAACCAGACCTGGTAGGCCTCCGTCTCCCTCATGATGTGGAAGCATCTGTGGACAGCAAAGACAGAGCCCTTCATGAGTGCATGTGCTTTGCCGAACTGCAGCATGCCAGCTGTCCCACTTTCTATGGTGGCTGGAGCACGGTACACAGCTGACACCTGTCCATAGTTCCCACGACATGGACAGTGGCTTGCCCTGCTCCTCTAGGCTTCTTGATTAATGAGTGGGGGCATAGCTAATTGGTTGGTGCATGGACTGGGGGATCAGGGGGACCTGGGTTAGATTCCCAATACCACTCCTTGTGTAGGTCAACGTTACCCATTGTTCTGATAGGCCTGGGACATCAACAGCTTGGCCTAGGATGCACATTGTGGACCCTGCATGCATTTTTGGTGACCTGGGTTGGCCGCTGCTGGACACGGGATACTGAGCTTCTTGGACCTTTGTCTGACCCAGTGTGGCTTTTCTTATGCTCTTATGCTGTTCTGACCTTTTCTCGGCTATCTTGTACTTAATGTTTCTATGGTGTGCCTCCCTGACAGCTTAGTCAGGTGCATCCAGTCACAGAGTGGAGCATTGCATGATGCCTTGGTTGCACCTGTCTTTTTTGCAGTCCCTGTTGTAAAGCTTCCACAGTAGCCTCATTGCATGTATACTGCTGGCCTGATGTTTGTCTCTGACTGTGGTGGGGTGGCTTTGTGGTTCTGGCACTGGCCTGGGGCACATGGGAACACTGTCACTCCTTATGGACATGGGCATCTCACATCCTTTCCCTTACCTCAGAGGATTCCAGGGTCACAATAAATAAATAAATGACCCTGTTTCCATTACAATGTACAACATGTTGCCTTAACTATTTCCTCCTTTTATTTGCCAACTTCTGGGAGCCCAGCAGCCCCTAGGTCTTCTCACAAGGATATCACTGGCAGCTGATTTGCAGTCCTGGGTTGTGCACTGACTTGTCCCAGCCCACATGGCCTGCATGTGGGACTCAGACCCAGCTCACTTGGGTTGCAGGACATGCCTCTGGCCACTTGGCTACTCCTCCACTGGGATATGGTGATGTGACGCACCGGTTCCATACATAACTGTTATTACATGGCAACCTGTTGGGGTGGGTTTCCACAGGTGTCTCTTGTGCCTTTGCCATTCTCATTTTGCCCTCCATCAGATCTGACTCATGGGTCTGGGAATATGCCTCAGTCATACATTTCTTCTTGGGAACTGTGGCTATGGGGTCACCACGTGTCAGCACGGACCTCAGGGGACTAGCTGGATCAGACATGTAGCTGCCTATTTGTGTGTTCTTATGCAATAATGCCTTTGGGGCATTATTATATCTTACCTGGGCTCTCAGCATGGCACAGTGGGGTGCTGTTTGGTATGTGGACCTTTCATCGTTGGGGATCCGTCATATCCCCTTGTGCATGTTTTACATGTTCCCCATACATGTGATGGTTACCCTCCCCCTGTCATGTCTGCACCCATTGTACAGACATCATATAAGGGTCTCACACTGTCTTGGTGCGTGGGTGTGCTGGGTTCAGTTCTTCTTATTTTGCCAGCCATGTCACTTTACCTCCCACATTTTTTATTTTATTTATTTATTTAACAATTTTTCTATATTGCTTTATCCACTGGTCAAAGCGGTTTACAATGTAACAGAACATATTAAATAGAACAAGAAACACAAACTTGGAAATAACAACATAATCTATTGTTTTATGTTTTGGATAGTCTTTATTTACTTTTGTTTGTCTATTCTTTTGTACCGCTTTTCCACAGGTCAGAGAGGTTTACAACTGCTACAACTGAGTTTTACATCGCATAGAGTGTCTTGCGTCTTGGACTCTTAACGCAGAGATGCAGTTACCTTTGCTATGTACATTTATTTTATTTATTTATTTAACAGTATTTCTAAACCGCCTTATCTTAATAATCAAGGTGGTATCACAGCAAGCAATCAGGTAAAGTGTGTGTGTTGTATATGCAGTGAGGATGAAACTTGGTTGTGTGATGGCGGTGTTGGGTGCTTGATTTGTTTGAGCTATGTACAAGGTGGGCTATTTACAGTGGTGCTAAAAACACATTTTATATACATACAGTTGTTTAGGAGGATTGGAATGCTGTTATCCATTCTCTTAGGTTATGTGATGTGACCATAGTGCTCTATGAACAGCATGGTTTTCAGTTGTTTTCTGAAGTCTTTGAGGTCTGGAGTTGGTGGGTGTTGCATTTTTATGGGAGAGTGGAGATAGTGTATGTGAGTTCATCTGTATGTGTAACTTGTTTGGGTCTTCTGTCCTTGGTCCGTGAGTCTCAATATTGTCCCCATAGTATTCTCTGAGGAGGTATGCTTTTAGTTCCTTCTTTCTTGTTGCTAACTGTGGTAGCTTCACTGGTCACTGCTCTGCCCACCTGATACTTACTAAAGTTTGCTAGGGATACTTATACTAATAAAACTTAAAGTATAAGCATCCCTAGCAAACCTTAGTAAGTAGCTAGGGATACTTATACTAATAAAACAATACCTAATACGTTTAATGTACTTTGTTCACCTGAAGCTTAATTAATCTCAGGTCCTTAGTGTATCACTGGTTTAGGTAATGAGCTTCACCTGAGAGCACCTCCTGTCTTGTAAGATGTGCAAGTACCTATAAAGCTACGATTATCCCAGGGGTGGGTGGGTGTGGGGAGGGAGGGAAATAACACTTATTAAAAGAGGGCTGCTACACAGTACCCTGTCTTGTGCTGCTGAGGTAAGCTATATTCTGATTTGATTTAAATTATAGCTCTTAGCTGCTGCTAGGCTCTAACTTCTTATGAAATTTAAACTACAAGCTTTCTGCTGGTTTCTAAATTTAACCAGAACGCTCTCTTCTGTGTTTTAAATTTAAGCTAAAAGTACTTTGCTGATGCTAGGCCCTTAGTGACTATTAAATTAAACTACAAGCTCTCTGCTGGGTTCCAAATGTAACCAGAAAGCTCTCTTCTGTGTTTTAAATTTAAACTAAAAGTACTTTGCTGTTGCTAGGCCCTGAGTGACTATTAAATTTAAACTACAAGCTCTCTGCTGGGTATGAAATGTAACCAGTAAGTTCTCCTCTGTGTTTTAAATTTAAACTTAAACTGCTGCTACTAGGCCCTGACTGATTTAATAAAAATAGTGGGTTCACAGATTAATTAGCTTTAATACAAAGAATTCCTTTTAGAAAATTACCAGACGTATATACTCACAGTTGCAGATCTCTCTCCAGAAGTAAGAGTCCCTTTTTCTAGTCCTTCAAGACTATTGCATTATGAGGCATTTTAATTTTATTTTAATTACTGCTGCTAACAAACGCACTCTCAAAGCGCTGTAACATAAGGTGCTGCATAAGGCACCCCATAAGGTACCCCAGAGGGCACATTTTAAAGTGCACTGTCCGCCACGGCACCCTACAATGTTGCTTAAAGGGTGGCCTATAGGGTGCCATATAGGGTGCCCTATGAGGCACGGCAAAGTCATAGCACTGTTTTTGATGGCAGCACTGTGCATTTTAACGCATGAAATTGTTCAGTAGGTGCGCTGACATACAAGGCGAAACAGCAGTGTAGCACAATGGTTAAGACACTGACTGATGGTGCAGGGGTCAAGGGTTCAATTCCCCACTGTGCCCAATGAATAAGGCTGGCTGAGTCACTACCTGTTATGTGTAATATTGCATTATGAGGCAATTTAATATTGTTTTAATTAGTGCTGCTAGCAAACACACTCTCAAAGTGCTGTAACATAAGGTGCCGCATCAGCCGCCCTATAAGGTACTCCAGAGGGCATACTATAAAGTGCACTGTCTGCCCAGGCACCCTAGAATGTTCCTTATAGTGCACTTTATAGGGTGCCGTATGAGGCGCTGCAAGGTCATAGCACTGTTTTTGATGGCAGCACTGTGCATTTTAATGCATGGAAATCTTAAGTAGGTGCGCTGACATGCAAGGAGGGACAACAGTGTAGCACAATGGTTAAGACACTGACTGATGGTGCAGGGGCCATGAGTTCAAATCCCCAGTGTACCTATGAATAAGGTTGGCTGAGGTAATTCCTTTTTCTGCTTGCAACTGTACAACAATCTGTGCTGCCATCTAAAAAGAACCCCACCCCAGTGCCATAAATTAATGCACCCTTTAGGGTGCACCAGAAGGCACATCCTAAACAACCACGTCAGCAAAGGCGAGTTATAATGTTCCCCAGAGTCCATGTTGAAAGGTTGCCAACTCCCAATGCATCATAGTAGGCACACCATAAGCTGCCTGAATAGAAGTTGTGGCGTAAGATGCCCCAAGGATGTATAGGTGAACCCAAAAACATTGGCCAAGAGCAGTAAGGTCCCCCAATTTGAAGGGCAAGAGAGGTATGTGCCAAACACACACGTAACCCAAACACTGCACAGAGCAGAAAGGAAAGACAATGCATTAGTAAAAGAAGGACGTAGATCAGAGCTGATGGACCACACAAATCAGCTGCAGCCCATGTGGTAGCTAGAAAAATGGACAAACATATCGGGGGCAGCTGTAGCTATGCACAGAGTGATGGTAATGTACTATGCTATAATGACAGTGTGTGACAGAGGATGGGAAGATGTGTGCAGCAGAGGAGCCAGAAATGGCAGGATAGGTGAAATATCAGGATGACAGTTGAGTAGCAGTGCTATGCAGAGCACACACAGGAGAGGCAACCAGGGAGAGCTGCAATGCAGGAATGTGTAGGAGTGCAGGACGTGGGGTAGCAGCATGCACATCAGGGTAGGATGGCACACAGCTGGCAGACAGAAGATGGACAGAAGTATGGTTCACAACTCTGATGAGGGTACAATGTGTTCACAGCACAGATCTGCACAGATATGACTGTCATACGAATGAAAACTAGTTCTGCAGGACAAGCATACAAATGAAAGAGAACAGAGAGGACTCACACCTATGACCACTACCACAAATGGCAATGCACAAACCGGTAGGCCACACCACCAATGTGAGCTCATTAGCAAAGGCTGCATACAAAAATAGTGCAGGGCATCACACAAGACGCCTGCTGGCTGTCAGGACAGGCAAACCCCCAACAGTAACCATGACCAAATGCACATGCAGATCTGCTGTGTACAGATCAGATCACAGTCTGTAATTGGGACCAGAGACACATGCACACACACAATGAAATGTTATGCAGTGGATACAGCATGCAAAAGAGGAAAGAAACTAAACCCCAAGGGCAGCAGAGGATGCTCTGTGGAGCTGGTGCAAAATCTGGAACAGGACAGGAGAGAATTCAACATGCAAACAGGTGTACCACACACCAGCTGAACCACAGCAATACAAAACCCCCAAATGCACTGCCATGTAAACACCATAAAGAAAGAGACCTATGTAACAGATAATATCTGATGGCTTGGCAGCACAGAGGGCACACCTTGGTGTACAGTGAAGAGAGGGAAGGGTGTGTGTAGAGGTGATGAACCTGCTGGTACCTAATGGTCCAGTTAGCATAACAGAAAAGAAAAAGATAAACCACATGTGGGGATCAAGCCTGCAAACTATGGCGTTATAACACATGTCTCTAACCACTACCCCAAACAGCACACTGAGCACAACGCAAAACCAATACCCCAAAGGGAGGGTGTGTATGGGAACCTGTAATATCCAGTGATGTGGCAAATGGCTGGCAGATACACAGCTGCCACCGTACAGGGATGTGAGCACAGGTGGGCCATGTACATGACCAGCAAATCAGTAGATACAAGTGTCAATGTGATCAAAGAGTGGAGGAGCCTAGTGTTCAGAAAACTGGCTTGGACACCAAGCAACCAGGGCTCAATTCACACTAGCACTCCATGTGGCCTTGGGCAAGTCACGTAACCCTCCATTACCTTGGAAGAAAGACCTGACAATCTACTTCCAGTGACACTGACAAGAAAACCCTGGAGTCTCTGGGTCACAAGGAGTCAGGACTGACTCAAAGGCACACATTGTATTGCAAGTTTGTCACCATGATCAAGCAGCAGCAGAAACAAATGTATATCAAACACATATGTTTATTTGGGTTCATCTTCACAGATAGTGTAGATCCCGCCATCATAATATCAAGGTGAGTGGATCCAAGGTGAAAGACAGAAAGGTCACTGGACCGTCTACAAATGAAGGGCAGGAGACATAATGTGCAGCACTATGCATTAGGCCCCCACATGCTGACGCACGCCTCAAATGTGTTACTCACATATGAGTGCATGTAGACAGTAGGCGGTGCATGATGAGGGACCAACACACATCAATCCTGATCTGTTCCCTAAAATATATCTATCTGGCAACACAGGAGGCACACAAATGAAAACAGCATATGTTGTTGAAACGTTTTAACTTTAGAACCACAGATTGAAAATAATGTTACAGCTATCACATAATGCCTGATATAGGAATCCAAGGTGCAACAATGTAACCCTAAACAATCATCAAATGCACAATGAGGATATGCTAACAGGTAGCAGAGGCACATGAACACAGAGAGAATTCAAATGAAAACTACCTGCAGAAATATGCAGAGATAACACCATGCAGGAGGTCCCCCTGCACCGGTTGGTGTGTAGACAGTGTCTGTACACATATATCACCGTACATGGAATGCACAATTGAAGGAAGACAACGGACACTCATACTGCGACACTCCAAATATAACGTGGCAATGTGAGTGTCATCACCTCAGGGGATAAATAGGACTGTGCAGACATGCAATGCAAGGTTTGTAAATCAATGCAGAGCGGCACGTCTGTACAGTAAACAAACACAAGAAACAGTATATAGAGAGGGAAATTAAGGGCAAACATGTTACAGTAAACCACACAGAAGCCATATTGCCACGTGCTGTGTTTTCCCAACATAGTCAGTCATATGCACATGCACCATTGATATTTCAACATGATTCAGTGATGCCACACATGCACGCAAAGACCCTTGTTGATTGAAAACATCAATCCAGGATGCTGGCATGCATTAAAGCGGTGTTGTGGCAAAACCTGTATCATGTCCAGGTGGAGATTAGGTGGACATAGACAACAGGACCTCTCCATCGCTACCCCTATGCCACATGTATGGCTGCATGCTTGTGTTGAAACAAACAGATGAGCATATCCTGTGTTCCATGTCACACACATGGCCAAAAGAAACAACTGTGGAGGAATGTGCAACATACAGTGACAATGGCAGTCCCTGATTCACACGTGGGGACCAGTACACAGTGTGCAAAGTCCAAAGCGTATCTGCAATCCAACACGTCAGGTTAAGACTATCCTTGCAACCCTGGGCATGCATAGTCAAGTGTCACATCCCAATATGCCACAGTACATGAAAGGTCCTGTGTGTCTCCTGTGATGAGCACGACTCCCAACCAGAGCACGGCAGCAACAGTGTGTTGGACAGGTCTGTCATGGGCAAAGTAGCAATCAAAAAATAATACTGTCCATCCTAGGCATGTGTCGCACTCGCACAGGTCAAACATCCTATGGCACCATTTTCCAGGGAAAGTTCCATGGTGTTGTGTCCCCCAACAGGTGGGTGATGGCGATGTCACATGCACTGTATTAGATGTGTCTGGTTTGTTCTTTGCCCTGTGTCAGAAGAGGAGAAATATTGTATTGGTATGCACCTTGCAACATCAGCACAAATTGCAAAGAGTCAATCATTAAGAAGCACATAATGAAGGGACACACAGGCAAACATGACATGATCACAACACAATAAACATTGCATGTTGGGGACATTTAGAATTGGAAGCATACACACGAGTGTCACATGGATATGTTTCTGTCCATGCCCATGTGACACAGGCGTTTCAGAGCTCCATCCTATGTGCATCAGCGTTCGTGAACACAGAGCCAACATGAAATGTATATGACACAAACAGTAAATCATTAACATGTAAAGGCTGATGTCATTACCAAAAGAACAAAGGTGCAAACTACCTTGTGCTTGCATCAGGTGTATGTCTTGGATCCTCTGAGCTACTCAAAGGCCATAACAGGTCACAGTGAAGGGACACAATGTCAGCGAAATATGTAGAATCTCCATGTCACCATGTCACGCCGATATCTGTGATACAAAAAGCAGGTCAACAGTGGTATGTCAGAACACAAGACACAGTTCTGTTCCCAACACACAACACATGTCCACAATGGTTACACGGTAAACACCAGTAAGGTAGAGATAGCACAGTCACCACCGCCCCCCAGGTGTACAGATCCCTCACAACACATGATAATGTAAAAAGCCTGAACACTGTATCATCACACAGCCAACACAAGAACACACACACACAGTATGCAAAGGGCAGCGTGCCAGCAGTAGCATATAGCCTGTATGTCCACAAGTAGAGATTTGTACACATAAAGGCCCTGTGAAATGCAATGATACCCTGGTGTTGGCTCATGGTACAATGTCGGGGAAGGATGCACGTGTAGGCCACCACCCATAAACCTACAACCTCCACACACATGCAGCTCTGTTGGACATGTGCCAGAGACAGTGTTGCTGAAGACATACTGGAAAAGGAACACATGGGGATATGTGTGTCAACAGCAAAATATGGTTTAGGCAGGTGCAGGGAAAAGAGGTGAACCACAACATCTGGACAATAGGAAAGATCACCGAGGACATGTGTTCCCCCTGACTGCTGGCACAGACAATGTAGCTGTAGGTCCACCTACCCCAGCCCACAGCATGTTGGCTGATGTACAGTCCCCTGCCAATGCACCACAGCACCAGGAGCTTCAACAACTATGTCCTGTGCATTGGGAAACACAAGGGAAACATACATATGTCATGTTTTAGCTGTGCAACACACAATACACATTCCTGTCCCCAGCTTCCACACCCCCCAACATCCTTTACAGACTCACTGTTCACCATCACACTGTACACATCTCTCCCATGTGAGAGGCATTAAGGACATGTCTTTATCAAACTACAGGGGTCCGTACTCTGTCTGTCCCCTCCCTCACCTCCCTGTTGTCGCACACACTGGTGAACATAAGTGTTTTTTCCCTACCGTGTTTCCAACTCACTCCAAGGCTGCAGTATTATCCTGGGTCCCCCATGTTGCTCCCAATGGCCCTTCACTGTGTGTACTGGTGTCCCAATGTCGTCTGCTACCCCGCTGTCAATTGCTGTAACACATGGAAATATGCAGGGGCACCTCCGGGATCCTCTGTCCAAACACATTTCCTGGTGTGTATATCTCATACCTTGACTAACATTAACAGCTGTGTGCTACTGAGTTGCTAAACATATATCTCAATGTCTGCGTTATGTCCCTAAACCACACCCCGATGTCTGCTTTTGACCTGACCCTGATGGCTGCATGTCAGCCCACTGTGTGAAAGTGATAATGGCAAAGCATGGATAGCCTATATGTGCACCTAATAACCCCCCTCCCATCAGAGCCTCTTTGTGTATGTGGCCATTACGTTCCTTCTCTAGGGTATGCAATGTAGTTGGTGTCTTGGCATGCACTCTCCTCCTCTATGCACTTATACAGCCTTTAGTTGACTCATGGGTTTATGTTGACATGTCATCAGCTAGATTTGCTTAAAAAATTTTGATGAAAAAAATTATTTCATTTCCCTGAAAACAACCCTAAAACCCAATCCACCCCACATTGATCTCTCTGCTTGCCTACTGTAACCTACACCTTGTTGATCTTGCCTGAATCACTTCTGTTTGTGTGTACATATGCAACACTGCACTGCATATCTATTCTGCAATGGAAAAATAAAAACAAAAAAACCCTGGCTGGACAATGCACACTTTCCCTATCCTTCTCCGCATCCATGTTAGAGCTACGCGATGACTTATACAGTCTGCCACACTGTGTTGTTCCACTAACTCCCCGTAAGGGTTTCAATTACCATTATGACAGATAGTACTGAGCATGTATATAGTGCTACATAGCACATGTAGCGCTATACAAAAATTACAGACCAACACATTCAGCTTACAAGAGCATACCACACACACAATCAGCTCAAAATACCAAATGAAAAACACACACAGCTGCACAAGTGGCCCCAAACCTGGTTCTCTCTCCCAGTGTGAAACCCACACCACATGCCTCTCACCTTGCTGCACCCAAAGCATAACACAAACTAACTGTGGTTGCACAGCATCTGCTATCACAATCATCCACAAACCACGAATGTCACCCCAAAACCTCCCACAAGCCTAAAACCACCCACCCACATCATCCACCTCAGCCCTCTGTTCTGCCCTGCCCACATGGTTTGGTTCCCAGTCATGCTGATATTTGACGTTGGGATGGCCAGCCAGTGTCTGTTACGTGTCAGTGCAGTGTTGCATCCTACTGATATTGGTCTACAAATGTTAATCTGTATTAGCACTACACACATATAGCAACAAATGTGGGAACATATGCAGTACGTACATGAGAAGAGCTGTGCAATCACCTGCCACCTGATTGCTGTGCCCTCACGTGTGTCCTCACGGGCACGTACAGGGGGGCACGTCGGATCATCCTCCAGACCCTCATTAATCTCTGCAGGGATATTGTGCCTGAGAGCAATGTTGTGCAGGATGCAACAGGCTATGATGATCTCTGCCACAGTCTGTGGAGTATATTGTAAGGTGCCGCCTGTCCTATCCAGACACCTGAAGCGACTCTTCAAAACGCCAAAGGTGCGCTCTATGACAGAGTGGCTGGTGGCATGGGCCTCATTGTACCTCCGCTCTGCACGTGTCCATGGTTGATGCACAGGGGTCAGCAACCAGGGGCGACACCCATATCCTGCATCACCTGTAGAAAGACATGAGGTAAGTTAAAGCATGAGCTCATGTCCCCTCAAATGGACACAGGTATATATGTGCAAAACAAATGCATTACACATTCTGTAAGAAACATATGACATCACAACTATGCAGCATTGCAACATTGAAATATGATGACACAAAAGGACCACATGGCCTATCTAGTCTGTCCGTCCATATCAACAGTTACAACAGTCCCCTTTTTACCTTTATAGATCCTCTGTGTTTGTCCTATGCTGTTTGGAATGCAGTTACTGTCCTCCTCTCTACCACCTACACTGTGAGAGTATTCCATGGATCCACCACCTATTCAGTAAAGAAATATGGTGGCATATCACCCCTGAATCTATCTCCCTCCAGCCTCATCCCATGTTCCCTCGTAGCTGAACTTGTGTACAATTTGCAGAGGCTCTCTCCCTCAACATATATGCCACGGAGGTATTTCTACATCTCCATCATATCACCTCTATCCCTCCTTTCCCCAAGGCGTACATCCTAAGATCCTTCGGTCTGTCTTCATCTGCTGTATAATGAAGACCACTAATCATTTTAGTAGACACCCTCTGCTCCGACCCCATCCTGTGCACATCCTTTTGAAGGTGCAGTCTCCAGAATTGCACACTCTACTCCAAATGAGGTCTCACAAAAGACATATACAGAGGGATTCTCCCTTCCTGTTTTATGCTAGCCATTCATCTCTGTATGCACCCAACCAGCCTTCTAGCTTTTTTCCTCGCCTATTCAACCTGTTTAGCTACTTTGACATCAGAAGAAACAACCACACCTAGGTCCCGCTCTTCTGTAGTGCACAAGAGTACTTCACCCCCTATACAATAGTGCTCCCTTGGATTGCTTCAGGCCAAAAGCCTGACCTCAAATTTCCTACCATCACATCCCAGCTGGCCAATTTAAGACCATTCATCAAGCTTAGCTAGATCACACCTCATGTTTTTTAGAGCTTCCTGGGTGTCTACCCTATTACAGATTGAGTGGGTGAACCTAAGAAACACCAGACAAGGGGTAGGTGTATGGATTGGCAACAACATAATATGTAACAACCACACAAATGATTGCATCCAATCAACCAGCATCACACAGCACCATAGCAGGGCGCATTTGGAGGGCAACCCCCCCCCCTTCCCCCTATATCCCACACAGGCTGATGAGACACACACACAATGAGTGATCTACTCCAAGACACACATTTGCACATACGCCTAGTCACATGAGCACCATGTGCACGTCAGAAATGGGAAACACCCACCCAGCAATATGCAGTCCTCATACTGTCCTGCCTCAAATTGTTGGAATAGTGCTGAGTGATGCAGGATATAGGCGTCATGGGTGGACCCTGCAAACCTGGGGACCACATTCAGAATATGCATATTTGCATCACATACAACCTGAACATTCAGGGAATGATAGTGTTTGCAGTTGCGGAACACTACCACCCTGTCTCTAGGCGGGACCAGGGCAACATGTGTGCAATCAATAGCTCCCATCACGTGTGGTATCCCAGCTAACGCCTCAAAGGCCTGGTTCAGGGTCCACCACTGTTGTCTAGTGTGTGGAATGGCAATATAATTCCGCACCCGGCTGACCATGGCATGCAGTACTTGGTGGAGACAGCGTGAGAAGGTGGGGCGGCTCATGCCACCCACTGCGGCCACAGATGACTGGAAACAGCCAGAGGCAAAGAAATGTAGGGCAGCAAGGAGCTTGACCAAACCCGGTATGGCATGTGACCGATCAGTCAGGGGCTCGAGGTCAGGTCTTAGATCCTCATAGAGCTCCCTAATAGCCCCTGTGCTCAGTCTGTACAGGGAGATGACCTGGTCCTCTCGCATGCCCTGGAGCTGGGCCCGTAGAGGCGTGGCTGGCGAGCCTGCACCTCAGCACGCCTCCTGCGCCATGTGGGCACAGCCCCTGCCTGCCCTGCCCCCACAGCTGCAGGTCTGATTTGCTGCAGGACTATACCCATGCCCTGTGCCTCAGCCCCATAGACACCATCTCCCCTGTCACGCAACCGCACCACCTGCCCACCTCACGCTGCAGCTGCAGCACACACAAAGGCCGCCATAACCTCCACCCGTCCTGCTCCTCTAAATCAGTCAAACACAAACACTTCCCTAACCAAGACACACACCTTACACACCACACAGAAACACAGCCACACAATACAACCAACAACAATCACAAACCCAGTCATGCTCCACAATACACCTGATTCAGACTCGCTCCTTCCGTCACTGCCAACGCACACCTTCTTTCTCCCTCGCCTACAAAAAAACCCTCAACGTGCAACATGTGCTCAGGACAATTTATAGTTTTTTTACATAGCGCATGTTGCACGTGCGCAGTTGCGCAAGCGTGACCGCTGCGCATGCGCAGTTGGCTGTGCGCATGATGCATGCGCCGCACACACGCAACACTGTGCATGTGCCACGGCTCATGCGCAAACTAACGCACGCACCCACGTTCTGCATCTGTGTGGCGCATGCGCAGTGTGCACAGCGGCACACGCGCACTGCATAGTTGACTGTGCAACACACAAACACCCATTTCCAGCCTCTGGGCAGTGCATGCGCAATGCACACGGCCAACTGCGCATGCGCAACTACGCAGCCTGCGTGCTCATGCAACTGCGCACGCGCAATGTAAAAAAACCTATAAATAAACCTCTACACATGCTGCACGTTGAGGGGTTGTTGGTAGGCGAGGGAGAGAGAAGGTGTCAGTGAGAGAGAGAGAGAAGCAGGTGTCTAGGAGAGCTAAGGTTTTGTGGTGTGGGTCAGAGTGTTAGAGGCTTGGTTGTGGAGGATAGGTGTGAGGTACAGCAGGGGATACAGAGAGGAGGGGAGGCAAGGAGCAGGTGAGTGAGAAAGGAGGTGTGGTAAAGAGCAGATAGCAGGGAGAGGAGGGAGGTGAGAGATGGAGCTGAGAAGGGCAAGAGAAGGAATGTCTGACAGGGAGGGAGAGGACAGGGAGATGGAGCCACAGGACAGGGCAGGAGTGGAGAGGGAGAGGGAGAGGGAGGTGGGACCACCTGTTGGGGAGGAGACAGATATGGCAGGGAGTGTGGTGGAGGCTGCAGGGCCATCGGCCCAGCCCACACAGGGTCCTCTCACTACAAAACGTAAACGCATACCGGTGCCAGCTCTGCAAAGGAAGAGGGCCCAGAAATTCACACCACAGGAAAATCACATCCTGCTGGCATCTGTTCTAGAAAATTATGATGTCCTATACGGACGACTAAGCAACACCACCACTGTTGCAACACGCACCCAGGTGTGGGAGGAGGTGCAGGAGGCGGTGGCACAAGCAGGGGACCCAAGCAGAGATCTCGACAGCCTCAGGAAGAGGTTCAACGACATAAAGAGGGGTGTGCGTGCACACATGGTGGCAGAGCGGCGGCATGCCATGGGCACTGGAGGGGGAGGCCCCTTTACACCCTCCCTAACACCCCTGGAGCAGGAGTTGGCAGAGCGGCTAGGGCCAATATACCTCTATGGACTGCCAGAGGCACTGGACACTGCCCATCCCCAGGCAGGTAGGTACCCAAATCACACCTTGCTGCTCTCAAATCATTGAGTACCTGCCCTTTGGATGTGCAGCACGCTTCTTATTAACACCTCCTCATACCTGCTCCCCTGGATCATCTCCCACCCTCTGCCTTTGGCTCATTAGTGTGCTGTCCCCCATTCCCCCCCTCTTACTCTGTGTTTTGCTGCCCTCCAACCACATGTTTCATTAGCATCATCCCTTGTTATATCTGCCCTGCACATGTGGCTACATGTCTGCTGCAAGCCCCCTCTCAGACCTGTACGTGTTATGTCTGTGTCTAATCTAAGCACTGCTGAGAAGGGATAGTCCTTCTGCAGGATAATGCACACCAGGGGTCCTCAAACATTCTAAACAGGGGGCCAGTTCACTGTCCCTCAGACCATTGGAGGCCCGGAATATAGTTGGAAAAGAACCTATGAACAAACTCCAAAGAACACTGCAGAAATACAAAAAATAGAGAATGTTTCCAAACATTTTGGTTTTGTTTTTCCAGTGGCAATTGCTCTAGCCACTGTCAGACGGCTGCCTGGGTGAGAATGTTCACAGTCTTGGCAAGTGCATATGTCAATATGATTTGCAAGGGATTGTGGGTAATGCAGTCCATTCACACCCGACACAGCTGCTCACAATAATTTAGTTGTGCTCAAGTGTAAAGCCAATAAGATATTTATTTATGGGGTTATTTCTCCGAACACAGATATGCTTGGTAGCACATAAATCAGGTTACTTGCTTTATGTATTCGATAAGAGATAAACGGTGTAACTCGGAGCGAACCTTCTTCTTCTGCAATACTAATAGAGAGTCCCACGTTGCTGCATCTTGATCCATATAAGGTGCCTTATAAGTTGTCCTATGGAGCGCCTTATAGGGTGCCCTATAGGGGACATTATAGGGTGCCGTGGCAGACAGTGCACTTTATAATGTGCCCTATGGGGTGCCTTATGTGGCACCTTAGCTACCTTTTGTTTGCTCAGTCGTAATCCAGCTTTATTCCGAAGTGGTTCACTACAGTTGTAGTTTGCAGTGCTGTGTATTTGTGATGGCTCACAGAGCCAGAGGTTGCGTCAACTCTCCGGACAGTTTTTGTTTTATTTGTGGGGAATATACCGTGAAAAAGCGGCAGAGGAACATTTCTGCATTTATTTAAAAAGTATATTTCGCCTATTTCGGTTTGAAGTTAGGCGATCAAGACAAACCGTGGGCTCCTCACAAAGTGTGCAAGACATGTGAGGAAGATCTACGCTTATGGATGAAGGTAAAAAACAAGCATTTCTTTTCGGAATACCTATGATGTGGCGTGAACAAAGAGACCACAGCAGTGACTGCTATTTTTGCTCTTGCATTGTGAAGGGATACAACTTAAAAAATAAGAACATAATAAGTTACCCCAACCTTCCCTCAGCAATTAGGCCTATGCCTCATAGTAACGAAGTACCTGTGCCTGAACCACCAAAATCTTTGGATCATATTTGTGTGGACGGTTCTGATCATGATGAGACTCATCAGATGGCTTTTCCCGATGAGTACAGTACTTCCGAGTTTGAAACTGAACCAGATCCGAAACCTTTATTTTTTTTTTTTTAGCTTTTAAACAACAGACACCAACCAATACAATAACAATATAAACAACCAACAAAGCAAAAGAAAACTAGGAAATAATAATAACTAACATACAGCACAGAAGAAATGAGTCCCCACACCCCCCCCATCACCCACCCACCCGCCGGACCCTCTGGGGAATAAGAAGCTCCTCTACCAACTCCCGCAAACCCACTCTTACAAAACCTCGGGAAGAAAATTACGGGGGGCTCTCAGTAAGAGCTCCAGTTCCCACCTGAGAGCGGGCAACATATTGATCCAACAAGAACCATCTCGTAATGTTCAACTCCCGGCTCTCAGGTTGATGTAGTTTGCTATACGTTTTTTCTAACTTAGAGTAATAGCATAATAAATGCCACCATTTTCCAGAACTCAGATCCTGAAAGTTTTTCCAGTGTTCCAGGATCGTTTTTAGGGCAATGGCCAGCATGTAGTTTAACAAAAAGCTCTCATCTTTAAGCTTGCCCGAATGAAGCTCTAAGGACCGCAGAAAAAAACAAATCCTTCGTCCCTATCAAGGGGAGATTTAAGACACAACATATTTTAGACAAAACTTGACTCCAAAACTGCTGCACTAAGGGGCAATCAAAAAACATATGAGAAAAGGTGCCAGCCGCCCCTTGGCACGACCAGCACCTACCCGTGGCCTCCTTATCCCATTTGGCTAACTTCACTGGTGTTATATACGCCCTGTGTAAGAAAAAAAACAAAGATTGTGTAATTGCAGCTGAGCGGGAAACTCGAGTAATGGGGCCCCATAGGATTTTCCAATTGGCAGGGGAAATCTGGCGAGACAGGTCCGATTCCCACACCCGAGTTAACCCTACGAATCTGTCAGCAGCATAATCTCTCCACAAGGCATAAAGTTTAGAGGCAACTCCCGGCTGATCTGAGATATCCTTTAGTCCCTTCAATAATCTCCCTTCCGGAGTGAGATTCGCCACGCTGACATTAGAGGCTTCTATACAGTGTTTAAGCTGAACCCACCTATAAAAACTGGAGTCTGGGAGGGAGAACGTCCCCTTTAAGGAGGCAAAATCTTTCCAACCATCCGGTCCAACCAGGTGGCCTAGGGACCAAATACCAGAATCTTGCCACTTCTTCCAAGCGAACATTCTGCCCCGTATTCGGAATCGCGGGTTCCACCAAAGCGGAAGCTGGTAAGAAGGAGGATCTTCTGCAGCAAGCAAATTAGCCAGATTCAAATAAGCCTCTTGCGTGGACCGGATCACCCGCCCGACACACGACCACTCCGGATGCCGGGAACCTAATAAGTTAGAAAGGGGGTAGGGCGCGGCCAGGCGGGCCTCCAACTCCACCCACGAAGGCCGGACATCCTGTTCCCCGCAAACCAACCATCGCACCCCTTGTTTTAAAAGGAAAGCCTGATGATATCCCAAGAGGTCAGGGAAGTGAACTCCGCCCTTCTCCCTAGGAGCTTTAAGTTTTTTAGCAGCAATGCGAGATGGGCGCCCATTCCACAGAAAATGCAAAAGACTATTTTCCAGTTGCTTATATAGTGGAAGGGGAAGCAAAAAAGGGAGCATGCTCAAGACATAGTTAATCTTGGGCACTAGAGTCATTTTAATTACTTCCAACCTACCCCACCAGGACAACTGCAAGGGAGACCACGACAAAGATCTTTGCCGAATCAAGTGCAGTAACTCCTCCCCATTCTTTTGAATCATGGTGTCAATCGAGGCATTGTACCACGTTCCCAAATATTTTATGCTGTCTGATTCCCACTTGAAGGGAAAGGGCGCCATCTCAAGCGCAGAGGGGTAGTTATTTAGAGGGAAGGCCACTGATTTGGACCAGTTAATTTTATAGCCAGAGACCCTGGAATAGCTCTCGATCAAAGTTAGGATATGTCGAATCTCCGCCGGTTGAGTAAACAGAAGGATATCGTCAGCATAAACTGAGAGTTTTATCTGAATATCCCCTACCGTTATGCCTTGAATGTCAGTACTTTGTCGGATAGCAATAGCTAGAGGCTCCAACGCAAGGTTAAATAACAAGGGAGAAAGAGGGCATCCCTGCCTGGTGCCCCTATGAAGGGAAAAGGGGCGGGACAGTAGGCCATTCACACGAATACAGGCAAAGGTATTAGCATATAGTATTTTAACTTTGTTGATAAAGTCATCTCCCAGCCCAAACCAGCTCAGGACAAAAAATAGGAACGGCCACTCTAATCGATCGAACGCTTTCTCAGCATCCAAAGAGAGGGCGACATACGGTGTATTCACTGCCGAGACACTCTCCAACAGGTTGCAGAGAAGGCGACCATTATCCGCAGTGGATCTCCCGGACACAAACCCACATTGGTCTGGGTGGACCAACTCCCCGATAACTGTGGTAAGTCTCTTAGCTAAAATGCTAGCATAGATTTTATAATCTGCATTCAGGAGTGATATAGGTCTATAATTGGCCACGCGACTAGGATCTTTACCTGGTTTTTCAAGAACCGAAATAACTGCTTCCGAGAAGTTACCCGTCTGGGAATGATCCTTCTCTAACTCCATGAAATACACCAACATGGCAGGGACCAGATCAGCGCTAAAAACCTTGTAAAATTCCGAGGGGATCCCGTCCGGTCCCGCGGCCTTTCCCGGGGAAGCAGCTTTTATTGCCTGAATAAGTTCGTCCTGCGCAATAGGTCTACCAAGATGCAATGCAAGGGACTCCCCTAAAATAGGATGCGCTAGATTCTCAACAAAACTAGAAAAGTCGACTGTACCCGTCGTCAGTTCAGAGGCATAAAGCTGTTTATAGAATTTGGAAAACTCGCCTGCAATCTGATCGCTATGGGTGAACCGAGCAGAACTGTCATCACAGATAGAGACAATTCTGGACCTGGTTTGTTACCCCCTACCCTGGCTGCCAATAGCTTTCCAGCTTTGTTCCGCTCAACATGAAACCGAGCCGCTTGCTTTAGTAAGAGATGCTCCACTTCGGAACTGAGCACCTCGTTGAACTGAAACCTTAACCTTTGCAACCGAGACAAAAGGCCCGGGTCTTGATGTCGGTTCCACAGGCGTTCACCTGCCCGAATTTGGGCATCCAGAGCCTCCAGTTGGGCCTTTTGTTTCTTCGATTCCCTGATGCTAAAGCTCGTAATGGAAGCCCTGAGAGAAGCCTCCCACCAAGCCCAACTAGCAGTATCCCCAAGCTTATTGTTAGCAAAATACAAAGTTATGGCCACCCGAATTTCCTCCTGGAACTTAGGGTCTGCCAGGAAAGCCCTGTTGAAAGACCAAGCCCGGCTAGGACGCTCCAGCTCAGCAATATCAACAGTCAGTGATATGGCCGCATGGTCAGATACCGTCTGGCTTAAAATTTCGGCAGCACAGTTGCCCGAGACCTGGGATTTAGACATTAAGAAAAAATCTATACGAGAAGAGGACTTGTGAACTGGAGAGAAAAAGGAGAAGTCCCTCTCCCTAGGGTGGAGCAATCTCCAAACATCTACTAAACCACAAGAGTCCATAAGAGCAGAGAGCGCTACATTCGCACGGAGGGGACGCTGAACCCTCCCAGGGTTCCGATCAACCAAGGGATCCCTTACCAAGTTAAAGTCGCCTCCCATAATTATGTGAATCCCGCCCTCCTTCTGGATAACCCCACTCAAGTCCCGGAAAAAACCAGGATCATCCCTATTGGGACCATAAACATTCAACAGGAATAAACTTACCTCGCCCACCATTAAATGCGAAAAGGCCCACCTCCCATCGGAGTCATGCTGCGCTTTTAAACACTGAAAAAACAGAGAGGAACTCATCAGCGTGGCGACCCCATTTTTCTTAGCAGGCGCAGGGGAAGATCCCACTAACTTATAATGATTGTTTTCTAACTTAAGCGTTTCTTGTGGAGAGAGATGCGTTTCTTGCAGGAGGATCAAATCGGCATGCTGGCGCTTACAATACGCTAGAATCTTTTTGCGCTTTATCGGGGACGTGATTCCCTTCACATTGAGGGATATAATCTTCAGCCCGCTAGCCACCCCCCCAGATAACTAAAATACCATGAGAGTCAGGAGAAGCAGTTCCGTAATACAGGTTATAGGAGTCCCCAGAGGGCCAGTCCCTCCCCCCCACCCAACAAAGTTTAAACAAAAATATAAACCATCTAAGTGGGTCAGACAGCTGGACCACTATTACCGCATAGGGCAGCCCCGGCCCCCCTTAACCCGCTACCCACCCCCATCTTAACAAAAACTAATTGTCATCACAGAAAATCCCCAACATCATCATTCTTGCCATCCCACTAACATCCCTCAAGGCCCTTTCCCAAGGGCACTGCTACCAGTAAACCTCAGCAACCAGAATGAACCGGTATATAAATAGGATCTTAACAAATGGGAACAGGGGATAACATACAGGAGGCCCTTAAAGGGGACCAAAAGGAGGTGCAATAGCTTAGAGTCCCGCATCCTGATTATAAGACATATATAGTGACAGAAACATTATAAAGCTGCCTCCTGGGACACAGATCGCCAATGGGCCGTATACCCACCAGGCGGGGGGAAACCCCGCTCTCAGCGGACTGGTGGTAGGCTTCAGAGTACACTGCCCACCTGGACCCCCTCACCATGAGCAGACGCACCAAAGGTGCCAGGGGTCCGCACAATGAGGGGAGAAAAAAGAAAGGGGACCCAGTCTCTGGAGTACCAAGCAATCTCCCTAAACACTTCAGACGTCACTGAAAACTCCAACCCACGAGGCCATCAGTTTTGTTGCATCTGCAGAGCCTCCTGTTCCTCGACGAAATGCTGTAGGGCCATAGGGTCGCCGAACGACTTGGTGGCGTTGTTCAAAGTGACCTTGAACCTTGCAGGGCCGAAAAGGCCGTATCTCGCTTGAAGGCGCTGTAGTCTGGGCCGCATCGCCAGAAATTGCTTCCGTTTCTCCACCGTACGTTGACAGAAATCGGCATAGAAGAAAACACGTTGCCCCTCATGTTGTAAAGGCTGCCTCGCCTTGGCCGCAGCGAAAATCTGAGAAACCTGCTGGTGCCTTAACAGGCAAAAGATGAAAGGCCGCGGAGATTTACCGTGTGGGTTAGGGGAAGTCGGAATGCGATGTGCCCTCTCAACTTCCAACGGGCAAGCAAATTCAATATTGAGCAGCTTGGGGATAAAAGTCTCCAGAAATTGTATCGGATCGCTGCCTTCCGCACCTTCCTTTAGGCCAACGATCCGGATGTTATTTCGCCTGGCCCTGTTACCCATATCTTCCAGGCTCTCTTCGAGCCGACAAATCTTGCGCAAGGCCGGAGAAAGTCTCTGAAGTTGTTCCTGATGACCAGCCACTGCTAGTTCTACCTTGTCCACCCTAGTAGTGAGGGATTGCATTTGTGTGCTGAGTTCCTTCAGGTCTGCTTGTAGCTCCATGAGCGAGTCCCCATTGGCATCCACACGACTGTGTATAGCCCTCACTTCCTGCAATAATTCTTGCATCCCCTCCGCGGCCGTCGATTGTGACGCCGTTTTGTTCGGCGAGAGCGGGTCCGTCTTAGTTCTTTTAGACCCCGTTGTCGCGGGGGGATTAAAGTCCAGGCGAGTTTGTTTGCTCCCAGCCATCATCCGATCCTCCTGCCATGCAGAATCACCTCTCAGCAGTAAGCAATAGTCGGGAAAAAACAGGATTAAGTGTCGGGGGCCCGGGAGAACAAATCTTACGCCGCCATGCTGTGCCCGAGCTGGCTCCGCCTCCACCAGATCCGAAACCTGAACTTTTCTCTCAAGCTGAATTGAATGATTTAGTCCGGGATTTAGGACTCCCAAAAGATGCTGCCCAACTGCTAGGTTCTCGGCTTAAACAAAAAAATCTATTGTCACCAGGAACAACTTTTTATTGGTACTGCAACCGCGAGACACAATTTTTGAAGTATTTCAGCAAAGAGGAAGATTTGGTATTTTGCAACGATATATACGGAGTGATGGAAAAGTTTAAACTCAAGTATGATCCTGCTGAATGGCGGCTGTTCATTGATTCGTCAAAAGACAGCATAAAAGGTGTTCTTCTTCATAATGGCAACACATTCGCTTCAGTTCTTATTGCTCACTCTGTTATTCTCCAAGAAAAATACGAGAATTTAGCCCTGATTCTTCAGAAGATTCGTTACGATGAGCATAAGTGGATGATTTGTGGAGACTTTAAAATTCTATCTATGCTATTAGGGCAGTAATCCGGTTTCACCAAATATCCCTGCTTCCTTTGCTTGTGGGATAGCCGGGCCCGCGACCTACACTGGGGGAAAAAGGACTGGCCAATTCGGGAGTATTTGAGACCCGGTGAGAAAAATGTTCTTCATGAGAGCTTGGTACCTCGTGATAAAATTCTATTACCACCTCTCCACATTAAGTTGGGTCTCATTAAGCAATTCATCAAGTCCCTTCCAAAAGATGGTGAGTGCTTTCGGTACCTTTGCTCAAAGTTCCCCCGACTTTCTGAAGCAAAGCTAAAGGAAGGAGTGTTTGTTGGCCCTGATATAAGGAAACTCATTTCAGATGGAGCATTCGCTGAAACGATGTCTGAGAAGGAAAAAGAAGCCTGGGATTCCTTCAAGGATGTTGTTCTCAAATTCTTGGGGAACAGGCGGGATGAGAACTATAAGGATATTGTTGCCAGGATGCTCAATGCCTTCAAAGAACAAGGCTGTAACATGAGCCTGAAAGTCCATTTCTTGCACTCCCATGTGAACTACTTTCCCGAAAACTTGGGGGTGTACAGTGAAGAACAAGGTGAAAGGTTTCACCAGGACATCAAGGACGCAGAGAGAAGGTACCAAGGAAGATGGAACACCACTATGATGGCTGATTTCTGCTGGTTATTACCACAGTGTCGGATCTCATTTATTAGAATTTTATTTTCACACCATCGGGTGTTTGTCTTCATGTATTGCAATGGTGCGGTTTGCGTTTTCTATTCTTACATACATACCTGTACAACATTTTTTGCACATTTCTTTGCTTTGCTTTGTGTCTAACCTCGCTCTTATATGCTCAATGTTTGTGCACATGTATGTGGCTGTTTTAAGTGCAGACAATTTTGCTACTCTCTCTCTCTTCCTTAAGTAATTTGTAACTTTCTTTTTCTGTTTCCGACTTGATGTTTTTTATTAATATTGTAAACCGCCCCGATGTAACGGGGGGCGGTATATCAAATGTTTTATAAACAATAAACAATAAACAATAACAGTGTGTTTTGTTGACATTACTCTATTCTTATGTGCTGCCTTGTTACAATTTTCTTTATTCTTATTTGAATAACTACTAAACAATTAGTATAAAGAATTCATCCAAGAAACTTTTATCTCGATCGCACTCAATCTGAAACGTTCACCTCAAACTGCTAACCCAATGTAGCAAAAAATCTGTACGTGATGGAGCAAATTGGTTACCAGATTTGGATTCAGCGCACCAAAAAACGTAAAAATCAATCGAAACATTAGAGGCAGTTTAAAAAAAAATTTTTTTAGTGTACCTGTGTTATTGATCGATCCTGGGCCTTCACTGCAGAAGTATATTAAAGATTTGACGTCATTGGCCTTGTCAAATAAATTGATTTCTAAGAAAGAGTACAATTATTTAAATGTCATCTCTCCTTCAGTGGCCAAGTTTTATCTTGTGCCGAAAATACATAAAGATCTTGTTAGACCCCCTGGGAGACCCATTGTATCGACCAGGGGGAGTTTGCTTGAACCATTATCCACTTTTGTACATACGTTTCTGCGTCCACTGCTAGTTAGAATCCCTGCGTATTTGAGAGATACCACCAATTTTCTATGTGTTTTAAGGGATCTTGATAGGTGGGCAGATGACACTGAGGTTTTCCTTGTTACGATGGACATAGTTTCCCTCTACACTAATATCCCCCAGAGGGCAGCCTTAGAGGTAGTGCGGGCTACTTTGTTGACTAGAGGAGATCTTTCCGAAAGTATGATAGAATTTCTGATGGAATTGGCACATTTAGCAATTTATAACAACTATTTTGCTTTTGAGGGAGAGCTGTTTAAACAGATCTCGGGGGTGGCTATGGGAGCCTCCTGTGCCCCTTCAACAGCAAATTTCTATATGGCCAATTTTGAGGATCAATGGTTAGGCAGCTCTCCTTTTGCCTCTAACATTATAATTTGGAAACGATACATAGATGACGTCTTTTTGCTCTGGCAGGGATCAGAAGAGGCATTGCTCTCCTTTTTCCAGTGGGTTAATCAATTAGACGATAATATTAAATTTACGTTTGTCTATCATGGTGATACACTGACCTATTTAGATGTTAATATCACTAGAGGGAGGGGACAATGGGAGACATCTATATTTAGGAAACCCACTGATCGAAATACGCTTCTTCACTATCACAGTGCCCACCCTCGATCATTGAAAGAGGGGCTCCCGTTCTCCCAGTTCCTCCGTTTCCATAGGAACTGTTCGAGTGACGGTGAGTTTAAGTTACAGGCACGACGGTTGAAAATGAATTTCCTTGAAAGGGGTTATCCCTGCTCTGTAGTTAAAAGAGCATATCGGAGAGCCCTTTATAACAATCGAGACTTGCTTCTTATTCCGTCCGACCATAAGAGGCATGATGACGTTGAAAGCGTGAACTTGATAACAAAATTCTTCCCGTTAAGTAGAGACATACAACGTAGCCTACAGAGACATAAGAATGTTTTAACTACTGTCCCGGGTCTGGCGGGTAAGAAATTGCGGTGCGTCTGGCAGAGGCACCGCAATCTGAAGGAACATTTGAGTCCTACAGTATTACCTAGCATAGCGGAGGTGTCGGGGGAGAAGGGACACAGACGGTGTGGAGCCTGTGACATTTGCGCCATTACTTTGGAAACAACATTGTTTCATTATCATCATAAAGATTATACTATTTTATCCTCAACCACGTGCGGCTCGACGGGGGTAGTTTATGTGGTGAAATGCCCGTGTAATCTTTTTTATATAGGTAAGACGATTCGCACCTTTCGGAGTACATTGCGGTGCAAAGTGGAGGAGGCTCCCCTAGTCCAGCATTGTCTTAAAGAGGGGCACAGTTTTGAGCAGATGCTATGTTTCTGTATTGATCAAGTGGCACATGGGAGCGGAAGTAGGACTCAAGATCAGGTTTTGACTCAGCGGGAACAGCGGTGGGTTTACAATTTGGATACTGTTATACCGAACGGGTTGAATGCTATGATTGAATGGTCAGCGTGTCTGTAAAGATCTGTGAGGGAGACACTGGGACCTTGGATTTCGGTTTATGTATTTTAATTTTTTGCATTGGACTTTTGAATTTGGGGTCGAATCCGAGAGGGAGGAGTTAGTTACGTCACGGTGGTGCTCTACCTTTAAATACACTTTTCCTGGCTATAGGTCGCATGCGTGGCATCTTTTTATCCTTGAGAATGGTAATGCAATTTGGATAAAGGGAGACACTTTATTTTGGATGTGGGCAGCATTTTTGTGAGTATTTTTAGCTCCAAAATTTATTTGGTCCTGTTTAGCATTTTTGAGATTTAAGGGGAGAGAGTTGAGTTGGGAATGATTCTTTGTTCTATTCTGTTTGTTCACAGGATCCATGATAGATCCCCTGAAGAATCCGAATAGGAGAAACGCTACAGGCGCTGGGGGGAAGCGTCGGGATCAATTGGAGACATTGTTAGAGGCTACCTGCCATAAGGTTTAGCGTTTTTGGCAAGTTTCAGTGGTGAATCATCTGAGATAGTTACTTATTATGAATCGTACTTTTGAGCTATATCTATAAGGAGATTCCTGAAGATTACAAGCATTTCCGCTAACCGTATGAGCATGAGCAGGAGCTAGCTACTGTGGAGGTCGTTGATGCGATCTAGCACATACATTTCCGAGTGGGCTGTTTAGCCTAAGGAACTGGTGAGAATAAAAGTCTGAGACCTCCCGGTAGAGTCTGAGAATAAAGTTTTACTGTCGAACAAATTGAATAAAAAGAAGGAATAAAAAGAAGAAATAAGAATATTATGGTATGGGAACATTTCCCATTTTGTTATTTTGAACGTATTTGTATTGCTTTGCCGAGCGGCTTTACGTTCAGAAGCAGACCAATTTTTACGGGGATTTTCACACAGCATACTTTGATATTTCAACATTCGCGCGTTGGTGAACCAGTAGGTTCCTTTGTGTTCCATTAAGGTTAAAACAGAATGTCGTACAGTGACTTGAAGATTCTTCCCCAAAGTGAGCTTGTCTGCTTCGCTCACCAAGAGGGCTGTGGCTGCTACGGCTCTTAGGCAAGGTGGTCATCCTTTGGCAACAGGATCCAATTGTTTTGACAGATAGGCTACAGGTCGTTTCCAGGATCCAAGAGGCTGAGTCAAAACTCCCAACGCATTTCCACATGACTCATGGACATAGAGATGAGATGGTTTCCGCATATCTGGTAGGCCCAAGGCTGGTGATGACATTAATGCTGTTTTCAATGATTTGAATGCTTTATCCTGTTCTGGGCCCCATTCCATGGGTGATCGTTCCACTCCCTTCGTGGCTTGGTACAAGGGTTTTGCCAAGTGTGCAAAATTGGGTATCCATATTCGACAATAGCCCGCAGCTCCCAAGAAGGCCCGCACCTGCTTTCTGGTGGTGGGGGTTGGGATGCGGCATACTGCTTCCTTCCGCTCGAGTCCCAATTTTCTGATTCCTTTTGATCCCAGGTATTTCACTTCAGTTTGGCACAACTGCGCTTTGGCTCTTGAGACTTTGTATCCGGCTTCATTTAAGAGGTGCAAGAGATCACTGGTGGCTTGCACACATTCAGACTTGGAGTTGGTGGCTATAAGCAAATCATCTACATACTGAAGTAAGATTCTTTTTCCTGGAGTTACAGAGTAGTTTGAAAGATCTTGGTTGAGAGCTGCACTGAAGATGGTGGGTGAATTCTTAAATCCTGGAGGCAAGCGAGTCCAAGTGAGTTGGCCTCGTCTTCCTGTAGTGGGGTTTTCCCATTCAAATGCAAACAAGAGTTGGCTGGCAGGTGCCAGGCGGATACAGAAAAAGGCATCTTTTAAATCCAGAATGGCGAAATGAGTGGCTTCTGATGGAATCAGTTCCAGGAGGGTGTAAGGATTTGGTACTACTGGATGTATGTTTTCAACTGCACTGTTCACTCGTCGCAAATCCTGCACTGGGCGGTAGTCACCTGTCCCAGGCTTCTTGACTGGGAGGAGGGGGGTGTTCCAGGGTGATTGGCATTCTCTCAGAAGTCCATACTGTAGTAATTTCTTGAGGTGACAATGAATACCTTCAATTGCTGGTCGTGGGAGGGGATATTGTCGCACATGCACCGGTTCTGCTCCTGGTTTAAGGGTAACGAGCACAGGAGCTATATTCTTTGCTAGGCCAGGTGGATTATCCTCCGCCCACACTCCGGGCGGAGCTAAGATGTTAGTGGGTATACAGGGGCTAGCTGCCTTGGATGAAAGTGGACTATAGAACCGCCATTCTTCTTCTCGGGGGACAATCAGCACCATCAGGCCAGCAGATTCTGAATTCACAGTCATCTCCATCTTTCCTCCTTCAACAAAGGATATCTGCGCCTGGAGCTTAGCAAGCATGTCTCGGCCCAAAAGGGGAACTGGGCATTCAGGTATATACAGGAACTGATGTGTTATCTTCCGTCCCCCTAATTCACAGGCACGGTTCTGCAGGAAGGGTCTTGTGGTTCTAGTTCCAGTGGCGCCAACAATGGTGACAGATCGGGAAGACAAAGGAGCCACTGGCTTAGCCACTACTGAATGTTTGGCCCCCGTATCCACCATGAAGTCCAAGTACTGGTCCCCAATCTTTAAGTTGACCATAGGCTCCTGGGGACCCAGGGAAAACTTGGAGCCCGGTCTGGCCTAGTCCTCATCCACGTAGTAGTCCTCAGTAATCGCCACTCCCTCTGTAGTGGCTTCTTCCTGCTGGAACTGTGCGCGCTGCATTCCTCCCTGTTGCTGGAACTGGCCCCCTCCTCTCCTGGTGCTCCCCCTCCCTCTCCAGGGGTTGGAGCCAACATTCGGGCATTCATTCTTCCAATGTCCTTCTTCCTTACAATAAGCGCACTGGTTTGCACCTAAGGGGGACCGAGCGCTCCCTCGGCCCCTTCCCCATCCTCGAGTCCTTCTGTTTGGATATCCTCCACGTCCTTCAACTAGAGCTGCAGCAAGCAGATCGGCTTTCTTCTTCATCTTTCTTTCACTTTCCCTTTTACATTCTTGATCACGATTCGCAAATACCTTCTGGGCAACTTCCATTAGCTGTGCTGTATTCATGCCCGCAAATCCGTCCAGTTTCTGCAATTTTCGTTTTATGTCTCCTTGGGACTGACTCACAAAAGCAGCATTTACCATATGCAAATTCTCCTGGGCTGCTGGATCATATGGGGTATAGAGTCTATAAGCTTCAGTTAATCGTTCATAGAAGGCAGCCGGACTTTCGTCTGGGCGCTGAAGAACGTCTGCTACCTTCCCAACATTCATGGCCTTTTGGCCTCCCCTCCTCAGGCCCGGCAGTAGAGCCTGGCGGAAACGGGTGAGGGCTTTCTCTCCATCTGCACTATTCGGGTCCCATCTTGGGTCCTCATTCGGGAAATCTATGGCTGCTGCCCATCGGGGATCTAGGTCTCTCCTGTCTGCTACAGGGTTCTCTTCCAGCCATCGGGTAGTTGCTTGCACTATTCGCGCCCGCTCTTCAGTAGTAAAGAGGGTAGCCAAGAGCTGGCGGCAATCAGACCAGATAGGCTGATGGGTTTGCATGATACTAGACATTAACTCTGTCAAAGTTTGGGGTTTTTCAGTATAAGAGGCATAGTGCGTTTTCCAGTTTAATAAATCTGTGATAGAAAAGGGCACATAAACAAGACTAGTTGGCCCGACCACAACCTGACCCCCATCATCTAGAATAGGCAATCCTCGGACTTGGCGCAATGGCATCTGGCGAACTTCTTTCGGGTCCGTTTCTCTGCTTCGGACTGGCAGTTGATGATCCCCCGCTGGCTGTTCCATCAGGTGATGGCAGCCCTGCCGGGGTACTTTGAGAACTTTGTTCGGGACTGGGACTCCTGCTTCGGGAAGGGGGCTGCTCTCTTTCGGGCGATGGAGGCGACTGACGGGGTGGAGTCACGTCAGCTGGAGGGGCTCTCCTTTCCTCAGGCTCTGCTCGGTGTAGTGGTGGAGCTGACAGGACTGGCTTATACAGGAATTGGGGTGGATAGTTTAAGATTTCTGCAGGTTCTGGGGCTGAGTAAATGGGGGGCTTTTCTCCCTTGGCCCCCGGGACTCCCTTGGTAGTTGCTAACATGATCCTACACTGTTCCTCACAGCAACGCTTCATCCAAGAGGGTTGCCTTTCACAGATTTCTAACCAGGACTCTATATAGGGAAACTGATCAGGGTAATTCCTACGCACTATCCCATGCACTCGGGATACAATTCTAACATCAAAAGTACCCTCTGGTGGCCACGCGGTGTCCAGCACCGGCCACTCCCTTCCACATAATTTTCCTAACCGGGACGGCGACATTTTCATCCTGTAATCACCGCTAAATCCCTTCCTAAAATTCGTGATCATACAGTTCAACCGTGTTTGCACAGACCCCGCCCCTCCCATTATGACGTACAAAACAACAGACAAAGAGAGCGGGTAGTATGGCTGCAGGTAAGGGGTCCGTACAGCCCATGGAACAGCAAGGGTGACAAACACCAAACGCTTCCTCCTTTTCGCGACCTGGGCGCGGTCGCCCGGCCAGGAACTGCGCTACTCAGGAGTCCGCTTTCACTTGGTCTGTATTGCAAGACCTCTCATTCATTCAAACAAACAGGCATGCCACCAAATTCCCAAAATTCCATAAAGGCCTACCTTACTTATTCATGAGGGGTGGGGTTTCGTCCTCGCGTACACTCATGCAAGGAGTACTCGGCCACACCCTGAGAGTTGATCAGGCTCTCGTTACCTTGTACCGTTACCTTAAACCGTAATAGTCTCGTGCATGCGAGACTTTCCCATAGCTAGCTGACTAAGAACCAGACAAATTGCTACTCACCGGATCCGGCCACTAATGCGCTGCGCAACCAGTCCCTTCTTGGGTTGAATCCTGGACTCCCCTCGGGTTCGAGGTGTTAGCCGATTGGACCCGGCAGGCCGCCGAGGCAAGGCAGAACCCTCTCCAATACAAGAGGACCGGCGGCGCCTGGGGTCCTCTCCGCTGTCGGTCGGCCGCGGTCCCGACCGGACCAAACCTGGAGGCGGTAATACGTGGTATATTCACTTGCGCACCATTCACATACCGCACATTCCCAGCCAATGCACCAAGAATATGTTGCAGCGAAGTGCACGCAATGAATAAAACCAAGAGTCAGTTCGAAGATCCAAGCCAATTTATTTGTGCACAAGTCTCAGGCAAATGTCACATACAAAATGGTCTGAGCAATGGAGTCCAGTAAACAACACCTTTTATACCTTTCTTCTTCAGTTAAATACAGGCAAACTTTCTATTGGTCCTACTGACCCTTACACCCATCCAATTGGGATCTTTCTGTGGGCCCAGTACTCTGTTCCCCCTGCTCAGAACTCTCTAACAAAGGCACAGGTCAAAACTTTGATACTTTTCTCCTACAAGGTCATTGCTTAGCTTAGTAAATGTGTGAATACAGAGCACTGGTACATGTCTGTCATCAGTATAGAATATTCAACAAAGGACTTATACAACCTTATCAAAAAGCAGTTTCTCTAACTTATACTGACTTTGGTCTTTCTCAGCATTCTGATTCTTAGGTGGGGGTTGGGACTCAGGCTTAGCTTACAGGCCTCTCATACAGTTACAGGCTAGTCTAGGCCATAGCCTACCACAAGTGGTTTGCCCAAGACCACAAGGAGCACCTGTGGGACTAGAAACCCCTGTCCTTCAAGCCCAAGGTTGCTGTCCTCTAGTGGGATTTGAACCCCTGACCTTCCAGCCTGTTGCACCTTGCCCCAACCACTAGGCCACTCCTCCCTCAATTACCTGATCTGCCTATTTTTAGTTTCATAGGCCATAGTGGACTCCAGTAAGGATGTCTAAGTTTGCAAGGGGAGGGGGGATAATAGATTCTGAACGTGTAAGAGGGAGGTGAGTTCTCTGTCACACCTGATTTTTCATTGTGGTTCCCTACACACTACAGGCTTGATATATGAGAGAAATTCTAAACTGACGGAACCTTCAACTTATAAAATCATTATATATAAATAAGTTCAGCTGACATCCTCGCTGTCAGAGGTGAATGCTCGCTGGACTTTCTAATAGCAGTGGCCTTAAAATTGATTGTTAATAACTGGAAGAATATTGCCCCATTGACATCTATCCAATGATATAATCCAGTTTGTCTCTTTCATAAGTATGAGCGTTTGACGGCTAAAAAGCCGATAATTATGTGGCAGCTCTATAGAGAGTTTTGCTCCTTGTCTGATGACATAGTCTTCTTCTATTGCCTATAAGATCAAGGCCTCATCATAGATAATATATTGAAATCCTATGTGCAGCTGCGACCAAGAAAGCTAATAGAATGCTAGGAGTCATAAGGAAAGGAATTGAGAATAAAATGAAGGATGACTTCATAATGCCTCTGTAACACTCCATGGTGCAACCATACCTCGAATATTGCATGCAATTCTGGTTGCCGCATCTAAAATAAGATACGGCGGAATTGGAAAAGGTACAGAGATGGACAACCAAAACTATAAAGGGGATGGAAAGATACATCTATGAGGAAAGGCTTAAAAGGTTAGGGCTCTTCAGCTTGGAAAAGAGATGGCTTAGGGGAGAAATGATAGAGGTCTATAAAATCATAGAA
Organism: Ichthyophis bannanicus; assembly: GCA_033557465.1. NCBI lineage: Eukaryota > Metazoa > Chordata > Amphibia > Gymnophiona > Ichthyophiidae > Ichthyophis > Ichthyophis bannanicus. The sequence goes on along the minus strand of CM066041.1, from coordinate 248,433,444 downwards.
ACATAGAAATATGATGACAGAAAAAGACCACACGGCCTATCTAGTCTGTCCTTCCATATCAACAACTACAACAGTGTATTTTATATTTGAAACGGATGTATTTTATATTTGAAACAATGTATTTTATATTTGAAACGGACTTATTTTATACTGTTCAATTCAATCATGTTATAGGTCTTTTACGTCATGCATTTGACCTATTTCATGTTTATATTTCATGTATATAGTTCATGTATATAGTTCAACCACCCCTGTTATCCAAGTTTATACCCCTGTTCGATGTAAAACCAAACAGAAGTGTGTTTTGGTCATTTTGTTATACTGTGAACCGCGCTGATGCCGAATAGTGCGGTATATAAGCAACTGTAATAAAAAACAGTCCCCTTTTAATGTGTGGAGTGGAACCAGCAAATGTGAATTGGTTTACTCCTTGAAAACGATTTTCAAAAAGTATAAAGACTAGGGGATATGCAGTGAAGCTGCAAAGTAGTACATTTAGGGCTAATTGGAGAAAATATTTTTTCATTCAATGCATAATTAAGCTCTGGAATTTGTTGCCAGAGGATGTAGTAAAAGCTGTTAATGTAGCTTGGTTTACAAGAGGTTTGGACAAATTCCTGGAGGAGAGGTCCAGAAACCATTATTAAAGTGGACTGGGGAAATCGACTGCTTACACCTGGGATAAACAGCATGGATCTGTCTACCTTTTGGGAACCTAACAGGTAATTATGACCTGGATTTTCTACTGCTGGAAACAGGATACTGGGCTTGTTGGACCCTTGGTCTGACCCAGTATGGCAGATGTTATATTCTTATCTTTTTATGTCAAGTTGAAAAGCAAGACACCTTTAAACCTTTACTATGGTGCTTTCCATTGCAATACCTGTCTTTAGGTTTGAATGCTGGTTAAAACTGCTTTGGAACAAAAAAGCTATAAAACAGCTTCACTCCCATGTACTGAAATAAAGCCAGTGTTGCACTTCATGTGATGGCAGCAGGACCTGGATAGACCCTTTGTAAATGTCTATTTTACAGCTTCATAAATTAGAGAACCACTGAGCATGTTGTCAAGCAAATGACATAAAGACCAATTTTTGTAAGAAAATGTACAAGAGTTACATGAGATCACATTTTTTTCATGTTGACCTTTTCCTTATGAATAACCATATTGCCTAAACAACTCTTTCTGAGCAGGAAATTACATTTTAATTTGCTTGTGTTTGCATGAGTTGGCATAGGTCTCTTCTCCTCTTTGTCGAAGGAATTTCCATGTCCCAGAGGCAGGCAGAATTCCTGCAGGAAAGTCTGTTAATCCAATACCAAGAAGCACAAGATGATTCTAAGAAAATTCCAAGACAATAAAGAGCCATCGAAAAAAGCAAAGAGAATGACAACAATGTGTGCCGTTGAGTCAATGCTGACTCCTGGCAGCCCAGCAGCTCCTGGGTTTTCTTGAGAAGCTGTTACTGGAAGCAGATTGCAGAGGCAATGGAGGGTGAAGTGACTTGCCCAAGGTCACAAGGAGTGCCAGTGGGAATCAAACCCTAGTCTCTAAGTCTCCAGGATACTGCTCTAACCATTAAGCTACTCCTCCAAAGAAGAAGTGTATGGATTAATAACTTATTTGTGTCCTGTAAAGATCTACTGTTGCCTCATTTGGTTTCAGGAGAAATTGTTGCAGGTCTCACAAGAAGCAGGTCCCTGATGCTAGCGGCTCTCATTTTGTAATGACCAGCACAGCTGCAGCCCCCATGTATATGGGAAATATGAATAGGAGAAGCAGGAGAAGACACTAGAATCTATAATGACACTGAGGGGCCCTTTTACTAAATGGCACTGTGGTGTTGCACCAAACGCACCCAAAACGTGCAACTCCATAGCACGTTAGGGAAAAAGCACAGTGTTAGCTATCGGGAGCATGCAAATAACGTTCTCAGCAATTACCACAGTGCATGCTGCTCTACTGTGGCACAGCAATGGGGCTACACTCAGCGCCACCTATAGACGTGGCAGTGAATGCACCAATGTGGCACTCACCCCACCCAATTTCCACCCCTATCCTTCCCATTTGAAGACCTCTTTCCATTGAAAGAGAGCTCTGCAATGAGGGGGCATAAAATGAAGGTGAAAGGGGATAGACTCAAGATTAATAGGAAGAAATATTTCTTTACGGAAAGAGTGGTAGATATGTGCAATAGTCTCCCAGTGGAGATAATCGAGACGTGGACAGTATCTGAATTCAAGGAAGCATGAGACAAACAAAGAGGTTCTCTCAAGGAAGAAAAGGGAGTAGTAGTTGGTATGGAAGGTCAGACTGGATAGGCCGTGGGGCTTTTTTCTGCCGTCATGTTTCAATTTGCAATCCTAACATATCATGGACAATTAGCGCCAAAATCTGGCAGTACTAACTATAATGTTCCATGTTAGTTGTCAGCCTTTAGTGCCTGCAAGACTCACGCTGATGGCTAGTGCTCTATAATAAAAGGCTCCCTAAGTTGCTGACTTAGAGAATAAGTTTGTAGCTAAATATGTGTATAGATAGTATGTGCATACTTCTTCTCTGAAAACTTCCCTAAGGAAGTTATGTGCATATATTTACACCTGCAGTTTAGCACACACAAATCCCCCAGTTTCATTTATGCACATACATGCACATATTATAAAATATGTGCATAAGTGAAATTCCTCTCCCCACATCTGCCTCTGGGAAGGCCTCCACCCAGTCTGGGCAAAATTATGCATGTACAGGCTGTATGTGCATAAGTTTACACGCATGTCAGACACTCAAAGGCCAATTCTGTACTGGCTTCCAGCCCCTGTACGGCCAATCAGAATCAGGGCATACAGAGGTAGACCTGATCCTGATCCCATGGGGGTAGACGTGCCCACAGGATCAGAATTGGATCTATGGTCTGGACATGCAGGCTGGGCCCTGATTCTGATCGGCTGCACGCCCAGCCCACATACCTGGCTAACTATGCCAGGCTCCTGAATTGAGCCACAGTGCCATGGCATCCTGTCGCCATGGCACCATGGCTCTATTCAGGAGCCGCGATCCCCATTTGACAGTGTTGCCATCCTTTTCCCACAGCCCAACCCCCAATCTGGCCTCCCATGGCCAGGGTCGGGCTGCAGGGATCCCCCTGCACCCCTCACCTTTCATCTCTGTCCAGCGCCGCAGTCCCCCGACATCCAGGGGGACTTATTCTACCTTTGAGGTGGAATAAGTCCCCTGTCTCCGTGAGCAACCCTGGACGTACAGGACTGACCTCAGAATCAGCCCTGTACGTCCGGGGTCACTCTCCGCCCATCGCCCGCCCTCGCTCCACCTCTGTCCCACCCCCTCCTTCCCACAAACAGATCTCCCTGAACAAATCACCTGTTCATACAGGGAGCTCTGTCCCTGGGAGGCTGCCTGGCTGTTTAGTGGGTCTGGATATCCGTATCTGACATCCAGACCCACTAAACAGAGTTCAGAATGACCCCCTCAGGGGTTAATTTAGTAATGCACACCTACATTTCTGAAAGCATTTAAGTGCATAAAGCACAATATTTTCGTGGTCTACATGCATAAATACATGCTTATGTGTGTGGTGTAGGTTTTTGCTATTCTAAAACTACATATGCATAGGGGCGGAGATAATGCAGATCGCAAATTTACATGCATAAATTATAAAAGTACTGGAAAGACAGTTGGTGGTAGACAATGGGAATACGTGTCCCCCAGTGGAGGCGGAGGTGTCAGGATAGTTACAATGATGGGTGGACAGAGGAGTGGTGGTGCCATGCAGATCAGGCACAGGCGAGGCAAGCACGAAGAGGCACAATGCAGGAAAGGGTAGCAGTGCAGGACATGGGGTGGCAGCCTGCACAGGCAGACAGGACTCTACACAGCTGACAGACGCAGATAGACGGACCGAAGGAATATCGGCAACTATGACGAGGGTATTATGGGCTGGCAGCACAGATCTGCAAAAATATGACTGTTACAGGCATGCACACTATTTGAGTAGGTGTGTGCTTGCAAAATCTAGGTGCGGGCATTTACATCTGTCATAGACTAGGGTAAGTACTTGCATCTTATATTTACATGTGTTTTCAATCACTTAATGCCGCTATTTTATAAAGCAAGGTATGGATTCATGGATCGGAATCGGACGCACAGGGGCAGATGTGATTCTGATCCCATGGGGCACATCTAGTCCTGCAGGATCAAAATCGGGACTAGGCCTGTACGTGCAGGCTGGGATCTGATTCTGGTCAGCCTGCACATACAGGCCTCTACCCGGCTAACTCAGTCAAAAATCCTGAATGGAGCTGCGGCACCATGGCGTCCAATTGCCATGGCACCGCAGCTCCATTCAGAAGCCATGATCCCTGGCCCATTCTTCAATTCCCTGCAGCCCGACTCCTGATCTGGCCTCCTAAGGCCAGGGTTGGGCTGTGGGGAATCACTTGAACCCCCTCCGACCCCCTTGCCACCCGGGCCTGCTGTCCCCTGCCATCTAGGAGAACATATTCCACTTTAAAAGTGGAATAAGTTCCCCATTTGGTTTGCCGGCCCCGGATGTACAGAGCCAACATCAAAATCGGCCCTGTATGTCCGGGGCCGTGGACCACCCATTGCCTGCCCTAACTCCACCTCCACACCGCCTCTTTCCCACCCCCATCTAGCCTTTCCGTACAAACGCCTTGTTCACTCGGGGAGGTTAGCTGGAGATGCAGAGGGGACTGAATAGCGGGGATGGACATCTCAACAGGGCATCCATCCCTGCTATATTCGAGGCTCGGAATGACCCCATATGTGCGTAAATCTAGCCGGTCCTTATAAATTTCCCCTGCTTTATCTTTCCCTTTAAGTGTGCAGTCAGATTACAGTCTAATTTGTATATATTCTATGAACAGTACTAAATCTTTCGTTGGTGATACTGCAGAGGAGGAGGAAAATAAAGCTGATGGGTGCATTAATATACGTACGTCCTCTATGGTCATGGTCTTTACTTATCATTTCTCCTTTTCCTCTTTGTATATGTAGCTCCTTGTTCTGCATTTCAGGCCTCATGCTGAATGTCGAGGATTCATTTCATTGCTTATATAATTCTGGATTTACATACTGGGGCTTTTTTTCTTCATTGTGTCCCTTGTCTTCTGCTTTTCCTTTCCATTGTTTTTCGGACTTTATGTCTGCTCAAAATGATAAATGCAAATCTTAAAAAAGAACCGTTTCATGTTAAGAAATGTCTTTTAAATGTATCTTCATAACTGACATCAGCTTTTAAAATGATAGTATTTATTTATTTTATTTTATTTATCATTTATTTACCAGGGTATTTTTATACTGCTTTATCATTTTAGTCAACGCGGTTTCCATTGTAACTTAAACTTGGTAATGTACATTAAACAGGGACATGGATAACTTGGATGTTTCTGAGGCAATGGAGTGTTAAAGGACTTGCCCAAGGTCACAAGGAGTGCTAGTCGATGAATAAGCAAATAGTTGGTCCATAAGCTATATCAGATTAGTTATGAATATACAACGACTTGCTGGTGAGAGAAATTGTGATACTTTTTCTCCCAAAAGGAAAGAAGAAAATGTACAGTTACTTATTCAGGGGCATGTTTACTGAACAGCATTAGACTTTTGCAGCTAACACAATGGGGTATGTTTACTAAACCACGGTAATGTTACCCGCATTAGGTTCCGCGGTAATGGGACGGATGCCCATATAAAGGAGTGGGTGGTGCATCGCTAAAGCAAGACGTGTGAGATAACACAAGTTACAAGGTGCTTTAGACTAATGCGTCTTACAAGGTGCCTTATAAGGCGCTGAGGTGACTTGTTAGGTGTCTTATAAGGTGCCTCATAAGGAGATTTGTAAGGCTCCCTATAGGGCTCCTTAGGCTAAGCACCATATTATAATAAATTTCGCTCAAGAAGAGTGTGCCATTACGATTTTTGTGTAAGCACCATATTAGGCACCCCTGGACAAGGCACCTTAGAAGGCACCCTGGGTTATGGAACCATAGGTTAAGTTGGCCTAACAAAGTTACAGTGCCCTAGGTTAGTGTGCCCTAAGGTCTGCAAGGTGCTTCAGGATGACATGCATGACCTGTGAGGCATAGAAACAGATGTAGCCCTAACACTAGATAGAGCACCGAGGAAAGGCAATGAACAGGTGAATGAAAGAGGGAGAGCTGGGAGCTGCTGGACCTGCCATATCTGCGTGCATCCCATGTGGCTGCCAGTACTAATGACAAACATGGTGGGGGCAACTGTACCACAGCACAGGGTGTTGGCAATGTAAAGTACTGGAAAGACAGTTGGTGGTAGACAATGGGAATACGTGTCCCCCAGTAGAGGCGGAGGTGGCAGGATAGTTACAATGATGGGTGGACAGAGGAGTGGTAGTGCCATGCAGATCAGGCACAGGCGAGGCAAGCACGAAGAGGCACAATGCAGGAAAGGGTAGCAGTGCAGAACATGGGGTGGCAGCCTGCACAGGCAGACACGATGCTACACAGCTGACAGACGCAGATAGACGGACCGAAGGAATATCGGCAACTGTGACGAGGGTATTATGTGCTGGCAGCACAAATCTGCAAAAATATGACTGTTACAGGCATGCAAACTATTTGAGTAGGACAGGCATGAAAGGAGGGAACAATGAGGAATGGAACCCATGACCACTGCTGAGAACAGCATTGTACTAACCAGTAGGCTCTACCTCCATGATGTGTCCCATAGCAATGACTGGGTACAGAAGGACTGCAGGTCACCGCACAAACTGTCTGCTCTGAATGCCAGGATAGGGTAACCCCCACCAGTACCCAGGTCACAATGCACATGCTGAATAGCTGTCTACAGCTGATCACCAAATGGGGTCTGCACCTCTCCGGTACCTCAGCTTGGAAAGACGAACTGACAGTGCGTGATACTGGCACAGAGTAGCTGCAGACCATGCCATTGTCCGCAGTACATGTGGTGCTAGAGATAGGTCCTGTTGTATACCCCCATCACTACCAGCGTGTGATGGGTGTGCTGTGCAGTGCATCTGAAGGTCATTTGGTGTCCATCTGTATTCTGCAGTCACATGTGGTCCTCTGGGACCAGACACCACCCAGATTAGTGTGTACCAAGGGTTAGGGTCTGGCAGACATGGGCACCTGTTATCAGGGCAGAGGGGTATACACTATAGACTCCAAAGGGGCCCACAATCACCCTTTATGTAGGTAAGGAACAGGTACCTGAGCCCCGCTGAAGCAACCTCCATTCCGATGGTATAAGACAGGCTTCTAGGGTGACTAGGACAGTGGCAAACCAGCAATAATGCTGGGGTTAGATCTACAAAGCCTCAACTGCCTCACAGCATGAGGCAGACTGCACCTGTAGCACCCTACAAGGTGTTCTAACCATGCACAGACTAACTAAACACTTCACTAGCCAGTCTATAGTGCATGCTCAAAGAAGAACTATGTGTATCAAGCAGGTATCACAGTGATGGGTCCCACAGCACTGAGAACATGCAAGTACCACTGGAAACATATAGTGTAGAACGCTATGTGGGAACCTAGACATGCCATGGTCACTGCTCGGTCAGAGTGAGGGTGTCCTCCCAGCATGACATGCTGTGGCCACCCTGTCCATGCAGGCGGTGGTCGGGCACTATAGTGTCCCAGTCATTGGCCCACACCCTGTGCAGATGCATCCTGGCCAATCCGCCCTGTCTGGGACATACCCACAATACCCTGCTCCTCATTATGCACATATTCAGGCTAACGCTGGTTAACAGTGGGACACTGTGGGCCCAGTGAGGTGTGGGCAGCCACAAAACAATGGATAGACATACACACACACACACACACACACTCCTATTGTAGCATTGTGCAAAGATAGGGGTGGTTGACAACCCTGCCTGCCACACTGGTCCTGATCACAGTGCCGTCATTGATAAACTGTGCAGTAGTGCTCTGGTGATAACTGCAGCTCCGTGCTGGGGCTTACAGCCCGACTCTCCATGCAGCTTTGCATTGTGGAGCCTGTGTGAGTGGGTGTTTGTACCCCTGTTTGCCGCTGCTTTGGGCTTTCCACATGTTGCTGTTGTATCTGCATTGTAGAAGAAAATATAAATACATGCTCTGCAGGATCCACAGCTGGGACTTGAACTTGTGATCCTCTGCTTCTGGACATACTGGCTGTGTGTACTGCACCACACTGTTCCCACAAGTGCATAACACTCATAAGATATACCATTCTGGGTCAGACCAAGGTCCATCAAGCCCAATATCCTGTTTCCAACAGTGGCCAATCTAGGTCATACGTACTTAGCAGTTTCCCCAAAAGACACAGGTTCCACAATGCTTGTACTGGGTCAAGCATTGATATTCTGGGTCCCTTCTTAATAATGGTTTATGGACCTTTCCTCCAGGAACTTGTCCAAACCTTTTTTAAACCCAGCTACACTAACAGCCATTACCACATTCTCCGGTAACAAATTCCAGAGTTTGATTACACGTTGAGTGAAACAATATTTTCTTTTATTAGTCTTATATAGTTTACCCTGTAGCTTCATTGCATGTCCCCTAGTCTTTCTATATTCTGATAAGGTAAACAATCAATCTACGTTTACCCGTTCCACTCCGTTCATTAATTTATAGACTTCTATCATATCTCCCCTCAGTCGTCTCTTTTCCAGGTTAAAGAAACATAGAAACATAGAAATATGACGACAGAAAAAGACCACATAGCCTATCTAGTCTGTCCTTCCATAGCAACTACAACAGTCCCCTTTTTACCTTTAGAGATCCTCTGTGTTGGTCCCATGCTTTTTTGAATTCAGTTACTGTCCTGATCTCTACCACCTCCACTGGGAGACTATTCCACGGATCCACTACTCTTTCCGTAAAGAAATATTTCCGCATATCACTCCTGAATCTATCTCCCTTCAAACTCATCCCATGTCCCCTTGTAGCAGAACTTGCTTTCAATTGAAAGAGGCTCTCTCCCTGAACATTTATGCCACGGAGGTATTTAAACATCTCAATCATATCACCTCTATCCCGCCTTTCCTCTAAGGTGTACATATTAAGATCCTTCAGTCTGTCCTCATATGCTTCATAATGAAGACCACTAATCATTTTAGTAGCCACCCTCTGCACTGACTCCATCCTGTTCACATCCCTTTGAAAGTGCGGTCTCCAGAATTGCAAACTATACTCCAAATGAGGTCGCACCAAAGACTTATACAGAGGCATTATCACCTCCTTTTTTCTGCTAGCCATTCCTCTCCGTATGCACCCAAGCATCCTTCTAGCTTTTGCCGTCGCCTTTTCTACCTGTTTAGCTACTTTAAGATCATCAGACACAAACACGCCTAGGTCCTGCTCTTCTTTAGTGGACAAAAGTACTTCACCCCCTATACTATATTGCTCCCTTGGACTGCTGCAGCCCAAATGTATGACCTTACATTTTTTAACATTAAATACCAGCTGCCAAATTCTAGACCATTCTTCAAGCTTAGCTAGATCCCTCCTCATGTTATCTACACCTTCCTGGGTGTCTACTCTATTGCAGATTTTGGTATCATCCGCAAAGAGGCAAACCTTACCTGAAAGCCCTTCCGCTATATCACTAACAAAGATGTTAAAAAGAATCGGACCAAGGACAGATCCCTGGGGCACACCACTGATAACATCCTTCTCCTCAGAGTGAGCTCCATTTACTTGTACTCTTTGTTGCCTCCCACCCAACCAATTTCTAACCCAAGCAGTAACTTTAGGGTCCATCCCTAGGGTGCTCAGTTTGTTTATAAGTCACCTGTGAGGAACAGTGTCAAAGGCTTTACTGAAATCTAAATACACCACATCTAGGGCTCTCCCTCGGTCCAACTCCCTGGTCACCCAGTCAAAGAAATCAATCAGATTTGTCTGACAAGACCTGCCTCTGGTGAATCCATGCTGCCTTGGATCCTGTAATCCACTGGACTCCAGAAACCTCACTATTTTCTCTTTCAGCAGCATTTCCAATAATTTACTCACCACCGAAGTTAAACTAACCAGCCTGTAGTTTTCAACCACATCCTTACTTCCGCTTTTGTGTAAAGGCACCAGTCCTTTGGCACCACTCCCGACTCCAACGAGGCATTGAAAAGGTCAGTCAGTGGAGCTGCTAGAACGTCCCCAAGTTCCCTCAGTATTCTCAGGTGTATCCCATCTGGTCCCATCACTTTGTCTACTTTAAGTTGAGATAGTTTCTCACAAACACAGTCTTTTGAAAATTGTTCAAGATGTCCTTTGCTTCTGTTCCTATTTGTGGGTGTTTTCTGAGGTCCTGCTCCTGGTTCTTCATCTGTGAACACAGAACAAAAATATTTGTTAAGCAATTCTGCTTTATCCTTATCAGCTTCTACATATTCCTCCCCTGCACTCTTGAGTCTGACAATACCACTCTTGACCTTCATCTTCTCACTAATATATCTGAAAAATGTCTTATCCCCCCATTTTATTGCATTGGCTATTTCCTCCTCCTTTTGAATTTTTAAAGACCCCTAACTTTCTTGGCCTTTCTTCATAGGAGTATCCTTCCATCCCCTTTACCATTTTGGTGGCTCTTCTCTGAACCTTTTCTAATATCGCTATATCCTTTTTAAGATACGGCGACCAGAATTGCACATAATATTCAAGGAATATTCATGGAACGATATAGAGGCATTATAATATCTTTTGTTTTATTTTCCATTCCTTTCCTTATGATACCTAGCATTCTATTTGCTCTGTTGGCTGCCGCTGCACACCGGGCCGAGGATTTTAACATGTTATCCACAATGATGCCTAAATCTTTTTCCTGGGTGGTGGTTCCTAATGTGGAACCTTGCATCGTGTAACCATAGTTTGGGTTGTTCTTCACTAGGTGCATAACTTTGCATGTGTCCACATTAAATTTCATCTGCCATTTTGATGCCCAGTCTTCCAATTTATCAAGATCCTCTTGCTATTTTCCACAATCCTCTTGGGTTTTAACAACTTTAAATAGTTTTGTGTCATCTGCAAATTTGATAACCTCACTTGTTATTCCACTTTCCAGGTCATTTATGAATATGTCAAAAAGCAGCGGATCCAGCACAGATGCCTGGGGTACACCACTATTCACCTTTCTCCATTGGGAAAATTGGCCATTTAGCCTGCCCTCTGCTTTCTATCTTTTAACCAGTTCCTGATCCACCATAGTACATTGCCTCCTATCCCATGACTCTGTAGTTTTGCCAAAAGTCTCTGATGAAGGACCTTGTCAAAGGCTTTCTGAAAGTCCAGATACACTATATCAACCGACTCACCTTTGTCCACCTGTTTATTCACACCTTCAAAAAACATAACAGATTAGTAAGACAAGATCTTCCTTGTCTTACTAAAGCCATGATCTTCTAAAGTCATGTTGGCTGTCTCCCATTAGGCCATGACTATCTACATGCTGAGTAATTTTATTCTTTATGAAGGTTTCTACCATTTTTCCCGGTACTGACGTCAGGCTCACCAGTCTGTAGTTTCCCGGATCACCCCTGAACCCTTTTTAAAATTTGGTGTTACATTGGCGATCCTCCAATCTTCAGGTATTAGAGATGATTTTAATGATAGTTCACAGATTACTAAGAAGCAGGTCTGCAATCTCATATTTTAGTTCTTTCAACAGCCTTGGATGTACACCATCTGGCCCAGGTGATTTGCTACTCTTCAGTTTATCTAATAGTTGCAATACATCTTACTGATGTATTGATATTTCCTTCAATTCTTCCGCACCTTTAAATACCACTTCAGTCATGGGTAACATCCCTACATCTTCCTCAGTAAAGACCGAAGCAAAGAATTCATTCAGTCTCTCCGCTATCGCCTTGTCGCCTCTTAGTGCCCCCTTAACCCCTCTATCATCACTCCCTGGAGCTACCTGCACGTTTCCTCAGCCAGACCTTTTATGTTGCACTGCACACCACGTACTGGTACAGGGCATGGCCTAGGTCCACTGCAGGCAGGTGCCACTGCCCTCCAGCACGGGAACACTCCCTCCTGCCATGCTGACATAACCATATGCTGTCGATGCTGGTGGTGCGCTGTCGCAGGCCATCCACTGTGTGGGTAGGCAGTCTCCTAGGGAGCGGGGTCTGAGTTAGGGAGGCACACATGGGCATCCTCACATCCCCCCCCCATCACCGCCTACCAATATTATGTCCCTTCCGTTTGTGGGTGGGTTGGCTTGGGGGATATCAGATCAGTGCCCTGGCAACTGTTAGCTAGGGTGGGCCAGGTACATGTAGGTAGATTGTGTTTGGCCTTTGTCAGCTGCTGTCTTGCTGATTTCCGGTTTCTATGTTCCTAAGTACCACCTAGGCGACTGCCTAATCCACCCTGTGCCCCAGGTGCCCCACTGCATGTCCCGCCTGCAGCCCTCTATGCCCCATTTGCAGCATCGCCATAGTGCCCTTTCGTACCTGAGCACTATACTGTTGCTACACATGTAGCACTACTATCACTGTTTTTGGGCTCCCTGCCTATGCTGTACATTGCCGACATTGAAATGGTTTCTCTCTCCTGCAAATATGCATCTAACACCAGCCAATGAAGTGATTTGAGAAGAGGGGTTATATGAGTGTATCAGGGCTGGCGGAAATTAGCCGCACAGCAGAGTTCTGAACAGATTGAAGAGGAGAGAGATGACTCCGAGGGAGACCAGTAAAGAGGAGGTTGCAATAGTCAAGATGAGAGGTAACCAAAGAGTGGATAAAAGTTTTAGTAGTATGTTCAGAGAAGAAGGGACAAATTTTGTTAATGTTATAGAGAAAGAAATGACAAGGTTTTAGCTACTTGTTGGATATGTGTAGAGAAGGAGTGTGAGGAGTCAAATATTTATTTATTTTTTATTTATTTAACGGATTTCATATACCACTCTATCTTTCAGTCAGAGGGATTTACATAAAACATAAAACAATAAACGTAAACAAGGTACATAGAACAGATAAGCTAACTTGGAGTAATTAACAGGAGAACATTTAACAATTGGGTTCACTCAGAGGAACATGGACAGTTTATAGGACATGAGTCTGTGAGCTAGTAGTGCGGATGGGTTGTTGAAAGTAGGTGATCATGACCGCTCCCTCACTTTAACTCTACACATCTTATGTTATATTCTCATAATACTGTTGGAATAAGTGAGTCTTGAGGGTTTTGCAACAACTTAAGATAAGAACAAAAGATATGCCATACTGGGCCAGACCAAGGTCCATCAAGCCCAGTATCCTGTTTCCAACAGTGGCCAATCTAGGTCATACATACCTAGCAGTATCCCAAGAGACACAGGATCTGCAATGCTTGTATTGGGTCAAGCACTGATATCCTGGGTTCCTTTTTAATAATGGTTTATGGACCTTTCCTCCAGGAACTTGTCCAAACCTTTTTTAAACCCAGCTACACTAACAGCTCTTACTACATCCTCCGGTAACAAATTCCAGAGTTTGATTATACATTGAGTGAAAAAATATTTTTTCTTATTTGTCTTAAATAGTTTACCCTGTAGCTTCATTACATGTGCCCTAGTCTTTCTATATTCTGATAGCTTAAACAATCGATCTAGGTTTACCCGTTCCACTCCATTCATTAATTTATAGACCTCTGTCATATCTCCCCTCAGCCTTCTCTTTTCCAGGTTGAAGAGCCCTAACCTTTGTAGCCTCTCTTCATAGGAGTAGCCTTCCATCCTCTTTACCATTTCGGTGGCTCTTCTCTGTTCCTTTTCTAATAACGCTATATCCTCTTTAAGATACGGCGACCAGAATTGCACACAATTTCAAGGTGCAGTCGCACCATGGAATGATATAGAGGCATTATGATATCCTTTGTTTTATTTTCCATTCCTTTCCTTATGATACCTAGTATTCTATTTGCTTTCTTGGCCGCCGCTGCACACTGGGCGGAGGGTTTTAACATGCTATCCACGATGACTCCTAAATCTTTTTCCTGGGTGGTGGTTCCCAATGTGGAACCTTGCATCGTGTAACCATAGTGTGGGTTGTTCTTTCCTAGGTGCATAACTTTGCACTTGTCCACATTAAATTTCATCTGCCATTTTGATGCCCATTCTTCCAATTTATCCAGATCCTCCTGCAGTTTTCTACAGTCCTCTTGGGTTTTAACAACTTTAAACAGTTTTGTGTCATCTGCAGATTTGATAACCTCACTAGTTATTCCCCTTTCCAGGTCATTTATGAATATGTCAAAAAGTAGCGGACCCAGTACAGATCCCTAGGGTATTCCACTATTCACCTTTTTCCATTGGGCAAATTGGCCATTTAGCCCTATCCTCTGCTTTCTATCTTTTAACCAGTTCCCGATCCACAATAGTACATTGCCTCCTATCCCATGACTTTTTAGTTTTGCCAAAAGTCTCTGATGAGGGGCCTTGTCAAAGGCTTTCTGAAAGTCCAGATACACTATATCAACCGATTCACCTTTGTCTACCTGTTTATTCATACCTTCAAAAAAACATGTCAGATTAGTAAGACAAGATCTTCCTTGTCTAAAGCCATGTTGACTGTCTCCCATTAGGCCATGACTATCTACATGCTGTGTAATTTTGTTCTTTATGATGGTTTCTACCATCTTCCCCGGTACTGACGTCAGGCTCACCGGTCTGTAGTTTCCCGGATCACCCCTGGAAACCTTTTTAAAAATTGGCGTTACATTGGCGACCCTCCAATCTTCAGGTATTACAGATGATTTTAATGAAAGTTCACAGATTACTAATAGCAGGTCTGCAATCTCATATTTCAGTACTTTCAACACTCTTGGATGTATACCATCTGGTCCAGGTGATTTGCTACTATTCAGTTTATCAAATAGTTGTAATACATCTTCCCGGTGTAGCGATATTTCTCTCAATTCCTCTGCAGTATCACCTTTAAATACCATTTCAGTCTTGGGTAACATTATTATTATTATTGCTGGAATGCTTTACCTCCTGATATCTGGGCTATTAAGAACCTACCACAGTTTAGGAAAGCCCTCAAATGCCACCTCTTCAACAAATACCTTATAGAGCCTAACGACACCCCCTAGAGCCTAAAGACACCCGGTGATACCATTTCCATACAAATTATGGTATTCTCAACAACACCAAGTTTGATACTCAAACCCTTAGTGGGGGTTATGTTTCTGTGAAACTACTGTTATTATGACTCCATGTAGTAAGTTTTGTAAATAGTTTTCCCCTGTTATCCAAGTTTTTGTGCCCTGTTACCTGTAAAACTCATACACGTTTAACTGTACTGAGCATTTTTGTTACATGTAAACCGTGCTGATGCTGAATAGTGCGGTATATAAAAAACTATAAATAAATAAATTTATTATTAACATTTCTTATATACCGCACTATTCGACATCAGTGCGGTTTACATGGAACAGAAACATCCGACAAATTGCATATGTCTGGTCATTACAATTAACAGGCTATGGAATTGGATAACAGGGTAAACTATATTCATGAGAAGCATCCCTACATCTTCTTCAGTAAAGACTGAAGCAAAGAATTCATTCAGTCTCTCCGCTATCGCCTTGTCTCCTCTTACTGCCCCTTTTACCCGTCTGTCATCTAATGGTCCAATTAAGTCTCTCACAGGCCTTTTGATACGAATGTACTTGAAAAAGTCTTTATTTCGTGTTTTTGCTTCCGTAGCAAGTTCCTTCTCAAATTCTGACTTTGCCTGCCTTATCAATGCTTTGCATTTAACTTGCCAGTGCTTGTGCTGTTTCCAGTTTTCGTCGTTTGGCTCTTTTTTCCATTTCCTGAAAGATGCTTTTTTGGCAGCAACAACCTCTCTGACCTCACTTTTAAACCATGCTGGCAGTTTTTTGGACTTTCTTCCACCTTTCTCAATGCGTGGAATACAGCTGGTCTGTGTTGGCTCGGACTGGGTCCGGCGGAGAGTTACGAAGGGTTGGAACATAGAGTGAAAATGCCCCGTTGCAGGATGTTTGCTTACGTTTTGTCCTCTCTGCAGTGATCAAGCGTGTGTTATACATGATTTGTCTTCTATTTCTATTTTCGGGCATCAGTTGTATTAGGGATGAGAAGGAGATTGCAGATTACTTGTGCAGATTCTTAAATATTAAGAGTATGACTCTATCTTATTCAGCTCATGATTGGTGACCAGTGTAGGTGCTTTAAAAAGGAAATGATGTATTCCGTCTTGGAGGTTCCATATATGGAACACACGACCATATTTTGCCCCATCTGAAGTGATTGCAAGATATACTATGGTAACCCTTGATAGTTGATGTTTCCAAAGTTGAAATGTGGAAAGATAAGAGCTTGGAACACTGTACGATAGTCACCTGTTTCAAGGAGTAGGCGTAGGTGGCAAAGTGTTCCTATCTTGTGATATATTGCTTTAGTGATGTTGCTGATGTGGGGTTGCATTCTCAGCCGCTGGTCGAGTGTGACTCCTAGGTAGTGGATCTCTTGCTTTACATCGAGTTCTGCATTCCTTATGTTTAGTATTGGAGGGGGGGGGTGAATGTTTGGTCTTTTGTTATGAACAACACTTCATTCTTGCTATGATTAACTGATAAGTTACACTTGGAGAGCCATTGTGGGACTGCATTACAGCATTCAATCAGCTTATTGTAACTGTGTTTACAGAAAAAGGGGTATACAGCATAATGTCATCTGCGTAAACATGGTAGTATATTCCAAAGGATTGTATTAAAGGGCATAAGGGCTGAATGTAAAGATTAAATAGAAGAGAGGATAGCGCTGAACCCTGTGGGGCACCATGTGATTGGCTGTATGTGGCTGAGGAAAGTGATCCTATTTTCACCTGCTGAAGGCGACCATTGAGGTAGGAGCAGCACCAGTCCAAAGCTGCATTGTCTATTCCTTTCTCTTGTGGGTGACATAATATAGTGTTGTGACAGACTGAATCAAAAAATGCTGCCACCCCTCTCCAGGGCCTGCAATGGCGCAATGCCATTGAAACCTCGCTTCACCTACTCTCAGTGAATCAAAAATGCTGACTCCTGGCGACCCAGCAGCTCCTGGGCTTTCTTGGCAGTGTGACCAGAAGTAGATTGCCAGTCTTTCTTCCAATTAATTTTTGTTCCACTCTGACAATATCATGAAGATATAATGTGATTCATGCACAAAACGGAATTATTAGAAAAATACAAACATAGTAAATAAGCAACAGGTCTCAGACTTATCCGGGCAAATCTGTTCAGATTTATGCTCAGTTTACTGAACTTATGCCCTAATTGCATCAACGACCTCTACAATGTTGCTTGATGAGAAATAATTTGTAAATGATGTAAAACAGTGCTTAGCTTAGCTTAGCACTGTTTTACATCATTTACAAATTATTTCTCATCAAGCAACATTGTAGAGGTCGTTGATGCAATTAGGGCACAAGTTCAGTAAATTGAGTATAAATCTGAACAGATTTGCCCGGATAAGTCTGAGACCTGTTGCTTATTTACTATGTTAGTATTTTTCTAATAATTCCGTTTTGTGCATGAATCACATTATATCTTCATGATATTGTCAGAGTGGAACAAAAATTAATTGGCAGGACTATTTACTGTGAAAAAGTGACCATCTTTAATTTTGTGTAGTCTTTCTTCCAAGGCAATGGAGGGCTAAGTGACTTGCCCAAGGCCACAAAGAGTGCTAGTGGGAATCAAACCCTAGTCTCTTTGTTACCAAGCCAGTGCTCCAGGTCAAAATTTGTTGTTCTCAATCAAGGGTTTATTTAAAAATCTTGAGGGATCACTAAAGTGGTTGGAGAATCTCTCCTCTCTAACTACTTCCCCAAAATGCCTCCAAGAGCTGGACACTGGTCTTGGATGTGAACCTTCCTCTCCTCCTCCCCACCCCCACCCTCAGGGGTTTTGAAGAGATGAAGGAAAGGATTTTTATCCAGCTGGAACAAACTTATAGCACAGGAGGGCAGAATCTATGAAGTAGAAGTTACAAACTTTGCAGTGTAAAATATCCATCAGTAGATAACCAGGCAACTGCTGGGGGTCTGATGAGGGTGGGACATGCAAATTGTTGGCTTTCACTGATGGATAAAGATCACATATTACTATTAATTTTCACACAAAATAATTCCACTCAAAGGCTGAAAGGGAAAGAGATGCATGTTGGTATACATATACTGAGGATAGAAGGTTGTAGAACTGTATTAATTTGAGACACAGACCCTCTAACTCCATCCAAAAGGGGAGGGAGCACTGTAAGTACCTGACTTTGAAGTGCGCTTGTAAGTTTAGTAGGAGAGAAGATTTGCATGACTGACTCTTGGTTTTTGCCTGAGAAAGGGAAGGGGCACTCCACGTTGGGAGAATGAACTGCAGGCTCTATGCTCAGTTGGCTGGAATCACTAAGAAGTACAATCACAAAGAACTGGAGCTACTGAGTCTTGCTCCTAGTAGGGATGCAATCCATGGTCAAGGAAACCCTTCCCAAGGAAGAAAGCCCTTCCTGATTGCCAGCAGCTGAGAAGCATCCGGAGTGGATAGTCCCTGGAAGAAGAGCTGCAGCAACTGAGAGGTGCCTGGCCCAGAGCAGTAACCTCTCCAGGTAGAGGGCAGCCCACCATTGGACATGGTCAGTGGAGAAGTGACCCCTGCAGGCAGAGGGAGGCCTAGCAGTGGTGACGGCGAGTGTTCTCCTATCTTCCTGGTATTATGGTGTGAAGGTTAGTACTCCTGGTTTATCCAAACGGTCACCTGGTCCTCTGTAGGATTGCATCAGAGATTCCCTCTTTTCTTTGAATGGTTTTGCTTCAGGGGATCGGTATCTGAACTGTCTGAGTGTACTGTTAGTACTTTCTGTAAACTTACAGTTGTAGACATTTCTTAAGCTTGTAAATATTGCCATCCAGCCTTGTTTATAGTCATCCTTATTTTGGGTTTTCTTGGGGGGGAAGGGAGGGAAATCTCCAGTGCATTTTTTCTAGAAAAATATGGTGCCAGTACTAACATGCTGAGCTCTTTCATTAGTACATGAGGATCACTGATCAGTTATAGTAGGCAATGAAAAATGTGTGATACACGGTACCACCGAGTACCCCCTCAAAGAAAGCCCTAAAAATCCCATCTGCTAGCATCCTTTTCCCTCAGGTGGAGGAATCAGGCACCAAGCATTCAGGGATCGATAGAGCCTTCCTGAGAGGTGCTCCTGCCAGGTCCGTCCTGGTCCCAGAGATGTTCCCAAGGGGGTACTACATATAATAAATTTTTTAGCTCCATCAACTGAGGGTTCTTTTAAAAGCCTTATTTACGTTCTAAGCATGAATGTGACATCAGAAAAACACGCATGCTGCATCCACATGTCAAGCGTGATTTTGAAAAAAATTCAATGTACTTATTTTTGCTCTGGGCATGTCTGTCTATAAACATTTCTCCAGGAGACATTCTGGGGGCATTTCAGGGCATGGCCAGGGAGGGCATAATTTCAGGTGAACCTTATCCCTTGTGCCCTCCCCTCCACCTCCGATGCCCATTGCTGCTGCTGCCGCCCTCTCCAGCACACACAGCACCAGCTATGGGCACAAGCAGCCCCACGGCACTTACCTTACGATGTTTGCTCCATAGGGCTGTTTACTTCCTCCCCCTCGCCGATGCCCGATGCTGACTTCCTGTTTGCAGCAAGCATCTTTGTCTGCAAGATGACCATCTGATGATTACCTCCTGATTCACCATGACACCTTGCAGTATCTCATGCCAACCAGTCACCAAAATGTGACAAGGACTCATCACAAAGAATAATACAGTATGCACAGAAGAACCAGAGACCATTTTGCCATTTGCACCATTTTGTGCCTTTTGCCTTCCTTGCTGCTTCTGCAAGCTCGAAGACACTTTGTGAAGTCCAAGACTGTTCCACTAACCCTGAGACAGAATGAGACTCCCACAGGCAACTGTAATGTTCTATTCTTTCATGTGGCTCGCCTCTGAATGGCTAGAGCCAGTGCAATCTAGCCTAGCTACCTCTTTTGGACTTTGTGCTGTTACAAAGACTCCCTTGGACTCCACCTGCATTCATCCATCTGACCGAGCTAAGGTACTGGTCTTATATCTTCACCTGGGAGGGTGGTAACTAGCCCATTAGTTCTTTTTTGTATTTCTCCTAAGTGCAGAGTGAGCCTGTGACCTCTGGTTGCTAATCAGTGATTTACAACTATTATATAATCGTAATCCTAGTACTGCTAAAACTCATTACCTCATATCTCTAATATAGTCTGTATATCTCTTATTTTTCTATCCAAACAAAACCTAATATATATACAGGTTTGTCTCTCTTTTGTGACTCATTTGCCAGCAAGTCTCACCAAAGCCATGAGCAGGGAAGCAGCAGGCCTTTCTAGATACAACAAAGCATACCTTATTTTGTTTGCCTGCTAATACTGTACTCTCTACAGAACAGGTATTTCGTAAGTGCTCCTTTTGGCTATCCCTTTACAGGAGGGATTAATGGGAATATCCTCCCAATGTTTGTTTCCTCCTCCAAATTGAAATGAGTTGAAGAAAGGGTCTTCTGTAGTCCATTACCGGCATCTAGATGTCTAGGTTTCCAGTATGGCTACGATACACACGTAAGTTCTGATATTTGTACGTGCATGTTGTGAAATGTCGGAACTTACTCCTGCAAGTTGCCGGGGTTCCTCTGCAACATTTGTGCAATAGCTCCTCCCACTGTATGTGATGTATTTTAGAAGCAGCTCCAGGTTTAAGAGAGATTTTTCTGGAACACAATCAGAATTATGAACATGGTGACTTCCTCGTCTCAGTTCTGACTGCCATGATTTTTCTAAAATGTGCCTTTACGTACGTATATACAGGTGCAGAATATATGTATTAATTCAAATGCCGATGCTAGTCTATAAACGGAATCTCAGTGGATAAAGAGTAGGATTTACTATTGCAATTCACATCAATTCCCAATGTAATTCAGTCAGGACCCTAAAATGTTCCAGTTCCTCAACATTTCTTGGAACAGGAGATTCCTGAAAGCAAAGAGGAAAATCAAAACTCTTTCATCTGGGTGAATACTGACTATCCAGTAAAAAGAGGTGACTTCGAATTGCCCACCCTTAACCTGGCATGCATGCGTTCAGCTGGTTAAAGGGGAGGTAGCTGTTCCTTCCGTGTCTATTGAACAGAACCATGCAATAGTGGGTTTACGTTTCGCTTTCTAATGCACATGTTCTGCTTTCCAGTCAAATTAATCAGCACATGAAGCAAGAGCACTATCCGTAGGGCAAGTTGAAAATAATCTCCAAATAATTCATATATTCTGCATGTCAAATGATGACTGCTCCTGGAATGGAAGAATTAGATCAGACTTCTGTCTGGCTGATGTAGTCCACCTGACCCACTCACACATCTGCATTTAATCAGAAGGAATGTCCCCTCCTTCCCACCCCTAACGATGCCAGTAAGCTTGCAGTTGGTCTGGAGGAGGTTAATGGTACTACTACTACTATTCAGCACTTATAAAGTGCCACGCATGCAGCGCTGCACAGCTAACCTACAAGAGGTAGCCAACATACAAGAGACAGTCCCTGCCGGTTAGAGTCATGCTCATCGGAGCTTACAATCTAGTTAGAACAGTGCAGAGCATTAGTCAGTTCTGCGCAAGGTACGGTGTGGTACACTTTGGTCATAAACGTTGACGGGGGTTAGGGTAAGATGAGGAAGGAGTCAGGATCTGAATGCAATGGTGAAGAGGTGGGTCTTCAACCTGGATTTGAAGAGGGCCAGGGAGGATGCCTGGTGCACAGATGCAGGTAGGCTGTTCCAGGCGTAAGGTGCAGCAAGGTGAAAGCAGCGCAGTCGGGAGTTTGTGGTGCGGGTGAAAGGCATTGATAGAAGTAATTTGTTAGCGGAGCGCAAATTTCGAAGGGGACTTAGGGAGAGATAAGAGATAGGAGGTATTGAGGGGCCATAGAGTGAATGCATGTATAGGTCAGCAGGAGAAGCTTGAATTTGATGCGGAACTGGACAGGGAGCCAATGAAGCGACTTGAGAAGAGGAGTAATATGGGCATGGCAGGACTGGCAGAAGATTAATCGAGCAGCGTGATTTTCTATAGATTGAAGGGGAAGGAGGTGGCTCACAGGAAGACCAGCGAGGAGTAGGTTGCAGTAATCGAGGCGAGAGGAGATTAAGGAGTGGATAAGCGTTATGGTAGTGTGTTCAGAGAGGAAGGGGCGGATTTTGCTGATGTTGTAGAGAAAGAAGCGGCAGGTCTTAGCTACAAGCTGGATATGAGCGGAGAAGGAGAGAGAGGTTGCAAAGATAACCCCTAGATTATGGGCCGAGGGAACAGGAAGGATAGTAGATCCATCCACATGGATTGAGAGAGGGGGAAGTGGGGGGGAGGAGTTAGGTGGAAATACAAGGAGTTCAGTCTTGGCCATGTTCAATTTCAATCGTCTATGAGACATCCAGGCAGCTATGTCCAAAAGACAGGCAGAGATCTTGGACTGGGTTGCCGGAGAAATATTAGGTGTAGAGAGGTAGATTTGGGAGTCATCGGCATAGAGATGGTACTGAAAGTCATGGGAGGAGATAAGTGAGCCAAGGCCTTGGGTATAAAGAGAGAAGAGGAGGGGGCCCAAGACAGATCCCTGGGGTACACCTACATGGAGCGGGGTAGGGGAGGAGGAGGAGCCAAAAGAGCATACACTGAATGAGCGATGGGAGAGGTAGGAGGAGAACCAGGATAGTATGGAGTCCTTATAGCCAAGTGAGGAGAGGGTGATGAGGAGAAGGTTGTGGTCAACGGTGTCAAAGGCAGCAGAAAGGTCAAGAAGGATGAGGATAGAATGGAGGCCCTTGGATTTAGCCAGGAACAGGTCATTTGTGACTTTTGTGAGTGCTGTTTCAGTGGAATGTAGGGGACGGAAGCCGGATTGAAGTGGGTCCAGGAGGGCCTGGGAGGTGAGGAAGTCGAGGCAGTGATGGTGGACTGCTCGTTCTAATAGTTTGGATATAAAGGGAAGGAGGCAGATGGGTCGATAGTTAGGAGGGCATGTGGGATTCTTGAGGAGGGGTGTGACAACAGCATGTTTGAAGTCAATGGGGACAGTTTTATTTTATTTATTTATTTGCAAATCTTTTATATACCGCCAATTCCCAAGATCAGTGGCTGTTTACATCAAACAATATCAACTTACATAGAACAAGAGTAGTAATATATAACAGATACATTGAACTGTAATCAAATTATATACCGGCAGCATAACAGAGTTTAGAACTATTTACAAGTTATTACATAGTTTATAAATATATACATATTATAGGTTCGTCTTATGTTCTGCTATGGGAGTTGTGGTGATACTATTGGAGAGGGTAAAATCATAGTGAGTTATGGAGGATGGGAGGCCTTATCCAGGTCATTATCTATGCAGGAGTAGTATTGTGAGACTAGATATGTTTTTAGGTCTTTTCGGAATTTTTGTAGATCTTTTATTTCTCTTAACTGGTCTGGGAGGTTATTCCATAATGATGGTGCTACGAATGAGAAGGCGCTGGTATTTGTTATTTGTTTTGTCTTTTTTATTGAGTCAGGTACTAAGATGGTATTAAGGTTCCTTCTTCGTCTTATTCTATTTTCTGGAGGGCTATGAATCAGTGTAGATAGGTATGATGGGGCAATCTGAATAATTAATTTGAAGGTGGTCAATAAGATTTTATATTGAATCCTACTGGATATAGGTAACCAGTGTAGAGAAAAGAGGATCGGGGTAATGTTGTCGGTTAGCTTGGCTTTGGAAATTATTCTCGCGGTAACGTTTTGGAGTTGCAGTGGAGAATGAGAGGTTGAGGATATGAGTGATGGAGGGGGCAATGGAGAGGGGGATGGAACGTAGGAGATGGGTGGGGATAGGGTCTGATGAACAGGTGGTGGGTTTGGAGGAGCACAGAAGGAGTTCAGTTTCTTCCTCAGAGATCGGAGGGAAGGAGGAGAGGGTGGCAGAGGGAGTATGGGTGGGGGGGAGAATTGGGGAGGAGGGGAGGTAGATGGGGGGTAGGGAATTGGAGGGTAATCTTGTGGATTTTGTCTTGGAAGTAGTCGGCTAGTGTTTGGGCAGAGAGGGAGGGCAGGATCAGGGGCGGGGGGACCTTGAGGAGAGAATTGAGGGTATTAAAGAGACGGCAAGGATCAGAGGCAAGGGAGTTGGTCAGATAGATGTAGTAATCTTGTTTGGCAAGTGCTAAGGCTGACTGGAAGGAGCCAAGCATGAATTTGAAGTGTAGAAGGTTTTCTGGGGAGCGGGATTTGGACCAAGCTCGTTCGGCAGAATGGGCGCAGATGCGTAGGTAACGGATTGTGGGTGAAAGCCAGGGTTGGGGAGTAGATCGTTTGACAGGACGTGGGGTGGGAGAGGCGAGAGTGCCAAGGGCTGAGGATAATGTAGCATTGTATGAAGATAATGCCTCGTCGTTGGACTTGGAGGATAAAATGGCAGAAAGAGATGGAGAGATGGTGGCGGAGAAAGTCAGGGGATCAATATTCTGAAGGTTTCTAAATAGGTCGGAGGAGACAGGATGAGGTTGGGATGGCAGAAGTTGAAGAGTAAATGTTAAGAGGTGATGGTCAGATGAGGGAAGGATTGATTTGCAGACATTTGAAGGAGAGGAGTTAGAGAAGAGTATTAGGTCAAGGCAGTGGCCGTGTAGATGTGTGGGAGCAGTGGAGCAAAGTTGGGGGTCGAACGAGGAGGTAAGAGAGAGGAACTTTGAGACATGGGGGTCGGAGGGATTGTCGATGTGAATGTTGAAATCGCCAAGAATAAGATTTGGGGAGGAGGGATCCATAAAGGCAGAAAGCCAGGAGTCAAAGTCGGTGAGGAAGTTGATTTGGATTTGTCCGGTGAGCGATAAATAACAGTTATTCGGAGGGGAAGTGGTGAGAGGAGGTGAATGGAGTGGACTTCGAAGGAGACGGGAGAGTGTGATTGGGGTGGCAGGAGGGGTTGGAATTGGCAGGAGGGAGAGAGTAGGAGGCCAACGCCACCACCACGACCAGTAGATCGAGGTGTATGGGAGAACTGGTAGCCCCCATACCAGAGAGAGGCAATGGATGCGGTGTTGTCTGGGGGGAGCCAGGTCTCAGTCAAGGCAAGAAGGTGTAGGGCATTGGAGATGAAAAGGTCATGAATAAAAGGGGTTTTTTAATGACTACATAGGGTACATGAAAATGGGAGAGTGGAGGGGGGGAGGAGAGGGATATGGATAAGGTTGGATAAGTTACATGTAGATTTCTTATCAGAGTAGCGTGGGGGTCTATTTCTAGGGTAAAGCCGAGATTTAGGGGGAGGAGGGTGTGGGTGGGTGTGTCTGGGTGAGTGTGCTCTCCAAGAGGGACATGAGGGAGGGGAAATGAGGGATAAATTGATGGTATCGGGTAGGTTATGTGAGGGATTATTTTTGGGGGTAGGGTTGGAATTGATATCTATGGATAAGTGAATATGGGATGAATGAGGGAGGGCGGAAGGAGGGAGGAGCGGGATATGGATGAGATTAGATGGGGTACGTGAGGAACATTTTTTAGTGTGAGAAGGAAATCGGGGGGGGGGGGGGGAGTAGTGTTGGGATTGATATTACCAGATGAGAGAAGGAGAAGGAGTATTAGAGAGCTAGGTATAGTGGAGATAGTAATGGTGTTCCTGATCAGAGCTAGTATTTGCTATCAGCCCTACACATTTTGCCAAGAATATCTAAGGAGCAGATCACTGTGCATCAAGATCTATGGAAAGTTCATGTGCATCAAGATCTATGAAATAATTTTGTATTAGTCCAAGATAAGGATCCAGGATTGGTGCAGTTATTAGAGCTTTGCAATGCTATTGCTAGGATGTAAATGCTACCCTGAGGTATTTAGTTTTCTGGTGTCTTTTCCTTAGGCTTGGCTCCTAAAGGGTTAACAGAGGGAAATTTTGCATATAAATTGTGCTTTTTTTGACTGCTGCTTTCCTCAGCCTGCCCATTATAGGCTCATTTCCTCTAGGCAACAAAAGGACATGAGAGCTATAAAGTTCCAATAAAGCTAGCCCCTTAATCAAGCTGCCCAGGAAACTGAACTGATAACTGCAGTTTCATTGTCTGCAAAAGTGAGTGTCCTCTGTTTAAGAGACGTTCTCTTGGCAGCAAATGTTAGACTCAGACAGCCATTAGCTAATGCATCCTGCTTGAGCTTGCAATGAAAGACATCCAAGTAAGAAATAAAGCAGTAAACAGTTTCACTCATGGCAGGGTTCTGGGGACCGGCTGAAAGCCTCCAACATTTTATTTGAATCAAGCCGTCCCCTGAATTTCAGGCCAGCAAACTATATACATCATCGACTCCAAAATGATTATAATTCTAATCAAGTGAAATGATTCAATGGCCGTTAAGTGCACAACAGCACTTTAAGTCTTTTTTTTCTCAATGGAGAGATCAACAGAGGGTAGCTAACAAGCGGACATTCGGGCTTCGCACATTAGGTACCACCGACTGCTTGCATAAGAAACCGGTCAATGATTTACAAGCTGTGCAGACAGATTAGTGAGAGATGTCTCACACAAAGAATTGGTTACTCATTCACCAATATTCGTACAGAGCTTCCCTTATGCAGCAGAGATGGAGGCCAATTCTGTTTCTTCTCCTCTCTGTAGACAGAATGCTTCAGGTCACGTAGCTGCCAAATAGGCCCTAAATCAGGTTGTAAGCGGCAGAAAGTCCAGTGTGTATTGGGAAGGGGGAGCATGGGGATGGGAAGGGGGGATATCTTCTGGAAATGCTACTCAGACCCAGTTAGCTGTGTTTTTGTCTGTTCAGCAATATCAGCTCTGTTAGGGAGAAGGACCTAGTTTCAAGGGGGGGGGGGTCATATGCCCACTGCTATGAAACCACTATCTTAGGTTTAAAATAAAGGTGTGTTGACCTTTTCTTAGGATTTCCAGTTTATGACAGTGACAGTGTATATGCCCCCTGTCAAATGGTAGATGCAGAATGTAAAGGAGATCAACGAATGCTTATGACAAGGGGGACAGAAAGAGCAGTTGAAAGGGCTCTTTGTCTCACTTTATAATCTAAGTTGGTAGAAGGGTTGAGCAGGACCACTGGGAAAAAGCACAAGGACAATAACTTTTAAATTTCTCTACAGTCTCATAACCTTTTCAGGGTTTTTACACTTCCCCTTTTATTCCTGGAATTTTCTAGTAAACTGTACATTGCAAATTTAGAAGATGGCTTTGTGTAGGTCATCTAGATAGTGTAAACAAGTAGAATAAAATGTAAAATGGACCTCCCCCCTCCCCCCAATGCAGTCCCAATCAAGCGGGGTAGAGCAGTATGAAAGGCAGACGAGCTGAAGCAGGGAGGTGGTTTAGCAGTGCCTGGCTGCAAGAAGGAGCCAGCCAGGGACCAGGGTTGGCAGATGATCTCAAAACTTTCCAGCCCAAAATGGGTTAAAAATAGCCCAAAATAGTGACATACTCTTAGCCCTGCCCTTTACTTCCCTGATTGGCTGGTCTGGCAGTTCATCAGGTGTGGCCACACCTACCCATCCACATGCCCCCATCCCTTTCCCTGATTGCCAGACTCTTCCCACTCTGCCACATTTCATTGGTCAGCTCCTGATGTGCTGTTCTGGAACCCACCCAATGAGATGCAGCCAAGGGCTGTGAATCTTTCTGAAGTTGAAGTTTGACTTTTTATTTTTGTTCTTTTTCTCCTCAGTTTTCTTGCCAAAGCAATACAGGCAAATAACCCATAAACCTGCAATCCTCAACCCATGAATTTTCCCCACAGCCCAGGTAAAAAGAAAACCCAATTGAGCGGGAAACTGCGGAAATAGCAACACTTTACAACCCATATGTGTTATAAGCATTTCCCCTTAGTTTTGCCATAGTACCCTGTCCGTTGTGTTTGTCTGTCTTGAATAGAGTGTAAGCTCTGTCTCTTACATGTATATATACAGCTCTGCATATGCTTTGTAGTGCTGTACAAGGGATCAGAGCCGTCCCTTTCATTGTACGAGAATGTTGTTCGCAAAGGGCCCTGCGCTTCAGGGGACCCTACACGAACTTCATTCCCACATGGTATTCGCTTTGCAATACCGGCTTCAGAGGGAGCCGGGGAGGCCCGCCCAAGGCCCCAGTTCACCTCTGCACAGCTGCCAGTGTGAAGAGCGGCGTTTTCCCTTATGCTGGATACTGTGTTCTCCTGAAGTGTGTGAGTACCGGGAAACAGGAAATGCCCTTTAACCTTTCCCAGCACTCAGCGTGTTTCACAAGAACACAGCTGCCAGCATGAGGGAATACACCTCTCTTCACGCTGGCAGCTTTGCAGAGGTGAGCCGGGGATCTGGGGCTCCCCCTGAAGATGATCACAGGCGCAGGGCTCTTCAGGAGTGGGGGGGGGGGGGCTAGGATAGGACTGGAAATGGGCTGATGGGAGGAGGCGTGAACTGGAAATGGCTGATGGGGGGCTAGAACTGGAAACGGGCTGATGGGAGGGCCTAGCACTGGAAATGGGCTGCATGGGGGGAGGCGTGGATTGGAAATGGGCTGATGGAGGGGACTAGGACTGGCAATGGGCTGATGGGGGGCTAGGACTGGAAATGGACTAATTGGGGGGATAGGATAGGACTGGAAATGGCTGATCGGGAGTTAGGATTGGAAATGGGCTGATGAGGGGATGGATGGCAGAATGGGACTAGAAGGGAGCGGATGCTGGGTGGGGCTGGAACTAAAAGGGAGCTGATGTTGGAGGAGGACTAGAAGGGAAGGGGGCTGGGGGATTGAGGATGGAGAGGGGAAAAAATATTTTGTGTGGGAGGGAAGACAAATCTACGATTGGCCGGATATTGGGAGAGTAAGTGGGGATTGAGGATGGAAGGGTGAAATTTGAGTGGATGAAAAAGGAATAAAGAAAGAAATGAGAGTTACAAGCTTACATACATACATACTTACATTTTATTTTACTCATCCAAAAAAACAGACACACCAAAATATTGAGCTCATGCCAAAATCCACTTATGCAAAAGGACACCACTACACAACAAGCATATCCATAAAACTTAAGTCATAACTAAGGACCTCAGTAGGGATGTCATCGCCTAATGAAGCTATAAGCTAGGCTTTGGGCACTAGATTTCTTTCATCGGTCCTTGTCAACTAAGTCCATGTGCTTTTTTAAATTTTTAAATGTATAAAAAAGAAGTACTTAGCTCATGTATATCCAGAACTATAGCATTGCCCTCTCAGCCGCTGTACCAATGCTCGACTTGAATTTCGTCAAAATATATTCCAAATTGCTGCTTCAGGAGAAGAATACAGCAAGATTGGAGGGTAATGGCGTTCCTCGGAGATACTCCCATACTTCCGAGTATTTAAAGGAACCTGCAGATTAAAGGCATATTAACATAATGAGGTCATCATAACACAGAAAACCATTCAATATCCTCATTAAGACCATGAGGCTGCAAGCTGTTCAATTGAAAAATCCAATGTTGCTCTAAACATGCCAAGAGCAAATCTCTATCACCTAATACAGTAGAAGACACTTGATCAATAAAAACCAGCACATATCTTGCCAGAAATGAGTCAAGTCAATGCAATGTTGAACAAGTGGTGGAAATAGAGGTTGGGTTAACAAGCAAGATTTGTGTTCAGTTAGACGAGTTTTTATCATTCCGCAAATCATGCCCAACATAAATCTTGGAACAACTAGTACCCAACTAGGCCCAACTAGTACGACAATGGGTCACGTATCTCAGTTTGTATAATTGCCCCATTTGGGGATCACTCCAACCAAATAAAGTGTAGGAGGTGTCACACATACAACATTGTCCACAAGGAGAGTGACTTCCATTCACAGGATCTTCCTGAGTTCCCAAATGATATTTGAATGAACCACATAATCATGGAGATTTTTACCGAGAGTATAAGCAATGCATGGACCTGACTTGGTTTCCTGATGAAGAGCCAAAATATGCCAATGTGTGTATATATTATGTGCTACACTCGCAGCATTTTCTGAGTATTGCATAACACACATGCATTTATCCATAAGCGTATGTTGTTGCTTAATTAGAAGTAAAGATCTATTTGCATGCAAAGCCCTAAATACACAGCTTTAACATCAGAGTGAGGATACCCTCGTTGATAAAATCGCTGAGCCAATTGGTGCGCTTGGACTTTAAAATCAAAGTTGTCAGAACAAATGCTCTGAGCCCATAAGAACTGACTAATTTTGACTAATCAGTAAGGCTCTCTTCAATTTCAGTGGGTGATGACTCTCAAAACTTAATAAATTGTTACGATCTACTGGTTTACAACGTAAAGAAGTAACAAGTCGTCCCCCTGATCCAACGACCACTACATCCAAAAATGAGGTCTGTACAGTAGAAAGTGACATCGTAAATTGTAAATGAGAATCCTGATTGTTAAGCCGCGTTAAAAACTCTTGTAGTTGTTCTTCAGATCCATTCCAGACACAAAAAATATCGTCAATGAATCTAAGCCAAAGATGTATCTTCATAAATCATTCAGAGAAATACAAATATTGCTGCTCAAAACCTGCAACATATAAATTAGCAAGCTCATCAGTGGAGTTTTTCTGGGAAGCCGTTTAAGGATTTGATCGGTGCCTGAAACAACCCTTAGGGGTCTCAATGGAGGTTCATTGAACTGAATCCTTTTCCAGGCACGACGGTGTTGGAATGTTTGGATTACGCCAGTTTACTTCACTATTCAGCTAAGTGCCATTACTTCCATATTTATACAGTTTGCTGGTAACAGAATGGTTCTGACAAAGAAATGTTGATGCAAGTTAGCATCTATTTTATGCACGGGCTGGTCCTTTTGGGCTTGTTATAGCCTGGGGCATATTTAGGTTACACTGACCTTTTTAAAAAAATACAGTTGAATAAAAGGAGGGTCTGTCAACTGAGAGTGTTTGTACACCCTCGCGACAGGCGATCCGACAAAAAATCAAAGTTAGGAAATTTTTCCTGTCATACACAAAGGTTGAAGATTTTTATGGGACAGTGAATGATCTTTAGGTTATAGATATAATTTGGGTTCATTTCACAGAGGTTTATTTTTTGATCTTACATATAAATTAGCAACACTGAGGGCTACAGCTGTTTCCTGCTTCTCAGGGAACAAGTCCATTCTCTAGAGGCTAGAGTAGCAGACCTGGAAGACAAAAGAAAGACAGAGAAGTACATGGACGAGACCTACAGGGATATAGTCCTGAAGTCCCACCTCCAGTCTGGCAGCATCCCTGTTGCCATGGAGGAGAGAGGTCACGTGACAGGAGAGTATCACCCTGGTGTGGCAGGATGTGATCCTGTAACTAGGACCTGTCCTCCAGGTGATGCAAAACCTTCTTGCACTAAGGACGTTTTTCCAGGGCCATTTGCCCATGAGGGAAGGGTTAGGACAGCTGTTATAGTTGGTGATTCAATCATTAGGCATGTAGATAGCTAGGTGGCTTGTGGACGTAAGGATCGCCTGGTAACATGCCTGCCTGGTGCGAAGGTAGCGGACCTCACCCACCGCCTAGATAGATCTTGGATAGTGCTGGGGAGGAGTCTGCTGTCTTGGTACATGTCGGTACCAATGACATAGGAAAATGTGGTAGGGAGGTTCTGGAGGCTAAATTTAAGCTTTTAGATAGGAAGTTGAAATCCAGAACTTCCAGGGTAGCGTTCTCTGAAATGCTTCCCGTTCCACGTACAGGACCCAAAAGGCAGGCAGAGCTTCGGAGTCTCAATGCGTGGATGAGACGATGGTGCAAGGATGAGGGTGTGGGATTTGTTAGGAACTGGGGAACATTCTGGGGAAAGGAGGGGCTCTTCCGAAGGGATGGGCTTCACCTTAACCAGGATGGAACCAGACTGCTGGCATTAACCTTTAAAAAGGAGATAGAGCAGCTTTTAAACTAGAAAACAGGGGAAAGCCGACAGTCGCCCAAGAGCGCATGGTTCGGAAGAAGGTATCCTTGAAGGATACTACCAAAAGCAGTGAGGTTCCAAAAAAGAGTAAAGTAGCCCAAATGCCCTTGAGTATGGTGCAGACAGAACGTAAAGATTCCAAATTACCCATGCCTACCAATAGCCAGATTAATATTAATAAAATACAGTCTCTAAAATGCTTGTATGCAAATGCTAGAAGTCTAAACAATAAGATGGGAGAGTTAGAATATATAGCACTAAATGAGAGGTTAGATATGATTGCAATCTCAGAGACATGGTGGAAGGAGGATAACCAGTGGGACACTGTGATACTTGGATACAAACTATATCGTAATGATAGAACTGATCAAATTGGTGGAGGGGTTGCGCTCTATGTTAGAGAGGGCATTGAGTCAGAAAGGATTAAAGTTTTGCAGGAAACAAAATTTGCTGTAGAATCTCTATGGAATGAAATTCCATGTATGAAGGGGAAGGTGATGGCAGTGGGGGTGTACTATCGACCGCCTGGCCAGAATGAACAAATGGATGATGAAATGCTCAAAGAAATCAAGGAAGCAAACAAAAGTCACAGCAGAGTAATAATAATGGGTGATTTCAATTACCCCGGTATCAACTGGGTCAGTGTCACGGCAGGACATGCTAGGAAGATAAAGTTTCTAGATGAAATAAATGACTGCTTCTTGGAGCAGCTGGTTCATGAACCGACCCGAGGGGAAGCCATACTGGACCTAGTCCTTAGTGGAACACTAGATCTGGTGCAAGAAATAAGGGTGTTGGGACTACTTGGCAATAGTGATCATAGCATGATCGTGTTTGATTTAATTAGTGGAGGAGGGATAGTAAAGAAATCCACAGTACTACCTTTTAACTTTCGAAAGGGAGACTATGATAAAATGAGGAATATAGTTAAGAAAAAACTAAAAGAAGCGGTTGCAAAGGTTAAAGACTTACATTAAGCTTGGGTGTTGTTTAAAAATACTATCCTGGAAGCCCAGACCAGCTGTATTCCACGCATTAAGAAAAGTGAAAGAAAGTCCAAAAAACTGCCAGCATGGTTTAAAGGTGAGGTCAGAGAAGCTGTTGCTGCCAAAAAAGCATCTTTCAGAAAATGGAAAAAAGAGCCAAACGACAAAAACTGGAAACAGCACAAGCACTGGCAAGTTAAATGCAAAGCATTGATAAGGCAGGCAAAGCGAGAATTTGAGAAGGAACTTGCTACGGAAGCAAAAACACGAAATAAAGACTTTTTCAAGTACATTCGTAGCAAAAGGCCTGTGAGAGAGTCAATTGGATCATTAGATGATAGAGGGGTAAAAGGGGCAGTAAGAGGAGACAAGGCTATAGCAGAGAGGCTGAATGAATTCTTTGCTTTGGTCTTTACTGATGAAGATGTATGGATATTACTCATGACTGAAGTTGTATTTAAAGGTGATACTGCAGAGGAATTGAGAGAAATATCGCTACACCGGGAAGATGTATTACAACTATTTGATAAAATGAATAGTAGCAAATCACCTGGACCAGATGGTATACATCCAAGAGTGTTGAAAGAACTGAAATATGAGATTGCAGACCTGCTAGTAGTAATCTGTGAACTTTCATTAAAAGCATCTGTAATACCTGAAGATTGAAGGATCACCAATGTAACGTCAATTTTTATAAACGGTTCCAGGGGTGATCTGGGAAATTACAGACCGGTGAGCCTGACATCAGTACTGGGGAAAATGGCAGAAATCATCATAAAGAACAAAATTACACAGCATGTAGATAGTCATGGCCTAATGGGAGACAGCCAACATGGCTTTAGACAAGGAAGATCTTGTCTTACTAATCTGATATGTTTTTTTGAAGGTGTGAATAAACAGCTAGACAAAGGTGAGTCGGTTGATATGGTGTATCTGGACTTTCAGAAAGCCTTTGACAAGGTCCTTCATCAGAGACTTTTGGCAAAACTAAAAAGTCATGGGATAGGAGGCAGTGTACTATTGTGGATTGGGAACTGGTTAAAAGATAGAAAGCAGAGGGTAGGGCTAAATGGCCAATTTTCCCAATGGGAAAAAAGTGAATAGTGGAGTGTGGAGTACCCCAGGGATCTGTACTGGGTCCGCTACTTTTTGACATATTCATAAATGACCTGGAAAAGGGAATAACTAGTGAGGTTATCAAATTTGCAGATGACACAAAACTGTTTAAAGTTGTTAAAACCCAAGAGGATTGTGGAAAACTGCAGGAGGATCTGGATAAATTGGAAGACTGGGCATCCAAATGGCAGATGAAATTTAATGTGGACAAGTGCAAAGTTATGCACCTAGGAAAGAACAATCCACACTATGGTTACACAATGCAAGGTTCCACATTGGGAACCACCACCCAGAAAAAAGATTTAGGAGTCATCGTGGATAACATGTTAAAACCCTCCGCCCAGTGTGCAGCAGCAGCCAAGAAAGTAAATAGAATGCTAGGTATCATAAGGAAAGGAATGGAAAATAAAACAATGGATATTATAATGCCTCTGTATCGTTTCATGGTACGACCGCACATTGAATATTGTGTGCAATTCTGGTCGCCGTACCTTAAAAAGGATATAGCGTTATTAGAAAAGGTACAGAGAAGAGCCACCAAAATGGTAAAGGGGATGGAAGGCTACTCCTATGAAGAGAGGCTACAAAGGTTAGGACTCTTCAACCTGGAAAAGAGACGGCTGAGGGGAGATATAATAGAGGTCTATAAATTAATGAATGGAGTGGAACGGGTGAACGTAGATCGATTCTTTACGCTATCAGAATATAGAAAGACTAGGGGACATGTAATGAAGCTACAGGGTAAACTATTTAAGACAAATAAGAGAAAATATTTTTTCACTCAACGCGTAATCAAACTCTGGAATTTGTTACCGGAGGATGTAGTAAGAGCTGTTAGTGTAGCTGGGTTTAAAAAAAGGTTTGGACAAGTTCCTGGAGGAAAGGTCCATAAACCATTATTAGGAAGGGACCCAGGAATATGAATGCTTGACCCAGTACAAGCATTGTGTAACCTGTGTCTCTTGGGGATACTGCTAGGTACGTATGACCTAGATTGGCCACTGTTGGAAACAGGATACTGGGCTTGATGGACCTTGGTCTGACCCAGTATGGCATATCTTTTGTTCTTATGTTCATAGCAACCCCTTGTGTTTGTAAATACATCATATCCCCAAATCGGAAAAAGTTCTTTTGTTATATTATTCTAGTGATCGACATGAGGAACGGGGTGTTGCTTCTGCAGGGTTCTGAACAACGATGCAGACATTCCTCAATCAATGCTAAAGTTGCACATTGAGGGGCATTCATTTAGAGTGCAGTTATATCTAAAGTTAGCAAAAGAAAAGATTCCAGAACAATCAAAGTACTTAGTTTCATTAGAAAATCTGCTGTGTCCCTCACATAGGACCAGATTTGAGCCACACAAGGTTGCAAAAATTTGTCCAAAAAGATTAAAAGTGGCTCATATAAAGATGCTTTACAGGGCACAATAGGTCTATTTAAAGTTTTATGCACTTTACGCACAAGTAGAGGACTCTTTAACTCTCAAAAAACAGCATTCTTGTGTAGTTAAAGTGTCATTAAATAATGCCTCTTGAGTCAAGGTAAAGCTCTCTCCTTGTAAAACTAGAGTAGGATCTTGATTCAATATTCTATAAAAGTTCTGGTCGTTCAGTTGTCTAGTAACTTCAGCAAGATATTGGGTATGATGTTGAATCACAATGGAGCCGCCTTTATTTGCTGGTTTGATAATAAATGGAGGATGTAAAGACAGTTCAGTCAAACCATTTCTGTCAAAATCCTAAGAACATAATTATTATTATTTATTATTATTATTACAGTTTCTTATATACCGCGCTATTTAGCATCAGTGCGGTTTACATTATAACTTAACGACCATAACAACAAGCTGTCAGGTTTACATCGAACAGGAGTATAAACATGGAAAACAGGGTCAACTATATACATAATCTATTTACATTGGAAGGATAGATAAAAGTCAGATAATGCATGTAGGTCTTTTCTAACTAAATTGGGTCAATTCCTGGAGGGTATATCTAGGATCAATTGCTGTCAGGTAAGTGTTGGAGGAACAAGTGGGTTTTGAGGGCCTTCCTGAACTGATATAGGCTGGCTATGGCCCTAATGTCAGGGGGTAGAGCATTCCAGCATTTGGGTACGTAACAGCTGAAAGACCTGTTTGTGGTTGAATAGTTGTACTTTGTCGAAGCCTTTGGTATTGCAAGCAAGTTTACAGCTGTTGATCTTCTGGATCTGTTGGGAGGGACAAAGTGGATAAGATGAGTGAGTGAGGAGGCTGAAATACCTTTGATTGCTTTGAAAGCTAATAGAAGGGTTTTGAAGGTGATTCTCCCATTGATTGGTAGCCAGTGCAGCTGTTTGAGAATGGGGGTCACGTGGTCATATCTGGATGCTCCGTAAAGGATCCTAGCTGCGGTGTTCATGGCCAACTGTAAGGGGGTTAATGTGGATTGGGGGAGACCTTGTAAGATGGAATTTGCAAAATCAAAGTGCGGCAGTATCAGCGCTTGATATATGGTTCGGAAGTCATCTGGGTCCAATAGGGAGCGTAGGTGCTTGAGAGAGCGTATTTTGAAGTAGACGGCTTTGACTATGTTGCTTATGTGGCTTTTCAAGTTAAGATGTTGATCCAAAGTAACTCCCAAATATTTTATTGCATCTTTGGTTCTCAAATCAGCTTCATTGACACTGACATGGGATGGGGGGGTAAAGTAGGTGTCTCTGGTGATGAATAGCACCTCCGTTTTTTATGTTGGATGCGAAGGTTCTGTGTTTGGAGCCAAGTTGAAACTGCGTTGAAGCAGTCTGTGAGGGGGGTCAGGTCCATGTGAGTTGTGGAGAAGGGCATGTATAATAGGATATCGTCTGCATATATCAAACAATTCACGTTGAATGATCTTATGATATTGCAGATGGGCTGCATGTAGATATTGAAAAAGTAATGAGGATAACGATGAGCCCTGGGGTACTCCTTGCTTTTGATGGAAATGTGTTGACTCCTCTGATCCTGATTTCACATATTGCCATCTGTCGTCAAGGTAAGATTTGCACCATTCTAGTGCACTGTTGCAGACTCCCTTCTCCTTCAGTCTTCCGAGGAGAATTTCGTGACTCACGGAGTCGAACGCCGCGGCAATGTCTAGAAATATGAGCACAAAACCTTGACGGATGTTGTCAATTCCAGTGATGATTTCATTGAAAAGACCAGTGAGTAGTGTCTCTACCCCATGATATTCTCTGAATCCGTGTTGGCAGCTATCTAAGGGGGAGGCAGCATCGATGTGGTCTTGAATTTGCCGTTGTGCTTCTTTCTCAATTATTTTGGCCAAGAGGGGGATGCTGGCTATTGGTCGGTAAGAGTCAGTTCTTTGTGGATCAAGCTTGGGGTTCTTCAATAGTGGTCTAATGGAAGTCTGCTTAAGTGAAGTGGGGAAATATGATGTAGTGAAGGATAGTTTCATTATTTTTGCAATGACAGGGCTGAACACATCACGTAGCTCCTTGATCCAAAAAGCTGGACATGGGTCAGTTTGTGCGGTGGAGGTGTTGAGAGATGCTATGGTGTCCTCGATACATTTAGTGGATGGTGTAGAAAATATGTTAAGTGGTGATAGGCCCATTGGTTCTTGATATGGGGCTGCTATCACTTTATTGGTTTGCACGATCTTGGATTGTAGATAATCCGCAAATTCCTGCGGGTGAATTTCGCTGTGCTGTATCGGGGAAGGTTCTTTTGAGAGGGAGTTTACTAGATTGAAAAGATCACGTGGCTTGTTCAGAGACCTCTTTAAGGTGTCAGTGTGATATTGTTTCATTTTGGTAGTGATTGATTCTCGGTGTATTGCAAGGTGGGTTCGGTAAGCGGTCTGATCTTCAGTTGAATGCGATCTGCGCCATCGGCGTTCAAGTTTACGTAGTTGCGTAAGGGATGCTCGCAACTCAGGAGAGAACCAGGGGGCGGAGCATCTTTTTGACCTTGCTGTAATCTTCGGGTTTGGGCGTTGTGAGATGGCAAGCAGGCTAGAGTTCCAGTAAGCGATTAGTTCATCAAGGTCTGGTGTAGTTTTGTTGATGAGTGATGGGGTCTCCGCCAGGATGTGTTCCCTATCGAAGGGGCGAAAGCATCTGGTGGTAGTTCGAGAGGATGTGTTCGAAGGTCGGCTTCTGTCTAGTTGGACATTGTTGATGGGTATCTGTATGATGATCAATTTGTGGTCGGACCAGGGTACTTCTATGACTGATATCGGAGGATAGTGGCTTTGGTCAATGACAGGGTGTGGAGCAAATACCATGTCAAGAATGTTCCCCTTTGTGTGTGTGGGTTCACCGATGATTTGTTTGAGACCTAGGTCAACCATTGCCTCAAGGAACGCATTTGCATGGCTTTGTGGTAAGGACGGGAGATTGAAATCGCCCATTAACCAATTTGGTTTATTGGGAGAGGGTGTTAGCTGCGAGGTCAATAATAGATGGAAGATCTTCTGGAGAAGTGGATGGTGATCTATATATCAGGTTAAGGGAAAATTGTTGATTAGCAATGGAGAGGATGTCTAGGCTGTTTGTGCTGGAAGAGTCTAGAATGTGGAAGTTGAGCTCAGATTTGGAGATTATGAGTACACCTCCTCCTTTTTTGTTTTCCCTATGCCGCGTATGTATTGAGAAATTGGGGGGTAGTAGCTGGTGTAGGATGACGTTGTCTTCTGAAGATAGCCATGTTTCTGTGATCATAAGTATTTCCAGGTCATAAAAGGAGATTGTGTCAAGGACCACTGGCCATTTATTGCGAATGGAGCGTGCATTGATGATGGCACATTTTAGGGGTCGGCATCTCAAAGGTTTTTCTTGTTTGGTTGACTTGGATAGCTGGAGTGCCACGTGAATCAGGTGGGAGTGGCGCGAGTAGGTGCTACTTCCTGAGTTGGAGTAAGGGGGGCAATTCCATCTTTTTCCATGGCTATTCAGGATTGGGATCCTGCTTTGTGGTGTGTATAGAGCCTGGGAGGTTCCAAGCCAGTGGAAAAGGTAGAAGCTAAGCAAGACAGCGACATGGAGGGCCATTCTGAAGATTTCGATTGGGTGTGAGACCCTATATGTAGGTATGAAGTGTGGAAGAGCTCTACTGTGGTATTGGTATGAAGCTTTTATGAGC
The DNA here is from genome assembly GCA_033557465.1 of Ichthyophis bannanicus. Classification (NCBI taxonomy): domain Eukaryota; kingdom Metazoa; phylum Chordata; class Amphibia; order Gymnophiona; family Ichthyophiidae; genus Ichthyophis; species Ichthyophis bannanicus. The sequence continues at coordinate 248,394,217 of CM066041.1, read as the reverse complement.
CCCAAAGTAGTGCTGAGAAATCTTCAGTACAGAGGAGCAGTTATACGAGACTGCAAATAATGAGGGGGTACGGTTTACATGCTAATATATAATCTATCTTTTAAGAGAGAGGGTGTGATACAGAGATGATACATTTCTCAAGAAAGAAGTTAACAGTATATTGATCTTCAATTGACAAATAGCAGTATTAAGGTGGTACAGCATACACTGTGTTTGCTGGCCTATATATAGCGTCTAAAAATACAGGTTATTCATATATATATATTTTATGTGTGTAGGTTATATATATAGGTTACTTTACAAGTTACAAGTGACTTAATGACTTAATGATAGTCCATAGAATTGGATCGTAGTGTTCCAATGTGGGCTTGGTGTCTGGTACATGGATACTGACCGGTGCTGCTGACTGTAGTTGAAGGGATTGCTGATAGCGAGAGCCGTTAGGAGTTGTGTTGGGTGCGTTGGACATCTGGTGATCCTCCTCTCTGTCCTCGGGCGGGTGAACAGATAGCTGGTTTCTTGGTTGTGTCGTAGGGTGCTGCGAGAGGCAGGTTTCGGGTCGCTGGAGCGCTGTTTAGGATATTTCGTGTCGCCTATCGTGCCTCGCCTAAGGGCCCCGCCAAAGGGCCCTCTGGCGAGGCCCTCAGGCGCGGGCCCGACCAGGCGCGGGCCCGCCTGGCGGCGGATCGCTTTTCAGCCGGCCTGCTGCTCCTCCCCCTCCCACAGCCCCGAATGGGCCGGAGGTGCTGTTCGGGAGAGCCGGCTGGCCGGGCGGTGCTTGATTCCCCGAACAGGGGAGGAAGATGGCGCTCCCTGATGTTTCCCGCCGGCGGCGGATCGCTTTTCAGCCGGCCTGCTGCTCCTCCCCTCCCACAGCCCCGAATGGGCCGGAGGTGCTGCTCGGGAGAGCCGGCTGGCCGGGCGGTGCTTGATTCCCCGAACAGGGGAGGAAGATGGCGCTCCCTGATGTTTCCCGCCGGCGGCGGATCGCTTTTCAGCCGGCCTGCTGCTCCTCCCCCTCCCACAGCCCCGAATGGGCCGGAGGTGCTGCTCGGGAGAGCCGGCTGGCCGGGCGGTGCTTGATTCCCCGAACAGGGGAGGAAGATGGCGCTCCCTGATGTTTCCCGCCGGCGGCGGATCGCTTTTCAGCCGGCCTGCTGCTCCTCCCCCTCCCACAGCCCCGAATGGGCCGGAGGTGCTGCTCGGGAGAGCCGGCTGGCCGGGCGGTGCTTGATTCCCCGAACAGGGGAGGAAGATGGCGCTCCCTGATGTTTCCCGCCGAAATGCCATACAGTTGGGGGGCGGAGCCCGATGTCCAGCGGGATGGTCGCATAACGCTGAGGCTCCCGAGAGGCCTACTCAGAATCCTGAATTAACACCGGACATACTTGAATTTCTGCTCTGATCTTACCGGGGCACACTGGTGAGATGGCGGGGACCAAACCTACGCGCCTGGAATTTGGATCTCCAGCGGCTTCTCACGGCAAACGCTCCAAAACTGAACCCCCGTCTCCGCAGAAGGGGCTGGCTCTACGCGAGGGCCCCGAAATGCAGCAGGAAATCCTCGCAGAGATCAGAGGGGTGAAAGACCTCGTGCAGTCAAACGGGGAAGCACTCCGAGCGCTGCGGGAAGACCTTGGTGTATTGCAAGGCAGGCTAGAGGGGCTCTCCTCGCGTCAGGACAAAATGGAGAGCATATTAGACTCCCATGTGGTCCGGCTGTCCAAACTTGACAAAGTTGAACGTCAGGTGCGGGCCTTGCAGAAAGAAGTGGAAGACGGCAATAATAGAGTGCGCCGCAACAACCTACGACTAGTGGGCATACCGGAGGGAGCGGAATCGGGAGACATGAAGGAGTTTTTATATAAAATCCTCCCTTCTCTGCTCCAAATCACCTTTACCAAAGAATTGGAGATCGATCGCGATCGCGCTCATCGTGTACCCACAAACATAACGCTCAACAGGAAGACCCCGCGGCCTATCATCTTTCGACTTTTGAGATATCAACATGTGGAGCAAATTCTCAGCGCCTCTCGGGCAAAGGGCCATATGGAGTTTGAGAGCCACAAGATCTCCTTCTATCCTGACTTGGCTAAACCCACGGTTGATCGCCGAAAGCGCTTTCTGGAATTTCGGCCGAGGCTTCAACAATTACAAGCACGCTATGGCCTGATGTACCCGGCCAAGCTCCGAGTCACGCTTCACAATCAGACAAGAACATTTGAGGACCCTGATCTACTAGCGGAGTTTTTGGATGCTAAAGAAGCCGACTTGATGCGCTGATTTCCAGAGTTTTCCTACCAGTGTTCTCATATCCGCTGTACCTGCCATCTTGGATTTGCCACGGTTCAGCAAAGAGTCTGTCGAGGGCGGTTTGTTGCCTTATTTTGATGATATTTGTGACCCGACTCCATCTACCCAGAGTAGCCTCGATGAATATCAGAGACAGTGTTAATTATGGACTCTGGTGTTTCTTTTCCTTTTTTTTTCATGTTTCTATCCTCCTCTCTAGGGCCTCCTCCCGCAGACATATGGTCGCCATATTCATTGGGGGTTTTGCTTCTTCTCTAAGTTACTTTGGTACATGCTTTTCAATATGGGGTGTATTAGCCAGCATACTCGGTGATTATGTCATTGTTGTACAGATTCTGCTTATGTTGTATGTTTTCAAGCGCCCTTACCTAAAATGTCTATTACCGATTGATGGCACCATGTAAGATTTTATCATTGAACGTAAAAGGCATCAATAATTCCGATAAAAACGGAAGAAAATCCTGAGCTATCTAAGTCATGAAGCTGCGGACCTGATTTTCCTCCAAGAAACGCATTTAAATTCGAAGGAAACTCTTAAACTCAATATTAAACCTTACATGGTGGCCGCCTATTCCCCAGCTGTTTCTAAGAAATGTGGGGTTGCCATACTGGTTAGGAAATCTCTGCATGCTACTATTATTGCGACTAGCTCAGATACAGCAGGCAGATGGTCTAGGGTTCACCTCAAGATAGGTAACCTTGAAGTTACATGTATATGCCTTTATGCTCCTAATGTAGATGACCCTGCCTTTTTTGCTACCATTGCTCAGGTTGCGCAGGCCTCTGCTAATACTTCATTGATAATTGGGGGGGATTTCAATTTAGTTCTTGATCCCCTGATTGACAAACAGCCGCCTAGGACGAGTGGTCCCCCCAAGAGTCACACCACGCTTACCTCTATGATCAAAGATCTTGCCTTAGTCGATCTATGGAGGTTACTACACCCCAATGAGCTTGACTTTACCTTCTTCTCTTCCCCTCATAAATCCCAGTCTCGCATAGATTTCTTTCTAATATCAAAACTGTTAGTTCCTCAGGTGGACACTGCAAATATTCACTCCCAACATATCTCAGATCACGCTGCTATTTCTTTTCAATTACACACCACTGCGCTCCCAGGGAATTCGGGGGCCTGGTTCTTTGATAGAGCCCTATTAACTCAACCAGAGTTCCAGTTAGAAATTCGAGCAGCCATACAAGATTACTTTCACTTTAATTTACCCCAGGACACTGCAAATTGGGCTTGGTGGGAGGGTTTTAAAGCGGCCATTCGTGCAACGATCACTAGTTATCAAATTCGCCTGCGGAAACAACGCAAACAGCAGCTCCTTATACTAGACCAACAAATCAAAGCAGGCGAACGAGTTCTAACTTCACGTACTGATCCATGCGTCTTAGTTCGCTTACAGCGTCTCCGTTTTCAATATAATGCAATCCTTTCAACTGCAGCTTCTCAGAGTATTGCACTTCAACAAGGGACATACTACCGTGAAAGCAACCGAGCCGGTCGACTTTTAGCCAACGCCTTGAAAGGTCAAAAAGAAGCCAAACGCGTAGCGGCCCTTCGCGCCCCACAGGGAGGGGGCATACTGACCACAGACTCCGATATCGTAGAACTCTTTCAGGATTTCTATACCCGTCTATATCAATCTGAATGTGAGTTCTCATCCGAGACCTTCGAGCGCTTGTTTTCTGGTATTCAGCGGCCGACCCTTTCTGAAGCTGATAAGGATGCGCTGGATGAACCCTTCTCTACTTCAGAGATCCATTCTGCCCTAAAACGAACAGCCTCGGGTCGAGCCGCCGGGCCTGATGGTCTCCCGACAGAATTCTACAGAACGTTCAGTGCAGATTTAGCTCCCTACTTAAAACTTTACTTTACTGCCCTTGCGGTAGATACATCCTCTTTGGGATCCTTTTCTGCAGCTAATGTGGTAGTTTTTGAGAAAGAAGGCAGAGACCCGCTGCTAACCGCCAACTACCGTCCAATCTCCCTACTTAATGCCGATTATAAGATCTTCGCAACGATCTTGGCCACCCGGCTATCTGACAGGATGGCCACCTTAGTCCATCCCGACCAATGCGGTTTTATACCCGGCCGCTCCACCGCTGACAATGCTCGGACCTTGTGCCATGTGCTATCCAGTGCTGCCAATTTAAACCACCCATGGGTGGGTCTTTCCCTAGATGCTGAAAAAGCCTTTGATCGCCTAGAATGGCCCTTCTTATTTGCAGTTCTCCGATGGTATGGCTTTGGGGAGGGCTTCCTCCGATACCTCCAAGTCATGTATTCTCAACCCGTTGCCAGTATTTGTGTAAATGCCATTAAGTCTCGGCCTTTTAATCTCCAAAGAGGCACGCGTCAAGGTTGCCCCCTATCACCAATACTCTTTGATCTAGCTCTTGAACCCCTCGCCCTCCTTATTAGACAGTCCGCACGTATTCGAGGTGTCCCCTTCAGTCACAGAGAGATTAAACTCTCTGCATATGCAGATGACCTTATGCTCTTCGTATCCCTTGATTCGGTCCCAGCTGTCTTGGACCTGATTGATGGATACTCGCAATTATCGGGCTATAAAATAAACTGGACCAAATCTGTAGCATTCCCACTGAACCGCTGGGTACATGAGGCTGACATGCAGGCCTTTCCTTTCCTTTGGCAATCCCGCATGGTGAAATATCTTGGCGTCCACTACTGTTCTCCTTTAGAAGACACTATTAGTTTTAATGCCAAGGAGGTAGTCTCCAAAGTCCGTGAGCTCACAAATCGTTGGTCTCCCTTATCCCTTACATGGTGGGGCCGCCTAGAAACCGTGAAAATGATGATAGTCCCCAAAGTGAACTATATATTAGAAATGCTGCCCTGCTTCCTCCCGCTACACACCTACAAAGACATTGAGGGCCTTCTCGTCCGTTATCTCTGGCAGGGAAAACCACCAAGGGTAGCTAAACAAAAACTACAGTCTGCGAAGGAACTAGGGGGTACCCGCTTTCCTGATTTTCTTAGATATCATCAAGCCTTCCTACTTAAACAAGGTGCCCGATGGCTAGCTGCCTCAACAGACAACAGACCAGTTTGGCTTGACATTGAAGAGGAGCTAAGTAGCCCAATTCCGTTGATCCATCTCCCCGGTATGTCCCATCAAGTAGACACCCGCCATCCCCCAATGATGGTCGATACTCTTGCGGCCTTTAACACTCTCATTCTGTCACTGGGCCCAAACGTATGTCCTCAGGACGGACTCCCACTGTGGAATAACCCCAGAATTCAAGTCCTAAATAAAACGATCGCCTGGAAACCCTGGTACTCTAGGGGGATCTGGACACCCCAACAACTCTTCTCTGCAGCTCGTTGGAAGACCTTTTCTGACTTACAAAAGGAATTTGCGTTACCAGCGAAACATTACTTTCAACTGATGCAGCTTCAACACTGCCTCAAAAGTGCTCAAATCCTGCCGCCCTCTGCCCCTACTGAGGACGGGCTATTAGAACTAATTCACTCTATTAGTAGTACACATGGGGTAGCCTCTAACTTTTATAAATTATTATGTCAGGGTACCGATACTGCTACTTGTAGAGCTCAACAAGCCTGGGAACGCGAACTGCAAACCACTTTAACCCCTGTGCAATGGAGCGTTTTCTGGAGCAAAGTAGTGCGGGTTTCCCGATCTGCCTCTGTTACCCAAACTCTCTTCTTTTTTGCACATAGATGCTTTTATACTCCAGAAAGAATAGCCAAATGGAACACAACTGCTAGGGACCAGTGTTGGTCTTGCCATACTGCTGTGGGAACCCTCGCTCATGTTCTTTATGAATGTCCTCAACTGCAGGTCTACTGGGGGCGGGTCTGGGGTCGTATTCAATCCATCTTACACCTCCACGAGCCTCTTTCTTGGAAGATTGTGGGACTCCGCTCAGTGGCGGAGGTCCCCTCTCTTCCTAAGAAGGGCCGCTTTCTCCTTGATTTCATGCTGGGTATAGCCATATGTTTAATCACGAGGAATTGGAAGGATAGCTCTCGAATTACTGCCAATGAATGGTGGAACCTCGTCTGCTTATATAGTAAATATGAGCAGATATCTCGGAGAGCTATTCCCCATATCCAAACTCACTCTCGCTTGTCTAAATGGCAGATGCTCAATGATTATGTACAATCTGCTCATTGCTCCGACATGTCTGTTTAATGTATACTCATCATGTTTCAGATCACCGTTAGGTTTTGTACCACAATAATGTCAGTACACGCCCGTTTTCGGGACTGATTAGTTTCTAGAGAAGAAGCAGGGGGGAGGGGGGTGGCAGGGGTTTACTTTGGTGTATGTATCACATTCTATGTATGTATCTGTCTTTTAGCTGTATGTCTTCCTTTCCTTTGTTGTTATAAAACGAAAATAAAGCATTAAAAAAAAGAAATGCCATACAGTTCAGACCAAGGTCCATCAAGCCCAGTGTCCTGTTTCCACCAGTGGTCAATCCAGGTCACAAGTATCTGGCAGATTTCCATAAAAGCACACAGGTTCCACAATGCTCATCCCAGGGTAAGCAGTGGATTTCCAGGGTATTTGTTAATAATGGTTTATGGACCTTTCCTCTAGGAACTTGTCCAAATCTTTTTTAAACCCAGCTACACTAACAGCTTTTACTACATCCTCTGATAATGAAATCCAGAGTGTGATTACGCATTGAGTACAAAAATATTTTCTCTTATTAGTCTTAAATGAGTTACATTATAGCTTCATTGCGTGTCCCCTAGTCTTTCTAATTTTTGATGGCATAAACAACCGATTTACATTTACCCATTCCACTCCATTCGTTAATTTATAAATCTCTATCATACTTCTCCTCAGCTGTCTCTTTTCCGAGTTGAAGAGCCCTAACCTTTTAAACCTCTCCTCATAGGGGGTATCCTTCCATCCCCTTTACCATTTCTGTCGCTCTTCTCTGTATCTTTTCTAATTCTGCTATATCCTTTTTAAGATATAGTGACCAAAATTGCATACAATATTTAAAGTGTGGTCGCATCTTGGATGGATACAGAAGCATTATACTATCCTTGGTTTTATTCTCCATTCCGTTCCTTATGATTCCTAGCATTCTATTTGCTTTCTTGGCCGCCGCTGCTCACTGGACATGTAAGAGACAGTCCATGCTCATAAGAGCTTGCAGTGTAGTCAAGACAGACAACACAACTGGGGACTAGGATATATCTAAGGGAATGGTAAGGAAACACATAGGAGGTGAACTGGAGACTAGGGCGATCAGGATCCAAAAGCAGCCTCAAAGAAGTGAGCTTTTAGCCTGGATTTGAACAGGGCCACAGATGGAGCCTGACACACTGACTCAGGTAGTTTGTTCCAAGCATAAGGAGCAGCAAGGTAGAGAGATCAAAGTCTGGAGTTGGCAGTGGAAGAGAAGGGCACAGATAGAAGAGATCTCCAGAAGAGTGGAGTTCCCAAGGAGAGGTGTAGAGAGAGATAAGAGAGGAAAGGTAGTGAGGAGCAGCCAGATAAAGGCACTTATAGGTCAGTAGTAGAAGTTTGAACTGGATGCAGAAATGGATAGGAAGCCAATGAAGTGACTAGAAAAGAGGAGTGACATCAGTCTAGCGACACTGGTGGAAAATTAGCCATGCAGCTGAGTTTTGGACAGATGGAAGTGGGGATAGATGATTCAGAGGAAGAGCAGCAAAGAGGAGGTTGCAGTAGTCTATATGGGAGGTGACTAGAGAATGGATTTTTTTAGTAGTGTGTTCCGAAAAGAAGAGATGGATTTTGCCAATATTATAGAGAAAGAAACAGCAGGTTTTAGTAATCTGTTGGATGTTTATTTATTTATTTATTTATTTATATTCTCTTATATACCGCGCTATTCAGCATCAGTGCGGTTTACATTGAACAAACTGAAATTACATTGAACAGGGCATTATAACTTGGAGATAACTATTTTACAGGGAACATGGGCTATGGAGGGTTAAGTGGCTTGCCCAAGACCACAAGGAGCACCTGTGGGACTAGAAACCCCAGTCCTTCCGGCCCAAGGTTGCTGTCCTCTAGTGGGATTTGAACCCCCGACCTTCCGGCCTGAAGTATCTTGCCCCAACCACTAGGCCACTCCTCCACTAGGCCACTCCTCCTTCTCCTGTGTGTGGAGAAGAAGCGAGAGGCGTCAAAGATGACCCCAAGGTTGTGAACTGAGGAAACAGGGAGAAGGAGAATGTTATTCACAGAGGCAGAGAAAAGAGGAAGGAGGAAGGTGGGCTTAGGGGGAAGGAAAAGGAGCTCAGGCACAAAGGATCCTCAGGCGGGAAGACATGAACAGAAACCTGGAGATAAGCTGAGGCCTAGGACATTGTCAGATCCAGTTTTTCTGCATTTCCTAGTCAGTCTGCAGCGTCAGATTGGAGCAGTTACAAATTCTCTGAGCAGGTCCACGCTGCTGTCTTGGTTAAATAAAACTCCTTTGGCTTAAAGTTTGACATCCAGCTAGGTAAAGCAGTGCACATAAAGAAATCCTTCCCTTGGGAGCGTGGAAAGAGGTGAGAGGATCTCTTTACTTAATATTTCATATGAGAACGTTCTCTTATGCCGCTATTATGATCTAGCACGATGTGGGAAATTCATGTAATTGCAGTCGTGATAATCACAGCTGGCAGAAGAACAAACACTTTACAAGCCCTTTGGAAGAGGCGCAGAGTACAATTTCTTACCATGGGCAACAACCACAAGTAATTCTCCCGTGCCATAAGTTCCAGTGCTCTAGCTAATTAAAAAGCCTGTGCTAGGGTCTTTTAGAGTAGGCCAGTGAAATAGACACAGAGCTTGAGAAGAAGCACGTGGAAGATGTTCAGAGCTATTGTCAAAGTATCTTTTTTATAATCCCCTGGTCTCTTCCAGTTTTAGGCTGTATGGCTTACACAGAGACACGGAGAAGCATGGGGCTCAGTATTCAAATGGACTACCAACAACTACAAGGAGTACCCCAAGGATCCACCCTATCAGCCATGTTGTTTAACATATATCTCCGTCCACTATGCTCAATCATACGCAACCACAACATCAACTTCCACATCTACGCAGACGACATAATGCTCTACGCACCAATTACGACCACCAACCCAAACAACGACCAGCTATCAGCCTGCTTCAACGACGTAGCCAACTGGCTACAGGAAAACAACCTGTCCATCAACATAAAGAAAACCGAAGCCCTAATAGTAACAAAAGATCCCGACTTCAAACCACCTTCCCACCTCAACATGGGAACCACGCAAATCCAAATCCAGCCTCAAATAAGATATCTAGGCGTCATCATTGACCAAGCGCTCACCTTCAAACAACAAATCAACAAAACCGCTGGGACGATATTCCACAAAGCCAAAACTGTTCAACGCCTCCGACCCCTCCTAGAACCTCACGACTTCAGGACAGTAATGCAAGCTGTGACACTCCCTCATCTAGATTTCTGCAACATAATCTATCATGGACTTCCTGCCTCACACACCAACCCCCTCCGTACTGCCTTAAATACTACAGCGAGGATTATTCAGAATGCAAAAAAACGCGAGCACATCACCCCAATCCTAAGAGACCTTCACCTCCATCCACTACAAGCAAGAATCAAGTACAAAGCTATCCTGCTCATCCACAAAACTATCCACCAAACACGGAACACCTCACTCCACTCCTTACTGCCTCGCCCATCCCACAACAGATCAACCAGACATTCCTCCAATATCTCTATCGTTGTCCCCCACAAAAGAACCAAATCCACACAACGGACCTGCAACAGAGCATTCGAACTCTATGCTCCATCCCTCTGGAACTCTCTACCAAACCACATCAGGAACAACGCTGACATCACATCATTTAAGAAACAGCTGAAGACAATCCTATTCCGTGAACATCTCTGAACAGAAGCACCACCATGACCTAATACATAGATTCAGCAGAAATATACTTGTCCATGTCTACCCAAATCGTTAATTGTTGCCCCCTGGTGATGGCCCCCACCCTAAAGAAAAATTACCCCCCTCCCCTATGTTATATGTTACACCGCTTTGACCCGGTGAAAAGCGGGATATAAATGCAGTTAAATAAATAAATAAATAAATAGACATGCAATTTTAGAAAGGCCTTTTTTGCACATATATATCAGTATACGTGCAGAAAATGCTTCTTAGAAAACTTCCCATCTGTGTAAAAGTGCACACGGTAACCAGAATGCAAGTACTTTCACATGACTCGTACGTAGGCTTGTTCTGAGAAGGACTTTGCATGAAGCGGGCAATGTCCTCCTTCCCCCACTGTTCCCAAGCAAGTGCGAATGTACATGGGTTTCTTTCCCCATGATTTCTGCAGGATTTGTGCTGGTATTTTATAGAGATACATAGGCACCAATGTGATAGGTCCCAAATCAACATCCACTTGGCCTCATGACCTTGGCAACACAATCCGCATAAGGCAGGCAAAAGCCTTTTAACTACTGTAGCACTAGCTGGTGTAGACGTAAGGCCAAGTGACGGAGGAAGGACTAATTATACACACAGTGGCAACATTCAGCCACAATCCCTATAACTAAGTGGTTTAGTTTAGGCCTGTAAAAACAACACCTTAAATTAAACCTTTCAGCTACAGTCAAACCTCGGTTTTCATTTGCCCCGGTTTTCATACGCTTCGGTTTTCAACATCTTTTTTGACTGAGATTTTGTCCCGGTTCTCATACATCGCTTCGGTTTTCAACGTCTTTTTTGACTGAGATTTTGTCCCGGTTCTCATACATCGCCTCGGTTTTCGTAAAGTACAGTACTGTAAATACATACACCCTCGCGCTGCACACCGGTCTGTATACACTGCCAGAACGCCCGCCCGGTCCCGGCAGCACTGCCCCCCGGACTCACCGATCGCCAGCGTGATAAGAAGCGAAAGCCAGCTGAACACGTAAATGAAACACATCCTCGAGCCTGGTCAGAATTAGAGAGGCAAGGATTGCGCGGAGAGGAAGGCCCCAATCTCGTCCACCGCCTGCCCGTTCTCTGGAGCGCCCCCTCAGGCTCGGAGGTAGCAGGGAAGAAAAGCTGTCAACGTAAGCAGGAGATGTTGCATGAATGTGGGAGGCAGTTCTTTCTCTTGCAGGGTACGTCTGAAGCTATATCATTAAGATTTTCTGCCATTCTGAAGCATTGAGCAGATAATGTAAAGGTATTTTAATGGGCTGAATCCAATGTGATTCCGAAGAGAGCTGGGCACAGCAGCTTGTCAGGGGTGGCTAAGGTCAGATGTTAACATACTGTACTGTACAGTACTGTACTTAGCTTGCTTTCAGTGATGTTAAATGTTCATTTATCCATTTCATTAGTCATTTATATTTATTTCTCATTGTTTTCTGTATGTAAAAATATAGTTATTCTCTATAAAATGTATTTTTTGTGAATATTTTTGGGTGTCTGGAACGGATTAATTGGATTTACATTATTTCTTATGGTAAATATTGCTTCAGTTTTCATACGTTTCGGTTTTAGTCGGACTTTTTCGAACGGATTAATCATGAAAACCGAGGTGTGACTGTATGTGTGGCAGCTGACTATCACCACTATCAGGCCGGCACAAGGAGATAAGGTGTCCTAAGCGAATCTCAACCCTTGCGCCCCAACCCCTGTGGCACTCATTGTCACTGCTGCCTCTCTCCGGACCTGCAGCAGCCCCTTACAACTTCGGTGTCCCGGGGCTGTTTGCTTCTGCCCCCTCTGATGTCAACCCCCTGTCTGCAATCAGGAAGTCAGCATCGGGTGGTCCAAGGGGGTGGAAGCAAACAGCCCTATGGTGCCAAAGTTTAACGGAAAGCACGGCAGGACTGTTTGTGGCCCTTACCTCTGCTGCAGGTCCTGAGAGCGGTGGCAGTGGGGGCCCCCGGAGGGCTGGCGCTCCAGGCAACTGTCTAATTCACCAAATGGTAGTGCTGCTCCTGCCAATATGGAGGTAACTTTATAACGAACCGCGTAAAGCTACACACCAATTCACGTAAGTCAGGTCATTTTCATTGATTTAGTTTTCCATCTTGTTAATGGGATTGTTATATCTAATTAGAAGAACAGGGGATTGCTGGGTTGGTTTTATTGCTTCTTTCAAATTTAAAAATACAATTTCACAGTCAGCGAAGAATGTCGGTATTGTTGTGAAACCATATAACTTCTTATCAAAAGGGAAGAGGCTGAGTCACTACTGCCCATCACCCTTCCCCAAACTAAAGGCACAAAACAACTTCTTTTATTTATTTATTCCAATCTTTCTGTAGCATGGATCCTATACGACCTACGCAGTTTATAAGAGCCTCGGACTAAAGAGATCAGGGTTTGAATCCCAATGTCACTCCTTAGAAACATAGAAACATGACGGCAGAAAAAGATCACATGGCCCATCTAGCTGTTCTTCCATATCAACTACAATAGTCCCCTTTTTACCTTTAGAGATCCTCTGTGTTTGTCCCATGCTTTTTTGAATTCAGATACTCTCCTCATGTCCACCACCTCCACTGGGAGACAATTCCACACATCTACCATTCTTTCCATAAAGAAATGTTTCTGCATATTACTCCTGAGTCTATCCCCTTTCACCCTCACCCTATGTCCCCTCGTAGCAGAGCTTGCCTTCAGTTGAAAGAGACCCTACTGTGCATTTATGCCATGGATGTATTTAAATGTTTGTCCTATCCCACCTTTCCTCTAAGGTATACATATCAAAGTCTTTAAATCTGTCCTCATATGCTTCATAATGAAGACCACAAACCATTTTAGTAGCTACACTCCTTGTGGCCTTGGGCAATTTACTTTAGCGTTCATTTCCTCAAGTAGAAGTGTGGTTGGGTGGGCTCAGGTGGCCTACTCAATGAATTGCTTCCTTCCCCAAAAGGATGGCCTGCTCTGGTTTGAATCCCACTTCTGACATCACTTTGTAGTTGGTATGGAAGGGCAGGCAGAACAGGCTCTATGGTCTTTCTCTGCTGTTATGCTTCTATTTAAGTCCTCTGGGGAGAGGGAAATATTTACTGTACCTGATTGTAACTCACCTTGAATTACTACTAGAAGATGGCAAACATGCAATGGGAACAAGACCAGGGCTGCCTCAGTCTGTCCTTTTGGCTATCCCCATGGGGGAGGGCTCGCCTCTCACACCGCAATCTCCTGGTACGAGCGTAAAGGACTGGCACATCGCTAGTGACATTGTTTGTTTTCACACACCCAGTAGGTTTGCTTTCTCTTTCTGATCTGGACAGGCTGAGCGCTAGCAATCCATTTTTACATATTTTTGATTTATATCAAAACATAAAATATGATTTTACAACCATTGGAAGAGAAAGGTAGCCAGAAATATAATTTGAAGGGAGGGGAGGGAAGGCGTGAGAATTCTCTTCAAAGGTTTCTTTTAATAGGAACATTGAGTGTTGAAATGCCACTGATTTGCATGGCGAATCTCAAACAACGGAGTGGCTGCTGCGTTATTTTTCTTCATTGGGTTCAGGTAGGGGTGTGAAACATTTGCCTGTAAAGCTGGGAAGTCAGGCGCGGCACAGTTCGGAGAGTAGGTATGGTCCAGCCCTTGCATATAACATAAACCTAGCCACAGTCAGGTGGAAGATTCAGTCCAAAACAAACTTAAGCCTACTTTGAGCTAGGCTTAATGGTTTCAGGATAAAAGGTCATATTTTCACGGAAGAAATGCAATTATTTTTGACAAAAGAACCACATCTTAAGCTTTGAGGATATTTCTGTGACTGTTTTGTCCAGTATTGACGCGAACCTCACTGTACCAGGGGTCTGTGGGTGAGTAGAAAGGGAGCATTGGATTTATATGAATTTTCTTAATCATTTCTAGCTTTGCTCATTTCTATCTGTGTTAACTTCAGGGGCCCCCACCGGCTGAGTAATGTTCAATCTGAAGAGTGCGCACCAGAGGTGAATTCTTTCTTGGGGGCAATTTCTCCAAATGGATTAGTTTTGGGGTATGTGGACTATCATCTCTGTCTCTCAAATTTACTGCTAATGCTCGGCATAGTACTTGCATCGTGCCAAAGAGAGCCTCCTTCTGGAGTTCATAAGATGCAACGTGTATGGATAATTTATCGAGCTGTGATTGGAATATCCAGGTGGCCTGTCGGCTACAGGGTTTGAAGTGCTGATGAGCAGTAAGGAGAAATGAAGGTAAGTGGCCCCCATCAAATGAAGGACCTTCGGAGGCTGCGGTGTTCAGAACATAAAAAAAACCCGGAATGTGTGTTTTGCTTTACCTGTGCCTTGCATTCAAACAAGCCCTGAAACAACTCCAGATGGTGCAGCATGTTGCAGCAAGAATAACATGGAGAGTCAACATATCTGAACACATCACATCTGTATTATGTAACTTACACTAGCTCCCAGTCTAAAGTCAAATACATTACAAAACACTAATGACTGCATTTAAGCTCATAAGGGAAATAGCCCCATCCCACCTCACCTTCCTCATCAACAAACAAACAGATATGACTAAAGCGAGGATGCAACCAGAACAAACTAGCAGTTCCCCCAGACTATCGGAAATCCACTAGAGCCACCAACGACAGAGCATTTTCACACTTCGTCCCCATACTCCGGAACGCTCTGCCAAACAAACTAAGAGCAATTAAAGACCTTTCTGCTTTCCGCAAAGAACTCAAAACCCACCTCTTTAAAAAGCACTTTGGGGTGGAGCCTGATGTCCAGCGGGATGGTCGCATAACGCTGAGGCTCCCGAGAGGCCTACTCAGAATCCTGAATTAACACCGTACATACTTGGAACTTCTACTCTGATCTTACCGGGGCACATTGGTGAGATGGCGGGGACCAAACCCACGCGCCTGGAATTTGGATCTCCAGCGGCTTCTCACGGCAAGCGCTCCAAAACTGAACCTCCGTCCCCGCAGAAGGGGCTGGCCTTGTGCGAGGGCCCCGAAATGCAGCAGGAAATTCTCGCAGAGATTAGAGGGGTCAAAGACCTCGTGCAGTCAAACGGTGAAGCACTCCGAGCGCTGCGGGAAGATCTTGGTGTGCTGCAAAGCAAGCTAGAAGGGCTTTCTTCGCGTCAGGACAAAATGGAGAGCATATTGGACTCCCATGCGGCCCGGTTGTCCAAACTCGACAAAGTTGAACGTCAGGTGCGGGCCTTGCAGAAAGAAGTGGAAGATGGCAATAATAGAGCGCGTCGCAACAACATACGACTCGTGGGCATACCGGAGGGAGCGGAATCGGGTGACATGAAAGAGTTTTTATGCAAAATCCTCCCTTCCCTGCTCCAAATCATCTTTGCCAAAGATTTGGAGATCGATCGTGCTCATCGTGTACCCACAAGCATAACGCTCAACAGGAAGACCCCGCGGCCTATCATTTTTCGACTTTTGAGATATCAACACGTGGAGCAAATTCTAAGTGCCTCTCGGGCAAAGGGCCATATGGAGTTTGAGAGCCACAAGATCTCCTTCTATCCCGACTTGGCTAAACCCACGGTCGACCGCCGAAAGCGCTTTCTGGAATTCCGGCCGAGGCTTCAACAACTACAAGCCCGCTATGGCCTGATGTACCCGGCCAAGCTCCGAGTCACGCTTCACAATCAGACAAGAACATTTGAGGACCCTGATCTACTAGCGGAGTTTTTGGATTCCAAAGAAGCCGACTTGATGCGCTGACTTCCAGAATGTTCCTGCAAGTATGCTCATATCCGCTGTACCTGCCATATTGGATCTGCCGCAGCCCAGCAAAGAGTCTGGCGAGGGCAGTTTGTTGCCTTACTTTTGATGATATCTGTGACCCGATTCCATCTACCCACAGTAGCCTCGATGAGTATCAGAGACAGTGTTAATTATGGACTCTGGTGTTTTTTTCTTTTTTTTTATGTCTTTCTATTTCCTCTCTAGGGCCTCCTCCCGCAGACATATGGTCGCCATATTCTTTGGGGGTTTTGCTTCTTCTCTAAGATGCTTTAGTACATACTTTTCAACATGGGGTGTATTAGCCAGAATACTCGGTGATTATGTCATTGTTGCACAGATTCTGATTATGTTGTATGTTTTCAAGCGCCCTTACCTAAAATGTCTATTACCGATTGATGGCACCATGTAAGATTTTCTCATTGAACGTAAAAGGAATCAATAATCCGATAAAACGGAAGAAAATCCTGAGCTACCTAAGTCAGGAAGCTGCGGATCTGATTTTTCTTCAAGAAACGCATTTAAATTCGAAGGAAACTCTTAAACTCAATATTAAACCTTACATGGTGGCCGCCTATTCTCCAGCCGTTTCTAAGAAATGTGGGGTTGCCATACTGGTTAGGAAATCTTTGCATGCTACTATTATTGCGACTAGCTCAGATACAGAAGGTAGATGGTCCAGAGTTCACCTCAAGATAGGTAGCCTTGAATTTACATGTATATGCCTTTACGCTCCTAATGTTGATGACCCTGCCTTTTTTGCTACCATTGCTCAGGTTGCACAGGCCTCTGCTAATACTTCATTGATAATTGGGGGGGATTTCAATCTAGTCCTTGATCCCTTGATTGACAAACAGCCGCCTAGGACAAGTGGTCCCCCCAAGAGTCACATCACGCTTACCTCCCTGATCAAAGATCTTGCTTTAGTTGATCTTTGGAGGTTACTACACCCCAATGAGCTTGACTTCACCTTCTTCTCTTCCCCTCATAAATCTCAGTCTCGCATAGACTTCTTTCTAATATCAAAACTGTTAGTTCCTCAGGTGGACACTGCAAAGATTCACTCCCAACATATTTCAGATCATGCTGCCATCTCCTTTCAATTACACACTACTGCACCCCAAGGGAATTCGGGGGCCTGGTTCTTTGATAGAGCCCTGTTAACTCAGCCAGAGTTCCAGTTAGAAATTCGAGCAGCCATACAGGATTACTTCCATTTTAATCTACCCCAGGATACTGCGAATTGGGCTTGGTGGGAGGGCTTCAAAGCGGCCATTCGAGCAACGATCACTAGCTATCAAATCCGCTTGCGGAAACAACGCAAACAGCAGTTACTCATACTAGACCAACAAATAAAAGCAGGCGAACGAGTTCTAACTTCACGTACTGATCCATGTGTATTAATTCGATTACAGCGTCTCCGTTTTCAATATAATTCAATCCTCTCAACTGCAGCTTCTAAGAGTATTGAGCTTCAGCGAGGGACCTATTATCGTGAAAATAACCGAGCCGGTCGACTCTTAGCCAACGCCTTGAAAGGTCAAAAAGAAGCCAAACGCGTAGCAGCCCTTCGAGCTCCACAGGGAGGGGGCATAGTGACCACAGACTCCGACATTGTAGAGCTCTTTCGGGATTTCTATACCCGCCTATATCAATCTGAATGTGAGTTCTCGTCAGAGACATTCGAGCGATTGCTCTCTGGCATTCAGCGGCCGACCCTCTCTGAAGATGATAGGGATGCGATGGATGAACCCTTCTCTACTTCAGAGATCCAATCTGCCCTAAAACGAACAGCCTCGAGCCGTGCCGCAGGGCCCGATGGTCTCCCGACCGAATTCTACAGAACGTTCAGTGCAGACTTAGTTCCCTATTTAAAACTCTATTTTACTGCCCTTGCGGTAGATACATCCTCTTTGGGATCCTTTGCTGCAGCTAATGTGGTAGTATTTGAGAAAGAAGGCAGAGACCCACTACTAACCGCCAACTACCGCCCAATCTCCCTACTTAATGCCGATTATAAGATCTTTGCTACGATCTTGGCCACCCGGCTATCTGACAGGATGGCCACCCTAATTCACCCCGACCAATGCGGCTTTATACCCGGCAGATCAACTGCTGACAATGCTCGGACCTTGTGCCATGTGCTATCCAGTGCTGCCAATCTAGATCAGCCATGGGTGGGTCTTTCCCTGGATGCCGAAAAAGCCTTTGATCGTCTAGAATGGCCCTTCTTATTTGCAGTTCTCCGATGGTATGGCTTTGGGGAGGGCTTCCTCCGATATCTCCAAGTCATGTATACTCAACCCGTCGCCAGTATTTGTGTAAATGCCATCAAGTCTCAGCCATTTAATCTCCAAAGAGGTACGCGTCAAGGTTGCCCCCTATCACCAATGCTCTTTGATCTAGCTCTTGAACCCCTAGCCCTCCTTATTAGACAGTCCGCACGTATTCGAGGTGTCCCCTTCAGTCATAGGGAGATTAAACTCTCTGCATATGCAGATGACCTTATGCTTTTCGTATCCCTCGAATCGGTTCCAGCTGTTTTGGATCTGATTGACGGATACTCACAATTATCGGGCTATAAAATTAACTGGACCAAATCTGTAGCATTCCCACTGAACCGCTGGGTACATGAGGCTGACATGCAGGCCTTTCCCTTCCTTTGGCAATCCCGCATGGTGAAGTATCTCGGGGTCCATTACTGTTCTCCTTTAGAAGATACTATCAGTTTTAATGCCAAAGAGGTAGTCTCCAAAGTCCGTGAGCTCACAAATCGTTGGTCTCCCTTCTCTTACATGGTGGGGCCGCTTAGAAACTGTAAAAATGATGATAGTCCCCAAAGTGAACTACATTTTAGAAATGCTGCCATGCTTACTCCCGCTACATACTTATAAAGATATCGAGGGCCTTCTCGTCCGTTATCTCTGGCAGGGCAAGCCACCAAGGATAGCTAAACAAAAACTACAGTCTGCAAAGGAAAGAGGGGGTACCAGATTTCCTGATTTTCTTAGATATCATCAAGCCTTCCTACTTAAGCAAGGTGCCCGATGGCTAGTTGCCTCAGCAGACAGCAGACCAGTTTGGCTTGACATAGAAGAGGAGCTTAGTAGCCCAATTCCGTTGACCCATCTCCCCGGTATGTCCTATCAAGTAGACACTCGTCATCCACCAATGATTGTCGATACTCTTGCGGCCTTTAACACCCTCATTCTATCACTGGGCCCGAACGTATGTCCTCGGGACGGACTCCCGCTATGGAATAACCCCAGAATTCAAGTCCTAAATAGAACGATAGCATGGAAACCCTGGTTCTCAAGGGGGATCTGGACACCCCAACAGCTTTTCTCTGCAGCTCGTTGGAAAACCTTTTCTGATTTACAAAAGGAATTTGCGTTACCAGCGAAACACTACTTTCAATTGATGCAGCTTCAACACTGCCTTAAAAGTGCTCGAATCATGCCGCCCTCTACCCCTACTGAGGATGGGCTATTAGAGATAGTTCACTCTATTAGTAGTACACATGGGGTAGCCTCTAACTTTTATAAAATATTATGTCAGGGTGCAGACACGGCCACTTTCAGAGCCCAACAAGCCTGGGAGCGCGAACTGCAAACCACTTTAACCCCTGTGCAATGGAGCGTATTCTGGAGCAAAGTAGTGCGGGTTTCCCGGTCTGCCTCTGTTACCCAAACTCTCTTCTTTTTTGCACACAGATGCTTTTATACCCCAGAAAAAATAGCCAAATGGAACATAAATGCTAGGGACCAGTGTTGGTCTTGCCATACTGCTGTGGGAACCTTTGCTCATGTTATTTATGAGTGTCCTCAACTTCAGGTTTATTGGGGGCGGGTCTGGGGTCGTATTCAATTTATCTTGCACCTTCACGAACCTCTCTCTTGGAAGATCGTGGGACTCCGCTCTGTGGCGGAGGTCCCCTCTCTTCCTAAGAAGGGTCGCTTTCTCCTTGATTTCATGCTGGGTATCGCCATATGCTTAATCACGAGGAATTGGAAGGATAGCTCTCGACTTACTGTCAATGAATGGTGGAACCTCGTCTGCTTAT
This sequence comes from Ichthyophis bannanicus, assembly GCA_033557465.1. Taxonomy (NCBI): domain Eukaryota; kingdom Metazoa; phylum Chordata; class Amphibia; order Gymnophiona; family Ichthyophiidae; genus Ichthyophis; species Ichthyophis bannanicus. The sequence continues at coordinate 248,374,131 of CM066041.1, read as the reverse complement.
ATAGCAAATATGAGCAGATACCTCGGAGAGCTATTCCCCATGCCCAAATTCACTCTCGCTTGTCTAAATGGCAGATGCTTACTGATTATGTACAATCTGCTCATTGTTCCAACATGCCTGTATAATGCGCACTCATCATGTTTTCAGATCACCGTTAGGTTTTGTAACACAATAATGTAAGTACACGCCCGCTTCGGGAATGATTAGTTTTCTAGAGAAGAAGCAGGGGGGAGGGGGGTGGTAGGGGTTTACTTTGGTGTATGTACTACACTGTATGTATCTGTCTTTTAGCTGTCTGTCTTCCTTTCCTTTGTTGTTATAAAACGAAAATAAAGAATTTAAAAAAAAAAAAAAAGCACTTTGGAAGCACACTGGAATCCCCCAACCCCGACCCCACCTAATACAACAACCAATGCATGAACCACATGCCAACAACTAGTGCATGACCAGACAATACAACACATCTTGACCACGAAAACAAAACACACTTCTCATACACATATAGAAGCTACACACACACTTGAACTGATTCAAAACCAAATTGCAAGTCTAGAACTAAGCCTTGTTTAATGCACATAGTTCACAATTGGACTAGGTTAAGACCCAAGTTATTGCTCATTGTATATAGTTAACAAAACTCTTTCATGTAACTAACTTTGTTGTTGTTCAATGTAAACCGCATTTGATCTCCAGAAAATGCGGTATATAAATGATTAGAAATAAAATAAATTATGTTATTCAGAGGGCGGTGAAACAGAATTTCAGATGATGATATGGGAACCCAAAATAGTAATACAATTTAATCACCCATAGGATAGACAGAAAGAGACCCTAGTGAAGGAGAGAGGAAGAAGATCACAGATCACTGTAGGCAGGTATTAAGGGGCAGGGAGGATGGATCAAGTGATCATTTCTGCTAATATTTTCTATGTTTCAAATTCAGGCATACATGGGTCTCAAAAACAAGAGGAGACAACTAAAAAGAGGGACCGGGTCAGCTCCTTCTCTTGGAGGAACTGTCAGAACTAAACAGTTTTTAATTAAGAACTGAAAGAGCTGAACGTTTAAGAGAAGAAGGAGGGGTAACCGCCAAATAAAAGATCAAAAATATCTGCTGGGGATACTCAGGGGTAGACAATCTCCAATTCCTGTGCACATCAGTCCCCAAGGTTTTCAAGATATCCCTAATGAATGTGCATGAGAAAAATTTGCTACACACTGCTTCAACTGTATGCAAATCCATCTCATGCATATTTATTAGGAATCTGCTGGTATCCGCAGGTACTGGAGATTGCCTACCTCTGAATATTTGCTTGGTGCAGTTTTGCCATCCAGTGACTATGAGGGTCTTTTAGACATGATTTTGATGTCCAAAAACGTGCATACAGACGTCCAAATCATGAAGACGCCCCTGGGGTCATTGCACAAATGCCTGTTTTAGATGTCTCCACTGCAGGGATATCTAAATAGGCAGAGAGTATGGCAGAGGCGTCTCCAGGCTGCAACTATGGACATAGATGTCCCCGATCGATTTTAGAACCCTTGGGGACATCTGCACCTGGATCCAAATTTAGACCTGCTCCAGGCACAAATAAACATTGGGAAAGTGCTCATTTCTGCACTAAAACCTCTGGAGTTTGTTGAGAAGTTGTCAGTACACTATTCTGTGTGTGGTTCTGGGAAACTATAAAAAAATACTATACCGGGGACATCCCCAATATTAAAGACCTCCCCAATATTAAATACTATACCGGGGATGTCTATGTAGATGTCTCTGCAGACATTCATATCAGGCATGTCTATGCTTGTGAATTCGTGCGCAGCTTGCTGTTTTTCGAGACGTCCAGATTCCACTTGGATGTCCTTTGTAAAATGTGCCTGCACATCTAAAGAAACATCAGAGTTAAAGGCCTCGGTATTTCTTTCAGTAGCTGTACAATTTAAACAAATTCCCAGTGCGTTCCTTATCAAAAGCTGGTGCTGGGGTAGTAACTTTTCTTTACAAGGAGCATCCTCAAGATAAGCCCTAGAGTTGAGCTGATCTGATCTTCAGAAACAAGCCCAAAAGGGCAGCTGCTAAGTTTACACAAGAGAGGAAATAATCAATTTAAAGTTATTACTGAATGAGCCCTTATGCAGCTCACTTCCCCTGCGATTGCTTCACAAGTTCAGTATTTCACAGGCAGCAACAAACATCAAAGGGGCGCCACCCTCATTTCTCAATGTTATTAAAAGAAATGGAGCCTTCAGGGCAGCAACCTGGAGGGTTTAGTCCCTTCTCTTACATATATTACATCATTTTTATTTACAGATCTGACAAAAGACATGCTTGCAGAAACACACCACGCAATGCAGCCTGGGGGTAATTATGTCTTCAAGTCTCTTTGTATTTATTTTATTTTGATATAACTCATGCTTTTCTAGGGAGTTACAGTCAGGTTCAGAAGGTAGTTCCCTGTTCTCAGCGCGCTTACTAGTTGGTACCTGAAGCAATAAAGTGATTCTCCCAAGCTGCCTTGGTGGGATTTGAACCTGGCTTCTCTAATACCAGCCTGCTACTTGCTAACTGCAATGGTACTCCTTCACTATAGCAGCGCTGTGAGAGGGGCTAGCTAGGAAGTGGTTTGTTGGAGAGATGCTTCCAAAACATTATTTTATTGAGGACCTTGCTTTTGAGCCATGACCATCTGCTGACAGGCTGCTTCGGCAGGAAACGAATTCATCAAAGTCCTTCTCTGCCCAGCGACTGAGCCTATACCTCGTAACAGTGGAGTGGACGGGAGACCGCGGCCCCTTCGCCCATGAACCTCTTTCTACTGCATCAGCACTGACAGTGCTCCCTTGCCTTGCGTCTGAGCTTGAATTTTAATCACAGTGGTACCAGCCCCCACTGATGCCTTAATGCGCTTTGTTCATAGTAGCTTAGACCTGCTCTTTCTCCAGCTGCATGTAGTTCACACCTTTGCAGTAGTAGCTCAAGACCAGTTACATTCAGGTTCTATTACTACTGCTACTAATCATTTGTATCGCGCTACAAGGCGCACGCAGCTCTGTACATATAGACGTAAGACACAGTCCCTGCTCATCAGAGATTACAATCTAATCAAGACAAAACACATGGAGTCCGATTCTATCAGGGCACTTCCGGGTCGTCCAGACGGCCCCGTTAGGATCCAATTCTGTACCGTGGGAACAAAACTTTCCCACAGCATACAGGATCAGGCCTGAGGACGGCCTGGGATGCCCCTGCAGGCCTGCGGAGATGTCCTCCCCGCAGGCTCCTTGGCTCCCCTGGCTCAGATCTCCCTCTTCCCTGCCACCCTACCCACAACTGGCCCAGTGAGGGATCTCCAGCCCCGATCACCCAGTTAGTGTTGATTATTCCACTGACCCCGCCTGACCCCACAGGACATAGAGGGCTGTGACTTGACTCGGCCCTGTATGTCCTGCCACCTTGGCCCATCCCGCTCCTCCCAGACTTTGACCCCTCCCACTCCCTGCCAGCTCTCCCCATCCAGAGGGGGAATAGGGACAGGACAGCTTGTGGAGCTGCACGTTCCACCGGACATGCAGCCTCGCAAGCCACGACTCAGAATCAGACCCATAGAGAAACTGGGGGCTAGAGTACACTAAAATGCACATAAGCAGTGGACAAAATAGTGATGAGCATCAGGATCCAAAAGCAGCCTCAAAGAGGTGGGTTTTTCGCTTGGATTTGAACAGGGCTACAGAAGGAGCCTGACGCACAGACTCAGGTAGTTTGTTCCAGCCATATGGAGCAGCAAGGTGGCATGAACAGAGTCTGGAGTCAATCATGTTCCATATAAATTGTTATTGTTCTTTGTAAACCACTTTGATTCATTGATTAAACAGTATAAAAAACATATAAATAAATAAAATATGATAGTGAGAAGCTGCGGTAGGTATTTCTCTGTCCTTAGAGAGCTGACAGTCTAAGCTTGTACCTGAACTAGCAGAGGGTTTTCTCAAACCACCAGAAACATTAGGGGAGACTTGAAACATGTCATCTGTGGATTGTGGTCTGTTGCTCTAACCATTAGGCTATGCCTCCATTTTGGATGGGCTTGGAAGTTAAGCAGGGTTGGGCCTGGCTAGTATTCAGATGGGGACTACCTTGGAATACTAGGTGATGTAGACTTACTGTGTGGAAGGAAGGCCCCACAATCTACTTCTGGTCATACCTTGCCAAGAAAACCCAGGGGATGAGTCACTGGGTGTCAACATCAACTCAATGGCACAACATAGGCTACCTTGCCTTTCAGTGTCTCCTCTATGAGCAGTGCTCATACTATAATGACACCTGCCACATACTTGAATGAAAAAGGATTTTCACCCAGAAAACTGGACAGGCATGAGCTACAGTAAAAGCCAGTACCAGGGAAAATGGTAGAAACCATCATAAAGAACAAAATTACACAGCATGTAGATAGTCATGGCCTAATGGGAGACAGCCAACATGGCTTTAGACAAGGAAGATCTTGTCTTACTAATCTGTTATGTTTTTTTGAAGGTGGAAATAAACAGGTAGACAAAGGTGAGTCGGTTGATATAGTGTATCTGGACTTTCAGAAAGCTTTTGACAAAGTTCCCCATCAGAGACTTTTGGCGAAGCTAAAAAGTCATGGGATAGGAGGCAGTGTACTATTGTGGATCGGGAACTGGTTAAAAGATAGAAAGCAGAGGGTAGGGCTAAATGGCCAATATTCCCAATGGAAAAAGGTGAATAGTGGAGTACCCCAGGGATCTGTACTGGGTCCGCTGCTTTTTGACATATTCATAAATGACCTGGAAAAGGGAATAGCTAGTGAGGTTATCAAATTTGCAGATGACACAAAACTGTTTAAGTTGTTAAAACCCAAGAGGATTGTGGAAAACTGCAGGAGGATCTGGATAAATTGGAAGACTGGGTATCCAAATGGCAGATGAAATTTAATGTGGACAAGTGCAAAGTTATGCACCTAGGAAAGAACAACCCACACTATGGTTACACGATGCAAGGTTCCACATTGGGAACCACCACCCAGGAAAAGATTTAGGCGTCATTGTGGATACCATGTTAAAACCCTCGGCCCAGTGTGCAGCGGCAGCCAAGAGAGCACATAGAATTATTTATTTATTTATTATTACAATTTCTTATATACCGCACTATTGTCAGCGCGGTTTACATACAACAAAATGACCATAACAAACTGCTTGGCTTCACATAGAACAGGAGTAACAACTTGGATAACATGTTTTGCTTTACAGAGAACAGGAGTAACAACTTGGATAACGCGGGGGATGCAAACTGAACTAAATACATATGTACAAGGAGATCGAGTCTGAGAATTTAGGGTGTTACATGTGTACAGTAGGGTTGAGATGTTATCTTGAGGAGGTAAGAGGAGAGGCAATTAGGGAGGGGTCAGGTTAATCTGGTAGTACTGAGTAAATAAATGGAATTTGAGAGCCTTTCTGAATTGTGTTAGGTCAGTAATCGCACGGATGCCTGGTGGTAATGCGTTCCAACATTTTATTTTATTTTATTTATTTATTTAACACTTATTTATATACCGCATCTTCCAGCGATCAGTTGCGGTGTACATTTAACAACAATTAACAATGCAGAGCTTGTTTTACATAGAACAGTTATAACTTTTTACAATGAACATCTTAACTTGAACAACAAAGTGTATGTAAAAACTATGCGGAATAGTTCAATAAATCAACTAACACAGATTGTGTAACAATTTGAACTGAAGTACTGTCTCTAACTCAATTTTAACTATATACAAGTGGGGTATCAATGCATTGGAATGGATTGAATATTCATTTAAGTTGTACGTATTATTGTAATAGGGAGTATAATCTTGATTTTAGACAGGTTCTTGTTTAGCCTTTATCTAAGTTGAGTGGAAGGTTTTCCATGGTATTATAGTGTTTATTGAATAGATACGTTTTCAATTTTTTTCTGAATTCTGTTATCTCTGATAGTGATCGTAAGTCCTCTGGTAGCGAGTTCCAGACTGTTGGAGCTATGTGGGAAAAGGCTCTATTATTTGTTGATTTGTGAGTTCTTATATATTCTTTCGGCATTTTAAGTTTATTTGATTGTCCTTTTCTATAAGTGGGCTTAGGTGGTTCTTTGCTTATTAGATTACAGAGTGTCTTCGGGGCCATGTCATTTAGAGCTTTGAATGTAGTTATAATTGTTTTGTATGTTATCCTGCTTTGTATTGGTAACCAGTGAAGGGATGCTAGTATCGGTGTAATGTGTTGGAGTGAATTTATCTTTAATATGATTCTGGCTGTAGCATTTTGCGCGAGTTGGATCCTTTTGATGTTTTGTTTTGAAATGCCTATAAGTACTAAGTTGGCGAAATCGAAGTGTGGAGTTATGGTAGCCTGTGTTATATTGATAAAATCTTGTATAAATACAAGGGGGCGTAATTGTTTGAGGATTTTAAGTTTGAAGTAGACTTTCTTCAAGGTATTTCTGATGTGCGTTTCCATAGTAAGGTGTGTGTCTAAAATGACACCTAGATATCTTATTTCATTTTTTATTTTAATTTCTTGGTTCTGTAGTATTATGTGAGTTGGCGGGGTGAACGTTTGGTTTTTTGTTACGATTAAGACTTCGGTTTTAGCATGGTTTATATGGAGGTTTTGGGTTTTTAGCCAGTATGTAATTTCATTGTAGCAGTCTGATAGAAGTTGAGTCGGTAGGTTAGGAATTGTGAAAGGTATGTACATCATGATATCATCCGCATAAAGGTGATATTGTACTCCAAATTTTTTAAAAATATTGCAAACCGGTTTTATATAGATATTGAAAAGTAGGGCTGACAGTGCTGAACCTTGTGGTAAACCTATTTCTTGTTTGTATGTGTTTGATGTTTGATTACCTATTCTTACATTTTGTGTTCTGTTATGTAAATATGAGGTGAACCATTTATGTACGGTGGAATTTATGCCTAACTGTTTTAAGTTGTCGAGCAGTATTGAGTGATGCACGCTATCAAAAGCTGCTGATATGTCAATGAAAAGGAGAATGAATGCCTGTTTGTGATTGTCAATTCCTTTTAGGAGTGTGTCTATTAATACTGCTAGGAGTGTTTCTACTCCATGGCGGGGCCGGAAACCATATTGTTGTTCATCGAGTGGGTAAGATAAGTCTATAAATTCCTGTGTCTGTAGTTGCACTACCTTTTCAATTACTTTGGCCAAGAATGGTATGCTAGAGATGGGCCTATATGATGTTGGCGATGTTTTATCTAGTTTGGAGTTCTTTAAAATTGGACGTATTTGTGCATGTTTGAGCGGGGATGGAAGGTATCCTTGGGTGAGTGAGAGGTTTACTATTGGGAGAATATAGGATATTAGAGTTTGTAGTGTGTTTTTTATCCATGAAACTGGGCATGGATCCAAGTACGAAGTTGTGGTATTTAGGTTGGAGATGATTGTTTTTAATGATGCTTTTGAAATGGGGTAAAATTCTGACCATTCATCTACAGGTTGATAAGAGATGTTGATATTATCTGCGTGCATGGAAGGTTTCTTAGATTTGCTTTGATAATGATTAGCTAGGGTTTGAACTGAGATGTCTGTGATTTCGTTGCTGGAAGTTTGCTCGTTATTAGTTAATTTTCTGACTATAGAAAATAACTCTCTTGGTCTATTGTATGAGTTTGTTAAGATTGCTGCATAATAGTTTTTCTTTGTGTTGTCAATTGTTTCCTTATATTTTGATAGATAGTTATTGAATATTTCTTTGTGTACAGTCAGCTTGGATTTTCTCCATTTTGTTTCAAGTTTTCTTAGTTCTTTTTTCATTTGTCTTAGAGTGCTATTAAACCATGGTGAACTATTTGATTTGGTGTATATTGTCTTTTTATTAGGTTGATTATTTTTAGCTGCATTATTGATAGTATCATTCCAGTTGTTAACAGCATCATCCAGATTAGATGTTGATAAGAAGTAGGGGATTGTTAAATCAAGGAAGTCTGTTTCATTAAACTTTTTGAATTTTGTAGTGGGGGTACTCCTTATGTAGTTATTGATGCTGGGGATGGGATATGGGATATTTATTTTGATGATAGAATGATCAGACCAAGGTGTCTCTGTGCATTCAATGGAATTAGAGTGTACTAGCTTGAAGAGTATTTCGGGGAGTAGAACCAAATCTAGTGTTCTTCCTTTGATATGTGTTGCAGATTTAATTATTTGATGGTACTCTATGTCTGCTATGGCGTCTAGGAATAATTTAGAGTCTAGTGTTGGGAGTGACGGAAGGTTAAAATCACCTAGCATGATCACAGGATTTTGGCCAGTAGATGAACTGAGGAGTTCAATAAGAGAATCCAGGCCATCTGATTTATTGTCTGGGGGTCTATATTAAGCAAATTTTTATGTGGCTGATTCTTATTAATAATGTGTCTATGTTAGTATTGATATTTGATTGGATTGGCTTGGCGTTTAGTGTTTTTTTTGTCATCATTAGAACTCCACCACCTTTTTTATTAGGTCTGTGTTTGTAGAATGTATCGTAGTTCTCTTTATCAAGTTGGTTTAGATAGACTGTATCTGTTTCAGTGAGCCATGTCTCTGTGACACATAAAATGTCAGGTTTTAAGTCAGCTATCATGTCGTTAAATATGGGCAATTTATTCTTCATTGATCGTGCGTTAATGAGGATGCATGATAGGGAAGAAGAGTAGTTAGAACAGATTTTCTTGTCTATTTGTTGTGTATTAGTTTGTTGTATGTGAATTAGTCTGTGATAATTAATTTTTGGGTAGTTTTGATGAGTGTGCCCCATATGGCAATCATTTCGATTGTATGTATGTATTATAGGTATAGTCATATGGTCTTTCTGGTTTAAACATAGGGATAGGTCGATTATTATTATTGTTAATAATATACAGGAGTATGATACTCGTATAAGCATGTTGTTAGGGTGAGGCATTTTCAGTTTTTTGGCTCGGCTTAAAGTGAGTATAAGTGCAGTTTTGGCCTACTGACAACAGTACTATAATACTATCAATGTTATATGCAGTTGTTGCTTGAAATACTGTCAACGGTACTGTATTACTAGCAATGTTATTTGCAGTTATAGCTTGAAATACTGACAACAGTACTATATTACTAGCAATGTTATTTGGAGCTAAAGTTTGAAATACTATCCTAATACATAGATACTGAATGCCCTGTTAGATGTTGCGATTGTGTACTTTGTTGAAGCCTTTGGGATTAATAGTGCATTTGTAGATAGGGATCTCCTTGTTCTGTTGGGAGGAATGGGTTGGATGATATCGGTTAATGAAGGGGAGGTGATGCCATGGATGGATTTGAAAGTGAGTAACAACGATTTGAATATAAGCCTTCCTTGAATGGGGAGCCAATGCAGCTGTATTAGGATAGGCGTTATATGGTTGCATCTTGCTGCTCCCACTAAGACTCTGGCTGCGGCATTCATGGCAAGTTGCAACGGGTTGAGTGTTGATTGAGGGAGACCTTGAAGAATAGCGTTGGCGAAGTCAAAGTGTGGTAAGATCAGGGATTGGTATATTGTCCGGAAGTCTTCAGGGTTTAGAAGGGATTGCAGGTGTCTAAGGGACCGGATTTTGAAATATATGGCTCTGACTATGTTGGATATATGGGTTTTCATATCTAAATGTTGATCGAGGGTGACTCCTAAGTACCGAATTGTTGATTTGGTTTGAAGCTCAGCCTCATTGACCTCTATATGAGGTGGAGGGCAGAAACTCTGGTCTCTGGTGATGAATAGCACCTCAGTCTTTTTGTGTTGTATCCTAAGATTTTGGGACAGAAGCCATTCAGAGACTGCGTTGAAACATTCAATCAGTGGCGAAAGGTCCATTTGCTCTGTGAAGAATGGCATGAAGAGGAGGATGTCATCAGCGTAAATTAGACAGTCGACCTTGAATGATCCGATTATGTTGAAAATGGGTTGCATGTAAATGTTAAATAAAAGAGAAGATAGGGAAGATCCTTGTGGGACGCCCTGTCGTTGATGGAAGGGTTCGGAAGATCCTGATCCTGATTTTACATGTTGCCATCTGTCTTCAAGGTATGACCTGCACCAATCGAGGGCGATGCCATTTATGCCCTTTTCTTTTAGTCGTTCTATTAGCAGACCATGGTGTACAGAGTCAAAGGCTGCCGCAATGTCTATGAAGATGAGAGCGAAACCTTGACGGATGTTGTCGATACCTGTGACAATTTTATTGAAGAGGGAGGTGAGTAGTGTTTCGACGCCATGGTATTCCCTGAATCCATGTTGACGATGGTCTAGTGGGGAGGCTGAATCTATGTGGTCTTGAAGTTGCCTTTGTGCTTCCTTTTCGATTATTTTGGCTAAGAGAGGTATACTGGCTATGGGTCTGTAGGATTCAACTTTGCTTGGGTCAAGTTTAGGGTTCTTCAGGAGCGGTCTGATGGATGTTTGCTTGAGTGCTGCAGGGAAGGATCCAGTTGTGAATGATAAGTTCATCATTTTTGTGATCAGTGGGCTGAGTTCTGTTCGTAAATTTTTTTTTTTAATCCAATATGCGGGGCAGGGGTCAGTTTGTGCAGTCGTGGTATTGAGGGCTGCAATAGTATCTTCCACAAGTTTCTTGGATGGTGTGGAGAACTTAGAAAGGGAAGTTGGACTAGGGGTGTCTTGTGCTATGAATGTGGTAATTTTATCAGTTTGAAGTAGCTTGTATTGTAAATGGTTGGCATACTCTTGTGGGTGGATCTCTTTAGGTTGACATGGGGATGGTTCCTTAGAGAATGATTTAACTAGTTCGAAAAGGTCACGTGGTTTGTTTAGTGATCTTTTGAGAGTGTCGGTATGGTATTGTTAATGCTAGGTATTGTTAAAAGGTCACGTGGTTTGTTTAGTGATCTTTTGAGAGTGTCGGTATGGTATTGTTAATGCTAGGTATTGTTAATGCTAGGTATCATAAGGAAAGGGATGGAGAATAAAACAAAGGATGTTATAATGCCTCTGTATCGCTCCATGGTACGACCGCACCTTGAATATTGTGTGCAATTCTGGTCACCGTATCTTAAAAAGGACATAGCGTTATTAGAAAAAGTACAGAGAAGAGCCACCAAATTGGTGAAGGGGATGGAAGGCTACTCCTATGAAGAGAGGCTAAGAAGGTTAGGGCTCTTTAGCCTGGAGAAGAGACGGCTGAGGGGAGATATGATAGAGGTCTATAAATTAATGAATGGAGTGGAACGGATAAACGTGGATCAATTGTTTACGCTATCAGAGTATAGAAAGACTAGGGGACATGTAATGAAGCTACAGGGTAAACTATTTAAGACAAATAAGAGAAAATATTTTTTCACTCAGCGTGTAATCAAAATCTGGAATCTGTTACCGGAGGATGTAGTAAGGGCTGTTAGTATAGCTGGGTTTAAAAAAGGTTTGGACAAGTTCCTGGAGGGAAGGTCCATAAACCACTATTAAAAAGGGACCCAGGATATCAATGCTTGACCCAGTACAAGCATTGTGGAGCCTGTGTCTTTTGGGGATATTGCTAGGTACGTATGACCTAGATTGGCCACTGTTGGAAACAGGATACTGGGCTTGATGGACCTCGGTCTGACCCAGTATGGCATGTCTTATGTTCTTATGTTCTTACCCACACAGTGCCAACTTGTGCACCTTTTATATATATTTTTGTTTTTATGCCAGAGTGGCAGGCAGATTTATCTTCTTCATGATTAGTAGATTAAAGGGCGCAGTGAAGTGAGGCTGTTCTCTGAAGTGGGACATTTTCTAATGTAGGAATCAGTTTGAAGGACTTTGACATAAACCTTGAACACCATAATTTAAGTGGAGGAGTAACCTAGTGACTAAGAGATGTGGGTTTGATTCCCACTGGTACTCCTTGTGCAAGTTTCTCTACCCTCCATTGCCTTGGAAGAAAAGACCTAGCAATCTCCTTCCAGTCACCCCTTACCAAGAAAACCTGGGGGCTGCTGGGTCACCAGGACTCAGCATGGACTTAATAAAAAAAACAACATAATTTAAAATTGATATAGGTATATACAGGGATGTGTGAGCAGTGCTGCTGCACAAGGCACAACTATGGAAGGGCTGCTAACGTCATCATCAGGGCTTCCAGGAAGCCTAATGAGTGAGTGCTGTTGGAGAGAGGGAGGTGCATCTTCATGAACCACACCAGGCTCTTTTCAAGCTTGCTACAGCCCTTTTCCATTGCCTCATAAAAATCCAAGTTATCAATGCCCCTCTTTAATGTACATCATCAAATTTAAGTTACAATGTAAACCACTTTGACTGAAATGATAAAGCAGTATAAAAAAACCTGTTAAATAAATAAAATACGTGTTCAGTTTATATGCAGAACAAATCATCAGAGAGGCAGGACTGTATGAAGGACAACCAAGGTGTGAGACTGGTGGAAGACTCATCAACAGCCTTCACTATGCTGATGATACCATATTACTGGTTGGAAGTGAAGATGACTTTTTTATATCAAGATCAAGAAACATAGGGCCCGATATTCAGCTGTCCGGATCTCCAAAGGGCTATGCACTGACCTCTAAACCAGATATTCAACGGCAAGGCGACGACATTGAATATCCAGTGATCACTGCAAAAGCCAGAAGCCACCAAAGCTAACTGGGCGGCGGCAATATTGGATGCTGCCCCATTAGCTCCTGTGCCTTAGAGATAGGTGAGGGGTTTTCCTCATCTATCTTTAAGGGCAGATCGCTAACTGGGCAGCATCTAATATCACTGCTGCCCAGTTAGCGCCATTCTCCACCTCCTCTTCGCCCCAGAACGCCCCCAACATTGGGGGCACATAGGATACTTAGATGGGGATATTCAACGCCACTAACCATGTAAATGCCTTTCGAATATCGGGCCCATAGTCTTAAAATAGGCCTGCATTTTAATGTGAAGAAGACAAAGATCCTAAGAACTGGCAGAATCAATAATTTCATCCTTGATGGAGAAAAAATAGAAATAGACAACTTTAACCTGCTTGGATATTAGTAATGAAATGGCGAGCAGACAAGAACCTATCCATCAACATCAAGAAAACTGAAGCCCTCATAGTGACAAAAGACCCAGACTTCACACCACCTACATACCTCAACATAGGAACCACAAGCATTCAAATACAACCATAAATAAGATACCTGGGCATTATTATTGACCAAGCCCTCACCCTAAAGCAACAAATCACTAAAACCTCCGGAACTATATTCCACAAGGCAAAAACAGTGCAACGTCTCAGACCCCTTCTTGAACATCAAGACTTCCGAACAGTAATGCAAGCCACGACACTCCCACATCTGGACTACTGCAACATAATATACCATGGACTTCCAGCCACACAGACCAACCCTCTCCGAACAGCATTGAACACCACAGCAAGAATCATCCAAAGAGCAAAGAAAACCGACCCCATCACCCCAATTCTGAAAGACCTACACATACTTCCCCTCGAAGCAAGGACTAAATACAAAGCCATCCTACTCACCCACAAAGCCATCCACCAAACACAGAACACCCAGCTTCGCACCCTACTGTCTCGTCCAGCCCACGGCAGAACTACCAGACAAGCCTCCAGCAACTCCCTCACCGTCCCTCACAAAAGAACCAAATGCTCGCAACGGACCTGCAATCGAGCCTTTGAACTTTATGCTCCATCTTTATGGAATTCTCTACCGAGCTGCCTCAGAAACAATGCCGACCTACTATCTTTCAGAAAACAGCTAAAAACCATCCTTTTCCAGGAATACTTCAACACGACTCCCACCGAAAAGCACACTAACCCCGGATCCCGCCCACCATGAACCACTGATCCAAAGCTATACTAACCTGTCTATGTCCAAAGTCTGTCCCATGTCCAAAGTCTGTCCTATGTCAAAATCATCAATGTTGCCTCCTCGGTGATGGCCCCGCCCGTATACTTAATTCCTCCACCCCTTAATGTAACGCCGCTTTGACCCGGTGAAAAGCGGGATATAAATACAGCTAAATAAATAAATAAACCCAATAACTCAGCGCTCTTGGCAGATCTGCTATGAAGAAGCTGAATAAGATTTTCAAGGGCAGAGATGTTTCTCTCCATACAAAGATTCAACTTGTCCAAGCCATGCTAGTGAAAGTTAGTCAATAAAGAAGAAAGACAGGAAGGAAATTGATGCCTTCAAATTATGATGCTGGAAAAGAAATTTGTGTATAACACGGATCGCCGGAAGAACAAATCATTTGGTACTAGAGAAGAATAAACCTAACTTTCCTTAAAAGCTCAAATGACAAGACTTCGACTTTGGAAGCATTTTGTGAAGAGGAAGACTATTAGAGAAAGACATAATGCTTGGCAAGGTTGAAGGTCAGCGGAAAAGAAGACTAGTACTTTCTCAGTATTATGGTCATAGCAATATTTGGGAAACTCATGTAATTGAAGCAAAGAAATCATAGCTGGATTAAGAAGAAACATTTAACTAAGTTTAACAACAACAACAACCACCTCGGCAGAGTGGTCAACTAAATCATGGCGCATCATCCTCTCTCAAATTCAATGAGGAACAGAAGTCCTTTGGAATTCAGGAATCCATCTCCATTTTAGGGTTATCACCTTATATTCTCTTTTATGTGTTACCCTTTAATCAAACTAACGGTTCATTTCTTGACTGGCTTTCCACAGCTGGCACTGTAGGATATAATTCCCCGCTCTTTTGAAAAGCTACATTGTGAGAATTCATCTCAGAATCACAAGAGCACTTTGATTAGACTTGATGGGCTTTGCAGGCCTCATCTACTATCGTTTTCTATATTATCATTTAAGAACATCTGTTTAAAATCTCAGAATTTCAGGACATTCTACAAGATTAAAAGTAATAGATTTTGCAGAAAATAAAGACCTAATGTTGATATACATCCAGGCCTTATTGATAGAGATACCGCATCCATTGCTTCTCTCTGCTATGGGGGTTACCAGTTCTCCCACACACCTCGTTCTACTGGTCGTGGTGGTGGTGGTGTTGGTCTCCTACTTTCTCCCTCCTGCCAATTCCAATCTCTTCTTCCATCTCAGTCACCCTCCCCCCTCTCCTTTGAAGTCCACTCCATTCGCCTCCTCACACCACTTCCCCTCCATGTTGCTGTTATTTACCATCCCCCCAACAAATCTCAATCAACCTTCCTCACCGACTTCGACTCCTGGCTCTCCACCTTCCTGGATCCCTCTTCCCCCACTCTTATTCTCGGCGACTTCAACATTCACGTTGACAACCCCTCTGACCCCCATGCCACAAAGTTCCTCACCCTCATCTCCTCGTACGAACTCCAACTCTGCTCCACTGCCCCTACCCACCTACACGGCCACTGCCTTGACCTAATACTCTTCATGAATTCCTCGCCCTCAAACTTCCGCAACTCAATCCTTTCCCCATCTGACCATCACCTTCTAACCTTTACTCTTCAGCTTCCACCATCTCAACCTCATCCTGCCTCCTCCGACCTATTTAGAAACCTCCACAATATTGATCCCCTGACTCCTCCACCATCTCTCCTTCTCTTTCCTCCATTTTATCCTCCACGTCCGTCGATGAGGCACTATCCTCCTACAATGCTATATTATCCTCAGCTCTTAACACTCTTGCCCCACCCACCCCACGTCCAGTCAAACGATCTACTCCCCAGCCCTGGCTTTCGCCCACAACCCGCTATCTACGCACCTGCGCACGTTCCGCCGAGTGTGCTTGGTCCAAATCCCGCTCCCCGGAGGACCTATTACACTTCAAATTCATGCTTGGCTCCTTCAAGTCAGCCATAGCACTTGCCAAACAGGACTACTACATCCACCTGACCAACTGCCTTGCCTATGATCCTCGCCATCTCTTTAATACCCTCAACTCTCTCCTCATGGTCCCTCTGTCCCCGGTCCCTCCCTCCCTTTGTGCACAAACCCTGGCCGACTACTTCCACGACAAAATCCATAAGATTACCCTCCAATTCCCCACCCCCTCATCTACCTCCCCCCCAATTCTCTTCCCCCCCCCCCCATATGTACTCCCTCTGCTACCCTCTCCTCCTTCCCCTGGTCTCTGAAGAAGAAACCACACTCCTTCTCACCTCCTCCAAACCCACAACCTGTTCATCTGACCCTATCCCCACCCATCTCCTACACCCTATCTCCCCTACCATTATACCCCCCATCTCCCATATCCTCAACCTCTCACTCTCCACTGCAACTGTCCCCGCTGACTTCAAACATGCTGTTGACACGCCCCTCCTCAAGAAATCCTCACTCAATCCCACATGCCCTTCTAACTATCGACCCATCTCTCTCCTTTCCTTTATATCCAAACTGCTAGAACGAGCAGTCCACCGCCGCTGCCTTGACCTCCTCACCTCCCAGGCCCTCCTAGACCCTCTACAATTTGGCTTTCGTCCCTTACACTCCATTGAAACTGCCCTCGCAAGAGTCTCCAACGACCTGTTCCTGGCCAAATCTAAGGGCCTCTACTCTATCTACTCTATCCTCATCCTTCTTGATCTCTCCGCTGCCTTTGACACCGTTGACCACAATCTTCTCCTCACCACCCTCTCCTCCCTTGGCTTTAAGGACCTCGTACTTTCCTGGTTCTCCTCCTACATCTCCCATCGCTCATTCAGTGTATGCTCTGGCAGCTCCTCTTCCTCCCCTATCCCGCTCCACGTAGGTGTGCCCCAGGGATCTGTCTTGGGCCCCCTCCTTTTCTCTCTCTACACCCAAGACCTTGGCATGCTTATCTCCTCCCACGGCTTTCAGTACCATCTTTATGCCAATGACTCCCAAATCTACCTCTCTACACCTGATATTTCTCCAGCAACCCAGTCCAAGATCTCTGTCTCCCTCTCCGACATCGCTGCCTGGATGTCTCATCGCCGATTGAAATTGAACATGGTCAAAACTGAACTCCTTGTCTTTCCCCCCAATTCCTCCCCTCCTCTTCCCCCTTTCTCAGTCCTTGTGAACGGAGCTACTATCCTTCCTGTTCCCTCGGCCCGCAACCTAGGTGTTACCTTTGACACCTCTCGCTCCTTCTCCACTCATATCCAGCTTGTAGCCAAGACCTGCCACTTCTTCCTCTACAACATTACCAAAATCCGCCCCTTCTCCTCTGAACACACCACCAAGACACGTCCTCTCCTTGGTCTCCTCTCATCTCAATTATTGCAACCTACTCCTTATTGGTCTCCCTGTCAGCCACTTCCTTCCCCTTCAATCTATACAAAAATCGTGCTGCTCGACTAATCCTTTGCCAGCCTCGCCATGCCCACATTACGCCTCTTCTCAAGTCACTTCACTGGCTCCCTATTCAGTTCCACATCCAGTTCAAACATCTCCTACTGACCTATAAATGCTTTCACTCCACGACCCCTCAATACCTCTCATCTCTTATCTCTCCCTACATTCCCTCTCGGAACCTGCGCTCTGCTAGCAAATTACTTTTATCTATGCCTTTTACCCGTACCACTAACTCTCGACTTCGCTCCTTTCACCTTGCTGCACCTCACGCCTGGAACAATCTGCCTGTGTCTGTATGCCAGGCACCCTCCCTGGCCCTCTTCAAGTCCAGGTTGAAGACCCACCTCTTCACCATCACTTTCAGATCCTGACTTCTATCCTTATTTTATCTTAAACCCCCGTCAACTCTCATGACTAAACTATATAAACCATACCATGCCTTGCACTAAATCGACCAATGTTCTGTATGTTCTAACTAGATTGTAAGCTCCCATGAGCTTGTCCCTGACGGGCAGGGACTGTCTCTTGTTTACTGGCTGCCTCCTGTAGGTCAGCTGTTCAGCGCTGCGTGTGTGGTGCTCTATAAGTGCTAAATAGATAGATAGAGAGATATGAAACTACATATAGGCTAAGATGAGGGTCTCAATAAGTTTTTAACCAACTTTATTGAGTTTTAACATAACCATCTTCTCCCCAAAAGGAGTCTCACCCAAGAGATTAACAGTTATACAGTCAGACCCAATTATCCAACATCCCCCAACAGATATAACGTAACTGACAACTAGTACCTCAACAGGAGCTCACCCTCCCTTCCCTATCAACCCCCCTCCATCTTCCAATGCCTTGGGAAACAGAGATTGAAACTGAGTCCAAAGCCACTGTTACCCCACCCACCGGGGCTTAGTAAGCTTAGTGCATGTATATTGTTTCTCCAATGCCAACTGGTACATCAGAATGACTCAGTGCTGGAAAGAGGAGTCCCAGTCACCCAACTCAGTGTTGTAATATCAATTTCTTGACACTCTAGACCCATATCATCAGAAACTTCCCTTCCGTTCTCCTGATCTTCTGCTCCCCCAATGGGCCATCATCTCCCAGGAGAAGCAAGCTATAAGTCCAATCAAGAGACGTGTGGATTTCCTGCTCCATGCCACATAACTCCCTTCCACACACCTCTGTCAGGGTAGGACATTCAAGAAAGGCATGCCGAAAGGAGTCCTCCTGTGTCTTACACTTCTCAGAGCAATTTTTTGTCCACAGGCCCAACCAAGCTCCCCATTGTAAAATACTCCCTGTGTAAGAGTTGGTATTGCATTTTCTGATACTATGTGGATGTGAGGCTGGCTGGGATCTGCAGGAAGCAGCATTCCAACTGTTCCTCCCCGAATTCCTCCCCCTGCTCTGCCTCCCATGTTTGTGCCAATCCCACCACATCGTCTCCCAGAAGGGTGTCTCTAAGCATCCTATACCAGTTACCTAATCTATTCCAGTATGGGGCCAGGTTATGGAAGTCTCTATCACTATCCCGAATGCCCACCTCTCCTTGATGATCTTTCTCTAACGACGGAGTTGCATATAAGAGAAAACTTGTGTGCCCAGCAGCCCCAGTTGGTGCTGAAGTTGATCAAACAGGGGCATGACTCCTCCTTTCCATCCCAATAAGTGCCCCATATCAACTCTGGAGTCTCCATTCAACTGTTGAAACTGGCTGTGGCCCTATCCAGGTTCAAAGCCGGAGTAACCATTAACTATTCAAAAGAGACAGAGAAAGTGGAAAAAGGAGGAGGAGTAGCCTTACTGTATATGTCAAAAGCAATATTAAAGCTACTGAAATGCAGGGGGCATGGGGAAAAGAAGGAGCGCTCTGGATTGTGTTGGAAAGAGGAGATGGCACTGTCATCCATACTGGTGTAGTCTACAGACCTCCGACTCAAATTGAAAAAATAGATAATGAATTGATAGATATTGCCAAGATTGGGAAGTGATCATATTGGGTGACTTTAATCTACCTGATGTGGATTGGAGTACTCCTTCTGCAAATCTGGAAAGAAGTAAAAAAATTGTGGATGCTTTCCAAGATGCGTTATCTAGACAAATGGTGATGGAATTAACCAGGGAAAGCTCAATGCTGGATTTAGCGCTCACCAACGGTGACAGCATGCCGAATGTCCGGGTGGGTGCCCTTGTGAGCAGCAGCGATCATCACATGGTGTGGTTTGAGTTAAAAGCCAAGGTAGAATCCAATCACAGCAAGCTCAAAGTCCTAGACTTCAAAAACACTGACTTCAGTAAAATGGCCAAGCACCTGAAGGAGGAGTTGGCAGGGTGGGAGGGGATAAGGGAAGTGGAATTGCAATGGGCTAAACTAAAGAAAGCAATAAAAGGGGCAACAGATAAATATGTAAGGAAAGTAAATAAAAACAAGAGGAGAAGGAAACCTATTTGGTTCTCCAAAGAAGTGGCTGCTC
Source organism: Ichthyophis bannanicus (assembly GCA_033557465.1). Lineage (NCBI taxonomy): Eukaryota > Metazoa > Chordata > Amphibia > Gymnophiona > Ichthyophiidae > Ichthyophis > Ichthyophis bannanicus. The sequence goes on along the minus strand of CM066041.1, from coordinate 248,354,369 downwards.
AAATAAAAGCAAAAAAACAGTTTTCACAAAATTCAAAAGCTTGCAAAGAGAGGAACACAGAAAGGACTACAGGAGCAAACTAAAAGAGACAAAAAGAGAAATAAGGAAAGCAAAATCAAAGGCAGAGGAAAAGATGGCTAAAGATGTGGCGAAAATCAGAGGTGGAATTGCAGGACTCAGAAGTGCTGGGAACGGACTCGTGGAAAGTGACAGTGAAAAAGCAAAATTGCTAAACAAATACTTCTGCTCTGTTTTTACTAAAAGAAATCCTGGTGAAGGACCACCTGTGACTCTCAAATATAAAAATGGGAATGAAGTAGATACCACACCATTCACAGAATATGATGTGCTAGAACAACTTGCAAAACTGAATGTGGACAAGGAAATGGGACCGGATGGGATGCATCCCAGGATACTGAAAGAGCTCAGAGAGGTTCTTACAGGACTATTAAAGGATGTTTTCAACAGATCCTTGGAAACAGGAGAGGTTCCTCAGGATTGGAGAGGGACTGATGTGGTACCTCTTCACAAAAGTGGTGACAGGGAAGGCCGGCGAGCCTTACCTCAGTGGCAGGAAAAGTAATGGAGTGCTCCTGAAAGAGCGAATAGTGGACTTTCTCAAAAGCAACAGGTTGCATGATCCGAGGCAACATGGTTTTACCAAAGGAGTGGCCTAGTGGTTGGGGCAAGGTACTTCAAGGCCGGAGGGTCAGGGGTTCAAAACCCACTAGAGGACAGTAACCTTGGGCTGGAAGGACTGGGGTTTCTAGTCCCACAGGTGCTCCTTGTGGTCTTGGGCAAGCCACTTAACCCTCCATAGCCCATGTTCCCTGTAAAATAGTTATCTCCAGGTTATAATGCCCTGTTCAATGTAATTTCAGTTTGTTCAATGTAAACCGCCTTGATATCATGAAAGGCGGTATATAAGAAATGTTAAATAAATAAATAAATAAAAGGACGATCTTGTCAAACAAATCTGATTGAGTTCTTTGACTGGGTGACCAGAGAACTAGATCAGGGGCATGCGATGGATGTAATCTACCTTGATTTCAGCAAAGCCTTTGATACTGTTCCTCATAGGAGGCTTATCAATAAACTCAGTAGTTTGGGGATGGGTCCCAAGGTGGTGAACTGGATCAGAAATTGGTTGACTTGCAGACGACAGAAGGTGATGGTAAATGGACCTCACTCGCATGAAAGGAGGGTGATTAGAAGGGTGCCCTAGGGTTTGGTCCGGGGCCCGGCACTGTTCAATGTATTTGTGAGTGATATTGCTGAAGGACTGAATGGAAAAGTCTGTCTTATTGCAGATGACAGAACAATTTGCAACAGAGTGGATTCACCTGAGGGAGTGGATAATATGAGGAAAGATCTACAAAAGCCTGAAGAATGTTCTAATACTTGGCGGTTAAGATTTAATGTGAAGAAGTGCAGTGTTATGCACTTGGGAAGCAGAAATCCAAGGGAAATGTACACGATAGGGGGCAAGAGGTTGGTGTGCACGGACCAGGAGAAAGACCTTGGTGTGATTATTTCTGAGGATCTCAAGGTGGCAAAACAGTGCGACAAGGCAGTGGCAAAAGCCAGGAGAATGTTGGGCTGTATACAAAGAGGAATTACCGGCAGAAAGGAAGAGGTACTAATGCCACTGTACAAGTCACTGATGAGGCCTCACTTGGAATACTGTGTTCAGTTTTGGAGACCATATTTTGCAAAGGATGTAAAAAAACTGGAAACGGTTCAGAGGAAGGCAATCAAAATGATTTGGAGCCTGCGTCAGAAGCCTTATGAGAAGAGAGTTTAAGACCTAAATATGTACACTCTGGAGGCAAGGAGGGACAGGGGAGATATGATTCAGACCCTTAAGAGTATTAATGATCAAACAAACCTCTTCCAAAGACGGGGAAGCTGTAAAACTAGAGGGCATAACATGAAGCTGCAAGGGGTAAATTGAAAGGCAATGTCAGGAAATACTTTTTCACTCGGTGGAATAAGCGGCACGTCCAGCCTGAACCCGCAGGACGTACATGACCATGACCTGTATTTGGCCCTATATGTCCTGCTGCTTTTGCCTGCCCACTCTCCAACCCCTCTCATTCCCCACCGGCTCTGCTAGGTGCCTTGCAATATCTGGCCCAAATTGTTTAATGCATTCTATGTAACTGTATAACCTTGTTATTGTTGTCTGTAAACTGCTGGATTTGAAATACATTGGGATCACCCCACACAGGTTTGAATCCTGCCCAGGGCTGTCCCGTCCACTAGGCAAACTAGGCGGTTGCCTAGGGCGGCAGACTGTGGCGGGTGGCATGATGATCCCTTCCTTCCTTGAAGTGTGATACAGCCACCTCTTCAGTGCTGCAGCAGGCCTTAAAGCGGCTATGCACGTGTGTGCAGTCATGGCCTGCCACCCCTGCCCCCTCCAACAGGAAGCTGCATCAAGGGGGCGGCAGTGGCAGACTGTAAATGCGCGCATGTGTGCAGCTGCTTTAAGGCCCGCAATGGTGCTGAAGCCCCCGCCTCAAAGAAGGGAGGGATCGCCATGCCACCCTCCTCCCCCAGGTTAGAAGATGGATTGTGGGGATGGGGGGCAGTGGTGGCACTTCTAAGCCTTATTTATGTCTCCACTGCATATGCTTTGTAGCGCTCTACAAATGATTAGCAGTAGTTGTAGTAGTAATAGCTCTGACTTGCAGATAGAGTGGTATATAAGAATGGATACATGAATGTTTTCTGGAGCTACGACTAATGGCAGTGTGTGCCTTTGATGCAATGCTGACTCAGCAGCTCCTGGGCTTTCCTGGCAGTGGGACCAGAAGGAGATCGCCAGGCCCTTCTTCTGAGGCAATGGAGGGTTAAGTGACTTGCCCAAGGTCACAACAAGTGCTAGTGGGAATTGAACCCTTGTCTCTTGCTTGCCACTAGGCTGCTCCTCAACTCCCAGCAACAGCAAACATATGCCATGAGGCTCAGCCCAAAGCATGCTGAGAAATTGCTCAGTTCTTCATTAAGTCAGTTGTGGTTAATGTGGAAATCTGGGATGTATGTGCTGCAGCTAGTAATCGTTTTGTTCATTAACAACTCATATTTTGTCTTGAAGATGTCTTTTCCTTCTTTTATTTTAAATCCCTTGCTTGTACTTTTTTTCTATTTGGCATGATATTCCATGTATATAGTTCTCCCAGTTTGAACCAAGTTGTCACCCCTGTTATATGTAATACCGAACAGCCTGTTGTTCTGGTTTTGTTATTGTTCCCTGTGAACCGCGCTGATCTCAAAAAGTGCGGTATATAAGAAACTAAAATAAATAAATAAAATAAATAAATGATCTGTTGTATGGAAGTGTCCTCATTTAACCTTTCCTCTTTTGAGTCTGAACTACATTCCTTTAAGGGCTCATTCTGTCCCTGATGTAGATCCCTTCTGTTTGCCTGGTCTGAGCCAGCATGTCTAGCCCCGCAGGATCAGAATCGCAATCACTCCTGTAAGTGCAGGCTGGGACTGCGATTCAGCCTGGCCTGCATGTTCAGGACCTTCCCGGCTAGACGCCATGGTGATGCCGGCCACCAGAAAAAAAAAGCTTATTCTCCACAGCCCAACTCCCAATCTGGCCTCCTAAGGCCAGGGTCGGGCTGCGGGGAATGTCCTCTGGCCCCTCCTGCTGCATCCGCACCCCAGGCACAAGAAAAAACGTGTTCAGGGAGGTTATCCCACCTCAGAGGTGGAATAACTTCCCCGCACATGTCGCCGGCCCTGGATGTACAGGGCTGACATTAAAATCAGCCCTGTAGTCCAGGGCCGGCGACCACCCACCTCTCACCCACACTCCGCCCCTGAGTTGCCCCTTCCCCGCCCCTGTCTAACTTCCCTGCACAACCGGGTGGGGGAAGGCATGAATAGATGCGGTGGGGGAGGCACGAATAGCGGGGATGAACGTCCCATTGGGACGTCCATCCCCGCTATTCATGGCACAGAATAACCCCCTTAGGGGACTATTTGTGCCGGCTGCATGCCCCAACTAACTTCCCCGCTGGTTGTGCGGGGAAGTTAGTCAGCATCAGGGAAGAGGCGGTCTGGGGTTGGAGAGTGGGCGGGCAGTGGGTGGTCACCACCCTGGACATACAGGGCCAATTCTAATGTTGGCCCTGTATGTCCAGGGCCAGCGAAATGGCCGGGGAAGTTCCCTGGACATTTCTTTTTGACATACTCAGGGTGCAGAAGGGATTGGGGGCGGCAAATTTAATACCCCGCAGCCCGACTCTGGCCTTAGGAGGCAGGATCGGGGGTCGGGCTGCGGGGAATTAACTTTTTTAGCAGCGGCCGGCATTGCAGCTTTTAAATGGTGCCGTGGTGCCATTGCAACAGGATGCCATGGTGCCGCAGCTCCATTTAAAAGCCCTGGCTGAGTTAGCCGGGCTATGGCTGTATGGGCAGGCCAGGACTGAATCGCAGTCCCGGCCTGCACGTATAGGCCTATTCGCGATTCTGATCCCGCAGGACTAGATGTGACCCGTGGGATCAGAATCGCGATCTCCTTTGTACATCCATCTCAGCCCGGACGTACAAAGGAGATGGACGTCGGGATCAGAATCAGGCCCTTAGTGTTTTGCACATACAAAGGGGATGAATTAGTGCAAATGTGGAATGCAGCACCAAACAATGAAATTTCACTCCTAACCACTGACAATTCACATGTAGAAAAAACAAAATATGATGGCAGATAAAGAAAACACATTCGGTCTGCCCATCCACACTTCCTGCTCAGTTTACAATCTGTTCTTTAGAAATCTTTGAGGTTTCTCCTATGCTTTGTGGAGTTTTTATAATGTCCATGTGGCCACCAGTTCCACTTGAAGGATGTTCCATTAGATTACTCGTGAATCTATTCCCTTCCATCCACATCACAGAAACATAGAAACATGTCAGCAGAAAAAGACCATATGGCCTATCTAGTCTGCCCTTCCCATGACCCTTCATCCTCGAGCCTCTGTATTTATTTCTTCAGAGCAGCATTTCCTAGTCTTCTTCTGGAGGCAAAATTAACCAGTTGGATTATCAGGATTAGCACAGCGAGTACATATGTGAAAGATTTGCATACATGGGAAATTCAATGTATGCAAATCTCTCTCATGTACACTCAGCATGGTAATCTTGAAAACCCAACGGTGGAAAGAATTAGGAAAACCACTGCTCCAGAGTAAGCATGTTTTTATCTGTAAGTCTGTCCCCATGTACGAATACTTTATGATGGAGATCATTAACCATTTTAAAAATCATCCTCCGGGCTGAGTCCATCTGGGTTTACATCCAGGAATGTACAGAGTACTCCAAATGAGATCTCACCAGAGACTTATACAAAGGAACTTAGGTGTAGAGGAGTAGCCTCATGGTTAGAGCAGTGGGTTAGAAACCAGATTCAAATCCTACTGCTGCTCTTAGGAATCTTTAACATGTCATTGTCGCAGATGCAAAGTTAGATTGTGAGCCTCATAGAGACAGGAGAAATACCTACTGAACCTGAATGTCTCTCACCTTGAACTTCTGAGAAAAGCCTGAGTTAAATCCACTTCCCAATAAATCTGTATATCCCGTGGGTCATTCCTCTTCTTAGATAGCCAAGCATCCTTCTGGATTTTGTCATCAACTAATCTGCTTGTTTGGTACAACAATTTAAGACTTTCAGAAAGACTGGGATGACGTACATAGAAAGTGTATATTCAAATAAAAATGGACCCTTGAAGCAGTCTTTGTTTAGGGAGACCTCTTACAAAAATTCTTTTTCAATAGATTCAGAAGTAGAAAAAAGCCTTTTTTGTAGCATTGCTGGAGCTCAACTAATGGAATTACTGGCCTCTTAAAACGTGCCACACCACTAATATTATGTCACATTGTTTCATGTATAGCAAGCTAAAGGCAAACTAAAGGCTCTTTTGTCTTCCTACTAATACCAAAGAATATAAACTGCAGTAACAACAGCATATGTAAAAACTGCTCCTCGATCACACTGAAACAGCGCTACCCAGCTTGTGGCTCACTCTCGAGGGTGCTGCATATGTACTGTGGTGTTCGCAATCCAACTCAGGCAAGTTGTTAACTGAAGTGGCCAACCATCGTCATTGGTTTTTGCCACCTTTTGGGGCTTCATCAAAGCAATATGCTGTGGCTGTTGAGATTATTATAAAACTTGGCAATGAGAAGGGAAGGGGACTTGGGCATTGTCTTGAGTCCTGGTGGTGGGAAATAGAGCTGAAGATGTTGTCCTTCTTGTTATGTGCCATCAAGTTGGTGTCGACTCATGGTGACCCGCTGGATAGTTGTCCTAAACTGTGTTCAGTCTTCAGTCAGGTGGCTCACTGTTGATAGAGTGGCATCCATAGCTGTATTATTGCTGGCCTTCCTCTTTTGTGTTGACCTTCAACCTTGCCAAGGATGATGTCTTGCTCTAATGATCTGTCTCTTCTCATGATGCATGCAAAGTATGAAAGTCGAAGTCCTGGTTGTGGGAAACAGCTGACGATGGCAGGGCCTGAAATAGCCTACTAGCAGAGAAGGAAGAGGCCAATGCTTCAACAGATGTGAGGCACACTCTAGATGGAGTTGGAGGACAGGAAAAGTCTTGAAGGAAGGAGAAGGAGGGATGGGTTCCTATAAGAGAATTTGTTTCTTCATCTACCTAAACTGGATGAATCTCTACCGGGAAAACTGGGTGAATTATTTTGGTTTTCATTTGCAATCAATTACTATGTTGCAATGAGCATCTACCAGCAGTTATTTCTTTCTGCTTAGAGGAGGACTTATCAATCGGTCTAGCATAAAACAGATTTTAGGAATGCTGTCTTCTTTGATATGTTAATACAGAGAATTTAATTAGTTAGTTCACATGGAGTGTGAGTGTGACTCATAATAATTAGCCTGAGTGGTCTTTAGTCACTTTAGGGATCCTTTTTATAAAGGAAAGTAGGCGCCTATTTTTCTTTATAGAATAGTGTCATAGTAAGTGCGTTTATACTACCTAAAACTAGGTGCCCCCTTATAAAATTACTTTCCACAGGGGTCATTTTTATAAGGAGAAGCCTATTTTACGTGGTTAAGAATGTGCCTATTTAGACATTTTTGTACCTATAAGGCCACGTGCATGTGTAAATGGTCTCATACCGACCAACCTAAAAGTATATATTTTCATATGATGGTGCATATTTTATCAGTAGGCATGACCAAGGAGCAGGTTTGGGTACAGTATGAGCGGATGAGCACAGATTTTAATATAATGCGTACAGGCATAAAATACATGTAAGCATTTCCTTCTTCTCGAGGGCTGGTGTAAACAATCATGCCTATGTTTTTGTCACGTTTTCTGACACTGAACGCTAGTATTTTATAAGATAGTGCCTACGTAGTTTCCTAAAAAACCCTCCTATACAAGGCCTTATAAAAATACCCTCTTACAGACTTTGATTGCTGTATTTTGTGACCTTTGAAGGTAGATAAGCTATGAAGTTCCTGGAGTTGGTTTTCCTTGCAGCAGATTTGTGTCTGTGATTTCACTTTTCAGATATAAGTTGAGATATGATATGTACATTAGCCAGCTAATCAATAGGACAACTCTATAAGCATTAGACATTCAAGACTAACATTGTCACAGTATACTCTGCTGTCTTTGTTTAGCCATAGATTTGCCATTTTTGAGCAGAAGATATTTCATGACAAATACTTAATTGTCTTAGTGTACTTTATTGTGAACATCTAATAGCACAATAGAAGTGAGTAGTTGTAATAGCAACAGGCTTCACTCCTTTTCTGGCTAATGGCTTTTAGTAGTGCTCATTAACCCACAAGTATATGCTATATACGGCCACTTATTGTAACAGTAAGGTTACCCTAGCTTAGCTCAGGGAGGGACATCAGAGGTCGCCTGTAACATTAGATTTCTGAAAGCTGAGAATCCCAATCTGTCTGTAGAGTTCTTGAACTGACATAGTGAAGAAAGAAGATTTACAAAAAGAAGTTAAAAGGCAAAACCAAGTTACCTACTCCAGTAAGTGACAGTGCACAATAATTAATGGCATATTGCGAAATAAATGGCAATAAAAAATAGGACAGGGAAGGGAATCCATTTGTTTTCTCATTGCCGGCATGAAAGATCTCAAGTTGTCTTCTCGGGTGTGATTCATCTTCAATGTCTGATTCGACAATCAGGGCAGGTAGAATAGGAAATGTTGGTACTGTAGATAAGGGCCATTTGACCCAGCAAGTCTGTCCAGTTCTCTCTGTCTACACAGTATTCTACCTAGGGATATCCACAGCAGTTGGTCATAAAAATTTGACTGTCAGTCAGAGATAGGCTTTCTCCTTTTGCAGTTAGTGGGATGTGTAGCTCCCTGCCCATATGAGACAACTGATCACCCCCTTCCCCTTGTTAGATCTGAGAATCTAGCAAAGCCTTGACATCATTGTAGCATGGACGAAACTGCCTTGCCATTGTTCTGTGTAAGATGGTTTTGTCATCACTTGTCCCTTTCTCCCCCAGCTGCCAAGGGTGCTAGGTGCCAGAGATAAAACATCAAAAAAGTTAGAAAATGGTGGCAGAAAGGTGTCACTCGGTCCTCCAGATCTTCCCAGAAAATAAAACGTTTCACTTTAGATTTGCTTTATTCCTTCAAGACTCAGCGTTGAAACTGCTTACCTGACTCTCAGGAATGAACGTATCCTTACGGTTGGTTGAAATCAATTAAATCTATTGATCACTCCTGAATGCAAATTGGAGAACAATTTGGAAATCTTTATGACTGGTAAAACATTTGGAATCGGAGCTGGCTTCAGATGACTGCTTCTTGCAGAACCCTATAGAAGCCAAAGACCTACAGCTAGAGAAGTTGGTTGCAGATCTAAAGCTGTTTCTTCAATCAACTCTGGCTCTGGGAATAGGCAGTATCCTTTTTGGTGATGTGCCTGGGAATTAGCTGCTTCCCTAGTGAGGGGTGATGACTACCATTGTTGGAATAAAAAATAAATCTTTGCCTCCACTGGGATTCAACAATAAAGCGAGGAAAGCTGTAGCTTATATCAGTTCTTATTCCTCACCTCATGTTTCCCTTTGCCCCTTCTTTGTCCTCCTTATTTTCTTGCCTTTCCTACCTCAGTCTCTCTCTCCTCTATCAGAGCTCATTGATTTTCAGTTTTCAGGACTACTGAGAAAAGCTGCTCTAGCTGGGAAGGATTCTGCAATTGTAAGTATTTACCTGCTGGTAATTTCTCAGACTCTTGGGTTAAAGGGAACTCTTTGTCTTTAAACTGATAAAATCTCTTAAAGTTCTGTTTTTTTAAAGTCACACAGGGCAGTTTTAGCAAGCCAGCTCTTTACTAAAATCAAAAGATAGCTATAAAGGGGGAAGTGATCATATTGGGTGACTTTAATTTACCTGATGTGGATTGCATTGCTCCTTCTGTGAATCTGGAAAGAAGCAAAAAAATTGTGGATGCTTTCCAAGATGCGTTACTTAGACAAATGGTGATGGAAACAACCAGGGGAAGCTCAATGCTGGATTTAGTGCTCAACAACGGTGATAGCATGTCGAATGTCTGGGTGGGTGCCCCTGTGAGCAGCAGCGATCATCACATGGTGTGGTTTGAAATAAAAGCTAAGGTGCAGTCCAATCATAGCAAGCTCAAAGTCCTAAACTTCAAAAACACTGACTTCAGTAAAATGGCCAAGTACCTGAAGGAGAAGTTGGTAGGGTGGGAGGGGATAAGGGAAGTGGAATTGCAATGGGCTAAACTAAAGGTGGCAATAAAAGGGGCAACAGATAAATATGTAAGGAAAGTAAATAAAAACAAGAGGAGAAGGAAACCTATTTGGTTCTCCAAAGATGTGGCTGCTCCAATAAAGGCAAAAACCACAGCTTTCGCAAAATTCAAAAGCTTGCAAACAGAAGAACACAGAAATGAATACAGGATCAAACTAAAAGAGACAAAAAGAGAAATAAGGAAAGCAAAATCAAAGGCAGAGGAAAAGATGGCTAAAGATGTGAAGTGTAGCGACAAAACTTTCTTCAGGTATATTCGGGAAAGGAGGAAAATCAGAGTTGGAATTGCAGGACTCAGAAGTGCTGGGAACAGACTCGTGGAAAGTGACATTGAAAAAGCAAAATTGCTAAACAAATACTTCTGTTCTGTTTTTACTAAAGAAAATCCTGGAGAAGGACCACCTATGACTCCCAAATATAAAAATGAGAATGAAGTAGATGCCACACCATTCACAGAAGATTATGTGTTAGAACAACTTGCAAAACTGAAAGTGGACAAGGCCATGGGACCGGATGGGATACATCCCAGGATACTGAAAGAGCTCAGAGAGGTTCTTGCAGGACTGTTAAAGGATGTTTTCAACAGATCCTTGGAAACAGGAGAAGTTCCTCAGGACTGGAGAATGGCTGATGTGGTACCTCTTCACAAAAGTGGTGACAGGGAAGAAGTGACAAACTACAGGCCCGTGAGCCTTACCTCGGTGGCGGGAAAAGTAATGGAGGCGCTCCTGAAAGAGTGAATAGTGGACTTTCTCAAAAGCAACAGGTTGCATGATCCGAGGCAACATGGTTTTACCGAAGGGCGATCTTGCCAAACAAATCTGATTGAGTTCTTTGACTGGGTGACCAGAAAACTAGATCAGGGACATGTGATAGATGCCATCTACCTGGATTTCAGCAAAGCCTTTGATACTGTTCCTCATAGGAGGCTTATCAATAAACTCAGTAGTTTGCGGATGGGTCCCAAGGTGGTGAACTGGATCAGAAATTGGTTGACTGATAGACAACAGAAGGTGATGATAAATGGAGCTCACTCGGATGAAAGGAGGGTGATTAGCGGGGTGCCCCAGGGTTCAGTCCTGGGCATGGCACCGTTCAATGTAATTGTGAGTGATATTGATGAAGGACTGAATGGAAAAGTCCGTCTTTTTGCAGATGACATGAAAATTTGCAACAGAGTGGACTCCCCTGAGGGAGTGGATAACATGAGGAAAGATCTACAAAAGCTGGAAGAATGGTCTAATGCTTGGCAGTTAAGATTTAATGCTAAGAAGTACAGTGTCATGCACTCGGGAAGCAGAAATCCAAGGGAAATGTGTGCGATAGGGGGCGAGAGGTTGGTGTGCATGGACCAGAAGAAGGACCTTGGTGTGATTATTTCTGAGGATCTCAAGGTGGCAAAACAGTGCGATAAGGCAGTGGCAAAAGCCAGGAGGATGTTGAGCTGCATACAAAGAGGAATTACCAGCAGAAAGGAAGAGGTATTTATGCCACTGTACAGGTCGCTGGTGAGGCCTCACTTGGAATACTGTGTTCAGTTTTGGAGACCGTATCTTGCAAAGGATGTAAAAAGACTGGAAACTGTTCAGAGGAAGGCGACCAAAATGATTTGGAGCCTGTGTCAGAAGCTTTATGAGAAGAGACTTGAAGACATAAATATGTACACTCTGGAGGAGAGGAGGGACAGGGGAGATATGATTCAGACCTTTAAATACTTAAGAGAAATAATGAACAAACAAACCTCTTCCAAAGACGGGGAAGCTGTAAAACTAGAGGGCATAACATGAAGCTGCAAGAGGGTAAATTGAAAGACAATGTCAGGAAATACTTTTTCACTGAAAGTGTGGTGGATGCTTGGAATGCCCTTCCGATGGACGTGGTGGGGGCAAATACAGTGACAGAATTGAAAATGGCATGGGACAGACACAGTGGATCCCTTTATAGCAATAGGATAAAATAAAAATAAACTTAACTATCTAATGGGCAGACTAGATGGACCATACTGGTCTTTATCTGCCATCATTTATTATGTTACTATGTTAAACTCTTAAAACTCAATCATGGCACTATTTTAGTAAGTCAGCTTCTATTAAATGTTTCTTTCCCTTCCACTCATCCCGACTCCCAACAACCCCAGGCATAATCTTAGATTTATGGGCTCTTACAGCTCTTACAGGGACAGAGGTAGTCAAATTCACTCTCAGATGTAGCTGGTTATCCTCATTAGGTATAACTTAATTAATTAAGGCCCTGAAATTAATCCTGACATGAGCAAAGTCACTTAAACCTATTAGATATACTTATGTTTGTACAATTATCCCTAGCAACTTTAAGTAAGTAAACAACTTAAATATCTTAACAAAGCCTCAAAACTAGGATGTAGACAGTAGTTCAGCAGCGAAATGGGGGCTATCCAGTCTTTTGCATTGAGTGTCACATTTATGAGGGTTCTTACGTGTGCACTAGGTGTAAGGAGCTCTTTGATCTCAGCGAACAAGTCTGATCTCTGGATGCTAGAGTAGAAAACTTGGAGGAGCTAAGAAAGACAGAAAAATATATAGACAAGACCTACAGGGACGTTTTACTAAAGTCCCACATCTAATTTGACAGCCTCTCTGTTGCCATGGAAGAGAGAGGTTACATGAAAGGAGAGCATCACCTTGGTTTGGCAGGAAGTGATCCTGTAGCTAGGACATATTCTCCAGGAGATGTAAAACCTTCTTGCACAAAGAAAGTTTCTCCAGGGCCTTGTGCTCATGAGAGAAGGGTTAGGATGGCTGTTATAGCTGGTGATTCAAGCATTAGGCATTTAGATAGATGGGTGGCTGGTGGACATGAGGACCGCCTGGCAACATGCCTGGCTGGTGAAAAGATAGCGAACCTCATGTGCCACCTATACAAGTCTTTAGATAGTGCTGGGGAGGAGCCTGCTATCTTGGTACATGTTGGTACCACTGACATAGGAAAATGTGGGAGCGAGGTTCTGGAATCCAAATTTAGACTTTTAGGTAGGAAGTTGAAATCCAGAACTTCCAGGGTAGCATTCTCTGTAATGCTTCATGTTCCACACACATGAACCAAAAGGCAGGCAGAGTTCCGGAGTCTCAGTGCGTGAATAAGACGATAGTACAAGAAAGAAGGGTTTGGATTTGTTGGGAACTGGGCAGTATTCTGGGGAAGGAAGGAGCTTTTCTGAAAGGATGGGTTCCACCTTAACTGGGATGGAACCAGACTGCTGTCATTAACCTTTAAAAAGGAGATAGAACAGCTTTTAAACTAGATAATTGTGGAAAGCCGACAGTCGCCCAAGAGCTCATGGTTCAGAAGGATGCATCCTTGAAAGATACTAGCAAAAGAGGGAAGTCAGGGCATCCCGACAGAGTGGTTCCAATAAAGATAAAAGTAGCCCAGATGCCCTTAAGCACAGAACAGACAGGGCCAAAAGATTCTAAATTACCCCTCATCCCGACAGAGTGGTTCCAATAAAGATAAAAGTAGCCCAGATGCCCTTAAGCACAGAACAGACAGGGCCAAAAGATTCTAAATTACCCCTATCAACTGATAACCAGATTAATACAAATAAAATACAACCTCTAAAATGCCTGTATACAAATGCTAGAAGTCTAAAAAGTAAGATGGGAGAGTTAGAATATATAACATGAAATAAAAGGTTAGATATAATTGGCATCTCAGAGACTTGGTGGAAGGAGGACAAGCAATGGGGCAGTGTGATACCTGAGTACAAACTATATTACAATGATCGGGTAGATCAAATTGGTGGAAGGGTTGCACTCTATGTTAGAGAGGGCATTGAGTCACACAGGATTCAACTTTTGCAGGAAACAAAATACACTGTAGAATCTCACCATGTAAAAGGGGATGGCGATGGCAGTGGGGGTATATTATCGACCGCCTGGCCAGAATGATGGATGATGAAATGCTAAAAGAAAATCAGCTAACAAAAACTACAGCACAGTATGGGTGATTTCAATTACCCCGGTATCAACTGGGTCAATGTCACAGCAGGACATGCTAGGGAAATAAAGTGTCTAGATGAAATAAATGACTGCTTCTTGGAGCAGCTAGTTCATAAACCAACTAAAGAGGAAGCTATTTTGGACCTAGTTTTTAGTAGAACACAGGATCTGGTGCAAAAGATAAGGGTGTTGGGGCCACATGCCAAAAGTGATCATAGCATGATCATATTTGATTTAATTAATGGAAGAAGGATTGCAAGGAAATCCACAGTACTACATTTTAACTTTCAAAAGGGAGATTATGATAAAATAAGGAAAATATAGTTTAGAAAAATCTAAAAGGAGCAGCTGCAAAGGTTAAAGATTTTCATTAAGCATGAACGTTGTTTGAAAATACTATCCTAGAAGCCCAGACCAGATTATTCTATGCTTCAAAAAAAGTGAAAGGCAAAAATCTGCTATCATGGTTTACAAGTGAGGTCAGAGAGGTTGTAACCAAAAAAGCATCTTTCAGGAAATGGAAAAAGGAGATGAATGGCCAAAACGGGAAACAATATAAGCACTGGCAAGTTAGATGCAAGGCATTGATAAGGCAGGCAAAGAGAGAATTTAAAAAGAAGCTTGCCATGGAAGCAAAAACACATAATAAAAGCTTTTTCAAGTATAATCATAGGGAAAAACCTGTGAGAGAGTCAGTTGGACCATAAGACGACAACAGAAAGTTAAAAGAACGCTAAGGGAGGACAAAAAAATAGCAAAGATACTGAATGAATTCTTTGCTTCGGACTTTACTGAAGAAGATGTAGGGAAGTTACCTATGCCTGAAATAGTATTTAAAGGTGTATTGGAAGAAATAAAAGAAATATCAATAAACTACAACTATTTGATAAACTGAAGAGTAGCAAATCACCTGGACCGGATGATATATATTCGAATGTGTTGAAAGAATTGAAATATCATATTACAGACCTACTATTAGTAATCTGTGAATTATCATTAAAATCATCTGTAGTACTTAAAGATTGGAAAATGGCCAATGATAAGTCAATTTTTAAAAAGGGTTCCAGGGGTGATCCCAGAAACTACAGACTGGTGAGCATGAAATCAGTACCGGGCAAAATGGTAGAAACCATTACAAAGAATGAAATTACTGAAAATGTACATAGTAACATAGTATATGATGGCAGATAAAAAAACAGTATAGTCCATCTAGTCTCCCAGCAAGGCAGCAAGAGTAGGTGCACCTGCCGCTTCGTGAAGGTCACCGCTTCCCATGCCTTTGTTTAGGGGTGTACCCACTGCTCCGTGTAGGTCACCCCTGAGATATAAGAGATAGGTATGCTAATTTTGATTTGATTCTGTTGCTATAAAGGGATCCACTGTGTCTGTCCCGTGCCATTTTGAATTCTGTCACTGTATTTGCCCCCATCACTTCCATCGGGAGGGCATTCCAAGCATCCACCACCCTTTCAGTGCAAAAGTATTTCCTGACATTGCCTTTCAGTTTATCCCCTTGCAGCTTCATGTTATGCTTCCCCATCTTTGGAAGAGGTTTGTTTGTTCATTAATACTCTTTAAGTATTTAAAGGTCTGAATCATATCTCCCCTGTCCCTCCTCTCCTCCAGAGTGTACATATTTAGGTCTTCAAGTCTCTACTCATAAGTCTTCTGATGCAGACTCCAAATCATTTTGGTCGCCTTTCTCTGAACCATTTCCAGTCTTTTTATATCCTTTAGTCATGGTTTAATGGGAGAAACCCAATATGGATTTAGCCAAGGAAATCCTGTCTTGCTAATCTGTTATATTTTTTTGAAGATGTGAATAAACAGTTAGCTAAAGGAGCCGCTTGATATAGTGCATGTGGATTTTCAGAAAGCCTTTGACAAAGTCCCTCATGAGAGAGACTCTTGGCGAAATTAAAAAGTCATGAGATAGGAGGCAGTGTACTACTGTGGATCAGGAACCGGTTAAAAGATAGAAAGCAGAGGGTATGGTTAAATAACCAATTTTCTCAATGGAGAAAGGTGAATAGTAGAGTACCCCAGGGATCTGTCTTGGCCCTGCTGCTTTTTAACATCTTCATAAATGACCTCGAAATGGGAAAAATGAGTGAGGTGATCAAGGAATCATAAGGAAAGGAATGGAGAACAAAGCCAAGGATATTATAATGCCTCTGTATCGTTCCATGGTATAACCGCACCTTGAATATTGTGAGTAATTCTGGTCACCATATCTTAAAAGTAATATAGCAGAATTAGAAAAGGTACAGAGAAGAGCCACCAAAATGGTAAAAGGGATAGACGGATACCCCTATGAGGAGAGGTTTAAAGGATTAGGGCTCTCCAACTTGGAAAAGAGATGGCTGAGGGGAGATTTGATAGAGTCTATCAATTAATGAATGAAGGAGGAACGGGTAAATGAAGATTGGCTGTTTACTCCTTCAAAATGTAGAAAGACTAGGGGACACACAATAAAGCTACAATGTAGCCCATTTAGGACTAATAATAGAAAATATTTTTTTCACTCAATGTGTAATCAAACTCTGGAATTCGTTACCAGAGGAAGTAGTAAAAGCTGTCAGTGTAGTTGGGTTTAAAGAAGATTTGGACAAGTTCCTGAAGGAAAAGTCCATAAACCATTTGTCGCCCCCACCTGGCCAGGTAGATAACTGATACCAGGTGAGGTCGCCTTTTGACTTTAAAATAAGTTTCCCTCAAAATGGCTGCCAGGAGGGCTGCTGGGAATTGTAGTCCTATCTTAAAGCAAAGGAGTTGTGATCCAAGGGTTAGGCATAAGACAGAGAAAATTTATTTAATGTAATCAGGGGTTCCTTCATACACAGGACACAAGTGGAAAAATCAAATAAAGGATTTTTAATCCCACGCTACAGCTTCAAAAGAAATAGGAACAACTTTGCTTGTATTCCAAAAATGCAAAGAAACAGGCACAACTTTGCTTGTAAATCAAAATGCCACTTATTCCAAAACTTTTAAATTCTTAAATGTTTCTCTTCTTTACAGGAACAAAACTCTTGCAGAAAAACAACTCTTTAAATAGAAACATAGAAACATAGAAATATGACGACAGAAAAAGACCACATGGCCTATCTAGTCTGTCCTTCCATAACAACTACAACAGTCCACTTTTTGCCTTTAGAGATCCTCTGTGTTGGTCCCATGCTTTCTTGAATTCAGTTACTGTCCTCATCTCTACCACCTCCACTGGAAGACTATTCCACGGATCCACTACTCTTTCCATAAAGAAATATTTCCGCATATCACTCCTGAATCTATCTCCCTTCACCCTCATCCCATGTCCCCTCGTAGCAGAACTTGCTTTCAATTGAAAGAGGCTCTCTCCCTGAACATTTATGCCATGGAGGTATTTAAACATCTCAATCATATCACCTCTATCCCGCCTTTCCTCTAAGGTGTACATATTAAGATCCTTAAGTCTGTCCTCATATGCTTTATAATATGCTTTATAGTATCAGCTTTCAACCTTATAAGTTGAGCTTAGCACTCAGCTGTTTTCTTCGGTTGTGACGTCTTCACAATTCAGGCTGCTTCCTAAGCAGGCATACATTCAATGGCTTCCTGGCTCAGCTCTCTTCTACGTCAGAGGCTTGACATACAGCACATTGCATTTCAAAGGAACTGTCTTCCATATCTGTTATCTCCATATCTTCAACGCTATCATTCTCACACACATCCAAAGACATCTGAGGGGAGAGCTTACTATTCTCTTTCCTAATCAATTCACTCAATTTCTTAAGCAGGGCTTGTTTCTGCACTAGCTCGTCTGCTATATGAGCTACTTGATACTTAGATAAACAGTCTCTCTTTATCCTGGGGTTTGGCTTATTGATGGAATCAGCTTTTAACTCTAAAGCTAATTCTCTCAAACTTTTACTGGTTAAGAACTGAGAAGGACACACTTGCCTGGTTTCAGAGGTATTCAGAATCTCTCTCTGTCCTGCAAGCCAGTCATGCTGTCTTCCGTTTGCAGCAGCTTCGTTTGCTTGCACCAGCCTCTCTTTCCTTGCTCTCTCAGCTGTGCTTGGCAATCTCTCATCAGTTCTCTCTCTTCGGCTTCCAGTGTTTCCTTCACACTGTCTTTCATTCTCTGCAAGCACTCTCTCACTTGCTCTCGCTTCCCTCTTTGCGTTCCTTGTTCTTGCTGCTTCACTTCCAGCTCCACTCTCACCTCTACTTTCTCCCTCTCTGTCTCTCCCTGTGTTTCTGAAAGTCAGCTTTTTAAACTTTCCTTCTTCCTGAGCCACACCTTGCTCCCAGCACATGTGATTAGGGTCAAGCTTCTCCCTGACGTGCTGCTGTGGGCGGGGCTTAGGGATGACTAGGTTCTGAGTCAGAGACTCTTGGTTACTAGGGAAACCCTTGATACTTTCTGAATTAAAGTGATAGGACTCATTTCCCTGTGTATCTCTATGTTCAGCAGTGCTTTCCTCACCACACATTATTAAAAAGGACAGGGCAATCCACTGCTTACCCCAGGATAAGCTTTGTGGAACCTGTGTACCTTTTCAGGAACTTGACGGGTACTTGTGATCTCGGTTGGCCACTGATGGAAATGCAGTTTAGGATGTGCAAGGCATTTCTGAAATAGGGCAAGGACATCCAAATTCCTGGGAACACCCTGGACATGACTCCCAAGCCCCCTTCACAGTCTGCATGTCGGGGGCATCCCTGGAGCCCTAAAATGTCTCTGGAGATGAATCTGTGAGTTGGGTGTCTGTGCGTACCTGTTTGCAGACACCCAAAGCAAGGATACAACTTTTAAAATAATCCTCTAAATTTCATTTGCCATTTGGATGTCCAGTCTCCCAGTTTTTCAAAGTCGTCTTGCAATTTTTCATGATCCACTTGTGTTTTAGCAACTTTGAATAATTTTATGTCATCTGCAAATTTCATCACCTCACTCATTATTCTTATGTTTCTATAATCAGGCCAAAATATGGTTGTCTCCTGCGTTTTTCTGCATGTTTTGCCTTGGACATCCCAGATTGCACTGGGACATCATTTCTAAAATACTGCTTTTAATGCAGACAAGTGCAAGGTTATGCACTTAGGGAAGAACAACCCAAACTATAGCTAGACAATGCAAAGTTCCACGTTAGGAGTCACCACCCATGAACAGGATGTAGGTGTCATCATGGTTATCTGCTCAGTGTGCAGCAACGGTCAAGAAAGCTAATAGAGTTCTAGGAATTATAAGGAAAGGAATGGAGAATAAAACAGAGGATATTATCATGACTCTGTATCTCTCCATGATGCAGCTGTACAGTGAGTGCTGTGTGCAGTTCTGGTCGTCACATCTAAACAAAAGATATAGCAGAATTACATAAGGAACAGAGAAGGGCACCAAGGGGTATGTTTACTAAACAGCGGTAGCGGCTTATGTGTGATATTGCGCAGAAACTGCTACTGCGGTTTAGTATCATACCCCCAAAATGATAAAGGGGATAGAAGGCTACCCTTATGAGGAAAAGCTTAAAAGATTATGGCTCCTCAGCTTGGAAAAGAGACTGCTGAGGGTAGATACTATAAAGGTCTATAAAATAATGAGTGGAGTGGAACGGGTAAAAGTAGATCAGTTGTTTACTCCTTCAAAAAGTTCAAAGACTAGGGGACAGACAATGAAGTAGCACATTTAAGACTAATCCGAGAAAATATTTTTTTCATTCAACATGTAATTAACATCTGGAATTTGTTGCTGAAGGATATAGTAAAAGCTGTTAGTGTAGCTGGGATTAAAATGCATTTGGACAAGTTCCTGGAAGAAAAGTCCATAAACCTTTATTAACGTGGGCTGGCAAATCCCGCTAGAATAAGCAGCATGGAATCTGTCTGCCTCGTTGGGATCCTGCTAGTTGCTTGTGTCCTGTATTGGCCACTGTTGAAAACAGGTTGTTGGGCTTGATAGGCCTTTGTTCTGACCCAGTATGGGAAAATCTATGTTCTTATGACAAGGAGGACCATGCCAAAGTGGAGCAAGGCCTATGATCACATACAAGTCCAGCATCCAGGTCTACCAGGTATTCTGTAGAAGGAGTTGAGAGACGAGAGGTACCTCCATCACAGGAATAGTCCTCATAGAAGGACAGTGACTGTATTTTGTTAATGTTTTTGTCTGCCATTATTTTGGTACTACTGTTCATGATCCCCCAATATTTTTCAGTACAACTCTGGTTCTGAACAACCATTTATGGCCTGGACTGAATTATTGTTATGAGTGAGGATTGGAATGAAGGTGCCAACAGCCTCCCAGTTTTACTGGTCCCGACTTAGCACTCTAAAATTTCCAGAGAGTTAAGCCTACTGTCCTGCCCCCTACTGGCTAGGTGGTAGCCTAGGAGCAGGGGATGTGACCTCTTTAAATGTCCCTTGTTTAATCACCTATGTTCCCAGCACTTGGCCTGCTGGGTAATGTAGTCGTGTAGTTGAAAAAAAATCAGCCGAGAAGGTTTCCATAGGCAAACAGGATTATTTATTATTTTTTTTTACTTCAGCCCAGTGAACCTTTCTTTCTAGTAGTTCAAAATATCATAACATAAATTTGGATTATTTTCTCCAGTGAAACAAAAGAATAGATGCTTCTCAGGTAAACTTGCTAGAGTACAAAAACAGCAGTGTTTCTTCACTTGAAAACAGTCAGCAACTTTCCTGCGCCAAACATCAGCTTTGGGCTCTTTAGCTTAGTTTAAAACAAAAGCTTTATATCCTCTAAGCTATACACAGCATTGGCTTCTTCACTGCAAGCTGTTTTATCTCTGGCACTCTTTGCTTTTCCTCAGTTGCTATATTGCACACCCTGGCTTCCCTTATTCAAACAGTCCTTGTTGAAACACCGGAACAAGCCCAGGAGACCAGCAACTCATTTGCATAATTCACAGCACTGCACTTCTGTTAACTAAGCCTCCAGGTTTTCCTACTCTTTAAAACCTTACAGCTTTTTAGTTCTGAGATAAAACTAGAGAGCAATCCATTTCATTGTCTGAGCAAATCTCATCTGGCAAATACTCTTCCATTTCCATGCTCTCAATATCAGAGTCCGTTTGTAACTGATTCAATTCTGTATCAGAAATGGCAGGCTTCAGTTTCTCTAAAACTCTTAAAACTCCTCAATACAGATTCCTCTCTCTGCTGAGGCTTACTAGAGGGAGTATGGAGTTTCTTATCTCTTAATACACTCTGGGAGGATTTCAAGGTGCTCACCTCTCTCTTTGGATCGAAGCTCTTTCCAGACTTTACTGAAGAAGGCTCTGTTTCCATCGGCTCTCCTAGAGACACCTCTCTGCCATTCTCATAGTCAGGCTTCTCCCCCTGGTAAACTCTCTCTCTTACCAGGTTCCTCTTGTGTTCCTTACAGGGCTCGTGGATAACTTCTTTACCCCTGGAAGGCTCTGCCTCTCTCACAGTCCCTGCCTTCCTAGCAGCTTCTGCTTCTCTGGCAAACTCTACCTTCCTCCAGGAAGACAACTCTCCCTTGGAACCTCTCTGGGAACTCCCCCAGGAACTTCTTACTGCCCTGGGAGCTTGCTTGTCTCTTACTTCCCTGGAAGCCTCTCCAGAAACCTCAGACGTTTCAGCAGTCCCAGCAGTTCCAGCCGTTCCCCCAGTTCCCACCGTTCTCACAGTTCCTACAGTTCTCTTTCCTCTTACTTCCTTCAGCTTATATGTGTGGTTTTTCCTTCTGTTCCCCAGCTCCACCCCCCCATGATCCTCATGATCATGCCTGGTTACCTTGGAGCTAGGGCGTGGCTCCCTATCACTTACTTTCTGCAGGGAGTTTTTTTCTAAAGCTGGAGTTTTAACCCCTAAACTCCTGGACCTAATTCTTTGTTCAGAGGAAAATACCTGTTTTTTTCCTCTTTGTTTCTGCTCCCCTACATCCTTTCCACCATAGATCCCCCCCCCCCCTTAAGATATTCCGGGCTGGCAGACAACTGTCGGCACAGCTCGGAATTCTAGAAAGGGCATCCGCATTGATTTGTAGCTTTCCAGCCCTATGTTCTATTTGGAAATCGTAGGCTTGCAGGGCCATATACCAACGCGTGAGCCTTGGATTGTGGTCTTTCATTCTATTTAGCCACTTTAAAGGGGCATGATCTGTGACTAAGAGAAATCTACGGCATATCAGATAAAATCTGAGGGCCTCTATGGCCCACCGTATAGCCAGACATTCGCGTTCCACCGTGGAATACTTCTGTTCGGGTGGCGCTAGTTTTCTGCTCAAAAACATTATGGGATGTTCCACCCCCTCCCGTTTTTGTGCTAAAACAGCCCCCAACCCGATTTCAGAGGCGTCAGTCTGCACTATGAACGGGCGATTGAAATCTACGCCTCTTAAAATGGGCGCGCAACATAGTTTTTCCTTCAACTGTACGAAGGCATGCTCTGCCTCTGGTGACCACTTTATTAGGTTCGGGGCGTTTTTCTTCAGCATCTCCGTAAGGGCTACACTTTCCGTGGCAAAGTGCGGTATGAATCGGCGATAGTACCCAATCAAACCTAAAAAGCTGCGTATCTGTTTTTTTGTTGAGGGTTTGGGAAAGGCCTTTACGCTTTCTATTTTATCTATTAGGGGTTTTACTACTCCCCTTCCCACAAGGTGACCAAGGTATTTCACCTCTTTCCCTCCGAACATACACTTAGCTGGGTTGAGGGTAATACCCGCCCTTCTCATGGCGCTTAAAACTTCCCTGATATGGAATAGATGTTGGTCCCAACTATCACTATGAATAACCACATCATCCATATATGCCGTGGCATACTGGTGGTGAGGACGTAATACCCTATCAACTAGTCGTTGGCACGTTGCCGCCGCTCCATGCAGACCGAAGGACATTCGGCGGAACTGGAACAAGCCTATAGGGGTGCTAAAGGCTGTTTTTGGGCGAGATTCCCTTGTGAGGGGAATCTGCCAATACCCCTTTGTCATATCTAATGTAGTTAGATATACGGCTTGGCCCAGTCTATCCAAGAGCTCCTCGATTCTCGGCATGGGGTAGGTATCAAAATGGGATTTTGCATTGACTTTACGGAAGTCAATGCAAAATCGTGTACTCCCATCAGGTTTGGGAACCAACACTATCGGGTTATTTCAGGGGCTTATGGACTCTTCTATGATTCCCATCGCTAACATTTCCCGTACCTGATCTTTCACCTCTTGCTGCTTCGCCTCAGGTAACCTATAAGGTCTTTGGCGAATTACTTCTCCAGGAGGGGTTACTACCTCGTGGGCAACAAGATTGGTCTCTCCAGGGAGGGGTGTTAAAACATCTGGAAACCTATGTAGGAGCCTTAACAGGGCTTGTTGTTGATGCCAAGATAGTTCGTTGCCTATTTTAGGAACGGGTCGGGTCTTACAGTCGTCGAGTTGAGGGCCAAGATCCACGTCTGCCTCCTCCTCACACGTTGCTGATAGACCCCTAAACTCGGCCTGGCCAGTGGAACTGAATCCTCCTGACCCTCTTACCGTGGTGCTCAATTCCACCACCTCTTCTATGGGCGGGAAGCCCACTCTCTCGAAAATTAGCTGCGCTATTCTATCACCCGTATTTACCCTAAAATCCGTCTGGGAGAAGTTGAGCAACAGGACCTTTATTGCCCCTCGGAAATCAGGGTCAATTACCCCTGCCCCTACATCAATGGAATTCTTTACCGCTAGACCTGAGCGTGGAGAAACTCGCCCATAGCAACCAGGTGGTATCTCCAGCTGGATGCCTGTTTCTACTAGTGCTCTACCCTGCTTGGGAATGATCACATCCTCTGCGCTATGCAGGTCAAACCCTGCTGCCTGTTCGGATGCACGCTTTGGTATTCTGGCGTTTGGGGTAGTGCGGCAAAATTTCAAAATAAACTTTGGTTTACTATCTCAGCCTTCTTTCTGGGGTGTTCTCCTTTCTTGCTTCTTCCCAAACAAAGGGGCTGGTAGAACTTTTGTCTTGACAGTGGCCTCACAAGAGAACACTGGTGGTCTATTCTCTCTTTTACCCCCTAGGGATAATTTCTCCCTGCCCGGTGTAGGGTGTCCTTCTGACCTTTCAGTTCCTGACGGCGCCAGGGTGGACTTCCCAGCTACCTCCCCTTGCAGGCCTTTCACTAGGCCTCGCCTAAACTGAGGCCAGTCTCTCCTTAAAACTAAAGCGTGAGGGAGCTTAGGAACAATAGCAACAGAAATCTCACGCTCTAAACCTAAGCCTTTCACCTTCACCTTGTTAAGGGGGTAAGATGATGATGCACCGTGCACACATCTTATCTTAATGCTATGCTCAGACTGCTCTGGGGCCTGACTATTGTGGGATTGTATATCAGTCCATAGTTTCCGTGAAATCATAGACTGATCGGCGCCCGAGTCTAACAGGGCTTCTGTGGGAATGCCCTCCACTTCCACAGCCAGCAAGAACCCTTCCCCATTCTCCTTGGATCGGGTGGATACAAGTGCTGTTCTGGCCCGACAATCCCTTCTGAAATGTCCCGGTTCCCCACATGTAAAACATTTACTCTGGGCATAGAAAGGTCTTCTCTTAGGCTTAACTCCTGTGATTTCCCCCAGCATTGTGTTTCCTTTCTTTTCTGATTCTCCAATTTCTGGAAATTTTGAAACACCCACCTTCGCTTGGCTGACCCATCTGGCCTCAAGGAAGCGCTCCGCCAGAGAGGTTGCTTCTTTGGTGTTTTTACAGTCCTGGAGAATCAGGAAAGATTTCAACTCCGTAGGAACAGCTTCGACAAACTGCTCCAAAACAATACAGTCTAGGAGAGAATCAAGAGTTTTACCCTGTGGTTCTAACCACTTCCACACTAAGCTTTTTATGCGCTGGCATAAAGCCCGTGGTGTCTCTCCTGATTTAAGCTTGCAAGCCCTTAGATGGCGTCTATAAACCATTGGCGTCAGGCCCATTCGATCCCTTATCACCCTCTTGACTTCCTCATAATTGGAGGCCAGATCGCTGGGCATCGCGCGGTAAGCGGCTAATGCTTCACCTGTGAGTGAGGCAGCTATGCGGATTGCCCATTGATCCTCCGGCCATCCACTTAGGAGTGCCACCCTTTCAAAGACTTCCATATAATCATCTATGTCATCCTCTTTGGTTAGAGGACCAAAGGAGAATATTCCCTTCCCAGGCAACCCCAGTCCCTGGGAGGCTCCTAAAGACCCCGACATAGTCCTTAAGGCTTCGGTGGTCTTCTTCTGCTCCCCTATCCAGGCACTCATTAACTCTAGGAGCGGCTGCTGCTGGTCCTTCATCATAACGGCTCCGCGTTCCTGGGACTGAGCGGCTACTTCCTGCTGCTCTCTGAACCGGTCTGCCATCCAACTCAGCAGTTGTGCTTGCTCCATCTCTCCATTGAGGCTGAAAAGAGATTTTAAAAAAAGAACACAACAAGTGCGGCTCTCAAACAAGCACGCTTTTTTTTTTTTCACTCTGATTAGAAACTGCTGTACCCCACCCTGGCAGCTCAATCCAGATTAACCCTTTTTATCTACGGGTTACCTGCTGCTAAGGTTGACTCAGGCTCAGCAAAGTAGGCACGCGCTGGAATCTCAGCTCCGGTCCGTCCCTCTGCTAGTAGTCTGGTCCAGGTTTTCGTAGTTTCTTCCTTAGATTCTTCGGTATCACTGCACGTAATCCTTATGTCAGGATATGGGCTAGAAGACATCCAAGAACTACGCCAGCTGTCCTGCCCCCTACTGGCTAGATGGTAGCCTAGGAGTAGGGGACGTGACCTCTTTAAATGTCCCTTGTTTAATCACCTATGTTCCCAGCACTTGGCCTGCTGGGTAATGTAGTCGTGTAGTTGAAAAAAAATCAGCCGAGAAGGTTTCCATAGGCAAACAGGATTTTTTTTTTTTTTTTTTTACTTCAGCCCAGTGAACTTTTCTTTCTAGTAGTTCAAAATATCATAACATAAATTTGGATTATTTTCTCCAGTGAAACAAAAGAATAGATGCTTCTCAGGTAAACTTGCTAGAGTACAAAAACAGCAGTGTTTCTTCACTTGAAAAAAGTCAGCAACTTTCCTGCGCCAAACATCAGCTTTGGGCTCTTTAGCTTAGTTTAAAACAAAAGCTTTATATCCTCTAAGCTATACACAGCATTGGCTTCTTCACTGCAAGCGGTTTTATCTCTGGCACTCTTTGCTTTTCCTCAGTTGCTATATTGCACACCCTGGCTTCCTTTATTCAAACAGTCCTTGTTGAAACACCGGAACAAGCCCAGGAGACCAGCAACTCATTTGCATAATTCACAGCACTGCACTTCTGTTAACTAAGCCTCCAGGTTTTCCTACTCTTTAAAACCTTTCAGCTTTTTAGTTCTGAGATAAAACTAGAGAGCAATCCATTTCATTGTCTGGGCAAACCTCATCTGGCAAATACTCTTCCATTTCCATGCTCTCAATATCAGAGTCCGTTTGTAACTGATTCAACTCTGTATCAGAAATGGCAGGCTTCAGTTTCTCTAAAACTCTTAAAACTCTCCTCAATACAGATTCCTCTCTCTGCTGAGGCTTACTAGAGGGAGTATGGAGTTTCTTATTTCTTAATACACTCTGGGAGTATTTCAAGGTGCTCACCTCTCTCTTTGGATCGAAGCTCTTTCCATACTTTACTGACGAAGGCTCTGTTTCCATCGGCTCTCCTAGAGACACCTCTCTGCCCTTCTCATAGTCAGGCTTCTCCCCCTGGTAAACTCTCTCTCTTACCGGGTTCTGTGGCAGGTGAAGGCCTGTGATCCACGGTGTCTGACATAAGCAGGCCAGCATGGCTAGCTTGACCTGTAAATGAAGCCTGTGGAGAGGCACATAGGAATTGCACATCCCCCAATATGCTGCTATTGTAGGATAGAACTCTGTAAGAGAACTAAACTAACTTAGGTAAGCAAAACCGAGAGATGGAAAAATACAGAAAAATGTGTTTAAAAGTTACTGATAAGAAAAAGTACATCTGCAAGGAATATAATTGGGAGTGCTGACAGATGAGTTGCAGAGCCCTGCTCCCCTGCATGCACAAATTGGCTATATGGCCTTGAGAGTGTGAAAGTAACAAGTTGATGAACTGACCATTGTAATTGGGACTAGAAGGGGGGTATGCAGGTGCCATGCCCACAGAAGGAACATAATTGGATAAACTTATCAGTACCGGGACCAATGGAAGGGGTACGGGAGGTACGGGAGAGTACCGGGACCAATGAAATGTTTTTCTATATCTAGAATGGAACAGAAGTCTATAAAAGTTGTTGTAATGCTTGAAAACTTTGCTCAGCCATTTTGAAATTGACTGGTTCGAGACTTGTGCACAAATAAATGATTTGGACCTTCTGAACAGACTCCTGGTATCATTGGTTTGTCTGCGCTTTGCTGCTACATATTCTTGGTGCATTGGCTGGGAAGTTGTGGAATCAAAGTGTATATAGGGCAATATACCACGACTTTCCGCCTCTATAGGCTTGGTCCTGCCGGGATCGCGCCCTTCCGACGAGGGCTGCTCCCTGGCGCCACCGGTCCCTTGTATCGGAGGGAGCTGGTCGGACCTCGGCGGGTGCCGGGCCCGGTTGGAGCCAACGCCTCGAACCCGAGTGAGGGGAGTCCGAGGTCCAACTCATGCGCCTGCTTGGGAAGTTTGAGGACCGGATCCGGTGAGTATAGTTTTGATTTGGTGTCTAGACAGAAATAGAAAGAGCAGTACTGCCATTGGAACTTGGAATTTGGAATTTGTAATCTCGAGATATTGGGAATTGGTAAGAGAGCTTGATCACCTCTCAAGGAAGGGCCGAGTAACCCCGCATGGGAATTCGCCGGGTGAAACCCTCATCCTTATTGTAATTGGGAAAAAGACTAGTCAGAATAGATAGAAACGAATGCATTCTGGGATACGTTGCTAGCATGATTGTGTGAACGAAGTGTGGATGAGAGGTCTGGCAGCACGGACCAAGTGAAGGCGGACCCCTGAGTAGCGCATTTCCTGACCGGGCGACCGCGTTCAGGTCGCGAAAAGGGGGAAGCGATTGTCGTCTTGTCTTGTTATTTGTACTCCCTATACGTTTCTAGGGCCGTGAGGACCCCTTACCCACGGTCCGCCCTCCTTTTCCCTTTTGTCTGTTGTTGCACGCACACATCGAAATGGGAGGGGCGGGGTCTACTAGAAACACTCCATTAGAATGTATGATCGCACACTTTAAAGAGGGGTATTCTGGAGATTATGGTATTAAAATGACAGCAGCCCGTTTACAGATTTTGTGTACTAGGGAGTGGCCCGATCTAGACCCCATTTGGCCCCGAGAGGGAACGTTTAATGTAGAGATTATTCAGTCAATACATCGTAGAGTGCGGATAGCGCACCCCGATCAGTACCCCTACATAGATTCCTGGTTAAGTATTTGTGAAGACCCGCCCCCCTGGGCGCAGCGCTGTTATGAGGAACAGTGCAGAATAATGTTAGCTAAAACAGATTCTAGTCAGAAAACGGAACAGCCTAAAATGAAAGAGCAGGATAAGAAATCCAGAAAGAAGCCCATCCTGGTAGATCCTGATTCCCCAGAAATAATTCCCAGACAGCCTCGGACCCCAGGTCCGGTAAGAGTAGCCCGGCGTCCTGCCCCAGAACCCCAGAGACGGCCGGAGCGGGACCCAACCCCTGATCCCCCTCCTGGAGGGCAGAGAGAGGAATCAGCTGAAGACGAGGATGCCATAAAAAGCGAGTCAGAAGCAGAGGTAGAAGAGGAAGAAAAAGAGAATGCCCCAGGCGAGGAGGACAGTGTACAAGTGGTTGCTAGCACTAGCAAACCAGCAAAAGATATACCCAAAGTGAAACCTGTTGAGAAAAAGAAAGTGACCCCTTCGAAGACAATTACAAAAATAACCCTTAGATCCCAAAAGACACCTACTGCCAAAATGCTGCCTTTACGGCAAGTCCCGGGAGTGCCCGTAAAGAATGATGATGATGAGGTGGTAGCGGGACCCCTAACTTATGTGTATATCCCTTTCTCTACAACTGATTTGTTAAATTGGAGGTCGCATTATGCCTCCTATACTAGTAAGCCCCAGGAACTGACAGAATTAGTAACTACTATTATGGAAACTCACCAACCCACTTGGCCAGATTGCCACCAGCTCCTGACTACCCTATTCACAACAGAAGAGCGAGCACGAATTAGAAAAGCAGCTATTGAGTGGATGGCAGATAACCCTGTAGCTCCGGGACAGGGGCAGAGCAGAATAGACCATCGGGAAGCAGCCCAGAGAGAATTCCCGAATGAAGACCCCCATTGGGATCCAAATACAGAAGAAGGAACCACAGCCCTAGCCCGTTTTCGCCAAGGCTTTTTACAAGGCCTGAAAAGGGGGGCCAAAAAGCTATGAACCTTTCCAAAGTTGCAGGAGTTATCCAAGGTGTAGATGAGAGCCCAGCAGATTTTCATGAAAGATTAACTGAAGCATACAGAATGTATACTCCCTATGATCCCGAGGCACCAGGAAGTTTATGTATGGTGAATTCTGCTTTTGTAAACCAGTCTCAACCAGACATTAGACGTAAATTACAGAAGTTAGAAGGGTTTGCGGGCATGAATGCAACACAGTTACTGGAAGTCGCTCATAAAGTGTATGTGAATCGTGATACTGAAAGACAGAGAGAATGTGATAGAAAGATGAAGAAGAAAGCTGATTTTTTGGCTGCGGCCATAGTTGAACAGAAAAGGGGAGGTGTCCCTAGTCGACGGAGCAGAGGAAGAGGGCGGGGTCAAGGCGGAGGCCGGACCCAGAAGCTAGGCGTGAACCAATGCGCCTACTGTAGAGAGGAAGGACATTGGAGAGATACATGCCCGCAACTCGAAGACGCCCAGCAAGATGACGACAGCAGCCATCAGTGGCGAGAAGAAAGACGAGGCTATCCCCGAAACCGAGGAGGAGCCAATCGAGAACAATTCCAGCGAGAAAGAGGAGGAGGAGCCATTCAAGCATTGGCCACACCGGTCCATGATGAGAATGACGTGGATTAGGACAGACCGGGCTCCAAGTTTGCTTTAGGTCTCCAGGAGCCTATGGTCGGAATACAAATAGGAGACCAAATTATGGACTTTATGGTTGATACTGGAGCACAACATTCAGTAATAGACAAAAAGATAGCCCCATTTTCTACAAAAGCAGTCACCATTATAGGAGCAACTGGTGCCAAAGCTACAAAGTCTTTTCTTCAGAATCGTATATGCAGTCTAGGAGGACAGCAAATAACTCATCAATTCCTTTACATGCCCGAATGTCCAGTGCCACTACTGGGACGAGATATGTTAGCCAAGCTGCAAGCACAAATATCCTTCTCTGAACAAGGAGAAATGCAAATGACAGTAAATTCCCAAGCCAAACCAGCAGGAATAATGCTGCTGACAGTTCCCCGAGAAGAAGAATGGAGGTATTACATCGATGACTCTATCCAAGACACTTATTTCGAACAAACTTTAAAGAACATTCATGCACCACCTGGAGTATGGGCAGAAGGCAGTCCCCCAGGCCTAGCCAAGCATATAGCTCCAGTGATTGTAACCCTCAAGCCTAGTGCTACACCAGTGCACGTCAAACAGTACCCTCTCCCAAGAGCTGCAATTGAAGGCATTCATCGCCACTTACAAAGATTGCTCGAGTATGGCCTACTAAAAGTATGTCAATCCCCATGGAACACTCCACTTTTGCCAGTAAAGAAACCTGGGATGGAGGATTACCGCCCAGTACAAGATTTAAGAAGAGTAAATGATGCAGTTGAAACTATACATCCAGTTGTACCTAATCCTTACACTCTTCTAGGACTGATACCTGCTGAAGCTACCCATTTCACTGTACTGGATTTGAAAGATGCATTCTTTTGCATAAGATTAGCCCCTGTAAGTCAGATATTGTTTGCCTTTGAATGGCAGGACCCCATCTCTGGAAGAGGGGGCCAACTCACTTGGACAAGATTACCCCAAGGATTCAAGAATTCGCCTACCATCTTTAGTGCTGCACTGAATCAAGACCTTTCAAGCTATCCAGTAGCTCCGGGGAAGAGAGTGCTTCTCCAATACGTGGATGATTTGCTGATAGCTGCCATATCAGAAAGTGAATGTATACTAGCCACCAAAGACCTCTTGCAGTTACTAGATGAAGCTGGATACAAAGTTTCCAGAGCAAAAGCACAGCTATGCCAAAAAGAAGTGAAATACTTGGGTTTTCGTATTACCCAAGGAAGCCGAAGATTAGGCAGAGAAAGAAAAGAAGCAGTATGCAGAATTCCAACTCCAACAACCAGAAAGCAAGTCAGAGCCTTTCTGGGAGCGGCAGGATATTGCCGAATCTGGATACCCAACTTTGCTCAAATTGCCAAACCACTGTATGAAGCCACAAAAGGAGAGGAGAAGTCACCACTGGAGTGGGGACTTGAGCAGGATACAGCCTTCCAGAAATTAAAGGAAGAATTGATGTCATCACCAGCACTTGGACTACCAGATGTCCACAAGCCTTTCCACTTGTTTGTACATGAAGCACAGGGAAATGCCTTAGGCATGTTGACTCAGAAATTGGGAAATTGGGAGCGACCTGTAGCGTACCTATCGAAACAATTGGACCCTGTGGCCAAAGGATGGCCACCTTGCTTGAGAGCAGTTGCAGCTACAGCGCTACTAGTGAGCGAAGCAGACAAGCTCACACTAGGACAGAACATACGAGTCACTGTGCCACATGCAGTCCTTGCCCTTATGGAACAGAAAGCAAATTATTGGCTCACCAATTCCCGAATGTTGAAGTACCAGAGCATGTTATGTGAAAACCCACAGATACAACTGGAAGTGAGTCATGCCTTGAACCCAGCCACCTTGATACCCATCAGTGAAGAACTCCCAGAACATGACTGTATCGAAGTCATGGAAACTGTGTTCTCCAGTCGACCTGACTTGACAGATGTGCCCATAGACAACCCTGACCAAATCTATTATGTTGATGGGAGCAGTCTCATCCTTGATGGACGACGCTGTGCCGGATATGCAGTCGTCACTCAACACGAAGTAGTTGAATCATCAGCTCTAGCCTCAGGCACATCAGCCCAGAAAGCCGAATTGATAGCACTCACCAGAGCATTGTTGTTAGGAGAAAAACTTGTGCTAAATGTATATACAGATTCCAAATATGCCTTCACTACTCTGCATGCCCATGGAGCTCTCTATAAAGAACGAGGGCTCATCACATCTGGAGGAAAATCAGTCAAGTATGGTCCCGAGATATTGATGTTACTTGATGCAGTTTGGGCCCCAACACGTGTAGCTGTCATGCATTGCAGAGGACATCAAGCAGGAAAAGGAGAAGTTGCCCAAGGAAATAGGTTTGCAGATGCCTCAGCCCGACAAGCAGCTATGACAGGACAGATTGCCCCACAAGCTATGCCAATGCAAGCAGCATTGTTTCCAGTACCTCTGAATCTGTGGACATCACGATATACCACCAAAGAATTGAATTACTACTGTAACAGAGAAGATGGAATACTGAAAGATGGATGGATTGAGCTGCCACCAGAAGAGGGCAGTCAACCCCCTGGATGGATAGTAATTCCTGAACTGTTAGGACCATCCTTTGTCAAAGCTTTTCATGAAGCTACCCACTATGGGAAAAGTGCTATGGAAAAAGCACTCAGACCACATTTTTACATCCCTCTGATGACAACCATATCAGCCTCAGTAGCACGTCAATGTCTAACCTGTACCAAAAATAATGCCAAGCAAGGCCTTATTACGGCACCCCGAGTTCAGTCAGGAGGTGTCACCCCCATGCACAACCTCCAAGTTGATTTTACCGAAATGCCAAGAGCCAATGGATACCATTACCTGTTAGTATTAGTTTGTACTTTCTCTGGGTGGGTAGAAGCCTTCCCAACCAGAACTGAGAAAGCCCGAGAAGTTACCAAAGTTTTAATGAGAGAGATTGTCCCTAGGTTCGGAATTCCAGCAGTAATAGGGTCAGACAATGGACCCTCATTTGTCTCCCAAGTTACTCAACAGTTAGCAAAAGCTTTGCAGATACAATGGAAACTCCACACTGCATACAGACCCCAGAGTTCAGGGAAAGTTGAGCGAATGAATCGTACCCTAAAGGCCCAAATGTCCAAGCTTTGTCAGGAGACACACTTGAAGTGGCCCCAAGTGCTCCCCATAGCTTTACTCAGAATACGCTCAGCTCCTGTAAAGTCAACAGGATTTTCTCCTTTTGAAGTTTTGTATGGTAAACCCCCACCAATAGTGCAGGGAGTCAAAGGAAGTTTAGTCCAAATTGGTTCAGAAGTAACCAGACAAGAACTCCTAGCTCTTAGTTTTGTTCTGCAGACTCTCCATGCGTGGATCCAAGACCAGTTGCCTATCAACTTGACGGAACCCTTGCATCCCTATCAGCCTGGTACCTCGGTGTGGATCAAAGATTGGAAGAAGACACCGTTGGAACCCCATTGGAAGGGACCGTACACCGTCATCCTGTCTACCCCAACTGCAGTAAAGGTAGCCGAGATCGACACCTGGATCCACCACAGCAGAGTCAAGCCCGCCGCTGATCCTGAACCTGAGCAGTGGACGGCAGAACAGCATCCTGATACACCCTTGCGAGTTACTCTGAGACGGCAACCAGCAGCTTAGACACTTCATCACAAGTGCTTTGCAGTAGCCAAGTCTTTCGAAGAGGATTGCTGTTTTCCATGCAGCAACAGTTTTGTTTCAACGAACCCAATTTGTGTGTGATTTGACACACTACTTTGAGACTACATTGACTGAGCCAGACTTCACAAGCCAACTGAAATTGCTAATAAGTTGGTTAATGTGTACTGGACAACCTGAGGATCTTCAATCAACACTCAGCACCCGTTAAATTGCTTCATTAGCAAACGGGACGAAGAATAAAAGACCGTCGTGATCAAGATCAGCAAGCTGAGGATTCAGAAGAACTCCAATCAACATCAACATGCATCTTTACTTTTGCTTTGCCTTGGTTGCCTTATTTGGAGGTTTTGAACAGACTTATGCTCTACCTCCATGCACTGCCTGCATTACTTCTACTCGAACTGGACTGAAAGTAACTCAGACTTTGATTTATCATTCTTACTATACCTGCAAGGGAACAGTGACTCGGTGTATTTATAACACCACTGAACTAAATGTTTGCACTCATGGCAAAATCAGAGCATGCTATAATCCGCATCAGAATCCATCCTATTACACGTTGGAAATACGATGGAAGGATGCAGATGGACCTATACTAGCTGCTACACCACCACTTAAGGACATTACTAAACCTGCTGTTTTGAATTTTGATGCATGTAATGCCATTAATAGGGATAGTTATTCCACCTGTGGTACATGGGAGAAAGCGTATCGAAATGACATAAGTACATGTGTCCAGAGGGTGCCACAGGATGGAGGAAGTGTATAGGTAAAAAGGAACCAGGCTATAGTACAGCACCAGCAGCAGATTACTATTGCCCGTATTGGGGATGTGTTTTTTATGCTACCTGGAATAATGGTATAACTGATGAGAAGATAGATAAACGAATGGCTACCTTAACCAAGCCAACCACAAATGATAAATGTCAGAAAGATGCTTGTAACCCCTTACACTTACGTATACACAATCCCTATGCATGGAAACAAGGATACAAGTTTGGTTTACGGATTGCTGGAGGGGCAATAGATCCAGGAACCATTGTGTATATCAGATTGAATACCCAAGCCCACAAGTCATCTAAATATCATATTCATAATACCTTTTATGAAGCTATGCATGTAAATAAGTTTGAGATCCCTCATCCCTCACAGAATTTATTTCTAGAATTAGCCGGAGCAGTAGTATCTAGTCTTAAGATTTCAGATTGCTATTTCTGTGGCAGGACCCAAATGGGAGACCAGTGGCCATGGGAAGCCCAAGAATTGAATTATTCTTTAGTTTACAATCAGACTGAATTACACAAGACTACCAGTGAATGGGTGTTAGCGCACTCAATCGTTGGACGTCTTTGCTATGCCAGAACTGGACCCCAGTTCACTCAGAAGGTAGGACAGCTGGTCTGTCTTAGCCAGAAATACTATAATGCCACGACCAAAAAGACAGCATGGTGGTCAGGATTCAAACACCCTGAACCTCCTAACCCATTAGCCAGATTTCCTGAACTTGCTGGTTTATGGACTAACCTTGCCAAAGTCCAAGCCTGGCAAGCCCCACCTGGCCTATATTGGATCTGTGGAAACCGAGCATATGCACAACTCCCACCACACTGGGGAGGAGCATGTGTCTTAGGAACCATCAGACCTTCTTTCTTTCTTTTAAACACTGAACATGGAGAACAATTAGGATACCCCGTTTACACTACCCACCGACACAAACGAGCATTAAGACAGAAAAGAGAAGCCTTACAGATAGGCAAGTGGGAGAAGTGGCAAGGTGATGATTGGCCACCAGAAAGAATCATTGAGTATTATGGGCCTGCCACTTGGAATGATGATGGTATGTATGGTTATCGTACCCCAATTTATATGATTAATCGTATTATTCGCTTACAAGCAGTAGTTGAAATAATAACTAATGAAACTAGTCATGCTCTTACGCTCTTAGCTAGACAAAGTACTCAGATGCGCACTGCTATATATCAGAACCGCTTAGCACTTGATTATTTGTTAGCAGCTGAAGGAGGAGTATGTGGTAAACTGAACTTAACTAATTGCTGTTTAAAAATAGATGATAAGGGTCAAGTAGTTGAAGAAATTGCTAAAGATATGCAAAGACATGCTTATGTGCCAGTACAGACTTGGCACTCATTGAAATTTCCTAACTGGTTTGCTAACCTTTTCTCTTGGATGGGAGGATTTAAGACTTTCATTGTCTTAGTACTAATTCTTGCTGCTGTTATTTTCTTATTACCATGTTTAATCCCATGTTGTATGCATTCCATTCATAATGCTATTGATAGTACAGTAGAGCGGAAGACCGCAACTAAAATCATGGCTTTATACAAAGCCAGCCCTAGTCGAAATCCTTCAATCATGATGTGATTCTTCTAAAGGTGATTTAACTCTCACACCTTATTAAATAATAGGGTGAGATTAATCAAAGGGGGGAATGTGGCAGGTGAAGGCCTGTGATCCACGGTGTCTGACATAAGCAGGCCAGCATGGCTAGCTTGACCTGTAAATGAAGCCTGTGGAGAGGCACATAGGAATTGCACATCCCCCAATATGCTGCTATTGTAGGATAGAACTCTGTAAGAGAACTAAACTAACTTAGGTAAGCAAAACTGAGAGATGGAAAAATACAGAAAAATGTGTTTAAAAGTTACTGATAAGAAAAAGTACATCTGCAAGGAATATAATTGGGAGTGCTGACAGATGAGTTGCAGAGCCCTGCTCCCCTGCATGCACAAATTGGCTATATGGCCTTGAGAGTGTGAAAGTAACAAGTTGATGAACTGACCATTGTAATTGGGACTAGAAGGGGGGTATGCAGGTGCCATGCCCACAGAAGGAACATAATTGGATAAACTTATCAGTACCGGGACCAATGGAAGGGGTACGGGAGGTACGGGAGAGTACCGGGACCAATGAAATGTTTTTCTATACCTAGAATGGAACAGAAGTCTATAAAAGTTGTTGTAATGCTTGAAAACTTTGCTCAGCCATTTTGAAATTGACTGGTTCGAGACTTGTGCACAAATAAATGATTTG
The DNA here is from genome assembly GCA_033557465.1 of Ichthyophis bannanicus. Lineage (NCBI taxonomy): Eukaryota > Metazoa > Chordata > Amphibia > Gymnophiona > Ichthyophiidae > Ichthyophis > Ichthyophis bannanicus. Next base: position 248,317,850 of record CM066041.1, on the reverse strand, counting down.
GACCTTCTGAACAGACTCCTGGTATCATTGGTTTGTCTGCGCTTTGCTGCTACAGTTCCTCTTGTGTTCCTTAAAGGACTTGTGGATAACTTCTTTATCCCTGGAAGGCTCTGCCTCTCTCACAGTCCCTGCCTTCCTGGCAGCTTCTGCTTCTCTGGCAGACTCTACCTTCCTCCAGGAAGACAACTCTCCCTTGGAACCTCTCTGGGAACTCCCCCAGGAACTTCTTACTGCCCTGGGAGCTTGCTTGTCTCTTACTTCCCTGGAAGCCTCTCCAGAAACCTCAGACGTTTCAGCAGTCCCAGCAGTTCCAGCCGTTCCCCCAGTTCCCACCGTTCTCACAGTTCCTACAGTTCTCTTTCCTCTTACTTCCTTCAGCTTATATGTGTGGTTTTTCCTTCTGTTCCCCAGTTCCACCCCCCCCCCCCCCCATGATCCTCGTGATCATGCCTGGTTACCATGGAGCTAGGGCGTGGCTCCCTATCACTTACTTTCTGCAGGAAGTTTTTTTCTAAAGCTGGAGTTTTAACCCCTAAACTCCTGGACCTAATTCTTTGTTCAGAGGAAAATACCTGTTTTTTTCCTCTTTGTTTCTGCTCCCCTACATCCTCGCCACCACACTACAAGAAGGGTATTATCTAACCGAAGTTGTGTGTGCCAGACAGCTGTGCATTTGTTGTGAGGGAGTCCAAAACTGACAGGGGTTACATATAAATCAAGCAGAAGACACAATCATTTTCAGAGGAGTGAATGCTCTAAGGTACTGTCAGAAGTCATGAAAGCCATACAGTCAGCAGCAACATTAAAAATATTTCTTCATGGAAAGGGTAATGGATCATGGAGTGGTCTAAACCAAAATGAAACATCCTTTCACAAATATATCAGACTAAAATGCCTACACTTTACTTAACCGAGACAAAGATGTCAGTAATTAATGGTTTGGTACAACCTACTATGCATTTGCATCAGCAGTCATAAAAACTCTGGTTTTAAATCCTTTATGCCCATTTTTATACGCTTTATAATTTTGCAGCATGCACAAAAAGGGCTATACAACTCTCAGTCAGGAACACCAAAAACTGAATAAGGGCCCCTTTTTCTAAAGCCCGCTATAGATTTGTCATTAATGTGTCGATCTCATCCGTATTAATGGCAAAGGCCACAGGTTAGCTGTTGAGGGGGGGGGGAGGGGTTCATTATGTCTCTGGCAGCTCATACATACATGAAGAGTTTTTGTAATGTGTGTTCCACTAGGTTGAGTTCACTTAATGACTCCTATAGAGTCATTTTAACATGCAAAGGCACTATTGGGCATTAGTGTTCCTGACTGCCTGTAGCCACACGTTAAAACACCTGTTAACCATCTAATGGGCTTCAGTAAACGAGGCCATAAATCCAGCAACTTAACTGTCGAGCATTGCTCCACTATTACATTTCAGCCATCTTTATCTCACCAAAAATGGCTATCATTTCGCCAAGCTGGCTGCTTCAAAGCTTTTTAATATTTTTCATTCCAAAACTGGCTGGTTTAACACTTTATACTACCCATTGTTCAATTTTGGTTTGGGTTACTACACCTCTCGCCTCTTCTTGCCTCATGGAATGGTCTTCCAAGGGAGGCGGTTCAGACTAAAACAATAACACAATGCAAGCAAACCTGGTATAAGCACAGAAGATACATAGTTGCAAAGAAGAGATGGGAAAGCCGGGGTCTACAGCATTGCCCCAGGAATGAATTTGCACAAATTGGATGGATCTGTGCTGTCATAATCTATGAGCCTGAGGTCTACAGATCTTCAAGGATTGCAGTGAGCTGTGATATGCAGAAACCTAGATACTTTGTGGATGCCTTCTTGCTACTGTTGTCACCTACTACTGTATATCCATGTCCTCTCAATAGGCTGAACCTGTCCTGGTTATGCCCAGTGCATCTATGGGCGCTAGGGATGCACATTCTTCAGTGTGCATTCACTTCATCTGGCCACCTGAAAATTAAGTACTTGTACACAAATTAATGCACATGAAGTTGACTTACATAATTAAAAAATGTCTTGCCTACATACAATGCATGATTAAAAAATGAATATGCGAAACATACATAAGAAAATCAGGAAACATTTGGTTTTGGTCTTACACATCGCTAAGGGGCATATCAGGGCCATAGGTCCATGCATGGACAAGGGGCTCAGTTTATGCACATGACAGAATCTCTTAGTAACCGTAGTGCCTGAAGCTGGGAGGCTGTAAGGATGTTGTGTTTAAAGAGCCAAGGAAAAGGTGAATCTGCATGATATGAAAGCTCAATGTGGACTCTCAGCTTCCAGGACTGCTCCTGTATAGTGTGTTCTTCCAAACGTGCTTGATGGAAAACCTTGAAATAAAAGGCAAGAAAGAAAAGTAAAATAGAAGTCAAAATGTGAACAGATGTCCTGTGCAGACCCAGGGCCGGCCCATCCTCTAGGTGAGCTAGGTGGCCGTCTAGGGAGGCAGACCTCTGTGGGCAGCATGGTATCCATGGCAGGCCATGTTTCGGCACACATGGCCTGCTATTTCTGTGTCCTCTCCAACAGGAAGTTGTATCAGAGGGGGGTCACATGGTTTGCTGCTGCACTGAACCGAGTTGTACCGCTGATGGAATTGGTGGCAGCGGGGGTGGGGCAGCACGGTCGGGACTTCTGCCTAGTGCAGCAGAAGCCCTTGAGCCAGTCCTGTGCAGACCAGCCTATAACTCTCTCTCTCTTTTGAGCTGAGCCTGGAATACAGCAGTATAGTTATGTCTTCTTTCAATGAACAGATCTGGCAAATCAAACTGAAACTGAACCAGTCAAATTCCGTGTAGAAAGCAGCCCGTTTTGTGGTTCATGACATGCCAGGACGGTGGATTCTAGGAGGAGAGTACAGTGACTGCATTGTTCTATTGGATTCCATATAATGATTAGCTTCTTCAGCAAAATGTTCCAAATCTGTGATCTAGCAAACTACACCCCTTCTGCCTTAACAGCACCACACCTTAATAAAACTTTCTCTGTCTATAGAGAAAAATGATGTTTTGTAACTTGGAGAGGATGAGACAGCCAAGCACAGTTACTACTTTCCAGGGTAGACCCAAACTGCTGTGCTCCACATAGGTGAAGCTGAAATGAAATAGTACAGGTGGATAAATCAGTGGGTTGCTCTCATTGATCCTTGTAGATTATAAAGCCCTGGGAAGATCTAAAGGTGTGCAGAACAAGCATGAGTAAGCCTTGAAGCACCTCATAGGTCCAACATCTGACATGAGTGGTGACCTGCATGGGACGGAGAGGAGCCAGTGAAAGGACGAATGGTTAACAAAAGAGCCCGGCCAGAAATCCATCTTATGGAGAATGAAAGTCTCTTGATAATGGGTGTCCAGATAGATGGAACTCTACTGAATAGCAAAACAGGACCCTATCTTTCTTATTTATGTATTTATTTAGCACTTTTTTTCTGTACTGCTTTTCTAAAAGTCAAGGCAGTTTATAATTAACTAGCTACAGATGAACAAGGAACAGGGCATTCCATAAAACAAATGGACAAATAACAAAAATGAGGAACAACAGGTTAACAGGTGTTTAAACCAAACTAGTTTGGCTAAATTTAAATTATGCACTGTAGAGCAGAGATTGTCTTATAGTTCTTTTATGTGTGGTTGGGTATTCTTGTAGACTTAGCCATTTTTATGCCGTTATTTATTTATGGTTCTCTGGTTAGTGACGTTGTTGTGAACAGTATAATTGTAGTTAGCAGTGAGGTAGAGTGAAAGGTGGCTATTTAAATGTGTTGTGAGCATTGTGGGCAGTGGGTTCCATGTTTTCACCTAGCATTGTAGTGTATCCTAATACATTTCAGCTTCCTTAAAGTGTTTTGACTTCAAAAAAGGGAGGACTAATTGTATAATATTTTGTATGCTTTGTTGTTGTTAAGTGCCATTGAGTCAGTGTCGACTCATGGAACCCTCTGGATAGTTGTCCTAAATTGTGTTCGGTCTTCAGTCAGGCGGCTCATTGTTAACAGACTGATACCCATAGCTGCTGTTATTGTATCGATCCATCTCATTGCTGGCCTTTTCTCTTTTGCGTTGACCTTCTTATCTTCCCAAGCATGATGTCTTTCTCTAATGATCTCTCTCTTCGCATGATGTGTCCAAAGTATGAAAGTCAAAGTCTTGTCATCTGAGCTTCTAAGGAAAGCTTAGGTTTGATCTCCTCTAGTACCGACTGATTTGTTCTTCGGGCAGTCCATGGGATACACAGTATTCGTCACCAGCACCGTAATTCAAAGGCATCAATTTTCTTCCTGTCTATCTTTTTCACTGTCCAACTTTTGCAACCATATGACATCATTGAAAATACCATGGCTTGAACAAGTCAAATCTTTGTATGGAGAGAGACAGCTCTTCTTTTGAGAATCTTGTCTAAGTCCTTCATAGCCATTCTGCCTAAAAAAATGCATCATTTGAGTTCTTGACTGCTTGTTGTTTCTTTATTGATAGCTGATCCAAGCAGTTTAAAGTTGTCCACTATTTCAAGTTTAATGCAAGTTCTGTTGTACAGGCAGGATCCCATCTAATTCTAGCATACTTTAACTACACTAGGGATGGAAGTGATGACATTTGTCCTGTGTACCACTCCATAGTATTAGTGAACAATGATTACACTCCTGGTTTACACCCCATAACAAGTCCATAGGTATGTTTACTAAAGCGCGGTAAGGGAGCAAGCGTGCCATTAATGTGCATTATCAGTGCCCGTGAGAGGTTAACACTGCGGAAAGTGCCAATAATGCTGGATTAACATTCAGAAGTGTCGGTTTGATGGCAAACATATCAGAGGCAGGTACAGTGGAGCACATGGCGACCGCTCCCTACCGAGATCTAAGGCAGCAGTACATGTGTCCATATCCCCAGGTGGAGGGAGGCAGGAGCGACAAGGTGTGTCTAGCTGCATGTGTGCAACCTCAGTAAGGCCGCCTGCAGCACTGAAGCGGCGGCTTGCCACGATGGCAGGGAGGGAGGGAATGGCCGGCATGCTGTCCTCCATGATTGATTGGCCCTGGCACCTGGCTAGTATTCAAAGCAGATGGGCTAGCTCTGGGGTCAGGATGCCGCCCAAGCACACATATTGAGTGGATATGAGCATGTGGGGGGAAATTATGCCACAGAGGTAGGAAGAGTATACAGTATGATAACAGCCCAAGTCAGAGAAAAAATGCCCACCCTTCCCCCTCACCTGCCAAATGATAACCATAAAATGTGCATGAATCTGTGACCCCCCTCCTCCCCCCATATGTAAGAACTTAGTCAGTTACAACCATGTGAACCACATGTGAACCCAAATAAGCTATATTGGTCTGCCAGATATGAGTTTATTCCATGACTGCCCCACACGCACACATCAGGAAATGGGAACATTGGCATTCTACTAGTACACCCATGGTCTGCAATGTGTGTGTTCATGTATCATGGCCTGTTCTTTTAACTGAACAGATCCCATATGTAAGACATGAATGTCATTTGAACCAGCTTTCCATATGTTACCCCTTTTACCCATTTCCATAAAGGTATTTAATGTATCACTTACCTGGGGGCTTTCACTTACCTGGGGGCTTTCTTCACCCATCCCCAATGAATCTAATTTAAAGCCCTCTTCAGTAGATTAGCCAGTCTACTACTGAAGATGCGTTGACCTTTCTTGGACAGATGGATGCCATCTCTGCTCTGCAACCCTTGGAACAGCATCCCATGGTCTAGGAAACCAAAACACTCTCAATGACACCATCCACGCAGCCATGCATTCATCTCCAGGATGCAAGCCTCTCTACCTTAGCCTTTATCCTCAACAGGGAGGATTGAAGAGAACACCACCTGTGCACCTAACTGCTTCACCCTCTGTCTCAGAGCCATGAAGTATCATTTGTTCCGACATGGATTAGCAACATCGAGTAATAGTCAGTGGGCTTGATGAGTTTCAGCAAAGTCTCTGTAACATCTTGGATTTTGGCACCAGGCAGACAGCATACCTCTCTGGACATCATCTGGTTGGCAGATGGATGCCACAGTACCCCTCAGAAGAGAGTCACCAACCACCACTACCCTTCTCTTCCTTGTGGTCACTGATTCTGCAACTTTGGGGTACTTGAGCTCTGGTTCTTCCCTTTCCAGGAATGCTTTCACCTCCTCCACTTCCAGGGCTGCATAATGGTTCTTCAATTCAAGGGCTGGAGAAGTTGGATTGGTGATTCTGCAGGCCCTGGTGACTTGTGTCCAACCTTCGCCATTCTGCCGGCACCCATCTTCTCCTCTGCTGGAGAGCTTGGTTGCTGCAAGAAGCATCTCATTGATGTATTTCTCACTGTCTTGAATGCTCCTCAGCCTCTCCACCTCCTCTCTGAGTTCCTCCACTTGTTTCCTCAGAGCTTCAGCATGCAGGCACCCTACACATGGAACCGGTCCTTCAGCTGACATTGAGACCTCTGTCTGGACAGAGGCAGAAGATGTAACGTGGGCAACAGCTTTAGCGATACGATTTTTCCCAGCCATTGTTCTGTTTGTGGAGCTTAGGTATCTGTTAAAGCAAAAAGAGAGAGATCTACCAAAGTACCAGCCGGCTTCCCAGCTGTCCTTTCGGAGAAAAAGCAGTTAAATCTCTTTCATTACATTCAAAATGTGCTGTTCCAAGTCCCTGTGGTTTGTTAAATGGGGAGGTGCCCTATAAAGCAAGACTACTCACTAGGGGTGGGTGGGAGTTGGGGGGTAGGGAGGGAACTAACACCTAATTAGGTATCAGCAGTTCCCAAGAGCTGAGAAAGTTACCAAAGCAGAGTTTTAAACCTACCCCACTAAAGAAAATATTTCTACTAAAGCACCAAAAAGAATGTAACTTTGGGTTGGTTTTTTTAAAAACCCTTTTAAGAGCTCCTAGTCAGAGAGCTAGTAATTTAAAACAAATAAACCCTCAAATTCTTACCATTGTCTGAACTGTATAGCCCCTGTTAGGAATGCCTCAACAGGGCAGGGCTCTGAAGCCTTTTATGCAGGCCAAAGATAGCATCAAGTCCGATTATTAAATTGAAAATAACATTTCCTTCCATTCCCCAGCTGTTCTTTCATGGTCCATTATTCCCTAGCCTTTTGCTCACTCTCTCTTCCTCTCCATGTCTAACATCTCTCAACTCCCATCCAGTGTCTCTCTCTCTGGCTCTGTCCTTCCCTCCATCCTGTACCTCCGCTCTCTCTTTCCTTCCATGTCTGCCCTCTCCCTTCCTATCCCTCTGCAATCAGCATCTATCCCATCTCCATCCCATCCCATCCCCTCCCTATTACTCCCATGTCCAGTATGTCTCCATCTCTTTCTCAACCCATTTACTCCATGCCCACTTTCTCCCATCTCTCTCCCTATTACTCCCATGTCCTGCATTTCCTTTCCCCTTATTACCCCATGTCCAGCATCTCTCCATCTCTTTCGGGAAAGGCGGGATAGAGGTGATATGATTGAGATGTTTAAATACCTCCGTGGCATATATGTTCAGGGAGAGAGCCTCTTTCAATTGAAAGCAAGTTCTGCTATGAGGAGACATGGGATGAGGGTGAAGGGAGATAGATTCAGGAGTGATATGAGGAAATATTTCTTTACGGAAAGAGTAGTGGATCCATGGAATAGTCTCCCAGTGGAGGTGGTAGAGATGAGGACAGTAACTGAATTCAAAAAAGCATGGGACAAACACAGAGGATCTCTAAAGGTAAAAAGGGGACTGTTGTAGTTGTTATGGAAGGACAGACTAGATAGGCCATGTGGTCTTTTTCTGTCGTCATATTTCTATGTTTCTATGTTTCTATTTACCCCATGTCCATCTTCTCCCAACTCTCTCCCTATTACCCCCATGTCCTGCATTTTCTTTTCCCTTTATTACACTGTGTCCCCTCTGTCCCTCCTCCCCAAGTCTAGCATTTTCCCATAGTCTCCCTATAACCCCCTGGCCAACATCACCACTCCATCTCCTCTCCTTGCTTCTCCCTCTGTCCCTTTCCATGTCCAGTATCTCTATCTCCCTACCTCCCACCTCAATCGTTTCCCCACTGCTTCCCTGTGCCCATCCACAGTCCACCTCCCAATGCCCCCTCATGTCCATGCCCCCCTTCAAAGCCCCCCCATGTCAACGTACAAGGGGCAGAGCCTGTCCATGGAGCAGCCTGTCCCACAGATAAGGGCTGTGTAAGGAGTGATCCCAGCCCAGAGAAACAGGGCACAATTGACCTTGCATAGCCCCTGCCTACAGGACACGCTGCTCTTGCAGGCAGGCTCTGCTTCTCTGGGCCATGATCACTGCCTCCCGCACCCTTCTGCCTGCGGCAGCAGCATGTCCTGCAGGCAGGGGCTGTTCAAGCTATGACTGTGGCCCAAAGAAACAGAGCATGTCCACAGGAGCAGACACCAGGAAGGCACTGTCTCTGGCCACCCACCTTCACTCCCCATTCAAAATGTCCTGTGGAGCACCGGCAGCCTAGTAGAGAGCCTCCCGCGGGACACAAGAAAGTGAGAAGTGACTGCGGCCTCTCACAGCCTTCTGCCCATGGGAGTAGCATGTCCTGCGAGCAGGCTCTCTACTGAGCTGACGATGCTGCACAGGTCATTCTGAATGGGGAGTGGGTGGCAGGTGACGGAATCCTTCTGACATTTGGATCCCCCTGCCATGCTTACCCAGCTTACAGGGTAGCACCAGCACTGGAGCAACATTTGTTTTCATGCTTTCCCACCTCCTGTTGTCCAGCATTTGTCCTCCTGTCCTTCGCCCCATTGTCCAGCTTTTATCCTCCTGCCCTCTCCCATTTTCCAGCATTTGTCCTCCTGCCTCCCCTCTCTTCCCCTCCCCTCCTCTTTTGTCCTGGACAAGCTGCTGCTGTGGCTCCCTCTCAGCAGTGACAGAATCAGCCCCTCTCCCCCCTCCCCCCACCACTGCCCCAGATCCGAGGACACTGGGGCAGTGGAGGGGAGCTAGCAAGTTGATCGAAAGTGAAAGAAATTTGAAAAGCACAGGGGTTTCAAGCCAATGTTGGCTTGTAAGTCACTGCCGGTTCTGCCCCCTTTCTGACGCAAATAGCATCATCAGTGAGAACGGGATCCGTCAGGCTTGTAAGGCCCTGATGGATCCGCCCCCTCTGATGATGCTATTCACATCGGAGAGGGGGCGGAACCAGCAGAGGCTTACAAGCTGATGGAGGCTTGAAACCCCTGCGCTTTTCAAATTTCTTTTACTTTCGGACAACTTAGCTCCCTGCCGCCGCCCAGGCAGAGTGAGGCGGTTTTGGGGGCATTTTTTGCTGATCCCAAAACTTTGCTGCTTGAGGCGGCCGTCTCACTCTGCCTCATTATAGAGCCACCCCTGGGCACACTGAGTGAGTGTTGACATTGCAGAGCATATTAATAGCACCTGCACACTGAGCAGGCATTGGCAATGGTGGAGCATCGAAGGATCCTAAGGGGCACATAAGAATGCCGACCTGCCGACTACTTTTGGACAGCGGGGTCATGAGTGCATGCATGTGGTGCCCAGGCGCTATGGCTGTGCATACAACATGCTTCAGGTCAGCTATACAGCAACCCCATATACTATGTGAGAACCATTTACAAGCAGAAGGTTAATTCTCAGTAAGCAGTTACAATCTGTGGCTGTGACGCCATAATGTATTCCCAGTTAGACCATCAACAAGGCCCATCCCCACAGCATTCCCCTACACTTACCTCCCAACATGACACTGCTGTACAGCTCCCATATCGCCTGCTGGTTTGACTGGAGTGAGCTGGAGATAAACGGTCTCACCAGGGAGAGCTGTCCCCAGGTCCAAGATAAAAGGGTACATAATGAGGAGCAGAGGATTGTAGGTATTGCCTAAAACAGAGTGGTTAGGACAGGATTTATATGTGTCAGAGGATAGCTCTATAGCTGAGCCATCTTAGCATGGCTCTGCCACAAGCATGGCCAGAGTGCACACATCTGTTCATGATGAGAGGCCACTCTTACTCTGACCAAAATGTGGCCATGTCACGTCTATCTATGCCCAATTCAGGAAGAGGCATGTCTGGGCTATTCTGAGCAGGATGGGCCTGTTTGGACCTGATTCTGAAATGTGGGAGTGCAACATTATTGCAGCATTCTGCATCTGTGTCACTCTGAACCCTGCCACCCAACCCCCGATGGGGCCAGTCAGGTCCCAGATCCATGGAGGGGACCCACCTTGTGCTACCTGCTGCTCTGTGGGGGGAAGGCTGCCGGGCAGGATCAGAGGGGTGCCCCACACTTATTCCACATCAGAAGTGGAAAAAGTAGGGCATCCCCCTAGTGATCTCTGAATGTACAAGCCACCACTGGAATTGGCCCTGTACTTCTGAGGGTTGGCCTGCCCACTCTCTGCCCCCATCACACCTCTGTTCTCTGCAGCACACAGAGCAATTCTATGGATGTATTTATTTATTTTATTTTTATTTTATTTAACTGCATTTATATCCCGCTTTTCACCGGGTCAAAGTGGTGTTACATATAAGGGGGAAGGGGGGGGGGGATAATCAGATATAAGGATGGGGGCCGTCACCAGGTGGGCAACATTGATGATTTCGAGATAGGATGGACTGTAGACATGGACAACATAGTAAGTTTTCAATCATAGGTTCATGATGGTTCAGGGGTTGACGCTTTTTTGGTGGGAGTTGTCTTGAGATTCATGTAGTGGGGGACAGAGGCAGAATACTGGCACAGCAGATAGCAGGGTAGCATATCCCGGTGGGACATGCTGCCCCGCTATCTGCCTCTTAGAATCGGAGTCATAGTGCTATATAGGGTCAAGCTGTAGTGATATGGGAACTGGTTTTTTCATGGCAGTCCAGTCACTACTCAGGCTGCTGGTTGTCCATTGTATTTGTGAAAAACTGACGTGTTTATGGTGGCTATGTACACATGCAGCATGTGGTGACTAGCAGACTGGGGACAGATGGTATGGGAGTGGTTGGCATAGGATGGTGTTACCCAATATATGCAGGTTGTCTGGGATTGATCTGGGTGTTTTGAATACCCAGAAAGTGAGGCTAACAGCTGTTCTTGGACTGTTGGTAATCTGTTGGTAAGTGTGGTCTTGGCAGGCCCTTTTGTTTGGTGTCAGTACTCCCTCCCCCCCCCCTCCTGCCTAGACAACACTCACAGCATTTGGGTTCCTTGCCAACAGCTACCACAGCCTTAGGGAGTAACATGAAATATTATAAGAAAGTCCATTGCCAACAGGATCAGGACACAAGGCACAGATTAGACAGGCCACTCTGGCATGCCGCAATTGTACAGCATAACAAGTGACTTGCATCACAATACCCATAGCACACTGGCTGTGATAGAGATCTGCTCCATAACCTGGAGAGTCCATCTATTGGAAGACCTGCTCTGGGGACCAGGTGATGTGTGCCCTCCCTCACAATTAGGGTAACTGCAGAAACAGATAATTTGCACATATGGCAGCTGTCATGTGCATGAAGCACATATTGTTCCCGCATAGTATAGTGCTGATGTGATGGATCGCTGCATTCTCCATATGGCCATCAGTTGTATATCTGTGCTCAGATTGTGTGGTGCATCATGAATAATGGAGGGGCCAAAGCAGCGACTGTGATCACTGGAGCATTGTCCAATACCAGCTTGTCATCTATGATGGTGGTAGGCATGTGCATGGCCCCCCTGAGGAGGGCTGGATGGTTAGTGATGGACCGCAGGGTTCATGAATGGGGTTTGCGTTAGATGTATATACAGGTGTACCTATCTTGCAGTGTACAGAAGGTGACAAGGGACTGCATGTCCTGCACATGTGCTGCCTCAGTGGTTACTGCCACACTGCGGCGCAGAGAACCTCTGCATGTGACTGTTGTTTGACAGTGGGGGAAGGGCACCTTGACCTCACAGGTGGCTTGGCCTTTGGACAAGGGATGTATTTTGCAGTTGTGTGTCTGTTATGCAGCTAGTGTACTGAGTGTGCAATGCAGTGCGTACTGCATGTATGCCACTGTAGGGAGTCCCTAGGTGTGGCGTACCTACTATTGACTACTACTATTGATTGTATAGTGCTACAAGGCATACTCAGGCACAGGCACATGTAAAAGATGGTCCTTACTCATTGGAGCTTACAATCTAGTCAAAACAGACAACACAGTAGCTGTAGACATGGGATACAGCCAGGGGGAATGGTAAGGAAACACAAAGGAGATCAGGTGAGTCAAGATCTGAAAGCAGCAGTGAAGAGGTGAATTTTCAGCCTGGATTTGAAAAGGGTCAGTGAAGGCATCTGACGTACAGACTGAGGTAGTTTGTTCCAGGCATAAGGAACAGCAAGGTTAAAAGAGTGAAGTCTGGAGTTAGCAATAGAGGAGAAGGGCACAGATAGAAGTGTTTTGCCAGATCAGCGGAATTCCCAAGGAGGGGTGTAGGGAGAGATAAGAGAGGAAAGGTAGTGAGGTGCTGCAGAGTGAATGCACCTATAGGTCAGCAGGAGAAGTTTGAACTGGATGCGGAAATGGATAGGGAACCAATGAAGAGGTTTGAAAAGAGGCTTAATATGAACATGATGAGACTGGTGGAAAATTAGTTGTGCAGCAGAGTGTTGAACAGATTGAAGGGGAGAGAGATGACTCAGAGGGAGACCAGCAAGGAGCAGGTTACAATAGTCTAGACAGGAGGTGACTAAGGAGTGGGTGAATTTTGATGATGTTGTAAAGAAAGCAATGGCAGGTTTTAGCTATCAGTTGGATGTGTGTGGCGAAGAAGAGAGAGGAGTCAAAGATGACCCCAAGGTTGCGAGCTGAGGAGACAGGGAGGAGTAGAGAGTTATCCACAGAGACTGAGAAAGGAGGAAGGGGAAAGGAGAGTTTAGGGGAAAAATAAGCAGCTCCGTTTGGCCATGTCAATTACAAGCGACAGTGAGATATCCAAGCAGAAAGTCAGAAAGTCAGGCAGAGATCTGGGCCTGGATTGCCGGAGAGACTTCAGGTGTCAGAGATTTCAGGTGCCGGAGAGATTATCACTGTCTGAGACTGTGCCAGCCACATTGTTGCATGTCCTAGGTTTTGCCCATTGCAGGTAGAGAGCTGCAGTCTCTTTGCTTCTAGACAGTGCTATGGAGAGATTTGTTGGAGTGTAGCCTAAAAGTTAGAGCACTGGCTCAGTAAGCAACAGACCAGGGTGTGACTCACACTTGTTCTCTTTGTAGCTGTGGGACACTTACTTCAGTATACTGCCAGAAACAGTCCGGGGACTGCAGGACATGCATTCTTATACTTTTTTATGTGTTACGATAGCACATTGGGTCTGCAAACATGCACATTGCAATCATGCCTATCTGATAGCATGACTTTATAGGCTCTGCCGTAGCCCATTGCAAAGGGTCTGACACGTTCACCCTGCAGATGTAGGACACATGAGTTATCCATGATTGGAATATTTTCATCATAATTGTGAGTGAACATCTTTGACTCTATCACATATATGCATTACATCCCACTCCTGGGATGGCCACCTGCAGGGGTAATCACACGTCCTTACTTGCTCCATATAGCCAATATGTGAGACACTTGGCCAGTTGATACATGCACATGTGTCAGGAGGATTGCATGGTGGTTAGAAAAGCTGACACAGCTGTCATACCTACATAGCTGCTATTGGTTCTTCCCCGTGGCATAGCTACACTTTTTTCACACACACTACATTTGTGCGGTCACATCAGGTACATCGGGGCATCAAGGCCATACCTCACTCTCATCTACCGCCTTCCATCAGCATATGCCCATTATGTACCGTCATATATACTCCTGCCAGCTGCTACACCATGGCCCACCAGGAACATTTTAATCATTAACTTGCATCGCTTACACTCTCCTGTGAATGATCTGCACGTCACCACTCCAGCTCAGTCATCCTATTGATGCCCACATTGTGGGGCTTCTGGATCTGCCAAGGGACACTTCTTCCCAATCCTATGCCACACACAGACATTACAGCTTATTATGTAGGCACCCCTCAGTGATACAGTACAGCTGTGTCCCACATGCTCATCCCACTTACTGACTGACACATAAGATACGTATGGATCTGACGGGTCTATCAGCTCTTACCTTTCCTTCCATCCGTCACCTCATATTTGACTATCACAGGGGCTCCCTTATCCTGCATAAAGGTGACTGCCATTTTCGCATGTTAAGGTGCACGCTTGACACCTTAACGCTCGATTTCCTGGCAGCGCTCGATAAGTGGAGTCAAATGCTCTTACCGCCAGAACGCCTACTTCCCGCCCCGGCCTTTACCACCCGATGACACCCTTCCGCTGCCATTACCGCTTACTAACAGGTGCGCCCTTAACGCTCTTTAGTAAACGTAGCCCCAGGACTTTCAGTCTACTGAAGTGCAAATCCAAAGGGTTTCAATTCTGCCAAAGTTTCTATCTAGCCCAAATGCCATTTTTTCCTCCTGCCACAAAACAAATGTTTGGGCCAGTTCAGAAGGATAGTTGGTCCCAGTCTGAGGCCAAGCCCAGGAGGTTTTTTTCCTTCCTATATCAGGAAGCTCCTCCTTCTCTGTATTCAGGAAGCAAGTTTATCTACAGTATATGAAGCTAATTTTGCAATGATTATGGGGAGAGGGTGCTTTTTCCAAGATAAAGATATGTCCTGTTGTTTCATCTACAATGATACTGATTACTAGTAAGAACATCAGAACTACCATACTAAATAAGAGCAATGGTTCATCCGGCCCAATTTCCAGTCTCCAAAAAAGACTGAATGGTTAAGGATGAGAACCAAGGACATGTAGGGCCACCCATCTCCTGTCAATCCCCAGTACTTTTCAGCAGCCCTAGTTTAGGAGGCATGAAACCCAGGGTGCCAGCCCATACGGTTACATTTAATACCCTATAAATGACCTCTTTTCCATAAATTTAGCTTCTTTTTTTTCATTTTCTCACTAAGCACACAAGAAGTAGTCTCCTTTGCATGAGTATTTATCCTAAGTAGAACAGTTAGGGATATTCTTCGCTGTAGAATGATCCAGATGAGAAACAGCTGGTACACCTAATTGAGTCCAGACCCTGTTTCAACAGTATGTTCTTCCATTTTCACTGGATATTTTTCCTTTTTTTCTTTTTTTTTTTAGTTATTCTCTCTCTTCCGAAGTGGATTAATTGCAGTTTTTTCTTTATTGGTAGCTACTCTACAGTAAATATAGCTGTGATATAGTACTGCTTTCCTTAGAAATGCAAATTGGCATTATTTGTTCCTGGAAGCCAAAACACTGGTTTATAATAGCTAGTCCTAAGCCTGACCATCGGAAAATGGCCCGAATCTTCATGGGAGTGTTGACAAGTTGATGTGCAATTGTTCAACAATTTCCGACCAAGTACAAGTGATGAAAATCATATCCCCTATTATAGATCATTCAACAGTACTATGTTGCCTCATGATAAAGCAGGCCACAGAGCAAACTGTTCTGGATGAAACCGAGCCAGCTGCCTATTCCAAGCATTCTGTAATTTACAACAGAAGTCATTAAAAAAGCTGTAGACTTGCATGAGTACTGGGCATTCAATAATATGTTTTCATGTCCATGGAAATTAGGGTGTGGGGTCCTCCAGGACACTCCTTTGTCACCAATTCTTTTTAATATTTATCTAAGTTCACTGGAGGATGCCCTGCAGCCGTGGGATCTATCCTCCCATTTATACGCAGATGACATGATAGAACTAATCCTTGTTCAGGTAACTCTATCCACTATTTAAGATAGATTGGCTAAATGTATTAAGACAATTGAGGTTTAGATGAAGGTCAATCCTGAGAAAACTAAGCGAGTGTGGATAGGCCAGAATCTAATCCATTTCACTACTGACCTCCCGGTACTATTGGGAGTGAAAATTTCATTGATGAAATCATTAAAGGTGTTGGGTATGATTGTGGATTCAACCTTATCAATGGAGGAGCAAGTATGGACAGCACTGTTTAAATTGCATTAGATTCAGCAAATCTGTTCATTTCTATTGATCAACTCAAAGTATTGCTGCAAGTTTTGATAAAAACTCAGTTTGATTAATAATATTTTGTAGCAAATTGGTGCGACAGATGCAGGTTTAACAAAATAATTTAGCGAGGTCATAGTGGGAAACAGCAACATCTTTTTTGCAGGGACTGCATCGGCTGCCTATAGCAACAAGAATTAATTTTCAATTATTATGTTTTGCTTTCAAAATTTGAACCAAAAGGAGCGGAGAAAGACCATGGAGCCACTTGGGTATATAGAGAGAAGTTTATTGGGAGAAGCCAACTTGGTTATGTTTTGGTACTGAGCCTTCATGAAAGGTCTAAAAATACAAATGCAAGCACATATGTAAATAGAAATAATAAAAATACAAAGGGGTATGTTTACTAAACGGTCTTAACGTAGCAGCAGCGATGTTATCGCGTGATACGCAACATTATCGCACGATAATCATCGTGCGATAACGTCATGTATAGCGCGATAATGTCTCCAGCAGCAGTGAGGTGCGCAGAGGGAGGAGAAAGGCACCCCAGAGGGTGGAGTAAGGCTCCCCAGGGGCAGAGAGAAGGGGTCAATGGGCAGAGAGTGGACAGGGAGTGGATCCATGCACACTAACACCGTGAAATAAAGCTCTGAAAATTAGCGTCAGTGAAAACCTCGCGCTAGGCACATTTGCAGGACAGAGAAACCATTTCAGTCAGCAATGTACAGCAAAAGCAGGGAAACCCAGAAAAGTGTTAGTAGTGATACATGTGCAGGAACCAAAAAAAGCAAATAAACATAGAAAATGACCAGAACCACATTTAAAATCCCAATAAGCAAACTGGCCAATAGTGATATTAATGATAAACATAAAGCAACACTACTGACAAAGTGTAAAAAGGAAGATATCATGTTTGCAAGGGTCTATGCTCTGTCCCCCTACAAAGTGAATGATCCCACATTGAAATAGCGCTGATCAGGGTTTTTGTCATTTATATTGGGCAGGTTTGTTATGGCATGCACATGGGTAACAACAGCAGAGTGGGCATGTAGAAAACGGCAACTGTACTGATGCTGTAAATGGGATACAGGGGGCTGCAGGCGGCACATGCTGTGGCGCAGCTGGGGCACAGTGCGGATTAGGCAGATGCCTAGGTGGCACATAGGAATGCCGAAACTGTAAATCAGCAAGACAGCAACTGACGAGGGTCCAACATGGGCACGAGTGTGTGTCCCACAGTGTCACAGGGGAGATTACCCAGCAGGTACCCCCAAGGGCACATAACATTGGCAGGCGGTGCCAGGGGGAAGTGCGCATGTCCATGTAGGCACCCCTACCCGACAACCCACACCATAGGCAGCTGCCTACCGGCACATTGGATGGCCTGGGACTGCACACCACCAGCACCACCGACATAAGGGCATGTCAGCATGGTGGCGGAGGGGTGCTGGTGGCGGAGGGGGCAGTGGCATCTGCCCACACCAGACCACGGCCAAGCCCCATTTAGGTGGGTGCCGTGCACTGCAACAGACAAGGTCTGCCTAACGAACAGTGATGGTATCCCCAGGGAATGACCTGCCCCTGTGGCAACAGTTTGGTGCAGTACACACAGCCAGTGTGTTCAGGGGCAGAAGGTCACAGGTTCAAGTCCCAACTGTGGCTCCTGCCAACCTTGCCCCCATATTTTACCCAGTACTAAATCATGGTAATAAAGAAGGAACCTTTATTGCAGATAAAATAAACACGCCATAAACTCCCATATTTAACCCTACAGAGCACAGACACCATAAACATGTGCAATCCCTAGAGCAGAGTTTCCCAACTCCAGTCCTGGAGGGCCAAACATCATTCAGGTTTCATGCTGTTCCTAATAAATATGCCTGTGCTGCATTTGTATGCACCACCCCAATTGTATGCAAATGTACCTCATGCATATTCATTAGGGACAGCATGAAAACCTGAACAGTGTTTGGCCCACCAGGACTGGAGTTGGGAACCTCTGCCCTAGAGCAGTGGCCAACAGGGGCACAAACACCCACACCACAGGCTCCACTATCCAACGGCTCATGGAAAGTCAGGCCATTGTGCCCTGCGCGGAGCAGCATCTACCAATACTAGCAACTGCATATCTTAGCAATGCTGTCCTAAACTTGGGAACACGTTCCACATATATCAAAAGGTTGCTATGATTAATGTCAGCTAATAAATCCTAAGTTAAACACGATTTGTTGATAGAGTTTCATCATAGCAACCTTTCCGATATCTGTGGAGTGTGTTTCACTTTTTGTTCCTGACAGTGTTTACCACCCCGGGGAGTGACCCTAACAGTATTGAGTACCATAGCAATGCCTGCACTGTGCCCAGGACTGGTGTGGCGGCCAGGGCTGCCAACCACCTCTATATTTGCACAATGCTGAAAAAGGTGTCAGAGTGTGTGTATGTCTATCCAGTGTTTTGTGGCTGCCTACACCTTACTGAGCCCACAATGCTTGCACTGTTTCCAGTGTTAGCCTGCCAATGTGCATAATGAGGAGCAAGGTACTGTGGGTATGGCCCGGACAGGGCAGCCTGGGCAGGCTGCATCTGCACAGGGCATAGGGCAATGGCTGGGACATTGTACTTCCCGACTACCACCTGCACGGACAGGGTGGCCACAGCATGTCATGCTGGGATGCTGGGAGGTCACTCTCACCCTGACTGAGCAGTGATCATGGCATGGCTAGGTTCCCCCATAGTGCTGTATAGGGTTTCTCTCAAATGATATTTATGAGTTTCTTTTCTTGGGGACCAATTGCTAACATACCTGTGTGGTGTGTGTGTTCATATCCCATTTTTTGGGTGCGCACAGTTTCTCCAGGAACATGCACTGTGTACTAGCTAGCAGACTCTTTGCTGTTAGCATGTGTATGGCTGAAACACCTTGCAGGGTGGAGATTGACTGTGCCCTCTGCTTGTGAATGTCAGATATTGGTGGGGGGCAGATGAGCTTTTCCAGGCCTGTCTGCTAGTACCCTGTGTGATGCGTACAGATCTGCATTGATTGCTCTGTAGGGTGCCTATTCCCCAGCAGGACTGGGGTTGATGGTCCCCTCTACTGGCACCATTGCAGAGATGTAGAATGTGGATCTGTTGGTGGGCAATCCTGTCCCCCACCCTGACCCACAGAGATTGGGTTGGCTGGTGCTACATAATCCTCTTTTGGGTCCAAACACCACCCTTCATTTATAACATGTGACCATGACCACCACACAGGAAATGCACTGTTCTGGGTGCATTATAGACCACAAGGACTAAACGCGACTAGAAAATATAGATGGACACAGGTGTATCTACAAGGACTACCTATCACACAATGGTACTGAGGGGGACCTGCAGCACAGTCTATCTCAGCCATACTGTGTGCTGCGGACCTGGTGCTAGATGCCCCACCTCACCCTCAGGGTGAGCACAGGAACCGTACAATGTCACGGTCTGTAGCTACTCTGTGCCAGTAACACACACGGTCAGTTCCCCCTACCAGGCCGGGGTGCTATAGAGGTGCATACCCCATCTTGTGATCAGATGTTGACTGCTGATCTGCATGTGCTGTGCATCATGGGTACGGGTGGGTTTACCCTATCTTGGTAACCACAGCACACAGTTTGTGTGGTGACCTGCAGTCTTTCTGCAGCCAGCCAGCAGTATGTTAGATGCTATAGAGATATAGCCCACTGGTTGCTTTAATGACTGTGGAGGCAGAGGTCATGGGTTTGATCCCACAGTGGTGTTATTTAATAAGGCTGTCTGAGGCTTTTCCTTTTAATTTAAATCAGTGCTGCCAGCAGAAACACCCTCACAGTGCCGTAGCCTAAGGTGCCTCATAAGGCGTGCTATAGGGCACCCTATAAGGTACCCTTTAGGACACATTATAAGGTGCCTTGGCAGACAAGGTACTTTATAATGTGCCCTATGGAGTGCCTTATAGGGCGCCTTGTGCGGCACCTTAGGTTACGACACTGTTAGGCACTGATTTAAATTAAAAGGAAAAGCCTTAGACAGCCTCTTACATAGCACCACTGCAGGATCAAACCCATGACCTCTGGCTCCACAGTCATTGCAGTAACCAGTAGGCTACATCTTTATAGTTTCTAAGACTGTGCTGGCATGAACTTAGGGTTAACACGCATTAACGTTCCATGGCGCACACTATTGCGCAATACCGATTCCTTGCAACCTTCCCTCCAGACCGCCCACTACCTTATATGGCATTCTTCACATTAACGCTGCAACTAGCCCGGTAACATTAAGGGGTGTGTTTACTAAACCATCTTAACGTAGCAGCGGCGATGTTTATTTATTTATTTATTTGTTTTTATATACCGTCTTTCTACAAGTCAAGACGGTTCACATGAAACATTATAGTACAGTATATTACAACTGTTTACAAGGAACAAGGAAAACAATATAAGTAATATAACTAGGTAACAAGTAACAATTAACAATGTAACAGATAATAGGTACGAATGTGGCAGTAGAACTGACTACCATGATCGGAGATCGAGATCAAAGGTTAACTTTTTACATTAGATAAATATGCCTACGGTTAATTTTGTAAAGATTTGGGGGCAACTTGGGTAAGAGGTAGATCATGAAGGTTAGGAGCTAGGGTGGGAGGGAAAAATACTCTAGGAAGAGGTGTGTTTTTAGTTTCCTGTGGAATTCAAGGTGGCTCTCACAGTTGCGCAGTTCGGGAGGGAGGGTGTTCCATAAGGATGGGGCGTAGAGGGAGAAGGCCCTATTGCTAGTAAATTGTTTACAGTACCTTTTGGCTGTTGGTATGGATAGCAGGTTTTTGGTAGAGGTACGATGTGTTCTTGTGTTACTAGGAAAGGTAAGGAGTGAAGTGAGGCAGGGTGCTGATTCATTTACAATTATTTTATGAATAAGAGTAAGGACCTTAAATTTAGCTCTGTGTTGTATGGGGAGCCAGTGAAGGTCGTGGAGGACAGGTGTGATATGAGCACTTCTGGGCTTGTTGGTTAACATGTTATCACATGATATGGACTTGTTGGTTAACATGTTATCACATGATATGTAACATTATCGCACAATAACGCAACATTATCGCGTGATAACATTATTTATATTTCGAGTGATAACGTCTCCGGCGGCATTAAGGCGCACAGAGGGCGGAGAGAAGGGGTCAATGGGTGGGGGTGGGTGGGTGGGAGAGGTGCCTGCTGAACTAACACCGGCATCTGAAGACCAGAAAATTAGCGCCAGTGAAAACCTGGCGTTAGAGGCACATTTGCAGGAGAGAGAAAACATTTCAGTCAGCAATGTACAGCAAAGGCAGGGAGACCCAGAAAAGTGATAGTAGTGATACATGTGCAGCAACCAAAGATGCAAACACCATATAAAACGACCAGAACTATAAGTGAAATCTGAAACACCAAGCTGGCCAAGAGCAACAATATTGATGAAGAGTACTCAACACCACCTATAAAGAATAAAAAGGAGGATCGCAATTCAGGAAGGGTCAAGTCACATTCCCCCTACAAAGTGAATGTTCCAACACTGAAATAGTGTTGACGAGGGTGTTCTGTGGTGTCTATTGAGCAGCTTGCTTTTGTGGCAATCACATTTTCAGCAACAGCAGAGTGCCCACGTAGGAAAGGGCACTATGGTCATGGTGTAAATGAGGTACAGGGGGCTGCAGGCAGCACATGCAGTGGGCCAGCTGGGGCACAGTGCAGATTAGGCAGATGCCTAGGTAGCACATGGGAATGCAGAAACTGAAAAGCAGCAAGACAGCAACAGACCAGGGTCCAACATGGCCACGAGTATGTGTCCCACAGTGTCCCAGGGGACAGTACCCAACAGGTACCCCCAAGGGCACATAACATTGGCAGGCTGCGCTGGGGGGAAGTGCGGATGTCCATGTAGGCACCCCTACCCCAGACCCCACACCATAGGCAGCCACCTAGCGGCACACTGGATGGCATGGGACTGTGCACCACCGGCATAAGGGCATGTCAGCATGGTGGTGGAGGGGTGCCGGTGGCGGAGGGGACAGTGGCAGTTGCCCACAGCAGAGCAAGGCCATGCCCTGTTTAGGTGGGTGGCGTGCAGTGCAACAGATAAGGTCTGCCTGAAGAACAGTCATGGGATCCCCAGGGAACTGCCTGTCTCTGTGGCAACAGTTTGGTGCAGTACACCCAGCCAGTGTGCTCAAAGGCAGAATGTCACCGGTTCAAATCCCAGCAGGCACTCCTGCAGACCATGTCCCAATATTCTACCGTACAGAGCACATACTCCATAAACATGTCCAATTCCTAGAGCAGAGGTTCCAAACTCCGGGCCTGGAGGGCCAAACACCAGTCAGGGATGTCCCTAATAAATATGCATGAGATATATTTACATGCACTGCCCCATTTATGAAAACTGTGACAAGGCAGAGGTTGCAGAACCTAAAAATAGGGGTTTAAAACACTTTTTGTCCTCAGAAGCTGTCAGTAAACCAGGTCAGGAAAGGGTTAAGGATTCAGCCCTGAAAGCTGTTCTGCACAGGAAAGCAGAAAGAGAGCCACACCCTAGCTTCAGGCAAACCCAGGGAGCTGACGTGGGAGGAAAAGGGGCGGAGTCACACCTGATAGGGCAGCCCTGTTCACATAACCAGGAAGCAACTGTTAGTCAGACAGAACGAGAACGAGCAGAGGAACTCGAACAAGGAAGAGAGAGAGAACACTACGTGGAGTTCCATGAGCAGCAAGGAGAAAGAGAGCAGTTCCAGGAAGGTCCAGGAGAGTCAGATCCAGGGAGAGATCTGGGGACCAGGAGAAGCAAAGCCAAGAGCAACCGATACCCGGTTGGCACAAGGTGCTTGGGGAGTTGCTGGCCAGACGGCAGAGAGACAGCCAGGTCTCAGGAGTGCCGTCTGAAAAAGCTTCCAGGAAGGAACTACCGTGAGCTGCACAGCAAACAAAAACAGGTCAGAGACTATTTTAAACCTCAGGGGAAAAGGTCAGATACCTTGCCTGGAAGGGATAGGAGTAGTTCTCTGGAATCTTCTCTCAAAGCCAGAATTATAAAGGAGAGATTGGGAAGAGAGAAAGTCCCATTCAAAAGACTGCAAAAGTTTTCATGCTACAGAGAACGTGACAGGAGCTCTAACTCTGAGTATAGCCCAGGTGCCTTTCAGCAAGTTACTAATTGCAGGCAGCACAGACACGGGCAAGAGTTAGACTCTGAAGAGCACGCTGTGTTAAAAGAACTAGTGAAGCAGTATCAAGGGAAATATTTGCCTCTCAACCAGAAAGCACATACTAGGCAGACCAGAAGGAAGGTGAGCCCTTTTTGTGATGTTTTAAAAGGTGCTGGTGATTTGGAATCATTACAAGTGCCTAGGTATTTTAGAGATAACAAACGGAAGCAGCTTAAAGCACTAATTAAGCAGTGGCAGTCTGTAGACTCCCTTAACCCAGGTCTTAAGGACATATCAGACCCAGAGCTGGAGGATATGCAAATTGATGCACCATTAAGTGATAGCAGTGGATCAGCTATGGACTGTGGGGTTTGTTATAAGGAATGAAAGCCATATAAGTGTATCCTGTAAAAGGAGTGAAAGCTGTACAAAGATATCCTATAGAAGTGCTGAGAAAGCCTATTTGCTATAACTGGAGTTTCCACGGAGAAAGGCAGCGTTCTGCCTGTGGGAAACTCAAACCTAATTAATTCAGCTGTGAAGAGAAGTACAAGGCTGTGAAAGTTTTCCTGTGTTTAAAGCATGTATATGAAAGCAATGCCAATGGAGAGAAACAGCTGTTGTATTTGAAGCTGAAGGAAGTTTGAAAGCTGAATGTTTTGTTTTGAGTTTGTACCTGAGAAGCATCAGGGGATTCTTGGACTTTTATTTGACACAATTGCGTAGCACTATCTTTTGTCTGTGTTTGGGGAAGTAGTTCACCAAACTCCTGTGCGGCAATAAAGTTATTGTTAAACCCACGGAGGCCTTTGCTGTATTTACTTGGACCACAACTACAACGGACACCAGGCTGCAGCACTTAGAAGGTTTATAAATATGTATTCCCCTATGCATCACATGCCAACCCCTCCTAGGCAACCGCCTATATATACCAGAGGGTGCTGAAGTGTGACAAAACGTATCCATGCATATTCATTAGGGACAGCCAGGAAAATGGAATTGGGTTTGGCCCACCAGGGCAGGCGTCTGGAACCTCTGCCCTAGAGCATCAGCCAACAGAGGCACAAACACCCACACCCACACCCACACCCATGGGCTCCACTATACAAAATCTCATAGAGAAGCAGACCTTTGGGCCCTGCATAGAGCAGCAGCTACCACTATTTGCACCTGTATGCCTTAGCACTGCCATCATAGACATGGAAACACGTTCCATATATATAGCAAAAGGTTGCTATGCTTAATGTCAGATCACAAATCCAAAGTTAAACCAATTTGTTAAAAGAGATTCATCAAAGCAACCTTTCAGATATATGTGGAGTGTGCTTCCAGATATGTTTACGACAGTGGTTACCACCCCAGAAAGTGACCCTAACAGTATTACGTTCCTTCGCACTGCCTGCACTGTGCCCAGGACTGGTGTGGCGGCCAGGGCTGGCAACCACCTCTATCTTTGCATAATGCAGAAATAGGTGTGGGAGTGTGTATATGTCTATCCAGTGTTTTGTGGCTGTCTACACCTTACTGAGCCCACAATGCTTGCACAGTTTCCAGCATTAGCCTGCCAATGTGCATAATGAGAGGCAAGGTATTGTGGGTATGGCCCAGACAGGGCGGTCTGGGTAGGATGCATCTGCACAGGGCATAGGGCAATGGCTGGGATATTGTAGTGCATGACCACCACCTGCAAGGACAATGTGGCCATAGCATGTCATGCTGGGAGGTCACTCTCACCCTGACTGAGCAGTGAGCATGGCATGTCTAGGTTCCCACATAGTACTAGACAGTGTTTCTGTCAAGTGGTGCTTGTGGGTTCTTGTTTTTGGAGTCCAATCTCTGACAAACCTGCTTGGTGTTTGTGCCATATCCCATGTTTGGGTGCACGTTGTTCCTCTAAGAATATGCACTATGTATTTGCTAGTAGACTCTCTGCAGTTAGTATGTGTATGGCCACAACACCTTGCATGATGCAGCAGGTGTACCCTGACTGCTCTCTGCTGGTGACTGTCAGATCATGGGGGGCAGGTAGCTGAGCTGACCAGGCACACTACCTGTCTGCTAGTGGACCTATCCCATCTGCATCAGCTGTCCGCTCGCCAGCAGGACTGGGGTTGCTGGTCCCACAGTCTGTCATCATGTACCTCCACTGCCCCCCATTGCAAACAGTGAGAGTGCAGGTTTGTTGGGGGCAGATCATGTCCCCCACCCTGACCCAGAGAGGGCAGTTTGCTACATCCATCATCATCATCATGTGCAACCTGATACACCCCTGCTCCTGAAACAAGTGACCATGGCAAGCACTCTGGATATGCATTATGCTGGTTGCACCATGGTTCACAAGGACCAGACATAACTGGCAAATACAAATGGACACAGAAAACACCTGAGGGTGTTTGCAACAAATACCTGTCACACACTGGCACTGATAGAGACCTGCAGCAAAGCCTACCTCACCCAATGCGGGTACTGCGGACCTGGTGCTGGCCACCCCACCTCACCCTCAGGGTGAGCACAGAACACACACAATAGCATGGCCTGTAGGTACGCTGTGCCAGTAACATGCACGGTCATTCTCCCCTATCAAGCTGACATGCTATAGAGGTGCATACCCCATCTGGTGAGAAGATGTAGATTGCTGTTCTGCATGTGGATTGCATTATGGGTACTGTTGGTTCTATCCTATCCTGGTAACCACAGCAGTTTGTTCGGTGACCTGCACTGTTTCTGTAGCCAGCCACTGGCATGGTAAGTCCCATATTGGTGTAGCATCATGGGTTCAATTCTCTCTGTTCCCCTTCTTTTTATGCCTGTCCTACACAACTACATTCCATTCCTGTAAAAGTCATATCTGTGCAGATCTGTGCTGCTGGCACATTATACCCTCATCACAGTTGCCAACCATCCTTCTGTCTGTCTATGTGTGTGTTCCAGCTGTGTGGTGTCCTGCCCTACTGTGCAGGCTGCTACCTCATGCCCTGCACTGGTACACATTTCTGCATTGCGGCTCTTCATGCTTGCCTCTCCTGTGTCTGCTCTGCATGGCACTACCACGCCTCTCTCCCCCTGTCATTGCACTTATCCTGCCACCTCTACCTCCTCCAGTGGACACTTATTCCCATCCTCTGCCACACACTGTCATTGTTGCACTTTACAGTACCATCACCTTGTACATCGGTACAGCTGCCCCCAATATGCCCCCTTATCAACAAAAAACCTCTCCAAAACAATCACAGAAACACATCCACAATATTCATGACAGAACTAATGACTAACTCAAGAAACTTTACATATATCACACAACATGCAAAAATTCCACTCAGCTTTCGGCTATATCAATATTGTAAATAACCACTAGTAATTAATTATGTTGTGCTCCATGTTATATAACCTGTACATAGCTTTAATAAGTTACTGTTATAGTTAACGTTCAAAACATGTTCCCTGTAATTACACTTGTATATAGTTAAAACATAACGTTCCTTGTAAATGTATACAGAAGTATACAAATGTTCTGTTCACTGTTTAATGTAAACCGCCCCTGATCTCTGGAAGGGGCGGTATAGAAGAAACTGTTAAATAAATATGTTTGTCCACTTTACTAGCTGCCACATGGGCTGCACACAGATTTGGCAGGTCCATCAGCTCCAATATCTACTTCCTTCCATCACTTGTTCATTGCCTTTCCTTGGTGCTCTGTGCAGTGTTAGGGTTACATCTGTGTTTGGCCCATACAGTTCATGCTTGTGACCTTGGGGCACCTTACTGCCCTTGGGCACCATATCTTGTGTCACCTTAGCCTCCTTGGGGCATCTTTAGTGGTAACTTAGGTTTGGCCAGCCTTGGCGGGTGCCAACCTTTCGTGCTGCCCTCTGGGGCACATTATGACCCACATTGCATGATGTAGTGCTTTATGATGTGCATTAAGGTGTGCCCTAAAAGGTGCATTAGGTTGCGGCACTGGGGTGAGGCTTCTTTTGGATGACAGTACAGATTGTTGGGATGTGTCTGACTGTTACAAGCAGCAAAAGGAATTGCCACAGACAGCTTTTTAACTGAGCCCACTGAGGGATTGAACTCATAACCACTGCAGCAGCAGTCAATGTCTTCACCAGTGTGCTATACCTCTCTTGCTTTGACCACAGGTCACCACACGAAGTTAAGGTTAATGTGCGATAACATGCCACCGCTCCCTCTATCGTGCGATAACGGACAAGGCATCCTCTATTGCTCGAAAACCAGCCATTGCTACCTTAACGCCAGAATGCCCATTACCTTATATGACATTTGTCACGTTAACGTTGCATCTAGTGCCGGTAACATTAGGACCGTTTAGTAAACATACCCCTAAGACGATTTAGTAAACATACCCCAAAAAGTCAAAATGATAACCACTTACCACTCTTCAATAAGCATTCAATGATATGAAAACAATTGATCATAAAAAAACATAAATAGATATCCATAATGAAGTTACCTATGTCTTGAGGCAGTGAGTGTGAAATGATTTTTTATATTAGAATTATTTACACTGTTGATTACAATTTAATATCATGTGGTTGCCTATAAATGAGTTGTCCTATTAGGAGATGTTTTTATGATGTATGTTTCTCAGTCCTTCCCCTTCTTAATATGTTAATATGTTTTTTGTTTTGATACTGTATTATTATGGTTATGTATGTATTTTTTATTGTTCATAATTCTAATGACTCAGCTGAATATTTATTATTAAGTTTTATCTGTTTATGATTTATCTTTTTAATTGTATTACGAGTCTTTTATAGTTTGGGAAAATTATTTGATATTTATCAATTTTATGTTTATTTTTTAAATTAGATTGATTCAGCTGGATGTAATTATTTTACTGTTTCTGCTCTCAGATTTATAGAGTTATATAATTATTTTCATTTTAAGACTTACATATTTAGCCCTTACTGTTGGGCAATTTATGTGATTTGATGATTGATTCTTCACATATCATTAAATGCTTATTGAAGAGTGGTATGTGGTTATCTTTTTGACTTCTTTTAGTTTCCTTTTGTATTTTTATTATTTCTATTTATATATGTGTTTGTATTTTTAATTTTGGATCCCTGATGAAGACTCAGTGCTGAAACGTAGACAAGTTGGGTGTTCCCAGTACACCTCACTAGTGGCTCCATGGTTTCTCTCTACTCCTTTTGGCCCTTATCCTTTATGTAGGCTACACCTCCTGTTTTTGGCCTTTGTTTTCAAAATGTTTGCACGGACATGCATTAGATTATATGACCTCTTGTTAAATTTCATGCTCCAGTGAGATTGTTGTGTTCTGTAGTTGCCAACAAATTTGGCAATGTCATCACAAAAGGATTTTTTTTGTAAGCATATTTTTGATAAAGTGTTTGTGGTTCAGGTTCAGGTTCAAAGGGAATGGAATTTGTTGTCTACTGAAGTCACATTAATGTTTTTTAAGTCAATGCTGACCCAGCACCTCCTGGGGTTTTGTGGCAGTATGACTAGAAATAGAAATCTAGGCCTTTCACCTGAGGCAATAGAGGGTTCAGTAATCTGCCCAAGGAATTCTAGTGGGAATCAAACCCTGGTCTACTTGGTTACTAAGACTGTGCTCTAACCATTAGGCTACTCCTCCATGCTGTAGGAATGTTAGGCAACTCTTAAAAACACATCATTATAGAAAATATTTGGAGCAATAGAATTATGGTCTTGTAGTATATTGTGTTAGTGAAACAGTGATGGTATATATATGTAATGTTTTATGATGTTTTCATGACATAATCTTAATTTTTTGCTGCAATCTACTTAAGATTTATTGGTATGGGCAGAATATAAATTACAGGAATTAAATTAAATTAATTCTGACATTTGTAAATTGCCTTTACATACTGGTGCTCAAGGTGGGTATATAAGTTGCCTGCGGACACTCGCCAACTGTACATAGGATCATCTTTTTAATGGGCTGCACTTCAAGTTGATTTCCGATTGGATACCAGGGAGAGTTTTTCTCTATTGTGAGGTATACAACAGTCTTCACTTAACACAGCAACACAGCAGTTGTTGGCAGAGAAAAATCTCTGAGCCCAGCCAGTTGGCCCAGTTGGTCCCTGTCCACTAAAGCCCCATCATTTCACACCCTTGCTCTTATCACCTCTCTCTATCTAACCTAAGCAAGCCTAAAATCGTCATGATTTTGGTTGTTGCTGTTATAGAGTGAGTTTCTCTCAGCATAATCAAGAATAAGATGTCTAAGCAATCTAAAACAGGACTTTGGGGCCCTTTACTAAAGGTGTGCACTTACTGTACAATTGGTGGCCAAACCAACACGAACTATGTGCACCTGTCGGAAGTGTGTCCAACAAGTTCTCGTCAGTCAACATGTGGATGTGAATGCCAATATGCAGTGTAATTACTGCAGATGTACCCATAGAGTTATTGTTATGTGCACCACGTTGATTGTTACATCGCTTCGAAGAACACGGCAGTTGCCCTCACGCTAACGGCAGTGTGTTCTCCATAGCCACACTCACCACCTTAGCATGCAATGGCCGATTACCATGCATTTTAGCAGCCAGCAGGTGGTATACCCTCACATTAGTGTTCACTATGGCTGGTTATAACATGCTAAAACACATGTTAACTGGTTAGTAGCAGTAAGTAAAAGAGCTCCTTAGAGCTTTTCATTTTGTTACAGCTCAAGACAGCAAGTGCGTAGTGTCTTCTCCAAGAACCACAAAAAACAGCGCTTAACAGAAAGTAACTAAGAAACAATACTTCAGCCTCTAAAACCAAATAGTGCTGTCTGATGACTGCATCTTCAGTAAGCAGGCTTAACACGTGACTTTTGTATATCTGCTGGTTGGCGATTCCAGGATTTCTCGGTCCCCTCAGTGAAGTATTTTCTCACATTTCTGCTGCATCTGTCTCTCTCACTTCACATCTCGACTCCTCCTCCATGATACTTTGCAAAGGAAAAGGCCTCCTCTTCCTTGTAATCTTGTATGAAATGGAACAATCTCAGAGTTTTTAGGAGTTGAATGTTTTGATGAGACACATCTTTATCTTTTCCTGGCATGTGTTGGAATAGAGGATGCTCTTTTGGGACCAAACTAAAAAAAAACCATCCAATTTCTGACCAGAATTTTATGTTGCCAGCTTTACCCTTTTTTATTTATCAAGAAAACTTTGGCAGTCGATTTTAAACCTGTGGGCTATAATTAAAACGGATATGAAACAAACTTTAAGCCGCTATTAATTTTGTTAATATGCTTTGGGGCGTTTATATAGCATCTGGATTGTAGTGAGAGATAAATATGCAATTGAAGAAGGGCTAGCAGCGGGGTCTAGAGTGCCAACGTTTCCAGGGCAATCCACTGTCACCGCCGCTGCCCCCTCTTTGAGATCTGCATCAGCAGCAATGACTTTTTGGGCCCCGTTCCTAGGATTTTAATTGCAGAACTGCTAGACTTATATTATAAGAAATATCACCAACCTGCAATCCTTCCTCAAGCACCTGAAAACCCTCCTATTTTCTGAACACTATGGCCCCACCACCTACTCCCCCCCCCCCCCACTCTAAGCCATACCGTAGATATGTTATATATACAAGAACTGTTACTGTAAATAGTTAACCCATGCCATTTGTACATAATTCACCGTTATATGTTTTATGTAACTGGGGCTTTTGTTCAATGCAAAGCGCTTTGACCCGGTGAAAATGGCATATAAGCCGAGCTAAATAAATAAATAAATAAAATCCACTTGATGCCTTGGTCAAAGAGCATAGTGCATGAAATTCCTCAGCAGATTCAGAACATTCCCCTGACTGAAAAACCAGAACCTTGCATTGAAGAAAGACAGAAACTCTCAGGAGCTCCCAGCGAGCGAGGCAGAAGAGGAATGGTACTGACGATCCCTAAACGCAATGTAAACACTCTCTGAAGAGCAGCCTCCAATGCACACGAGTCCCGGCCCTGCCTGCTGTTGAGAGCTACCACTTTACCTACTTCTCCAAACTCCATCCCCTCCAGCCTCCCTGTATTACACAAGTCTGCTTCTGGAAGTCATTCCAACTTTTGTTGAATAACCCTGCCAGGGTGCATCCGCTCTTGTCCAAAAAAGATACTGTTCTCCGGCTCTTTCTTGTTAACACTTGCCAATGATGGGAGAAATGCAGTTTCTTTCAAAGCCGTCTGTGTAAATCCTGCTGTTTTACCTGTCTCCCTGCAGGAGAAACCCTCTTTTAAAAATAGGTACAGAGCTATTTTCATGTATGGTTAAGCCTCCTCCGGCTTTGCCAAGTGCCATTATGGAATCAAATTTTTAAAAAAGTGAGGGCTTGTCACCGAAAACATCCTGTTTCTATTTGAAAAGAAGCATAACATTTAGATAATTATGTAGTCATTTTTTTTCTTCTCTCCCGAGACACCCTTAATTATAGTCTCTCATTTCCCTCCCCCCCTCCAAAATCTTTGGAATGTTTTTCCTTAAAGCGGAAATATTTCTGTGTGTCTTAATGGCCCCAGAAACAGGAGTAGTTAACATGCATTTACAGGAACCCTTCAGATAGTCGACAGCTGCAGACACGTTGCGTCTTGTTTTCTCATCTTATTCTTCAGAGATTCATCAAATTAAAAGACTCTCTTCTAATTATTATTTTTAACCAGCTCATGCATTACCTTGGCAACACCTGTAACCTGTCATGCTAGTGAAGCTCTCCAAATCTGGTTCTTTGAGCGCCAACCTTTGCATACGTTATCAATGTAGGATTATATCTGATTATTCCATTGTTTGGTCTCATATACCTCTTTGGGGTGAACGTTGGTCTGAGAAAAGTGGTATATAAGTATGACATGATATAATATAACATTTAAAGCCTCTACCCCTCCCCCCGACTCCGATAGCTATCATTTCTAAGCTTCTGCACTTTGCATGTAAGCATAATTTCCCAGAAAAGGGATTCCGAGGATGGATTTTAATATTAAAAAATGAATGAAAGAAGTATGAAACTAAACTGAGGGCCTGATGAAGTCCAGGGTTTTCCATAGACAAAAAAATGGGAGAAACCCAACTCCCCGTGAGCAGGGCCTGAGTATACCCGAGGAGAACACTCGTCCTATAGATCGTCCCATTTTGAACCTTTGCACAACACATTGTCTTCCGTTCCTAGATCAAATATAACACATTGCAGTAAAGTACAAAACACTATTTCTTTTAAAGGAACAGTTGAGCATTTACAAATTTCTCTTGTTGAATACAGTTTCAATGAGATTCCCTTGGATCTTCCTGATCCCTTCATCAGGACCAGTGTTAAATATGCTGGGGCCCACGGCAGAAATTTAGGAGAACATACATAAGAAATTCCATACTGGGTCATACCAAGGTCCATCAAGCCGAGTATCCTGTTTCCAACAGTGGCCAATCAAGGTCACAAGTACCTGTCAGGTTCCCAAAAAGACACACAGGTTCCACAGTGCTTGTCCTGGGGTAAGCAGAAGATTTCCTGGGCCCTCTTTAATAATGGTTTATTGGCCTTTCCTCCAGGAACTTGTCCAAACCTTTTTTAAACCCAGCTACACTAACTGTACTGCATGAAGACTGGAGGATGGCCAATGTAACGCCAATTTTTTAAAAAGGGTTCTAGGGGTGATCAGGGAAACCACAGACCGGTGAGCCTCACATCAGTACTGGGCAACATGGTAGAAACCATTATAAAGAAAAAAACTACTCAACATGTAGATGGTCATGGTAGAAATGGGAGAAAGCCAACATGGATTTAGCCAAAGAAAGTCTTGTCTTACTAATTTGTTATATGTTTTTGAAGGTAGGAATAAACAGGTGAACAAAGGTGAGCCGGTCAATACAGTGTATCTGGACTTTCAGAAAGCCTTTGACAAGGTCCCTCATGATCCTCATGACCCACCTGATCTCCTTTTTCTTTCCCCTTGCTTTATCCCTGCCTTCACCTTCTGTGTTTGTCTTGACTAGATTGTAAGCTCTGATGAGCAGGGACTGTCTCTTACATGTCTGTGCAGCGCTGTGTACGACTTGTAGCGCTATATAAATGCTCAGTAGTAGTAGTAGTAGAGATTCTTGGCAAAACTAAAGAGTCATGGGATAGGAGGCAGTGTACTATTGTGCATCAGGAACTGGTTAAAAATAGAAAGCAGAGGGTAGGGCTAAATGGCCAATTTTCCCAATGGAGAAAGGTGAATAGTGGAGTATCCCAGGGATCTGTGCTGGGTCTGCTGCTTTTTAACATATTTATAAATGATCTGGAAAGGGGAATAATGAGTGAGGTGATCAAATTTGCAGATGACACAAAATTATTCAAAGTTGTTAAAACACAAGAGGATTTTGAAAAAATTGCAAGAGGACTTTTATAAATTGGAAGACTGGACGTCCAAATGGCAGATGAAATTTAATGTGGACAAATGCAAAGTTATGCACCTAGGAAAGAACAATCCAAACTATGGTTACAGGTTCCACATTAAGAACCACCACCCAGGAAAAAGATTTAGGCGTCATCATGGATAAAATTAGTGTA
Organism: Ichthyophis bannanicus; assembly: GCA_033557465.1. Lineage (NCBI taxonomy): Eukaryota > Metazoa > Chordata > Amphibia > Gymnophiona > Ichthyophiidae > Ichthyophis > Ichthyophis bannanicus. Next base: position 248,284,082 of record CM066041.1, on the reverse strand, counting down.
GCTGGGTTTAAAAGAGTTTGGACATGTTCTTTGAGGAAAGGTCCATAAACCATTATAATTATTATTTAAGAAGTCCCGGGAACTCGAGGAACCTGTGTATCTTTTTGGGAACCTACCAGGTACTTGTGACCTGGATTGGCCACCATTGGAAACAGGATACTTGGCTTGATGGACCTTGGTCTGACCCAGTATTGCATTTCTTATGTTCTTATGTTTGCAACTCCCAAATCTTCAACTCTATAACTTGGGGTGCCTTTTCCATTTGTAAGAGACTGAGATGTTCACGCTCGGGAGGTAATTGCAAGTGGGGTTGTCAAACGGTGGCTGGCAAAATAGAAAACCAGCTAGTCTAAAGGCCAGTTTTCTGCTGACCGCCAATCATTCCCAAATTCTGCCATCACCCTTTACCTCCTTCAGCCGTGACCATGCTGCTACCAAAATCCTGGTGAGGTCTGTATCAGCGTTGGCACAGGAAACACCAAGAGTGTGGGGCCTGTTTTTAGACCATGCATGTGCCGAGGTGGCTCTTCCAAGTCAGATGTTGGTGGGTGTGGGATCCGCAGAGCCGTCTCAGCGCATGAATGCTCTAAAGGCAGGCCCCATGCTTTTGCCATTTCCTGTGTCAGCACCTCCACATCTTTTGCGATACTGCTTGGACATGGTATGGGCAGGGACTGCGATGGATCACTGGGAGGGAGGGGCAAGTAAAGAAATATAAGGGGGATGCTGAAATGGGGAGATGGGGACACGCCCTGAGGGGAGATGCTGGACATGAGGGCATAGGGATAGACTGCGGGGATATACTGGATGTGGGGGGGAATAAGGATAGAGAAAGTAGATGCTGGATGTGGGAGGTGGATAGAGACACAGAGAGGAGATGCTGGATATGGGGGCATAGGAATACAGAGGAGAGATACTGGAGAAGGGGAAGACAGGGACACAGAGAGGAGATGCTGGATATGGGGGCATAGGAATACAGAGGAGAGATACTGGAGAAGGGGAAGACAGGGACACAGAGAGGAGATGCTGGATATGGGGGCATAGGAATACAGAGGAAGATACTGGAGAGAAGGGGAAGACAGGGACACAGAGAGGAGATGCTGGATATGGGGGCATAGGAATACAGAGGAAGATACTGGAGAAGGGGAAGACAGGGACACAGAGAGGAGATGCTGGATATGGGGGCATAGGAATACAGAGGAAGATACTGGAGAAGGGGAAGACAGGGACACAGAGAGGAGATGCTGGATATGGGGGCATAGGAATACAGAGGAAGATACTGGAGAAGGGGAAGACAGGGACACAGAGAGGAGATGCTGGATATGGGGGCATAGGAATACAGAGGAGAGATACTTGAGAAGGGGAAGACAGGGACACAGAGAGGAGATGCTGGATGGGGGGAGGGGTGGATAGAGACATAGAGAGGAAATGTTGGACTCAAGAGAGGGATAGGGACATAAAGGGGAGATACTGGATGGGGTGCATAGGGATACAGTGGGGAGATGTTGGACACAGGGCAGGATAGGTACATAGAGGGGAAATGCTGGGTATGGGAGGTTGTTGGACATAGCCGATAGGGACACAGAGGGAAGATAATGGACATGGAGGGATAGGATGACACTGGATGGAAGAGGGAGGAAAGATGTTAGATAGGAGGGGAGGAAAACCAGATGGAGAAAGAGAGGAGGAGATGTGGACATGGAGAGAGAGGGGAAGAGTAATTCAAAGACTGAGAAATAAGAGGCTGGGGAAAGAAAGAGAACTAGGTAATGGGAAGTTTGGGATGAAGGAAAGAAATGGAAAACTAGCAAGATATAGTAAAAAGACTGAAATTGAAAAGTGGTTGGTGAGAAGAAGGAGTCAGTGAAATCTGGACAGAGAAGAAGAAAAATGATCACAAGAAAACTAAAAGGAAGATATTGAATGGGTAAAATCAGGGACTACAAATACCACACTGCAATGCTTCTCAACGGTGTGCCTTGGGAAAGTCCTTGGGGTGCCCTGGTGCTGACAGCCAGGGCTTATGAGGTGCTGGTTCCATCTCAATGGACAGTATCCCTGAAAATAGCTATCACTTCCTGTTCCAGCCCCATCTTTCCCAAGCAGGACGCAGACCAGAAGAGCACAGGGTAAGCTTGGAGCAGACAAAGCAAATAAGAGCTAGTCTGTCTCGTAATACACTTGTCCTGCCCCATTATTCCGGGACAGCAGGAGAGGAATGGGACTGACGAGCTAGCACTCCAGATCAAAGTGCAACCACTATCCCTCCAGTTCCAGTCCCTTTCTTTTCTAGCTTAGATGTAGGAGAAACATTATTATTTTCAGGTTAATGACTGTAATGTGTGATCTAGTAGCTGTGAGCTCCCAAGAGTGTGCTGGAAGCTCTGGAGCCCAGTTCAAAATCTCTGATTTGAATTTATGTCCTACACAGAATTTACATGTCGGGAATAGTTTGATTGTGTTAGCTAATCTGATTTTAATCTGGTATATGACTAATTGTCTTGTAGGCAGGGCATTCCCAGCTGCTCTGAGGCTTTCGTATTGAACCCAAAAATATTTTGTAGCAGCAAAACTGAAAAGGATGTGCTTTTAGGTATAGTATGAGAGTAGATTAGTACAATTGTTCATGGAGAGAATCCACTGGACCCCCTCATCCTCCCCACCAAACTGAACTAATCACTTACAACTAGCAATTCCCCCTACCATCGGAAGGACAACAGCACTTCGTATGGGGGCAATTTCTCCATATGGGTTAGTCTAGCAAATACTATAACAGTAATGAACCTTACTCTTAAGCCAGGGTATGTGGAGGAGTCTTACCCGCGCACCCCCTCTGGTACACCAATCTGGTGTCTGAATGCATGGAGCCCTGCCATTTTACATGACCCGCAAGCCTCAAATGAGTGGCATTCCCAGCCCCCTCTGCACCCAGGATGGGCACCTCCCGTGCTGCCAGCGCCCCTCACCACATGGCATACCACCGTATGCTGCAATACATCCCCGTTTGAGCTGGCTTTGCCAAGGTGCCTCCCACTTCAGGGGCTGGCCACTCTTCCCCGCAACCCAAAGTCTCATGATTCACAAGACTGCGGTCAGCCCCTGGAGTGCGAGGCAGTGTGGCAAAAGCAACAAGACTGGAGTTTGCCAAGGGCGCTTAATACTCTTCCAGCGGCCCTGCATGCAAAATTTGCTTTGTGCGCCCTGAGGACTGAAGAAATTCAAAAGTGTGCCACAAAGTGCTAAAGATTGAGAAGCATTGCCATGCAGATTTAATAGCAGAACTGACAAAACATCTGACTCCTGGAACTGGCTGACTTGGCAACTCATTTAGCGCAGGTCTGACTGTGTTGTGCATGTGCAGCCAGGGCTGGGCATCCCATTAGCATGGCATTTCTATTTAAGAATGTGCAGTGATCTGGCTTGCTCGGCTTTTCTAATACATTTACTGATGTTCTAGGGTCCGCTGCAATATTTTCAGTGCTGCTTTTCCCAGGTAGGTCCCTCTTATGTGAGTTTTGAAAGTTAGTGCCCACATGGTAATTAACTCTTAGGGGTATGTTTACTAAAACATCTTAATGTGCGCTCTGCCATGTTATCGCACGATAAGGTACCTTATCGTGCAATAATGGTGCTTTATCGGGCGCAGAGGTACCTTAGCACGTGATAACGCGCGCAGCGGCGCAAATGAGCGCTGAGGGTGGAGAAAGGCTCCCGGAGGGCGGAGTAAGGCTCCTCAAGGGCGGAGAGAGAAGGTCAATGGGCAGAGAGTGGGAGGGGAGAGGCTCCCTGCACACTAACGCTGTGAAATTCGAGGCTGAAAACTAACGCCAGTGAAACCCTGGCGTTAGAGCTGATTTAAAGGGAAAAGAAACCATTTCCGTCAGCAATGTACAGCAAAACCAGGGAAACCCACAAAAAGTGATAAGTGTGATACATGTACACGGAACAAAAGGGCAAATAAACAGTGAAAATGACCAGCAGAAAATGTAATAAAAACATAACCACGCTGACCAGTAGTGATTTTAATGGGAAACATAAAAAACCACTCCCGAGAAAGCTCCAAAAAAAAGATATGAATTTTGGAAGGGTCTATGCTCCGTCCCCGTACAAGGTGAATGAGCCCACAGTGAAATTGCGCTGAGCAGGGTTTTCCCTCTCCATTGAGCAGGTTTCCTATGGTGTGCACATGTTCCGCAACAGCAGGGCGGGCATGTCAGAATGGGCAATTGGACAGATGCTGGAAAAGGGGACACAGAGGGCTGCAGGCGACACATGCTGTGGTGCAGCTGGGCGACAGTGCGGACTAGGGTGATGCCTAGGTGGCCCATAGGAATGCTGAAACAGTAGTGCAGCGAGACAGCAACTGATGAGGGCCCAACATGGGCATGAGTGTGCTTCCCACAGTGTCACAGGGTATAGTACCCACCAGGTACCCCCAAGGGCACAGAACATTGGCAGGCGGTGCTGGGGGGAAGCGTGGACAGCTATGCAGGCACCCCTACCCCAGAGCCTGAACCATAGGCAGACACCTACCAACACACTGGATGGCCTGAGACTGCGCTCCACCAGCAACACCAGCAGAAGGGCATGTCAGCAAGGTGGCAGAGGGGTACTGGTGGTGGAGGGGGCAGTGGCAGCTGCCCAGAGCAGGGGAAAAACAAGGGGGAACAGCTGCTCTTGCAGGAAACACAGGAATGCAACAAAGGGCAAGAGTTGTCGGTGGGTGTAAACGAATTTTTATTAACCCCTACGCGTTTCGGCCGTAGCCTTCTTCAGGGGGCACACAGCTAAATGACATACAACATATAAAACATATAAATATATTAAAAATATTAAAAAACATATTTGCCTATGATATTGGACCAATATTATAAATAAATACATAAAAAACTTATTCATTTACATGATCTCACAAATCCAAAAATTTTTTAAAAAAACATACATCTATAATGAACGAAGAAAAACAGGGTGGAATCACGGAATAGATAAACAATAATTGTTAAAATAAAATTATGTATATTCAAAAATTTTTGATAAAAAAATTTTTATATGTTTTGGGACAACGGGAGGGAGGGAGGATGGGAGGGAAGGTGAGGACAGGGAGAAGGGGAGGGAATGGGAGGAGGAGAAGGAGGGGAAGGAGGGAGGGAGGGGAGGAAGAAGGAAAAAGGAAGGAGGGGAAGGGGGAAGGGAGCAGGGGAAGGAAGGGGGGAAAAAAAGAAAGAAGAGAGAGGGGAGAGGAGGGGGGAAGGGGGGGGAGGGGGGGAGGGGGGAGGAGGAGGTAGGAAAAGGGATGGGGAAAGAGGGGAAGGGGGGAGGGAGGGAGAAGGGGGGAAGGGGGAGGGGAGGGGGCGGAAGGGTAGAAGGGGAGAAGATATGGAAGGGGAGGAAGGGGGAGGGGGTGGGGGATGTGGAGGAGGAGAGAAAGATACTTGATTAAATGACTTACAGTGTATGATCGATGAGATCTGCAAACCGTAAATTATATTCACCAAAGCAACTAAGATACAAATAACATATATTATGAGTATTGTTTGATGGATAGAGGAGGGGGAGGGGGAAGGAGAGGAGGGGAGGGGGAGGGAGATGGAGGGGACAGGGGAGGGGAAGGGGGGGGTGAGGGGGAAGGGGACTTGTGTGTGCACTTTAGCCAAACAATCTGTGAGCCTTAAAAATGAGATGATCTGTTGTAAAGTATGATAGGTCAGAAAATGGCTTTATAATAATACTAGATAATAGATTGTACTTAAAAGCAAAGTGACAATAAATTTTTGCTAAGGAAATAAAGAAGATTCACTTCTTACTTACATATAAACCTTCTATTGTGTGTCTATATCATCTGCAAAAACACTGTAAAAATAAACATATTGGAAAATTCATCTATATAAACTATTGAAGTAATTTTTGTGTAATTTGAAAAATTATATATACGTGAAAAATATATATGTTATGTTACTTAAAAAATATATATGTGTATGAAAAAGATATATGAAATGATAGAGGAGACTATTATCACGATAGACCGATACAACGCAGTGTACTCAGACTTGGTACTAAATTTTATTCAGTGAAAAAAGGGGGAATGTTGAGTC